>LR738556.1:16329020-17535091 GCA_902685375.1 Neostethus bicornis
ACAAAATCAATTGTTCATCATGTATTTACCTTTTCATGGTGGGTTCAGAGTGGCGATGTTCATATCTGAACAGAAATCTAACTTTGATGATAGAAACATAATGCATGAGCTAACTTCATCCATCCAGTATCCCTCTCCCAGAGAAAAGAATTCTAAATCTCGCGTGATTTGGTTTATATAGCTTCGAGACATCACTTGTGACGTAGCTTGGGTTGGGCGTGTATAGAAGAAATAACTAAGAAAAATGTAAGTATTATCATAAAGTCAAACTTCATACAAACTCTTATATAAATAACTCTTTCATCCGCAATAGTTTGAATTAGTTTGGTTACTTTTAAATGTAAAATTGGAAGTTTTTTTTCTGCAGTAAAAATCAAAGGTCCCTCCATTTCCTATTCCAGCCACTAGAGGGTGCTGTAAACAAGCCAAGCTGCTGATGCTCTAGCTTTTTATTTTATTTATGATATAAATTTCTATTTAACATTTATAGGTGATCTGGAAAAATATTTTTAGAAAACAATTTTTAAAAATTATATACAAATTTAGTCTTTTTTGTATCAAATCGTCTAAGTTGTATATAATTGACTTCTTTTGATTCATTTTATTCGTTCAAAGTGCTGATCAAGTAAGATAAAATAAAAGATCCTCCCTCTTAGAAATACGTCGAGGACTTTGTAATCTTACGTTGGCTCTGATCGTGGATAGGTGCGCTGGAAATGCGGACGTAACGCTTGGAGGACATGTTGGCTGTGTACTGGTCCCACAGCAGGTTGGGATCTCTGCGGTGCACCACGCATCCATCCATCCACACCGATCCATCCATCCGGGATGGAGATGAACCCCTCTAACCCAAACCCACCCCGCCAACGGAACGGCTTCGTGGGGGTTCTTTATGGAGAGTTCTCTGACACTCTTAACGACAGAGTCCGGTACTCTGTGAGTTTAACAGAGTCCACTCTGAGCATCCAAAGAATCTCCTCATCACCAGATCGGACTAAGATCATCTTTAACTTGACGGATTGTGTGGGATGCCGGGCGTATCGAGGACCGGACAGCTCGGACCCCGGTGCTTACTTTACAGCTTATTTCTACCCTTTTAAGAGACGCTGGATGAGCACAGGACTGACCCGGCAGAAAGTGGAGCAGTGTTTTCGGGTCGCGTTGGTCCAGGATCCACTGGTAAACCTCCAGGAGGCTGAGAGGTGGGCTCGATCCATCAGAGATGCTTCAGCCCTGCAGGCTCCTCGTAGAGATGGTGAGAAGATAAAGGAAGAAAGTCGAAAAAGATCAAATGTAACTTTTTTTTTTTTAAAGCAGGGTACACCCTGAACAGGTTGCCAGTCTTTCACAGAAAAAAACAATCAGAGGCAAAGTCATAACATTCACCTTCTAAGTGCTGTTATCCCACCTAGTTAGTTAGCAGGTCAGAGACAGGCAGGGTACACCCTAAACAGGTTGACAGCCTTTGGTTGGATACTCTGCTGCATGGTGGCACAGTGCTTAACAGGGTATGAGTCCCAGAGTGGGGCGAGGCTTGAACAGGCTTGGAACTCTGTTTTTTCTGTGTGGAGTTTGCATGTTCTCCTCCATATATGCGCAGGTTTTCTCCAGGTACTCCGGTTTCGTCGCACCCTCCAAAAACATGCATGTTAGATTAACTGCCTCTCGACTAGGACACTCTATGATAAAGAGATTTACAGGCCAAAGAGGAGGTTCATGGACGCAGTGAAGGAAAACATGAAGATAGTTGTTGTGACTGAAGAGGATGCAGCAGATAGGGTTAGATGGAAGAAACTGACTTGCTGTGGAGACCCCTGAAGGGAAATGTCCAAAGAAGAAGAATGAGTTTCTCGTTGTTAAATAAAAATAAAAAATATTAATATATGTCACAGTGGCCTCACAGCAAGAAGGTCAGGGTTCCAGTCCCGGGTGGAGATGACATTTGGAACGCTGGCTTTTCTGTGTGGAGTTTGCATGTTCTTCCCATGTATGCATCGGCCTATTAGGTTGATTGGCTGCTCTGATATTACGCCTAGCAATGAGAGTGTGTGTTTATGGTTGCATATGTGTCGCTCTGTGACAGACTGGTGACCTGTTTTGAGTGTACCCTGCCTCTCGCCTTGCATTAGCAGGGATAGGCTCCGGGACCCTGCGACCTCGTCAGGGATAAGCGATTCAGAGGGTGAATGAATGAAAAATACTTATTTAGTTAAAGGCTATATATTTTTTTAACTAAGTGAAATATTCATCGAGATCAAGGTTCAGGATCTTGCTCAGGGACGAATTGGCACTAGTTCACACTATGTAGAGAATCAAGCCTCCAGTTATAGGACTGGAGAGGACTTCCGAGCCCAATCGGCAATCAATCCCCTGAGTAATACTATTAAGAAAGGTGTAAATTTAAAGGGTTGTTTTCTACTAAGTGGTCAGATTTATCTTTCTGTTCAAGGTGCAAACTTGCTTAAAATGAAACAAATCTGTGCACAACCCTTATGATTGCTTAACTCATGATCTTACTGCTTGAGGAAACTCATTCCTCCTGCTTTACCTGCTCAGGGGGGTGAAAGGTGACGCACACCTGCCAACAGTCATTACTTGCACAACTTCTTTACATAACTCCTGCAGGTGCTGATGTTAAACTTCCTGTTAGCGTTACAGTTAGGTTACAGTCGAACGTCTAGCTTTGTTATTTCTGCTCAGCAAAATCCCCACCGAGGATTAATTGTTGTTTTGGTGGAAGAAATAATAATAAAATAAAGCAGCATCTGTTTATCTTGCCGCTTCGCAGCAGCCTTCTCTAATTAGGACTCATCATGTCTTGCTCTGTTTAAAATGCGAGCTGTCCACAAGTTTTTCTTTCTCCGAGTCTTGTTAGCTCCATCTCGCTACACTGTGACACGCTAATTAGCATGAATAGAATATGAGAAATTCTCATCCTGCTAATTATCCTCTATATTAATTTGTTTATCTCTAGGGTATAAATTCTAATTCCTTTGTGTGTCTGGAAAAAAATAAAGCAGGGATAGACTCGTGGTCAGAACCATTCGGATAAAGTGCGGATATTTGGCCTGGCAGTGACTAATTTGGAATTTTTGCAGCCAAAGAGGGAGGCAAGTGTGAGTAGAGGAATGAGGTCTCCTTCCTGCCAGCAGCCTCCAGGTATACACTGAAAACACACAGTGTGTGTGTATATGTGTGTATATATTGAATATCCATCCGAGCCTCTGGTCACAAGCCAGCAGGAGTCTAAGATTTAGTGTGTGTGTCAGGCAGGCGGGCAGATGGTGGCCTGAGAGGTAACTAGCCATCCTTCCCATCCTCATTTCAGAGCTCGGGAGATATTTAATCACACATTCTAATTTTGCAGATCCTCTTTTAATCACAGCTTCCCAGCGACAATCTGATTGTCGTAATTAATTAACTTGTTCCAGGGATCCAGATCCGAGCTAGCCAATATCAGAACAGAAGAGAAAATACTTATTAATCTCTCTGAGGAAATGAGTGAGCTGCAGCATCATGGCCAAAACATTCACACTATGAACAAAAACAGGTACACACACGAGGACGCTGACAGAAAGGCATGCAAACAATTATTTTAAATAGTTATGACACAGATTGTGTGGCTGGTGGTGAGGGAAGTGTGTGCTTCTTTGCTAACGTCTTCCAGAGATGACATAACAGTAGTTAGAACACAAAAAAAAAAACCCAATTGAGGCGGACACATAACTCAAAATTTACATTCTTCAAAGTTGTAACTATGAAGATAGACAAGGCAAGTTTATTTTTTAATCGCATCATTTATACACAAAGTAATTCAAAGAGCTGTACTGAGAGTTTGTCAGAGTAAAGGCCTTTTTTTTTTTTTTTTTTACGTTGGCTCCATTATTCAGCTGCAAAAAATTTGGAACGCTGTTTTACCAAGTTAGTTCTTACTCTGGCCACCGGTAAAAAGCTAGTTTCTAAAGTTCTCAGAGTCGAAGATGGTTTTTAAGGGACTAACATGTCACAGACGTAGTTTGATTCTAAGTCTCAGAGAGTCTTGTTTTAAATATGTCCTCCGTGCAACAAAAAGCCAGTTTAACTCTGATTTACACATCATAGCTTTGACTAAAGACGTTCCTAGAGCTAGCTTATGCAGCCAAGGATCCGACCACCTGGTCCCTGTTGTTGGCTGCCACCCATCTTAGTTTGGGTGGCTAAATAAGAAATACTCTACGTTCCCACCCTCACCTATAGTCACCAGCTGTGGGTGGTGACCGAAAGAATGAAATTGCGGATACAAGCGGCTGAAATGAGCTTCCTCCGCAGGGTGGCTGGGCTCTCACTCAGAGATTGGGTGAGGAGCTCAGCAATCCGGGAGGAGCTCGGTGTCGAGCCGCTCCCCCTCTAGGTTGAGAGGAGCCAGATGGGGTGGTTACCCGAGCGCCTCGCTGGTGAGGCGTTTCGGGCATGTCTCACAGAGAAGAGACAGAGAGGCATACCCCGGACCCACTGGAGAGACTATGTCTCACAGCTGGCCGAAGAATGACTCAGGATCCATTCGGGTGAGCTGGAGAATGCAGCCGGGGTGAGAGAAGCCTGGGCTTCCCGTCTGAGGCTGTTGCCCTCGCGACCCGGCCCCGGATGAGCGGAAGACGACAGAATAAAACCTTTGATTAAGGCCATTTTAAAGATGAGAAAAGGCAGATGTGATAGCTTTAATATGACTTTTGAAGTTAAAATCAAAGTCCATGGTTATTACCAGGTTACTCATCTGACTTGTAGGTTTTAGTTATAGAGACTTAAGGTGACCATGAACACCTTGTTTCTGATTCTGTGGGCTGAAGATGATTATAACAGTGTGTTGTCTATGTTCAGCCGGGGAAAGTTGTTCCTCATTCGATGAAGTGACGGCGCACCCAATATTTCCATTCGAGATGACACGTCTGCCAGTTTTAGTGTAAATTTGGGTCACACATATCACATTTTGTTGTAAATAGATAATTATGCGCCCATCTAAATGGTAGGACTGTCCCTTAACTCCTCATAGAGGGTGTGTGAAAGTCAGTAGGACTCACTAATCCCCCATATTGCATTTTTCCCCTAAGTTAATTGCGTGTCATCACATCCAGGATTGCAGATGGAAAGGGTGGATTAAAAGTTCAACTGCTGCAAAAGACTGGTATTTAGGAGCATACGTAGCTACTATGGTGACACACATTCACGTATGCATAACGCGATTTAAAGCGACACACGTCTATGCTTTGGCATCGCATCCATCGAGGTTCTAGCTCTATTAATTTTGGTTGTGTGTTGAAATCTACTCGGCAGTCGATAAGAGTTTTATTCTCACAGCAATTGGATTGAGGAAGCCGTAAATAATGAAGTGCCTTTTCTCTGATCCGGCTCTGCTACGGAATGCAATTGCATGCAAAAGATATTCAAGTTGACTTGATTCGACTGTGAGCCGGCTGCAGATTTAAGATTTATGTTTTTACATAATGGATTGTTCTTGTTTGTGATTCTGCTCGTGCAGCAAGTGTTTTGAGAATATTCTTCTTCTTCTTCTTCTTTTGGCTTTCCCTTTAGGGGTCGCCACAGCAAGTCAGTTTCTTCCATCTAACCCTATCTGCTGAATCCTCTTTGGTCACACCAACTATCTTCATGTCTTCTTTCACTGTATCCATGAACCTCCTCTTTGGTCTTCCTGTAGTCCTCTTTCCTGGTGGTTCCAAATCCAGCATCCTTCTTCCTATGTACTCTCTCTCTCCTCTGAACATGCCCAAACCATCTCAGTCTTGCCTCTCTAACTTTATCCCCAAAACCTTTAACATGTGCTGTTCCCCTGATCTACTCATTTCTAATCCTGTCCATCCTGGTCACTTCCAGAGAGATCCTCAGCATCTTCATCTCTGCTACCTCCATCTCTGTTTCCTGTCTTTTCTTCAGTGCTACTGTTTCTAGGCCAAACAGCATGGCCGGTCTCACCACGGTTTTGTACACTTTCCTGTTTTGAGAATATTCTGTTTGAGAAATCAAACCAATTGAATGGCTAAACGTGCTCACGTGCAGTGAATATGTTAGAATATGTATTTGTTTGGGAAAAGGTGATGAAAGGAGGAAACGGTGGTTCAAACTGACTGTTTTCAGATGCTAGGGGGTTAGGCGTGTCCGTCGGAGAGCAAGCTTTCCCCAGGGACGTCTTCAATAGAAGATTCTTGAGTTAAAATGCGTCATAAGATGACCTCTGACTCGATCCAGCATCTCAATCCCACAGGAGCTTTCATCTTGTGCTCTGTGACACATGGATGTGATGGCCCGTCAGACCCACACCCCCCCTCCTTCCCCGCCTGACACCGCCTCGGTGGCCAGTAGTGTTTATACCTCGTGGACCTTTTCTCTTCTTCAAAAACTCACTCAACCTTGAATTTATTTGCAGCCTGAATATTGTTTAGAAAAACCCACACGTTGAGTTTTTTTTTTTTTTTTTTTGCTTAAGAGATTTTCTTTAAACATTTTTTTTATGTTTCAATAAGCCCCACCATCTGCAGCACGCAGCTCCATAAGGTGGAATCGGAACGATGAGACAGGAAGCCTTCTAGCTCGTTTGCGCTGACATGTTGTCATCCAGTCAGCCTGTCACCTCATTGCCTGTGTATGTGAGAACATTTACCCACTTGTAACTGTGAAATACACACATCAGAAAGTTGACGTGCCAGTGAGATGGGCAGGATGTGTCTCCAGGTGTCTGGCTTCTCTCTAATAGATTTCACAAACTGTCTCCATCTTGCTTTCAAAAAGACACACACAGATTTTCCACATATACACGCTTAAAATAGACAAATGGGGAGGAATGTGGAGTAACTATTTCAGTGACAGAATTTACTCCGTGCACGTTTGAATACGTTATGCTTTTAGAAAAGATAAGGTTGTGTCTAAACAGCAGAGGAATGCCACATACGGAGTAAGTTGACAGTTTGCGTTGATAAAATTAGACCTGCATAACCATAGAATTGCCATTTCTCATTTTTAAGGACATTTTCAGCCAGAAAACAAGCAGTTATTTTTGAACCGTTGTGAAATTATTGTATCCAGTGGAGGCAAAGAAATGAACTGATTACAGGAAGTTTTTAATTTTAATGTTTTTGAACAATAAAACTGATGCAATTTCACAGATCGACAAGCGGATCGGTGCGGCGTCAGCAATAACTAGGACACTGCATCGGCCCGTCGTGGTAAAGAGAGAGCTGAGCCAAAAAGCAAAGCTCTCGATTTACAAGTCAATCCACCCTCACCTATGGTCACCAGCTGTGGGTGGTGACCGAAAGAATGAGATCTCGAATACAAGCAGCGAAATGAGCTTCTTCCGCAGGGTGGCTGGGCTCTCACTCATAGATCGGGTGAGGAGCTCTGCCATCCGGGTGGAGCTCAGTGTCAAGCCGCTCCTCCTCCAGGTCGAGAGGAGCCAGATGGGGTGGTTTGGGCATCTGGTCAGGATGTGGTCTGTCGCTGGTGAGGTGTTTTGGGCACGTCCCACCGGGAGGAGACCAAGAGGCAGACCTCGGACCTGCTGGAGAAACTAAACACTCTGAAACTACCTTTGTTACCTTAATACATTTTTTACTTTATTTCAACACGTGTTTCTGTGTGATCTTTTTTACACGTGTTCTAGCTTTGCAGTTTATATATCCATTTGTATAAATTTTGTTTGCTCTACCACACAGACTTTCAGTACAGACTAGCTAAATCAAGAAGATTTAGCGGCTGCAGATTTTTTAATGTTAAAAACAATAATTATCCAATCACGAGTTTGGTTTTGAAAAATTCCACGTCATGGTTTGTCTATTTTATCATCTTAAACACTGATGCTCACACTCACAATTTGGAGGATTTTTTTTTTTTTTCGGCTCTGTAAAAGAACAACTTGCGCTCATTTGGAAAATGATGGATACAATGATTTTAACTGAACCAAATTGAGTTGAAACTTTGAAGTTCTTTCAGATGACTTGTTATGAAATGCAGCATCTCGTTGCAACCAAATGTAGTCCAGCTATTTAGGTCAGCATCATCAGGAAACTGAGCCCACAAGATCCATTAGTCTTCTCACCTATTTAGTCCAAACATAATCTCAACACTTCTTCGAGATATTTTCTATTAATGATTCAAATCATGTGTTGGTTGCACAGGTCATCTAAGTCAGTGCTCGTTAATTGTTATTTTATTCATACAAACTATCAATTTCGATTCCAATATTGTGACATTTAAATTAATTCTGCGATGAAATCCTTTCACCAGCGATTAGAAAATCAGTGGCATTTATCCTTGGTATTTATGGTAAACTCACTCCGCCACTATTTTCGACCGAATGGATCTGATATCTCTCAGGATATGTGAGAAATCTCCTGCCAGACTTTTCATTGATTAGGTAATGTACTAATCAATGACCTCCTTTTTCCAGCACTTATGCTCTGGGATTTGAATAGCTATTGGCCAAACTTGAATGTTAATGGCTACAAATACACAAAATAAACTCTATTTCTGTTGGTCCTTTTTTTTTTTTTTTTTTTAAGAAAAAATGGAGTTCTCTTATTTGCTGCAGCAAATAAAAAATATAACCCAACTAGGTTGAGTTTGACAAATTGATCAAGATCTGAAAATATGCAACAGTAGTGTTTATAATTGCTTGCTGATGCGAGCCCAGGAGAAGTTGGAAAAAATCAAGCTGGGTTTTAGCAAATGCAAAAATGTCACGATGACCTGCTGGGATGTCAGCTCAGAATCATTTTGTTTTGCCTTTAGGAACAGGTGGACATTTTTTTTTAATTTGATTAAGCAATAAATGAACAAATTCCAGCTTTAGACTTTTTATGGACCTTTGTTTTTTTTTATGAAGGACACATTCTGCACACTTGGTGCGATTGTTAAGCTCTTTCTCTAAAAGCCGGTTTCCACTGTCTTCTGGAAGTGTGTGGAGCTTTTGTGTCAGAAAGCTACATTGTGCCGGAACGACAAACAATGCTGGCCCAGTGTGGGTGAATAGAGGCACGGGCTGGCACGTGCTGGTGTGTTTTTGCAGTCTCACCTCCAGGCTTCCTGCTGGGTTTCCACATCCCTCTGAGGTGTTTTTGCACCTCCACTGCTAACCATCATCCAATGCAGGAAGAAACGTGCAGTGACAACCTCACATCACGGGTCATGGAACAGGAGATGGAAGTTAGGTGTTTTAAGATGATGACTGTTGTGGAGACTTATATTGACAGACGTATAACAACTCAGTTTAATCCAGCTGGATTTTCTGAGCAGATCATGTTTTATGCTTCAGCAGAGAGAGGGGTGACCGTATCTCATATCTTGATGCAAAAATAGGTTTCATCTGCAGCCAAACATTACTGATGCAATCTGATCCCCGTATCTGTTCTCTGCGTTCCTGAACTAAATGATTTTTTGCATACTTTTCCACTCATTTAAAACAATCTCTGATGAGTTTGCATCATCCAGTTTCACCACAAATGTTTGCTGGAAATTTCCAATTTTAGAAAAGGCTTGTCCCCAGATGCTCTTTAAAAAGCCACAACTCATTGTAGCTGCACCACGGTTTGGGAGATTTTTTTTTTGTAATCCTAGACTTATCATCTTGGTACAGATGGTTCTAAATAATTACCGATTATAATGCTTTATAAGTTTCTATGCCTGGGAACGGTGGATGGGAAATTATATTTGTGCCCTGCAAGAAATTGTATTTCAACCATTGCTAAAGGAATTGTTAATAAGAACATATTAAAAATTGCATCTCCCTAGAAAACGGTAAACTTGCCGTTATCTTATTTCTTGTTTGGCATTATGTCTGATTTATAGTAGATTATTTGTTTGCATCAACTCACACATCTAATAACTGCAAAGTGTGCGTTGATAGAAAACCCTTCGATTGTTAAACGTTGTATCTAAAAATTGGCCTGTGTACGCATCACTAGAACAAAATTATTTCAGACAAAGTATTCCCCCAACAACATTAGTGGTGGACCGTCTGGCAGACATTGAGGTCTGAGATCCACAAGCATTTAAAATAAATCCACAAGGAGAGGATGGATTTAGCTAATAAATGCCTTGCCACAGAGTTGAGGCAAGTTCATTGTGGACACTGTTATGCTGCTTATTAAGATCCCGATCATCTCCAAGCTGTGCAAGTTTAAGGTTTAAAATACTTTTCATCGGGCGTTGAAACAAAGTAATTAATCATGCTTAAAGAAAATCCAAATTTTGCATTATAGGAGTAAAAGAAGCTCATTTCCTCTATAATTTCCCTCGCGGAATAGTAAAGCTCGTCTGAGTTGATGGTTTGTAAGCTCCATTGTCTCGGCTAAATCCACAGAAAATTCTTTCAAAGTTTTCTAGTTAGAACTTAAACTGTCTGCCCTCTATATTCAAGAAGATTCTGAAAAAGAAATAATTAAAAAAATGTTTCAAAGCCAGGTTATTGCACTTTGTGCTCGCATCTGAAACTCAAGTAAATCTGAAAGTCAGTAAATTTTGCTAAAATGATAATTTTGTATGATTTATTCAATTCACAGCGCCCTGTGTGGCTCACAGCGTACGAGAGCTGAGAACTGAGTCAGTGAGTCGGGCTTCCACTTGTCACAGCTGACATCTTGTGATGTTTCAGATGGAATTACAACACACTTCTCCTCCTGACCTTGGAAAATAAGTCCTACTTTGTGAAGTTCTGACAGCTTCCAAACCTCCTTTTTTTTTATTTCACCATCAATCTGTTATTTCTTTTTCTCCTGTAAGACACGAGCAGTGGGGGTTTATCTCATGGGGACGACATGTCAAAAAGGGTCATTAATAATTTCTAAGATCCCAGCTGAAAAGCATCTGTAAGCTGCTCCTTTTTAAAGAACTGCACATTAAAATTAACCATTGTCTGTCAGAGGACTCTTTTCATCGCTTTTTCATTTTTGTTTCTCATCAATAAAATGAAAGTGGCGCAGTGGTCTTACAGCAAGATGGTCGGGATTTGAATCCTGTGTGGGGACGAGGCTTGAAACACTGACCTTTCTGTGTGCAGTTTGCATGTTGTCTTGGTCTATGAGTGGGTTTTCTCTGGGTACTCCGGTTTCCTCCCACCCTCAAAAAACATGCATAGTCTAGGTTTTGTGAATTGGTCATTACGAAATTGTTCCTAAAAATGAGTGGGTGTATGGCCCTGCAACAGACTGGCGTCAGGGGTGTACCCTGTTTCTCACCTTGAATCAGCTGGGATTGGCTCCAGCACCCCCTGCGACTGTGTTAGGGATAAGCAGTTTAGAAGATGAAATAAAAATCAATAAAAGCACAATAGATGATTTTCTAGTGCTGACATCCCAGTGACTTTTTGAATACTGGACAAGCATTTAGACCCACTTCGATCTTTTCTGCTTCATCTGGTTTTGCGTCTCCAGCCAATACATTTTTTTTTACTTGTTGCCAAACGTAGAAAATTTGAAGGATTGACAAACTTAAGGCAATAGTTTTTGCTCACCATACAAAATGATTGGCTGAGGTTTTCAACGTTCCACATCGCCTGCAGTTTTAATATATTTTTTAATTTTTAGGATTAATAAGCATGAGTCCAAACAGTGAAGCCAGATTTAAGGGATTTTGCAAAACATGGATTAATAAAGATCTTCAAAAAACACCTTTAACTCCAAAGAAATGGCTTCCTCCTTTTTACAGATTTTCATCTTGTTTTTTTCCCGTTGTTTCTTTTCAGGTGTTGTGTACACAGAGCTACGAAGGCCATGCAGAACCATGATCTTGGTGAATCCCAACAGCGGACGAGGACAAGCACTCCAGCTCTTCACATGCCACATAGAGGCTATGCTCACAGAGGCCTCCATACCCTACACACTGGTCATCACAGGTCAGTTATCCAATTTCACCTCCATCTCGCCATCCATCATGTTCATATGACAACAAGAGATTAAGCACCACGTTATGGAAAGATCAATCTGAAAACTAGGTCCGAGTGATTGCAGTTTATAATCTGTGCGGGAATTATGCATTGTTTTCCTGATCGCCAACTCACTGGCCACATGTTGGCGGCAAACACGAGCATGTGCACACGAAGCTGCTCAAACACGTGGCCACCATGAGGCATTAACTTCTCATCTCTGTCACGCCAGATGACGCTCCACATTCTGAGTTGCTAAAGCCCTTTTCTGACCCTTCCCAGCACCGTGTTAGTTACTTTTAATCAGAGGCTTCATTTTCCATGTGACAAAGAAGTAGCTACAAGTGAACGGCTTTCATAAAAGATGCAAGAAAAAAAAGTGAAAATAAAATTGCACACATTGCATATTTTTTTCTCCATCCTATAACCTGATCTCTTTCCATGCTCCTAACCCAGTATGACAGGACTGGATATTTTAACAAGTTCAAATAAGTTCTATTTTTTAGCGTTAGCTCAGCAGTCTGAGGCCGAACTTCTGCTTCAGCTAAAAGTGAGACAGATAATGACAGGAGGCATGCGGGTGTGCAGACAGGCTCTTTGTGGAGTCTCTGGGGGTTTCAGAGAAGGTTAGCTGCTGGATGTAGAAACACGGGGTAATTAATGAAATGTAGGAGGTCACTGGGAGTCCAGAGTGGGCAGATACAAGAGAAGGTCATTCGTTCAGCATCTTCTGCTGTTTTGGGAAGAACGAGAAGAGGGTTTTTTTTGTTTTACAAATGTGCCTTTTACATTCTGCAGGATGTACGAGTGCATTCAATGGACCAGTTTGTAGCTTTACCTCGAGTAACCTCACAATTTAGTTTAGTTTTTTTAAAGAAACAGGGACAGTGCACAATAAAAACGTACCTCAAAAGAACATTCTAAAGAGTAAAACAGATCTCCCACACAATTAATTTATCAGTTCATCCAAGGACACAAAAGCACCTTAAGATTTCCACTCATTTTTCAGCAGTGTTTGTAGGGTTAATTGGCAGATTAATTGCATCCAGTATCTCCAGGTTTTAGTTTGATCGTCATGTTTGTGTTTACTAGTGACCCCTTTCAATAAGGACGTGAAGCATTAGTTCAAGCTTTCGGCACACTCAAAGTGCTGAGTCAGCTGCTTCACTCTCTCGCTTCGGTCTGTCAGCACAGCACTGCATCACTGCCCGCGGACCGTCCAGTAACAAAACAGCAGGTGAAGGCTGAGCAAAGCGAGAACACAAGGTTGATCGATGCCCAAAGAAAAAATAGTTCCATCATATCTGCTGCTTATCAACATCCCCCTGTCCTTGTCAGTTTCTCTTTCTAAAAGTTTTTGTCTTTATTTTTAATCCATGTCTCCACTGGGGAGTCTGTGCTGGCAGTGCTGTAGATATTTAGTGTTGGCGGGATGAGCCTGCAGAGACCCCCAGCAGAGGGACCCACTCATGCTGCCAATAAAAGCGGCACTGAACAAACAGCTTGTTTCTCTGCTGGCGCATTAACCAACACTCTCACACACAAATTCGAGTACACACATTTGTCTGTCCCAGATGTTTGCAGGCTGGTTAAGCCGCCTCTGAGCTGTTGAGTAGCCACTGGACAAGCTAATGTGCAGCATGTGACCCCGATAAGTGGAAATTGAATTTTCTTCTGCTTAATCTCTCTGATCCCACCCCGGAGGATGGTGATGAAGGGAGTTAGTTATTTATATATTTCATTTTGTCAGCTCATATATATATTTTTTGTCACTTTAGCTTTCTTGTCTTGTTATTTTCAGAGCATCAGAACCATGCACGGGAAGTGGTGAGGAAAGCCGACCTATCACAGTGGGATGCTTTGGTCATTATGTCTGGTGATGGGCTGCTGTTTGAGGTGATGAACATAATTATGATTCAAAATAAAATCTCTTTTCTCACTCATTAGAAATATTTTAATTGGTCTAAACAACCTGAAATGCTTCCATTTGAAGTTCTTCTCATGCTTCTGTCTTCCTTCTCGTTCATCCAGGTGATAAATGGTCTGATGGAGAGAGAAGATTGGCGAGAGGCCATCCGCACCCCCCTGGGTATCTTACCAGGTGGCTCTGGCAACGCACTGGCCGCATCGGTCCACCACTATTCACAGTGAGTTGGTCTATTAATGAGTCATTTAAATGCATGGGGCTGACCGAGCAAAAGAGTAACTTTCTCTGTCATGAAAGAACATTTATCTCCTTTCCTGCGTAATTATGCTAAAGGCTGACTGGCCACATCGTTCCTCTTAAGGGAAGTCAGACTGCTTGCCTTCGCTGTGAGAGAAGAGGTCATTTTGGGTTATTTAAAGTCTCAAATAAATGATGTAATGGGTTTAGGGAGAAAAAAAGCTTTACGACTGATTATAGTGGAGGCTGAATCTGAGGAGCGTATTGGTCCGGCATATGTCCAGGGTATCATCTCCATCTGCTGGTTGGCTGTTGGCACAGCATCAAAGAAGTAAGACCGGTGAGGCGAAACGCCACGGCTACCCCTGCCTGGCAAGCTGACACCGAAACAAAGTCAGACCTGCAGAATCAGGAGCTGAGATTTTAAGATTTGCTGTTTCAAGAGCAACATATCCCTTCTAGTTCTGCAATTTGTGTATCAAAGCAGCGGCGGATCAGACTTGTTTCAGGGCATCCACTAAACCACGCTGCTGTGATGTTTCACTAATGATTAGTTTTAACAGCAGATAAGAGTTGCGCTCCGGCTTTCCAGTTAGTAACATTTATCAGACTCACTGGGAGAATTCATCACTCGCTCAGTAAGCACTGTGTATCCTTAAGACACCAGTAGGTGAAACATCGCTTCAGAAAATACCAAAGGTGCAATAGATGGTGTCGTGCATCCTGATTTGATAGCTTCCTTCTTTCTAACACTCCACAAGGTTGTGCTTTCTAACAACCTCACAAATTCCTCAGTGTTGCCAGGTGAGATGTAGTGGGTAATGTAGTAACACAAAATGATCTAAAATAACAAGTCTTATTAATGCACAATAGTGTTGAACAGCGTTTCATAGACACTCATCTCAGTGGGGTTCTTCATTTAATTTTTTTCTTTTCCTCACTCATGAGGCAGTTGCAGCAACTAGTCAGCCAATCATGTCCGTTGTTTTGAGGCGTATAGGTCACTCGTGTTTTACATTTAGCTCCAGTCCTTCAATAAACACAGAAGTTGCATATGGAAGACTTATTTTTGTCAGACTTAATTAAACTTTGCTGTATTCAAGTTTCATGAAAAAAAACAGAGGGGTGCTTCTATTAGAAAGTGTGCTTCTATTGGGAATAATACGGTATAATTATGGCAAATATGGCTCCAGTTCAAGTTTAGACGGGATTCAAATTAGTCAACCTAATTTATGTTAGGTTGCAATGATGAAACAACCTAGCCTGTTGTTTCATCATTGCATTTTGTTTACAATAATTTTTGCCAGTATAATTTTGCCACATCTGTCTTGCTGTCAAGAGGTGGTGAGGGTGGAGATGTAGGACCCAGATGCATCATCTTTTTTAACCAGTTTATTGCAAATGATCAGGAGTTAGGGAAGAGGGGTAGGCATGTGCATCCCGGAAGACAACGTGGAGGAGACACCATCATGAATGCAGCAGCAGAGTAGAACAGCTGATGATCTGACACCAGAGTGGTGGACACGAGGGTTGAAATAACCAGCGGGGAAGACAAGACACAGGTGCAGACACCAGGGAGAGGCAATTGGGACCAGGTGTGCTAACCATTTATTTATTTTTGTTTTATTTGGAAGATAAAACGAGACGACACATCTCGTTTTTGATGGGAACCTGATACACTTGTTTTTTGGAGGGTGGGAGGAAACCGGAGTACCCAGAGGAAACCCACACATACACGGGAGAACATGCAAACTCGAAACAGAAAAGCCAGTGTCTCAAACCTCGTCCCCACCTGGTAATTAAGGCAGGTGTCATAATTTTTTGGGGGGAATCTCATCAAACTGAAAACCGGCTTCTAAGCACCAGAGTGCAAGGCTGACGGTCTAGACTGGGTTTTGCAAACATAACACAGAGCCCTTGCTATGGATAACTTGATGATGAGCTTGTGTGCAGACAAAAATGTCAGAGTAATCTGCGCTAGAGATAAAGCTCTGCTCGGACCGAGCGTGTAACACGACACTGATCATATGCACATCGGCAAATCTACAAAGGGAACAATGGATGAAAAAGAAGATTAGAGATGTAGCGATGGCTCAAAGTTTTGACTTTAACCTACATAAAAGAGGTGATACTTGAAAGCAGCTATGAAAAATGTATAAATATTTTTTACATCAAGACAAATGGTAACAAATTTATGGAGGAGCAAATTATCTTCACATGGGAGAATATCTTAGAAGATCTGGTTCTTTCAAAAAACTCCTGCTAAACATGATTCCGATTAAAGTATTTCTGGATTTGATCTCAAGCGAAGACATAATCTGTTACATAACTGCATCAGAGCTCATGTTTACTTATTTCCAAAACCTGGCAGATGACCAGATTTTTCTTTCCCTATTTTGCTCTAATACATAAAACATCAGAATAAAGCTTTTTTTTTTTTAATTCATATGATAAACATGTTATGAAGCTCAATTTGCTTCTGGGCTCACAGTCCTTCTGAGCATATTTATGTCTGAATATTTTTTTCTTAATCTATTATTTCTACTTTGTTGCCGTGCCATTTTGCCTCTTGGATATTTTCACCACCCCAATGTTGCCATCTATTGGATATAATCCTACAAGCTGGTGTCTGACCTCTCTTTTTTTTCTTGGGGCTTCAGGATGTCGCTGCGTTCACACTGAACAAAAGCAACAAACCCGTGCATCCTGCCAATCATCAATGTTTCATTAATTGTGAGCGTGTTAGCTCGTCGTAGACGTAGAGAGCGTGCTATTTAAATATTAACTAAACTTCATAAATGATGGCAACTCTGCTGCTTTGTGTTTGTGTGGAACTGGCTCATCTGAGAGAAAGAGATGCTATTTGTAATTCTTTCCCCTTAATTCTACACTCGGTGCATAAAGCGGAACGTCATGCAGGTTCTGTCATGTGGTTTGGTGAGGTGAAGGAGTCAACTGCAACATTTGTAGGAAGTGTGAACAAAAAAATAGACACCTATCTGATGAACACACCACTTTTTTTTAACTGTACACAATCTGAAACAAGATTAACCACAACTGTGTTTGAAAATTTGTGGGTATTTATTTTATTTTAACCATATTAGTTTGGATTAGGGGTTTCATTTCCTGCCAGTAAAGTATTTTGTCACCAGTAATGTGTAAAATGACAAAAATTATTTGGGTCTGTTCAATGTCTGACACTGGAAAACCCCACAAATGAGCAAATATGACATCAAATGGCATCATATGTATGTTGAGTTAAAAAAAAAAAACAGATAGTGTCACTGTGCCAATCTGTGTGGCATGCTGGTTTATAATACCATACACGACTAATAATTCCAAAACCTCAGTTACTTAATCCTATTTTGATTGGACTGTACTCATCCTTTCTGAGGAAATTATTTTTGCTGCATTGCACTGCAGCAGACGGCCATGATGGCGCCAATGGTGGGAGCAACTGGCGGTTAGGTGTCTTCTCCAGGGACACTTAGACATGAGCCAAGTGGGAATGGAACCGGTGTCTCCTAGTCCAAGGATGGACTTTTGACCACTGAGCTAATGCCTCCTCCCGATTTGTGTCACATGTGTGATTATTGCACATGCAAAGTTACAAGTTATAAAAACTTAAATTATTTAAAAAAAAAAAAAAAAAAAACTTGCAATAACAGGTTTGAATGTGCTTCCTATGTTTAGAAATTCATTTTAAATTTTTATTATTCCCAGCAGGTATAAACACACATTTTTTATGCTGATGTCTAAACTAAAATTCCACGTTTTAAAATTTCTGGTTCGACAAATAAAGGTAAAGTTAAACAAAGGGCTATAAAATTCAGACATGAATAATTATTTTAAAGTTTATAATAAAGTTTTTTTTCCGTTCCGTCGTCTTCCGCTCCTCCAGGGCCGGGTCGCGGGGGTAACAGCCTCAGATGGGAAGCCCAGGCTTCACTCACCCTGGCTGCATCCTCCAGCTCACCCGGTAGAATCCCAAGTCGTTCCCCAGCCAGCTGTGAGACATAGTCTCTCCAGCGGCTCAGGGGTCTGCCTCTTGGTCTCCTCTCGATGGGACGTGCCCGAAATATCTCACCAACAAAGTGCTCTGGGGGCATCCTGACCAGATGCCCGAACCACCCCATCTGGCTCCTCTCGACCTGGAGGAGCGGCTCAACACCGAGCTCCTCCCGGATGGCAGAGCTCCTCCCCCGATCTCTGAGTGAGAGCCCGGCTACCCCACAGAGGAAGCTTATTTCGGCCGCTTGTATCCACGATCTCATTCTTTCGGTTACCACCCAGCTGTGGGTGGTAACCGAAAAAAAAAAAAAAAGAAAAAGTTTTTAATAACTTAAATTCAAAAAGAAATCATCATTATTATACCATTAAAAACACACAATGTGTTTTGCAAAAGCAATGTATAAATGTGAATATTTTACATTTTGGTTGTCAGTTTATCATCTTGACTTGGTCTTTTTTTTTTTTTTTTTTTTAAAGAAACCATTCATTTTACAACAAGTTTAAAAGATGTGCAATCCTATGTGGATCTTTAATAAAGTATTTTTTAAAACTCACCAGGTCTCCTCCAGCGTGGAATGAAGAGCTTCTACTCAGCTGTGGCTTCATTCTGTGCAAAGGTCTGGTTGGTCCACTCGACCTGGTTTCAATCCACCTGGCCTCGAGACAGCGCCTCTTCTCCTTCCTCTCCCTGGCCTGGGGTTTTGTGGCAGATGTGGATAATGAGAGTGAGAAGTTTCGACATGTGGGAGCTATCCGCTTCCTAATGGGGACGCTGGTGCGCCTGGCCACCCTGCGAGTGTATCAGGGCAGGTTGGCTTACCTTCCAGTGAAGGAAGTACCAAAGCATACAAAAGGAAACATAAAGGTGAACCATTCCCCATCCACACCTCAGCACCCTTCACTCTGCTCTTCCCTCCCCTGTAGGCTTATACCCAACACTTCGCCAAACCAAAGCAATTACATCAGTACGAACTTGAATCACAACACCATGACCAACTCCTCCAAAAGCTCCATGGACAACAAAAGAGAGACACAGACAGACACCAACACTTTGGAACCTGTGGACTCTTTGCTCCCTGGTCTGGATCAGCCAGTTCCAGAGAGTTGGACAGTAGTCAAGGAGGAGAACTTCGTCTTGGTGTTGGCCATTTACCAATCCCACCTGGCTGAAGACCTGTGGACAGCTCCAGGCGCAATGGCGGATGATGGAGTGATTCATCTGTTTTACGTGACTGAAGGAATATCTCGTCCCGCCCTCCTACGCCTTTTACTCGCCATGGAGAAGGGTGCCCACATGGCTTGCGGGTGCCCGTTCTTAGTGTATGAGAAAGTGAGGGCTTTTCGATTGGAACCCATCTCTCCACAAGGCATGATCACAGTGGATGGAGAAGTGGTGGAGTACGGGCCTGTACAGGCTCAGATCCACCCTAGTCTGGCCAGACTTATTTGCGGATAAAACTTCTTTTCTTCTCACTTTGGCCTTTTCTACTCTATGTGATTTCTTTATGCTGTGTTTTCAGAAGTGCCAAAGACCTCTTAATCAGCCTCTGGAAATTCCTTTATTTTTCTACAGAGACAACTCATCCTATTTTTGTGGAACCCTCATTCCCTCTTTTCTCTTAATGTACGATTCAGGGTCAGAGTCATGCAGGTTTGTGTTCTGGCTGGTCCAGTTAAACTGAGAAGGCAGGGTGTGTATGCATCAAAGAGAGTGCATGAGAACAAGATGTTCATGTATGTGCACGAGGAGCTTTAGTAGCAGAGAAGTGGTGTGCGAGCGTTTGACTGTCGGACCTCATACGCATAGCACATTTGAAGAGAAGCACATTTTTCTGTCCTATGAGGCTTCTGGAGAAAAAACACTCCCTTTCCTCTCTCTACTACTCCCTGCTGACAATCTGTGGTCCTCTACTCTCACACTATCGCCAGAGTTTCAAAAAGAGAGAGATAAATCTGTAGAGGATTTAACAAATAGATTGTTAATCTTTGCATTTTTTTTTTCATCCTACAAACTCAAAACAACATTCAGCATCAGTGCCGCTTGGAGCAGCCTCATTCCTCACAAACAGACCAGCTGAGGTTACACCTTTCCATAGGCCAGTCCATTTCCTGTCCTACCTTTTTTATTATCATTAAACTGTACGAGCTGCCTCCACTCACACGCAAATACACTTTCTCACCCCACTCCCCTCTCCCTCACACGCAAATTCTCTTGCATCTCTGCAGCACTTAGCTAGGGGGAGGGGCGAGACCTGCTTCTGAGCATATGATCCCCACTCCTCTTTCCATCTTAAGATTGTACTCGCCCTCTCAGCACCAAATGTGTCCTTAAAATGAGGATGAGCATGCTAAGCAGAAAGTCGTTCTATTTCTTTTAAAGTCATCCAAAAGCTCTTAAGTGAATTTAAACTGATTTTAAACTAGTTAATGCCCACTTGAGTGTATAAAGTGCAGTTTCATCCTGGGTCTGTCAGCGTTGAATATTGAGAATGATGTGATCAATGTGAGGAAGAGGAAGTCAAGTGTTGTGCTTCTCTCTCTGTGGCCTCCTTTCTAACTGTGGTAGTAAGCATTAGTGTTCTGGAGCGGAGGAGAGTGCAAATGTTAGCATTATCATCAGTGGCCCCTCCACCCTCTTCTACATGTTCAAACAATCTCTCTCTCTACCTTCCTCTCTCTTGTCGTTCTCATTCTCACTTGTTTCCTCCAGGCTGCACGGCAGCTGTTCTTCCAAACACAAGGAGAGGTATAGCAAAACACATTATCAGTTAGCTTATTCAAAACTGGATCAATAGAAACAGAAGCAAATTAATTTTCTAACATTATGCCAAATACTAGACGTTTCAAAGTTGAGTTGCTTTGACTTGAAAACTAATCTAAAAGCATCTCTATCACTAATTTGTGGGTGGAGACGGTGGCCGCGTGGTTAGCGCGTTCGCCCGCGGACCGGAAGGTCGCGGGTTCGCGTCCCACGGAGAGCACGTCTAGGGTCCTTGGAGAAGACACCTAGCCCCCACTTCTCCCACCATTGGCGCCGTTGAAGGGCAGCCTGCTGCGGTGTAAGGAGTGCAGCAAACAAATTTCCCCGGTGAGGGATGAATAGAGTAAATCAAAAAAAAAAAATAAAAAATAATCCTCTAAAACAGGGGTGGGCACACTTTTTGGTTCGTGGGCCACATTGAGTTCTAACATTTAACCAGAGGCCAGAACAGGAGCAGATGGATGACAAGCTTTGGTAACCGCTAAATTAGACCTATATAATGGCGTGTTAGATTTTAAACAAGCGCACTAAAGAACGTTAAATTTCAAATCTAGCATGCTAGGTCTGAAATCTAGTGAGATAGGGGAGACGGTAACCGCGTGGTTAGAGCGTTCGCCCGCGGACCGGAAGGTCACGGGTTTGCGTCCCACGGAGAGCACGTCTAGGGTCCTTGGAGAAGACACCTAACCCCCGCTTCTCCCACCATTGGCGCCGTTGAAGGGCAGCCTGCTGCGGTGTAAGGAGTGCAGCAAACAAATTTCCCCGGTGAGGGATGAATAGAGTAATTCATTTATTTATTTATTTTATTTTATAACGCTGAAAAACGTGCATTTAGCAGCGCTAGATTTGAAAACTGAGGGCTTGATGAAACATTTAGCTTGTTTTAATATCTAACACGCTTGTTTACATGCGCGTATTGGGCCCAATGGCTTGTGCATTGGCTGTGCACACTGTTTATTTTGACAGCATGCGAATCATGGGGACAATACATTATGATGGGAGCAGTGTTGTTGTTTTTCTCAACAAAGCCAATATATCTAGAGTGCCCCATCTAGTGAGGAAACATCAGAATTGCAGGGGAAATATAACATTAACAATGTTTTAATTTTTTTTTAACAAGGTTTATTTTTTTTATTTTTTTAAGTCCCGTCGGGCCGGATTAAAACGTTTAACGGGCCGCATGTGGCCCGCCGGCCGTAGTTTGCCCATGCCTGATCTAAAACCATTATGGCGACCTGTTGAAGGAGATTAAAGAAATACTCATTTTCAGGTATTTTTCAAAGATTTGTTGATGGAATCTCCACCGTTCAATTATACAGTGATTCACTCATTCTACCTTCATGTGATATGAAAATTATGGACAATTATTTGTTATAATTTCCACTCAAAAACTCAGAAATAATTAGTCGGATTTGACCTTTAAAACAGCACAGAGCAGCAATGGTGGAAAATGCTAGGCTAATAAATCTTTTTACTCTTGAGCGGATTGTTTCAACATTTCGCAGCAACAGAAATGGAATTTTCTACATTTCCTGTTCTTGTCAGTTTAAAAACTAATCTTTGAGCTTTTAGACAAACTAGAAAAGAAGATGTAATTCACAGTTAGTGCGTGAGCATTCTGTAAACGAGGTGAAAATGAGGCTATCCGGCACGGTAAAAAAAGGTGAAAGTTTTTGGTTAGAGAAGCAGTGAAGTTCTTTAAATTGCAGAATGTGTTTATGTAAATAGTTACACGATTCTAAAATGACGCCCCAGTCATTAGAATGAAAGCTGCTCTTCAGTGCGTGAACCTAAAAAAAAAAACTCCACAAGGGACTTTGATGTTTTTCATGCTTCTGCATTTCTGGGTTCAGAACACGGAGACATTAGCATTTATGAATGTGGGATCAGCTTCACTAGATTTTTCACATATTCTTGGATTGGAAACTAGCTTTTCAAATGATTTAAACAGGTTTTTCCCCCTTCTTAACATCTAATGTTACTCATAAAAGATGTAGCGTGAAGGAAAAAATAAACAACGTTAAGCTTTTCTTTCAAGGCTTTCAAGGTTAATTTCACTGTAGCTTCCCTTCCGACTAAATCATAAAACACAGCTGATTAAATTTACACTTAAAACAGTTTGATTTCAAAAGTAAATCCAAATTTTTGATTTTAAATGAAGTACAATTTTAATTAGTTTCAAACACATTGTTCTTTCACCAGGGGCGGATCCAGGGTGGGGTATGGGGGCCGCAGGGGCTCACGCCCCCCTCCCTCTTTTTTTGGTCTACAAAAAAGTGTTCTTAATACTTTAATTATTATAAACTTTGGGCAAAATATGCAGCAATATGCAGAAAAATGACTTATTTTTCAAAATGTTCTAGAGGGAATGCCCCCAGATCTTCCTATGCTCGCCCCCCCTCCTTTTCGGAAACCCTGGATTCGCCCCTGTTCACCATACTATTAAAAAACGTGACACTAATATTTATTCTGCCTTTATTGTTTGATTATTTGGCTTTGATATCAGACAAAAAAATCCAGTTGGAGGTGTGTTAAAAACATAAAATAAGTGAGAAGTAAAAAGGCTTGAAATATCAATGTATGACTGCTTATAGTCTACGTTTCAATGTATAACATACTGTAAAGCTCTTAATTGAAACATACTTCCTTCATTCATCTTCAGAACCACTTATTCCTTGACTAGGTCTTAGAGGAGACCTGGCCTATCCCGGCTGATTCAAGGTGCGAGGCAGGATACACCCCGATCAAGTCACCAGTCTGTCACTGGGCAACACAGACACAACCATCCACACACACTCATTGTCCTAGGAAGAATCAATCTAGTTTTTGAAGGTTAGGAAGAAACCGGAGTAAGTGGAGAAAAACTCATGCATACACAAAAAGGGCAGTGTTTCAAGCCTCGTCAAACCTGTGATTCGAGCCCTGACCTTCTTGCTGTGACAGCCTCTGTTTTAATCACTGCGCCACCGTGCAGCCCAATTTAAAAATTGTACTTTTAAAGGGTATTTTGAGGAGAAAAAAAGAACAATACCACTTCTGTATGAGTGTTTTCTTTTTAAATATTCTTCTTAAGGGATAATAATCATGTAATATGCACTACTTTTCTCTAATTTCCCTCCTCCTTTAATAACTTTTGCACAAATCCTTTTAGATTTCTGGTGAATTTGATGATGATCATGTAAATTTGGCATTTCATCTTTGCAACCTCATTTTCACCCGAGATTTACTTTCACGTTTACTCTGTGAACATAGTCTAGCTATTTTAGATCTTGATGACCTGCAGGCTGGACACAGGAAGATGCGGCTGCTCCAATGCATCATTTATTCCTCCACCTAGCAGAGAACTGTCAAGAGATGAACTATGCAAACGCCTCATCATGCCTGCAGATTTTTAGAGTGAGAGCTTCCCCTGCTGGATTCCTATGGAACAAATCATGGTGTTGTCTTGCAAAAATACACACACCTCATTCTCCTCCTTCTTTGGAAACAGATTAGTACTATTGTGTAATCTTGTTATTAGAGATGAGTTGTAGTTAACAAACACCAAAATCCAACTTATTGTATTTCATCTCTTTTTTTTTTTTTTTAACTTGATTGATGCAAATAAAAAAAATTGCAATGTAGGACATCACGTTACTGTTAACTCATGGTACTTTACTGTTCTGGTTTACTCCAATGGCTGCTTTAAAGTTTTACACTTGTAAATGTTAATACTTTTCCATGACTGTCAAGAGTTTTGAAATTGATTTAAGAGAGTTTGAATTTAAAATCCAAGAACATTTAGAAGTGCAATGATGTTTTTAATGCTAATAATAATAATAGATTATGTATTCTTTCTGTACCATGTACACTTTGAACTGGGAAAACTATGGATTTACTGTTATTAAAGCTTGAGATAATGCTATGATTTCCAAATGGAAAGCAAATGCCATTTTTTTTCTTTTGTGAACAAGATGAGCTTATTTATGAAGCAGATCAGTCAATCAGTGGTGATGCTATATGTTACAAAGAAAACACACTTTATTGTCAAAACTATGCAACATTGAATGAATGCTTTTTGTTTCTTTAAAGTCGATAAATGACAATTCAATTCCTTATTGATTGCACAAAACTGGTTAGACGTAGATTTATAATAAAATCTCCTGGGAAATCCTTTTTATTTCAAACACATAAATACATATGATTACTATAAAGGTCAGAAGGGCTATAGAATTCTGATTTGCACAATGATCTAGAAACATGTGTGTTTGAAATGAACTAGGATTTCATTTCTATTTTTTTTTTTAAAAAAAGAGATCAACAAACAATAGAACATTACTTTTTTTTTGTTTAAGCAATTCACATGTTCTATAGGAAGATTTAATCCAACTAATATTTAATACGATTCAATCTATGTGAACATTACTGTAAGCTGAAATGATTAGATTTTAAAATCATCTTAATACCAAAAATAAAAAAATCCAATAAAAAATGAGCAGCATCTTAAAATGATGCTGTCTCTAATAATGAAGGAAGAATGAGAGATGCTTTTGGATTACCCTGATTTTATCCTGATAGATTAAAAGGTGAGGGGGGAACTATGTCACTAGAAGGAAAATGTGACTTTAAAGTAAAGAATCCTGTTTGTGATCTGAGTACACTATTCGTAATTAAAATGTCCAATTTTAACCTATTTCTAATATATTGCTCTTTATCTTAATTTCTCTTTTCCGCAGTCATAACATGTTTAGACGTCTGGTTGCAAATGTAACATGTCTAAAAAGGATTTTTCAGCTTCAAGACACTTCATCCTTCAAGATACTTCAACTAGAAGGTATGAAAAAAATCTCACAATGTCATGCCACTACACCTGAAAACACATTCAGATTTGTACAACTCCCTGTCCACAAGAGGGAACTGTTGGATCATTTGTCGGTATAAATTGAGCGGGAAATGGAAATGAATAGGATATCTGGAAGGTTAGAGTAATTAAAGAAAGTAATGGAAGTATTTTCAAATGTGCCAGTAGTATGATAGAAAGAAAGTAAAGGGTACTTTGAACTCTGATTCAAGAAAATGAGAAAGAACATGGAGTAGAAGGGGGTTACAGTATTGAAACAGTAAGCAGCAACAATAATTGAGAAAGAAGTGAGTAGGGCATTGAAGAGGACGAAGAGTGGAAGGCAAGCTATTGGATGAAAAGCACCAAAATGCCTGGACCAGGATGCATGTTTCTGTACCAGGAGATCCGCTTCCCAGCACCGCTCTTTGTGGGGGAGGAGGTCCTGGCTGAAGCTGAAGTGCGTAAGATGAAGATGTCATTCGCTTTCATCGGCGTGAGCTGCTCCGTGAAGGACAAGGTGGTGATGGAGGGTGAGGTGATGATGCCTGCAGAGGACACATGAAGACATTTGTTTTTGTTCATCGGACATAAAAAAAAAAGCAGCAACGGATTTATTTTTCTTGTGTTGTATTGAATAAAAAAAAAAAGGATCAGGATAATTTGATCAAACGGGCAGCACATATTAGAGTTTTTGAAAATAAAATCAGATAGGTCAGACTGAGATTATTCCGTTCCGTCATCTTTCGCTTGTTCCGGGGTCGGGTCGCGGGGGCATCCGCTCTCTCTCCGCCGGCTCTCTCTCCCCGGCTGCATCCTCCAGCTCACCCGGAAGGATCCTAGTCGTTCCCCGGCCAGCCGTGAGACATAGTCTCTCCAGCGGGTCCGGGGTCTGCCTCTTGGTCTCCTCCCGGTGGGACGTGTCCGAAACACCTCGCCTGCGAGGCGCTCGGGGGGCATCCTGACCAGATGCCCGAACCACCCCATCTGGCTCCTCTCGACCTGGAGGAGGAGCGGCTCGACACCGAGCTCCTCCTGGATGGCAGAGCTCCTCACCCGATCTCTGAGTGAGAGCCCAGCCACCCTTGTGGAGGAAGCTCATTTCGGCCGCTTGTACCCGCAATCTCATTCTTTTGGTCACTACCCACAGCTGGTGACCATAGGTGAGGGTTGGAACGTAGACGGACTTGTAAATCGACTTGAGATTATTCAAGTATGTCTAAATGAAAGAAGAGGAATTTTTTAAAGTATGGATGTTGAATTTTGAACTGCCAGGCATGAGGCCAAAGAGAAGACCATTGGTCACCAAAGAGAGTTTTATTGATGTAGTAAAGGAGGATGTGAAGAGGACACATAAGACTCAGATAGATGAACAAAACTGACTTGCTGTTGGAAAGACAAAAAGCAGAAGACATTAAACATTTAAATTTAGATTCAGTGTTTAACTTCTGTTACAGAAGTAAATGACTTTGTTCTATCTTGATTTTCTTAGCAACAAAGATGCCCAATTTTAGTTAAAAAAGTTCCAGATGTTTACTTGCTTCAACTAAACTAATTAAATTAAATTTCTCAAATTGATAGTGATGCATCCACATTTAAATTGTAATAACAACCCATTGATTTAAGGCAGTTCGATGGGGCAAGATGCATCTGAAATCAAAAGACTGTCCGTTCTTAGAACATAATGTCGGTCAGAAATGAGGCGCAAACACAATTAAATTTTGAGCTATCAATATAACATTTAGGTGGCACGGTGACGCAGTGGGTAGCACAGTGGCCTCACTGCAAGAAGGTTGTGGGTTCGAGTCTCGGGTAAGGACGAGGCTTGCAACACTGGCCTTTCTGTGTGGAGTTTGCATGTTCTCCCGGTGAATATGTGGATTTTCTCCGGGTACTTTAGTTTCCTCCCACTCTCCAAAAATATGCATGTTAGGTTGATTGGCCACTGAGAAATTGCCCCTAGAAATAAGTGTGTATGGTTGTGTGTATGTGTGTGGCCCCGTGACAGACTGGCGATCTGTTCAGGATGTACCCTGTCCCTCGCCTTTAATCAGCCGGGATGGGCTTCAACACGCCCTTCAACCCTGTAAGAAGGTGTCTGAATATAACATTTAAATCAATAGCTACACAAAGAAAAAAATAGATCAAACCGCTTAATGGTGATAAAATAACATGTCACCTCAGATGTAAGAGGCAAAAAATGTGAGGATGTTTTTTAAAATTCTAAAAATCCACATTTTGATGTCAGAATTCCATTTTCTTACTGATAGGTTTTACCATGTGAGATTTTCTGAAGACGAAGACCTGCAGATGGCGATGTGTAGTAACTCATAAATAGTCTAAAAGTGGATGTTGAAAAAGAGTGCAGAAGCAGTGTCCAACAGATAGTCTCAAGACATTATTACGATTCTCATGTTGGTCTAAAAATACAGTCTTAGACTCTTCCCACATATGTCACTTGAACGCCTTTGGTCTAAAACCTGAAAATGCATTCGACATCGACTACTTAACCAGATTTAAACCAAGCAAATGTAGAATCATTGTCAGGGTATAAAAACATCAGCAGCAGTAGTTTTATTTTTTCAAATCTCTGTTTAAACTCTTAGATAACCTCTATGCTTTCAAAAGAACCTGTACTGAAGATTTATGATACTTTCTTCCTCATGGGCTTGCTTATAAAATTTAATCAGAGCACAACAGGTAGCTTCTTGTTCTAACTAGATTTAAAGGTGAAGAAAAGGAGAGATGTACGAATAAACTTATACTTCTTCTTCTCCTTTCGGCATTTCCCTTCAAGGGTTGCCACAGCAAGTCAGTTTCTTCCATCTAACCCTATCTGTTGCATCCTCTTTGGTCACGGCATTATCTTAATGTCTTCCTTCACTGTATCCATGAACCTCCTTTTTGGTCTTCCTCTAGGACTCCTGCTTGGTGGTTCCAAACTCACCATCCTCCCTCTCTCACCTCTGCACATGTCCAAACCATCTCAGTCTGGCCTCTCTGACTTTATCTCCCATACGAATAAACTTATACATTTATGACAATTATTCACAGTCACAAACAAAGCATCAATAAACAACTACAAACTTTTTAACACTAGGACCACCAGAATTCTAGAGCTACTAAAACTCCCACGACTGTCAATTTGACGATTAGCGCTATGGCAATGTCATTTAAATTTTTTTTTTAAATATACTTTATTAATCCCTTACTGGGAAATTTATGTGCCGCATTTCACCGCAGCAGGCTTCCACCTATGACGGCGCCAATGGTGGGAGAAACGAGGGGTTAGGTATCTTCTCCAAGGACCCTAGACATGCGCTCAGTCGATGCGAACCTGCGAACTTCCGGTTGACTTCCGGTTCGCAGGTGAACACTCTAACCACTGAGCTACCATCTCCCCAATGTGGGGGTATATATGGAAGTGCCTCAGTACTCAAATCCATTTTTTGCTCACCTAGATTTTGCCTGAATGGCGCCACAACAATTACTAGGCATTAGTAGCCTTGCTAGGGTCAGGCGCGGGAAAAATTGAGTTTCTGTATAACAAACAACATAACGCTGCATCGGCCCGTTGTGGTAAAGACAGAGCTGAGCCGAAAAGCAAAGCTCTCAATTTACAAGTCGATCGACGTTCCTACCCTCACCTATGGTCACCTGGTGAGGGTAGTGGTGGGTGGTGACCGAAAGAATGAGATAGCGGATACAAGGAGCTGAAATGATTGTCCTCGTAGGGTGGCTGGGCTCTCACTCAGATATCGGGTGAGGAGCTCTGCCATCCGGGAGGAGCTCGGTGTTGCGTTGCTCCTCCTCCAGGTCGAGAGAAGCCTGACAGGGTGGTTCGGGCATCTGGTCAGGATGTCCCCGAGCGCCTCGCTGGTGAGGTGTTTCGGGCACTTCCCACCGAGCGGAGACCAAGAGGCAGACCCTGGACCCGCTGGAAAGACCATGTCTCACAGCTGGCCGGGGAACAATTCGGGATCCTTCCGGGTGAGCTGGAGGACGCAGATGTGGAGAGAGAAGCATGGGCTTCCTGTCTAAGGCTGTTGCCCCCGCGGCCTGTCCTGGATGAGCGGAAGCAGACAGAACGGAAAGGAACAGACAGTTTCCGTCTTTACCATCACCTTCTGAAATCAAAAGAATAAAATACCACTTTTACAATCCTCTAGAAGAGTTCTTATTGATCTGTTTTGGTTGAAGGCTCCAGGCTAAATTTCAGAAATGTGTCCAAAATAAAGTCCTTCAATCAGGTGCATGCAAAAGATTTTAGTAAAAGAAAATTGTTCAAAAGGAGTGAAAATCCTTAATAAAACACTGTTTTTCACATTCTGTAACCAGTAGATGTTTTTTACAGTGGATTGGAACTTGTTTGGTAGTTTCAGGTTGTATCTTACAGATGTAAGCCTGTGATGCGTGAAGCAAGCTGGGTGTCACCACTCAACCTTGCTGCCAATTTGTCTCAGATGTTTCCTGTCACAACACGTGTAATGATGGCAGTTGGCTGGGTGAAAAACAAATAGAAGCTGAGGTAGGACCAAGATGTTTGCTCCCAATAGCTTAGTCATCGTTTATAATCACCCAAAAAATAACTGAAATTCAAACCTTTCTGCTGAAAAATTACGAGTGAATGAAACAGATGAATAATTAGTTGTGAAAACAAAATTGTTCTAAACTTTAATTTGGATCCCAAAGGAAGTGAGTCGTTTTATAAAAGTTGTAGTTTTATAATGTCTTGTATTAAAAAAAAAAAACAGATGTTGGCAACAAGTTCTGATTATTGCTTTAAACATGCCGGTGCACCTGATCGCCCTCTGAAATATGTAGCACACCCTTCCTTCCAGCAGATCCTCACACATAATTCACCTGGGAACTGCACAATTCTGAGAAATGACTAAGAAACAGCACTGTTTTTTTGCTAGGAGCCAAAAAAGGTTGTCTGGTTTTTAAAACATCTCACGTAGAAGATCTCATTGATGTAAATAGAGAGTTAAAGACAATCAGTAAGGTCCGAGGGGCAGGATGTGCATAGCTAGTTGCTTAGCACACAGTAAAAAATTGGTCACAAAATGAGTCCATTCGTTGCTGTGGTTGTTTTTTTATTTTTTTCAACCCAGAGAGTATGGTTTTTGCCTCTTCAATGAGACAAGATAACTGAAAACTTGATGCTTAATCATTTTAACATTTAACAAATAATTAAATGATAGTTCGTGGCAAAAGTGTGCATCTTTCACCCCATGGTTGACAGTCTCATTAAAAAATATCTAAGATATAAATTAAAATCACAAACAAACAGGGAAACATTTTTAATCAGATATGACAAATGAGCACAAAAGGCAGTGATTAACAAAACCACGTCATATCAGGACACTTTCCAAATGGAAAAACAAACCAACCACACAAACATCTTTCTGTGGATGTGTAAAGTAAACGCGTATGCTCACATTTACATTTAAAACTGTATTTGTCTGTCATTGTGAGTTTCTTGGCTGGTTATGGTTATTCAGACAAAAAAAGAAAACCCGGAATAGAGCTTAGTCACTCTTTTGTGCTGTTTTATTGTTTTGTTTTTGAAAGTAGGTTCAGCATCATCACTGATGATAAGCTTGAAGTGTTCTGCTGAATAGATGATGTCACTACGAGCTCTAAATACATCTATGTGAATCAGCTTTGGAACCAACTCTGTAATATCCATGTAAATGACCGAAGGGAGGCAGGACGCTCAGATGGAGTGGGTGGATGATTATTTTGTGCTTTTTCAGTGATGGAAAAGTGATCATCCCATTTATGCTCCATTACATTAAGTTTAACAATGAAATGGATACGTATTCTTTACTTCTGAGTTCCAGTTGCGGTGTAGACCCATAAGTGAACACTGATTTTCTACCAGGATTGATTTGAGAACCAGCCACCCTCTTGCTTACTGTGAGTCATCAATATTATTTCACATTTTACAATGCTGGTAGAGCCTTTTGTCCTTCGAGTCGAGAGAAGCCAGATGGGGTGGTTCGGGCATTTGGTTAGGATGCTTGCTGAACACCTCACTGGTAAGGTGTTTCGGGCACATTCCACCCGGAGGAGATCCAGACGTAGACGCTGATCCCCTGAGGAGACTATATCTCACAGCTGGACAGGAAATATGTCGGGATTCCAGGTGACCTGGAGGATGCGGCCTGGGTGAAAGAAGTCTGGGCTTTCTGTCTGAGGCTGTTGCCATCAACCAAAACCCAGGGTAAGCGGAAGACAAAAAAATGGAACAATGCTAGTAATTTATGTAACTATTTTTCAAGAGAAAAATTAACTATTTAATATTTTAATAATAGTCGTAAAAAAAAATACCATCTTTTCATTTTCCAAAGACAAGCTTTTTTTTTAAAAAAACTTCATTAGCATTAGTTAATTATCCTACTTCATTCAATATTTCTCCTCAACTTCTTCAAACTTTTGAATATGCTTTTTATCTCTTCTTTTGTTCACACTAGCTTCAAAGATTTTAGCCACATTTTGTTGAATACATAGCTTTCAAAGACATGTTTTGCGTGCAATGAATGCAAGCTCATGTTTGGCGACTGAACTCTTCCCCAATGACTTGAAGCTAAACTGTTAGTTAGACACACCCAAGAGTTCTCACTGATATGAGATCATCTGGAATAATCTGTTTGTGTGTAGTGTCTGCACATATCCGACTAAAATGATCCCATCTTTTTCCACTTCTCTGCTTCTCTGTGCAAAGGTAGTCAGATGTATTATTTTCGCACCTAGAATTCCTTCAGAGCAAAAAGAAAATTATTTGAAGCCACTGGAACTCCCTCATCATAACAAAAGCCATTTTATAAAGCTATTTAAGATATGAGAATGAAGTTATTAAACATACAGTCATAGAACCGCTTTCTTCTTTGGAAACCTCTTGAGAACTTTCTCCTGGGTGACAAATCCAAATCATAAATCAGATGTTTGTAAAACTGCTACAAGCAGTGACATGATGACAAAATGATAACTAGACCATGGAGGCGCCGACATGCCATAGTACCTCATGACAAGTTTGAAGTTTTTCAGTTGAGGTTTGAGAGAAATCTGATGGATTTCAGCAGCAAGCTAGGAGCTCTGATTTCAAAGCATACCTATGAATGATTCATAAAAAAATAATTTGATTCACCTTCCTTAGAATGGAAAATAAAGCATTGAAGCAGGTTGAAAATGTCCAACATTATGAAAATACAATCAAAGACAGGCATGGGCAAACTACGGCCCGCGGGCCACATGTGGCCTGTTGAACGTTTTAATCTAGCCCGCCAAACTTGAAAAAATTAAATAAATAAACCTTGATAATGTTTTATTTTCCCTGCAATTTTGATGTTTCCTCAGTAGATGGCGCACTCCATGACATGGAAAGCCATCCGGCTCAATACATGCACGTAAACAAGCGTATTGGATGTTAAAACAAGCAAAATGTTACATCAAGCGCATGTTTAAAATCTAGCGGATCATTCTATCGGTCTAATCTACCAAAGCATGCCATCCATACACCTGTTCCAGCCCCTTGTTAAGCTCAGTGTGGCCCGCGAACCAAAAAAGTTTGCCCACCCCTGGTCTAGGAGAACATTTATATACACACAATGCTGTCCAGTGACAAAAGTATTAAAAAAAAAAAAAAAAAGTCTCACGCACAATAAAGTGAAAAAAAAACTTTTACTGTAACTTTTTCACTTTTGGTAAAAAAAATTCCACATTTCCTTTCAAAAACATCAACAAATGATCTTGTACAAACTTTTCTAATTTACTGTTCGTTATTTGACTTTAGCATAATGATGCAGTGTCTTTATTGTGTTGGTTTCCATGGACCGTTTTGTTTCGCTTTAACACCAAGTACAGCGACTTTGTCTTTTGGGGACACAAGCTTAGTGAATATAAATGGATTTTGGTGTAAACAAAGCATAAATCAATATCCTGCCTCCTTTAGCGTTTCAATGGACAACACACAATTTATGAATACAAAACAGACAAAGCAAACCACAAGAACGATTAGAAAAAACACTAAAAGAGAAAGAGAGAGAATAAAAGAGAGCAGGTTAGTTAGTGTGTCTTTTGGGATTTGAACATTTAAGTGTTAATTGATCGTTTTTCTTTAACTCTTAATGCATCAACTCCTCCTATTAGAAGTACTTAATTTTAGTTGATAAAAGACTTTCTGAACATTTTACTTTTAACATTCTTTAGTTAAAGCTCTCAATTTACAAGTTGATCTACTTTCCAACCCTCACCTATGGTCACCAGCTGTGGGTAGTGACCATAAGAATGAGATTGCAGATACAAGTGGCCGAAATGAGCTTCCTCCGCAGGGTGGCAGTACTCTCACTCAGAAATCGGGTGAGGAGTTCTGCCATATGGGAGGAGTTCGGTGTCGAGCCGCTCCTCCTCCAGGTTGAGAGAAGCCAGATGGGGTGGTTTGGGCATCTGGTCAGGATGCGCCGCGAGTGCCTCGTTGGTGAGGTGTTTCGGACATGTTCCACCAGGAGGAGACCAAGAGGGAGACCCCGGACTTGCTGGAGAGACTATGTCTCAAAGCTGGCAGGGGAAAAACTCGGGATCCTTCCGGGTGAGCTGGAGGATGCAGCTGGGGTGAGAGAAGCCTGGGCTTCCCGTCTGAGGCTGTTTCCCTCGTGTCCCGGCCCTGGATAAGCGGAAGACGACGAAATGTTAAGAGGTGTTGGGTCGGTGGTAGAGTGTTTGTTCTTGGGAGAAGCTGGTTCGAATCCGACTGGGCCCCCTAGGTGTACCAGGAGCAGACATTTGACCCGTTGGTTGCTTTCACAATTGGCACAGTCGTGGCTTCCTGCTGTGGTGCAATGCAGCAAAGTAGTTTCCCCATTGAGGGATCAATATAGTACGGTTAAAAAAATAAAATAATTTAATGAACACATCAGTGATCATAAATGACCTTTTAAAAAGTACTTTGTGCTTGTGTGTTAGTTAGAAAATTATTGCCGAAACAGAAAAAATTACAGTATATGTTGCATTTCTAAACCCAACAGGATAAAATGTATATGCATCAGTCCCATTTAATAGCAACATTTTGAACACAAAAGGTATTCTTTTCAGTCCAAAAACTCCAAAGCTCCCTCTGGTTAACTTTAGATTGAACCAAGTGCTTTAAGGAGAGATGAACTGTCGTTAAAGTCAAACTAAACTCTAGATGACATTCAACTTATTGATTAAATAATAGCCCTTTGGTTTTATGTAACAAAAATAAAAGCGGATGGTACCCCAACTATGTTGAGCTTTTCCGACCTCTTGCTGGAGGATCCTTTTTACTCTGTGTTGCCAGCTTGCTAATTTTGTCCTTTGTGCTTTTGAAGCTGTAAAGTCTGCTAAAAGACAAGTTGAATGAAGCCTTCCCTTGTTCCTGGTCGTGTGATTCCTGTGTGGACTCCATCTGGGTCGGAGGATGAGAATGGACTTGAGGCTGTAGATTGGAAAATGAGTGAAGAAATGAAGGCTGGGGTTTCGGATAAAGAGCTTGGCTCTGTGGATGGCCGGCTTTTGCCTTGATTTGTGTTGCTGAGGGTTGCTGAGAAGGACTCTGTGGGCTGCTGGATATCTGCTTTCGCCCAGCTGAAGACCCAAATACACCCGGTGTTGTAAGAGGGGATTGCCTGGAAGTTGGTTTTGAAACAGACATGATGCTTTCTAAACTCTTGAGCCTACTGAGAGGCAGCTTGCTTTTTGCCTGGCTCAGCTCATGGCTTTCAGAAGAAGATTCCAAAAGTAGACAGGCTGAGAGGGGACGAGGAGACCTCAGTGGTCGGGAAGATGTGAATGATCTAACGTCCTGTTGTTGAAGTTGCTGAGAAGAAATATTTGAGAATAGCTTATTACTACGTTTCAGGAAATCCTAATTGCATCTGATTTATACAAACCATTATCTAACTGTAATGCAGTGTAAAACCTGAAGAATACAAAAAACAAAGCAAGAAAAATTATGTGATTTTTTTCTGTTTTATTGTAATTTATTATTATTGTAATTTATTGCTACATTATATAATTAAAATGAGGTTTCAGTGTCCAATCATTCCTTTACTAAGTTATATGAATTATTGTTATGACTGAAAACGGTAGATTTAGGGCAACAACAAACAAGTTAAACAGCAGTAATTTTGAAGCAATAAATCTTTTATTTTCTCATCAATGTTTTAATACCGCAGACACACGTAGAACTTCATTAAAAAATGTTCCTCCAGTTCCCCGAGGCTGCTTGTTAAATAATAAACAAGAGTTGTGGATCAGATTAGTGATGCTCTGGTGATGCAGACTTAATTCACGTTAATGAAGTTTGGCTGATTTAGCATTAAATACATTGCTTTTGACCATGGATTATTGTTTTAGAATAACATTCTGGCTTTTATTTTCATGTCTGTCCAAAAAAACCCTACATGCGCCGTTTTTCTGACAAAACCAATACCTTCAGCAAATGTACAAAAATAAACGATTGCCAGGAAAAGCCCTCTTTAGTTAGAAAATGTGAGTTTTAAATGTTCATATTTTGTAACATTTGAAGCTAACTCGCAATCTTAAAAAAAACATTTGGAAAAATGGGACTTTTCAGACCAAATTCAATGACTGGGTTACAGACAATTTTTTACAGGGGTGCCCAAACAGTCAATCGTGGTCTACTGGTAGCCCATGGACTGATCCAAAGTCGACCGCCAGGTGTGTAGAGGGAAAAAAAAATCATAAAATAACTGGAAGCCAGTGTTGCTAACTCAGCGACTTTGACGCTATTCTTAGCAAGTATTCAGACCTCCTTGTGACACCTTTTTTTTAAAGTGACAAACTAAAGTGTTTTCTAGTGTCATTAGAGATTTTTGGAGTCTGTGACCTGAAAGCAAGTTGTCAAGCCTGTTCTCAATGAGCAGTACCTGCTGCTGCTGTGGCCCCTCCCAAAGCGGTGCATGCATTCAGAAGTTGTCTGTGTTTGTGTTTGAAAGAGGGTGGGCTTGTAATGCGATGCCTAATGGTTGTGTAACAACAACAAAACATGTGAGGGTGGTTTAAATGCAGGCTAGAAATGCTCCGTTTTGTGTTTGTGATGCTGTTACTAGACAGGTACATCTCAGGAGGTTTGATACTTGAAAAGTAAGTATTGGAACAGGTTGGGCGCCCCTGTTTTAGACCAATTTGTTTAAACCAATTAAACTGTTTGAGTACATGTTGTTGGATTCTTTTAGAAGGGCTTTTTAATTTGAATTTATCCTAAGTTTGGCCATTTATTTTCTATAAATACAATAATTGTAAATTACAAATTAATCACTTAGAAACTTAAAAAAAATTTGAAGTGTTTTTACTGATGCTTTTTGCTGCCAAAGCAAGTTTTTAAATGTTTTTTTTTTTCATAATTACATAGATTATTTTAATAATTAATGAGTCATTTGCTTTTTATTTATACCTTGTATCCCTTCGTGTCTCTGCTCGTCTGGCTCTCTGTCATCTCTACAATGGCAGGTCTTGGTGCTGATTGGTTATGCATCTTCTCTCTTCCTGAAGATGGGTTCTCTGGTTTCCATTTCTCAGGAGACATACTCTTTGATTTGAAATCTTCCTTTTTCTGAAAGGTTGATTCTCCAGCAACCTCGTGTCCATCAAACAGTCTACTCACTGCTGATTGGTTTTGAATATTCTTTCTCCTCAGAACCTGGATTCCACTTAGTTTTACTGCTGTTTCTGTTGAGTGACCTTCTTGTTTAAAAGCTTTCACCATATGACCAGCCTCATCAATGCCAACAGACCCAGTCCCAGGAGAGTCGTTCAATGCCGGCTTCTTATGGTGACTTACTTTCTCTCGTTTCATATATTTTTCTCCGATAATATCTTCCCTAGGATCTTCTTTCTCCTTTTTCTGGCCTTTAGACTCATTTAGAGAAGTGGCTGAGACTTTAGAAGTACAAGACAAAATGTCTTGGTCTGCTGAGTCTGATGATGTAACTCTGTTTCTTGAGGCTGCAGAACTACTGGTGGTCTTGTTTATAAAACTAATGGAATTCTCTTTTGAGCCGTGGTTTTGATATGCCCACATGTCAATTTTAGGCTCATGCAGAGGGTATTCGCTACATTCAAAATACTCATCAGAGGTGGTGGAGTCTTCTCTTGCTGAAATGTAGCCATCACTTATGTCCGATGTAGGTGTGAGAAGGGAGTAAGAGTCAGGCGAGGTTGTTCCTGAATCTGTTTGTGATAATCGGGGAAACTCATCCGGTGTTGGAGTTTTTGTGGCGACTTTTTGTGATGAGAGTTGTCGTTCGGTGGAGGCTGAACTTACGTCTGACATGTTTGGGAGGGAAAGAAGTAAATGTCGAGAGTTTTTAGGAACATGTGTAGTCTCACGTGCTGAAGACTCTAAAATGCTGTTTGTGCAGTGTCCCGACATAAATTGCTTCTGTTTACCGAGCTGACTGAGTTTATCCGCGACAGATATTTGCACGTCTGTGAATGTGTCCAACTTTTGTGATTTATATCCCATTGAGCCTCTTTGGGAGTTCATGGTTTCTTCTATATTTTGCTTACTACATAAGTCTCTCTGAGGTGCCAAGAATTTTCCAAGCTGTGTCTGACTTTTTGTGTTAAAAGTTTTTTCTGAGGCATTGATGGATGAATGGTCTGTTGCTGCCTCAGCATCAGCATTTTTAGAGGCTTTTGGTGTTTTGATTGAAACATGCGCCTGCTTTTGCAGTTTGGTTTCAGTGACCGTCTGTGTCCGCGCTCTGGCATTGCATCGATCATTAGTTTCTTTACCTTCACTCTTTCGGACACTCAAAGTCAGTTTCTGATGGGAAATGTCTTTGGGATTGTCTGTAGTCCTTGCATATATTTGATCCTCTGTTTTACCGGCATTGTTGCTTTGGAGTTCTTTAGCAGATTCTGGGGATGCTGACAAATTGGTTCTTACGGCTAAGTCACTTTGGACTGTTTCTGGCACAGAGCTGATCTTTGGGCTTTTGACTAAACAGATCTCCGGCGATGTCTGTTTATTACTGACACTGCTATCCTTGTGAGCGAGATGAACAGGACGAAGATTTGGCATGGGATGGCCTGATGCTATTACAGTGGATTTAGAAGGTGAAGAAAAGGGAGAGTTTGTGGGTGTAACAGATGAGACAGGAGAGAGGAATACAGACTGGGAGCTAGTGAAAGGGACAGGAGTGGAAGAACTTGTTGCTGTGCTTGAATGGACTGTAGTAATTAGGTTATTTTTGGAAAGTAAGGTAGAACCATCAGACTGCATTGCAGAAGCAGTGGAAATGTGGCTGTGGATGTCGGGAATCTTGTGAATATGAGTCATCTCAGAGAAGGGAGCAGGTTGCATGTTAACAGCCTTTCTATGTAAGTCTCTGTGCGACATCAGAATGTGTTCTGATGAATTGTCAGATTTTGAGTCACCAGGGTCATGCTGGTGAGAGATTTGTATACTGATTGACTCCAATGGATGTGTTCTGTTCTCAGCAGAAGTTTTTGTGTCATTGCCACCAAACATTACACCTTCTGTTTTAGGGACTGGGCGTAATTTGGATTCTGTTGAGTTTGTAGATACACTTTGAGTTGTATGTGTAGGTGTGAGTGCTTTGAAGTTGGATTGGTGAACTGGGTGTGTAGTAAAATAATTCACAGAACTGTATCCTACTGTATTTGCTTCATCTTTCAGCAATTCTTCAGCTTTGCATTTACTCTGTTCCTGTTGGGGTTTGTTTTCTTCCCCCTCTAGTTTAGTAGTTAGCTGTCTTGAATTTGCAATCTCTGGCATAGTTTTTTGTGTCCAGGTAATTGGACTACTAAACCTGATAGCTTGGCTAGTTTCAAACATCTCAGAGCGCTGCAAATGTACTTGAGTCGGTCTGTTGGCATCTCGGATGTTAATGAATCCTATCACGTCACTCGATGGGTCAGGTTCAGGCCAGGTGGGGAGGTATGTCATCATGCATGCCTTCTCTAAATTCACAAGTCCAGGATGTAGTGGTAAAGCATTCTGCTCAGCCTCCTCTCTGGCCTTCATTTGCCTCATCTTTTTAGAGTTAGCAACAGTTTCAGGTTCTTTCTGGCAATCCCGGCCAATTGAGGAGGTGGGGCTTGGGTTGATCAGTGCAACTAAGGCATACTTGGGGTTGATTAGCTTCCTAGCAACGTCGGAAGAAGGGGGGGCTATGTTGAGTATTTGAGGCCGATGATCTGGCTCGGGTTCTGGCTCCATAGCGACCCGCTGGAGGTCAACCAAGCGGGAGGTCATGTAAAGAAAGCGAAACAGCTCGTCAAAGGCATCCACAGCCTGCCCCGTTGTTACAGTAATGAGATTTCTATCCATCCGCGAAGACATCCAAGTAAAACTGCAAAAAAAAAGTAAAAGGAGATAATTAGACGGCTGTGACATGCATCAAACAACCAAATACCTTCAGTAATTGAGCTTGAAAGCAGACCCTTAAACAAAATCGCTGAAAGAAAGAAGTGTTTGGATTTATTCTGTTTGTGAAAATGTTCTCAGTGGAACAACAATGGCCCTTTTTTAAATCTAATTTCGGATTTTCTGTTGTTCCATGTTGTGAAATTTGTCTCACTTAAAATTGAATGTTGTTTGACTGCAGAGACTTCGTTGAGTACTTGAAGCAGGGGCAAGCCCATTGAGTTTTAAATATGGGGTCCCATAAATTGGTGAAATTTCTGCTGGTAATGTTCAAATGTGAAAATAGATCCCAAGGTCAAAGACAACACATGGCGTAACGTGTTCTTGTTTATCTAGGATTAGGATTTATCTATCTAGGATTTATCTAGGATTTCCAACAACCCCTTCAAGCCTTTTTTCTTTTTAGGGAATAATTAGCACGTTTGTTTTAACAAGTTCTTCATTTTTGGCATTTTGGTTCCGTACATATACTGTATACTATATTTATCCCTCAATGGGGAAATTATTTTTGCTGCATTGCACCACAGTAGGCAGCCACGACGTAGTCAGTGGTGAGAGTGACTAGGGGTTAAAGTGTTTTCTTAAGGGACACTTAGGCATGGGCACCGTGGGAATTGAACCGACTTCTTCCGGGCCAAGGATGGACTTTCTACTACAAAGCCAAAGCCCCCCCGGCACACAAGTTCTACACACAAGTGTTGAAATATATTTTTTTATATTAGCATTTAATTCTCTGGAGTTTTTGTACATAATAATTTTCCTTCAATTATTGATAGGCCGTGGAAAAATAATATGAGAGAATATACCCAAAAATTTTGTCCAAAAGGACATGACTTTGACTATCATTTTAAAAAGAAATCAGTTTGAACAAATCCCAAATTAATATTCAACTGAAAATCCTTCTATTTCTAGGAACTGAAGTAGATTTATTAAATGCTTGCCATCTATAAAATTAAACTGTAAACTAATAAAATAATTTTTTCTTCTATATAAACTCAAAGAATTGTTTAACAAACAAAAAAAAAGATGTTTAGGCAACACTTAGGATGCACTTAATTTCCATATGAATCCCACTGACCTATATGAACCAGACACAGCTTTATCTCCATCGATGAACATGAATCTATGGCCCATTCGTCCTCTTACTTTGGTGCAGGATCGAGTGTGGAACTCTGTTCCTTGAGAGCAGCGGACCCGAAGATGCTGAAACACACAAAATGTACTGTTATTAACCCCATCTGTGCCCCCATTTCAACCCCCCATTTAGATAGGTGTGATTGGGAATCATTCTACTATTTACGGACTCTGTTGGAAATATTGAGGTACAAGTATTTATCCAGTCATTTTTTGTACCTAAATAATCAAAGTCAATGGTTGAGCTGAAACATTTCCTATTTTGATTGGAAAAAAAAAAAATATTTGTAACAAGCCGCTGCTTACTGTGGTGATGATTTGATGTTTTGTAATTTTTTATGGAAACTTTCATCAGCTTTTAGTGGGTTTTTATTCATTTTTTTTTCTAACATCCTTTTCAATTTAATTTGAACATGAAATAGACTTTATGACAATGTCGTAAATCCTGCAGAATCATTTTTCTGGTTTTGTTAGAACTTGTCTGTTTCACTCTCATTGAAAAATGGATTCAAACTCAACTTTTCTCACATTAAAGCACAATATCTTGACACGAAATTACATTAGAAACCTGAGAGCAATTCCTTCAATTTTGTATAACCACTTTGGTTGTTTTTGTATTGGTCATACTGGTGATATAACTGTGGTTGAACTTACAAAAGCACAGATTTTTTTTTTTTTCTATGAAATTTGCCAAAGGGACTTGTCGAATAAGCGCAGCATGCTTCTGGAATGTCTTATTTTACTGTAGATACATGTCTTCCTCATATAGTGTCACATTTTTAACCTTCTGTCAAAGCATGAAAACTGCAGATGAATGTATGTGAGTTTTTAGCTCTAAGCGGCAGATGATGAAAGCCTTTGCAAAACTACTTTAGTATAAAGTGCACTCTTCGGTCACTAAAGTAAAACACTTTGAGATGCTGGTTTGGTTTTGATTGTTTTCTCTTCTTGCAATTTTAGACACTAAAATCACCACTGGATGCTAAACTGCAGTATGACTCTTCTTTACAGTGCAACATTTTTTTTTATTTCCCCATAAATAGGGGATAAAAACTCATTTAATGTAGAAAACTCTTCAGCTTAAATTTAAATATCTCAATCTGTCTTCTTCCTGTCAGATATGTCACAAGAATTTTGCATTAGTTATGTCGTTTAAATTATTATTTAGAATCCTCATCACTAGTCAAGGCAGTTATATAATAAAAAAAGATTTTTCCTTTTCAGCAGGCAGAGTTCTCCCTGAATCAAAACAGTAGCATACTCTAAAAATCATCAGAAGACTTCAGACCCTTCAAGGCTGAAGCAAACTAAGCATGCCAGTGGCCAGAAGAACACAGTCGGCATTTCATTTCAGATATAATGTAAATAAGCTATACAGCTGAATTAAAGCAGATACGGGGAAATTATATTTTTTTTCCCCAGAAAGCTATTCTGTGATCTAATATTTGTCTAATTTAAAAGTAGGGCAATTTCAGGCAATGTGTGTATGCTGCAGATGTGTTACTAAGGGCAAGACTACACTTGGCAAGTTTCACTAGGACAGAATGGAAGGTGGAAAGCTAGTTATTTTAACATAAAGCAAAATGAGACAATGATTAAACATCAAATGATTTTACGTTAAACAGCCTTGTTTCATGATAATGCCGTGTGCGTAGCATGTTCTATTTATTTTGATAAATTTACAAATCCAAAAATGTGCCAGAAAATTATTTGTGATTCAGCTTCTTATACAAAACAACACAACATCCACAGTGTACGTATCAAGCAGTTCCTTCAGAATGCATGAAAGGCTGACTTATTTTAATGTGGTGTGCAGAAGAGCCAGAAGGATTCATGATATTTGGGTTTTTCAACCTAGGATATTGTCTAGGAAAGTTTCAATAGCGCTTTAAATCTCTTCTCACCCCATAAAGACATTCATATTAGGCTGATTGGTCGATTTAAAATTCCCGTAAGTGTGAGTTCACACGTGACCAGTTTTTGTGCTTTTGATTGCCCCTGTGAATGACTAGGCACACCTCGCCTTTTCCCAGCTAGCAATCTAGGTACCCATTAATGGACTTAGACAGGGGTCTCAGACTCCTGCAGTTGGCAGTCTTAGACTCATGGGGTTTAAGACTGCCAACTTAGACTCAGTTGGCAGTCTTAGACTGCCAACTGCAGCCCCCATCATAATGTGAAAGATTAATCTTAGTATGTCCCGCAAGACTATTATGAACAACACTTGTTGCGTATGGAGCACATTATTATTATTTCACTTAATTATTACTGATTGATTTATAGTTTATTCTTTTTTAAAGTTATTTATTTAATTCATTATTTTGTGTTGAAAATAAAGGTATTCGAGGACTTTGGAATGTTTTCTCAGCGCTTCTGGTGGAAATTCGGATGTGACTCAGTCTCACCCTGACTCTGCCTCCAGCTGCCCCTCAGGTAAATTGAGCCTGCGAACGCTGGATTAAGAAGTTTGAAAACTAAAATGAAAAAGAGGTGACATGACTAAAGTTACCTGAGGCTAAACACACCTGTCACAAGATGTACTGTATGTCGAAGGGAAAAGTTGCGAAGAGCAATTTGTCTGCGTCATTATTCCCTGTGCAGAGCTTCAGGAATGTGCATAATGAATATGATTATAACATCAAAATGAGCTTCAAGGTTAGAAAGTTATGAGGTCTTGCTTTCAAGGTAGAATTGTTACAATTCAGTGGTTTTCAGCACAATCAGACAGAATATTTAAAACTTTTTAAGGGTCTTTTTCCATTGTTTTCTCCTTTGAACAGATTACATGAAACACTATAAATAGCAATATCATTTTATTGGACATAATAATTGCTCACCTCAAAACACCTGATCAAAACAATACGATCAAAACAATTATGTTCAGTTTAAAGATGAATCTAACTGTGGAAAATGTGCTTACGCATGTGTCATTTTTCCCTTTCACGTGTCTCGACATGAAGAAAACTAATTTGCTTGCTTGTTTTTTATAGTAATGATGAAGCCAGAGAACACAGTGACACTAATTATAGACAACATTAAGGGGTTTTATAACATCGCGCTGCTTGTTTAAGTGTGTGCATCGATGTGTAAGGGAGCAGACTGGAAGGCACGGTACACAATTATCCTCTACAACTACCAGACCATTAAACTCAAATAACAGATACGCTTTCCTGGAAATGTGTGTTTGTTTTTCAAACGCTCTCAATAATCTATAAATACTAACTTTTCTAAAGCAACTGACTTTGAAAAAAAAAAAAAATGTCTTAATGTTTTTGCTTTTTTGTGCTCAATCTTTTTTAATGAAGCCTTACCTTGAGGTGTCCAGCGTGCATGTTGGCCCTGTGACACATAGAAAGGAAATGAGGTACTCCAGTGTGATCCAGTAGGATGTAAACAGACACTTTTCGTTTGAAACCAGCATCAAGTAAATCTCTGAAAATGTCCACATCTGTGAAGGTATCCATCACTACAGCTATAACCTGGAATTACACACAAAAATACAGAAGCACAATTCAGATTAATAACAGATAATCAAACAATGTGCTCACACATGCAGGATAAAAGTACATTAGTCCATATACTTTCTGTTGAAAGTATATGACTATACAGGGAAAGAGAGAGAGATACATTCAAACCTGTTTATCTAATATGCATTTTACTAACTCAAATGCCTCCTTGAAAATTATTCAGGAGCAATTAAATCTGATAATGCATCATTCAGAAAAGCTTCTGAAAATATAACATGCCATAAAATTCCAGTCATGGAGGAGTCAGCTCCATAAATATGAACACTGTCACCAATAAACCGTGACAGCATATTGCACATGTACATGCAAATATCTGACAGATACAGCCTCCAGTTTGAGATAAACCAGCTTAATCTAGTTGCACTTTACTCCTAATTGTCAACTGTTCTCTGTACCCTGAAGTCACCACGCTGGTTGGTCGCTCATGCTAAGATTTGATCAACATGAAGCAAACTACGGTATATGATTATTCTTTAAAGAGGAAACAAATCAAGCAAAATTTCTGGAGTATTTTTTTAAGGCTCTTGAAGTATAAATGAACTTGAGTTGTACAGGTTAATGCAATAAATACATAATACAGCGGATAAATGATAAATAAACTTTTCTAATACAGCACTTTTCTACCTGCATTGGAACTAAAAGCGCTTTACATTGCAGCTCACGTTCACCCATTCACACACACACACATTCATACCTGTTGATGACAGCTGCCATGCAACGTGCAAACCACCATCAGGAGCAAATTGGGGCTTCTGATTTAGGCCATGGCATGAACTCTAGGCAGGGATCAAACCAGCAACACTCTAGTTAGAGGATGCTCATACTATGCTCTTAACCATCCTTCCCCCTTTGAAATGATCCAGCTTAAGACACAAATATAGGTTAACTGATATGTTTTTTTGTATCTCCAACCAATAGAAATACTTGTTTTTATTGGCTATTGGCTACTTGTTTTGTAGCTGGACCAGGAAGTTGGAGTCGTTGAGAGGACCAATTGTTTTTGATCACCATACAAAAACGATGGGCTGGTATTGTTAGTGTCCCAGCAAACAGAGAACCTCCAGGAAACGTTAGCCTGAGGTTGTCTAAAGGTTTGTTTTTTACCCAACGAAAAACTAATGTTCCGTAAACGTTAGTTGATGGTTATGTTAGAACCTAACCCTCCAGGACGGTGAGAAACCCAAATCCCAAAAGTTATGATTAAAGTTAAGGTAAGAGGAACGTTCTGCTAACCTTTGAAAAACCTTCCCAGAACGTTCTGGGAACGTTAAATTTGATGAAGTTGAGTTGAGTAAGTAGCATCGAACGCAAGGGTGATGCTTGCTACGTTGTAACAGATCACTAATAATTGTCTAATAATTCACATGTCCCACAAATTAGGCAACATTTGGCAAGTTTATGCTCATATTTAAGACATTTGGTTTGATAAATAAGGAAAATTCTCTGGAATAATGATTTCAATTCTGTAAACAAGTCGCTTAATTCTTGTAAATAACGACTTAGCTCTTGTTAATGACATTAATTTAGTAAATAATCACCGTGATCTGGTAAAAAAATATTCATGCAAAAGAAATTTAACATTAGCAGCTAGCACTAGCCTGCTTTTGGATGTATTTCAATCATTATAGATCCAAATTATCCGGTTCGACTTAAGCCAAAAACATGCATGTTAGGTTCATTGGCCACTGTGTAATTGCCCCTAAGAATGGGTGTGTGACCCAGTGACAGACTTGCGACCTGTTAGGGGTGCAATCTGCCTTAAATCAGCCTGGATAGGCTCCGGCACCCTCAGAGGCCTCGTTAGGGAAAGGCAGTTCAGAAGATGAAACAAAACTTAAGCAATGGTCTTTTCTATTTTCCTCCTGATGAAAGTTGAGGTAAGACATAATTATATTAATTTCAATTCTGTTATAATGGGGTATATAGCACGATGCCAACAGACACATAAAGAACATAGCCACTAGCCTCATTCAACTTTTTTGTAATGCACCATCTAGAGATGAGCACAAATATTGCAGCACAAAATCAAATCAACAAGTTCATTTCCTCTATTTTCTGAACTTTAAGCTGCTACTTTTTTTCTTGGTTTTGAACCCTGAGGCTTATACAGAGGTGCGGCTGTTATGTGGATTTTTCTTCCAGCACTTAGGGTGCTCTAACCGTAATTAGAATAAAAAATAAGTCAATGCAAAGTCAATCCAAAGAAGAACAGGCTAGTTTTTCTTTGCTAGACAGAACACACTTGACAAACTATCAACTTGTAATTATTTTTAAATCCTCATTCCTTCATCATAGAAGTCCCACGAAGAGGTTTGTATGGTATACGTTTTAAGTTAAAGGCCATTGATTTTGCTACCCAGTCTCACCAAGCGTTTTTGGTTTTCCCCCCTTGATTCTGTTCCGTTTTATTCAGCAAAGTTAATGTCATGGTAAAAGGCAAGTTTAAAAAATTTATTCAGCTACATAATGCACATTTTCAGTACAAAATAGTTGTGTACATGCAGTAATTATTTTATTTTTAACATAGAAATCTGTGGCACGGTGCAGCTTGTACATCTTTGTTTAAACATTGGCAAAAATAGTCCAGATAATGCTGTAAATAGTTTTCACGTTTGGTGAAGCCTTCACGGGCCATTTGTGGGCCTCGAGCCAGAGGTTGCTCAACTCTGGTCTGGCCTAAGGTTTTAAAAAAGCTCATTAATACACCCAAATAGACAAGCTTAATTTAAGGGCTTTTTTATTGACTTTAAAAATATATCATTGAGAGTGGATGTATTTATTGGGGACCTACCTTTTGTGCCTGTCCAATCATTTTTCTGACCACCTCTTTAATGTGAACTTGTCCATCCAGTGGTGGCTGCGTGTACACAGCGGTGCGTGTCACCCCCCTATAGGAGTCATTGTGGGGCCAACCCAGATCCAGCTGGGGAATGGAGGCTTCCGAAATGTCCGGCCAATAATGCAGCGACAAGGGCGTCTCATCTCCTTCTACTGCACCCAAAAGGAGCTCCGACCCCGGGTCAAAAGGTTCAACCGTCCTGCAGAATGTCTCCAGCTCTGAGTCGGATAAGAAACCCCGGAGCCCCTTTGATTTAAGGTACTCACTAAAAGCTTCACGACCATCTTGTAACAAAACTTCAAGTGCAAGTCGCTGGTCCTCACAATAAAAAAAGTCTGGTTTGGACTCGTTGATTCGTGGGTTCACATGGTTCTCATCCAGGCATTGTATCTGTGATAAAGCCATACTTCAAATAATTCCACAAAGTTGGGAAGTTTTACTCCAAACTTCTTTAAAAAAAAAAGTTTTTAAGCCCTTTTAATTCCTGAGTTTGGTTAAAGAAAAGTAGAAAAGTGTAAATATTTTTTTACACCATATTCCTAGATGTCCTGTTTTCTTCCACCTGTCCTCAGAGAAGAAGACCAAACATCAGAGCTGATATTCTCACAAGCAGATGAAGAAAGTGGGTTGCATTCAGCCTGACAGGTGTGATTCCCGACAGGTAAAAACACACCCACACTCACATGTGACCTTTAAAGCAGGCCTATCTCAGACAGCTGATAGATGTGAATGATGGATGGTGGCCAACTCCTTTTTTTTCTTAACCTCCCATTAAATCATTACCTTTCAAAGTGGAGCTGTTGTGAGATGTTACTTGTCAGATCATGTAGCAAAATATAATAGATTTGCTCTTTTTTTCAAGTTCTGTCAGGTACAGACATCTGCTCAAAATGAAGAGACGCAATCATTGTAGTAAAAAGGTCAAAGTTAATACAATAATTGGAGTTTTTTGCATATAGGGAGTAATGATATGATGGAAAAAGACAAACACCTGGAGGTAACAGACTGAAAAAAAGTCTTCTTTAAGTACTGTAACTGCAGATTATACACGAAAAACCCCAGCGTGCGATTGGCTGAACATCCTAATTACACACGTTTGTTAGCAAAAGAGCAAAAAACAAGTCCTTACAAAACTGGTGTGAATGAATATCAACGCAAAGTTTTGGGGATTTTTTTTCTTAGTCTTAAATATTTAAATACCAATCCGCACTTTATTAAAACCCTCAAGAAGTAAGTGCATGTTACCGTGTAATCAGAGAGAACTGTCTCAAGTAGTGTTGATTGTGACTACGCTTAAATCTTGAAATGAGAAAAAGGTTGTTAATTGCAGCCCTGTTCTTCACTCTGAGGTGCTCATCGGTGAGTCATACATATGTGTTCATATTCCTAACTAGGTCGCAGGGGGTGATAGAGCCTAACCCGGCTGATTTAAGTCAAGAGGCAGGGTACACCCCAAACAAGTCGCAGTCTGTTGCGGGGCCACACGCGCACACTCCTTGGGGCAATTTTGTAGGGGCCAATCAACCTAACATGCATGTTTTTGGAGAGTTGGAGGAATCAGAAGTACCTGGAAAAAACCCACACACATACAGGAAGAACATGCAAACTCCACACAGAAAGACCAGTGTTTCAAGTCTCATCTATCTGGGACTTGAACCCCCAACCTCCTTGCTGTGAGGCCACTGTGCGAACCATTGCGCCACCATGCAATTGGCTTTTGTAAATTTAATTCAAGCATAAAACTCCCATTAGGTCAGTGGGAGAATTACTATAATTGTATAATTTCGACAGTTTGCATCACAGATCATGTTGGAAGGGCAGCAGCCTCTCTATCTCTAATTTCTTGATTTGGCCACTTCTTCCAGTGGGATGCCAAGATCTTCATATGTCCGCTATGCATACTTTGTGACCCCATCATACTTTGTGACTTCCTCATGTTCGCTCTGGAGGAGCAGTGGCTCTACCCCAAGTCCCTTCTGGATGGCAGGGCCCTTCATATGAACTCAAAAAGTGGATTAACACTGCAATATGTGGAACTGTGGATGCCTTAGCCAAGACAGGGATCTTGCCAAATGGGAAAATGTTGTCTAGATGCACATCTATCTTTGTCCAGGGTTTGTGAACTGCTTTGTTTTCAGAGTCTTTTTTCGTACTTTATAATGGTGTTGTGTGGGCCCTGTATTTGTCTGGCTTTTAGAATAGTTCAACGGTTTTTGAAAATAATATTTTAGTATTTCACCTCCTCCCACATGACAGTGAGCAAGTGCTTGCTACAGCGATGACAAACTGGCTACATTGATGACACTATTTACATTGCAGGAAGCATTTCACTCCTCCTCCACCTTCTCTTTCCCAATACACGAAATGGACAGTTCAGTCATAACCAGTGTCATATTTTGGCGGGAGAGTCTGTGCTTTCTAAGGACAGGCAGTGGGATGAGCACTAGTCAGGCTTTCATTCTTTCTAGTCATGATAAAGCTTTACAAATCAGTAAGATTTTATCACTGTTAACATGAGAACTACCAAAGCCGTCAATTTGACGATTCTCCGAAGTTGACGTCTAATTACTGTAGTTACGTTGATCTTTGACGTTCCTGGGTTTTTGACTTTTTCAAAAAGTTCCTGTGTTGTAGTTTAGCTGAAATAAAACACTAAAAACGAGTTCTGAATAATTCTTCCTCTAACTCTCACCCCCGTCATTTTGACGCCTCTTTTAAATACATAGTAAGTGTTTTCCATGCCTCACTGTAGCGCAGTTACTGTTGCCTAATAACCCTTATGGTGCCAATCAGGCAAAATCTAGGTGAGCAAAAATTGATTTGTGAAGACGTTTGTTAGTCACTGAGGCACTTTGGTGTTTGACATCATCATCATAGCGCTAATTGTCAAATTGACGGCCGTGCGAGTTCTTGTATTCTGGTAGTCTTAGTGTTAATGGATGATCCAAATCCCAAATGGTGATTGCTTATGTGCTTAAGATACAATTAGAAAAGCGTTATTTTGAATAAGATGGGACCTTTAATCTCCTCAATCACTTTTGTGTTGGGCCACCCTGCAGAGTCATTAGGCTATCATCCAATTGTGGAATAGCACACATATAAATTGAAGTAGTTATTGTTTCACAATTTCTTTTGATTCTTAAAAGCTTTTTAAGATTGAACCACTCTCACTCTTGGTTTTCACTGATCTGAGTCATAGAACGTGTTGAGATGTTTTTTTTTTATCTGCTTCTCTAAATAACCTTAGACAGCCAGAGGCCAGTTTTCTCACTCAAACTGGTTCAGCTGTTTTCTTCCTTTTGCTTGTCATGTTGCAGACTGCATATTTTTACTGGTTCTTCTTGTTTCTTTTTTATTGCTGTACCCTATTTTTCATGCTTTCAGTTCAAGTCTTTTCTGATTTGGCCTCTTTACACTTCTATTTTATTTCCTTGTGTCTTTTTTTATTCTGTTTTTATCTCTTATCTGATCATTTTACTCCGTCACCGTTTAACTTGCTCTTTCCAATATGCCATACGTATGTCTGTTGAAGGCGAAAGTAACAAAAGAAGACCTCAGCAGCACTATTTTTGGAACACTCTTAACATTTTGTTCTTCTCCACAGTAGGATGTCGTCAGCTTATCGATTAATTGTCTCCAGAGAGCCCAAAGGTTACTCTGTCAGCAGTAATGAAAAAGTGCTTTATTCGGATCAAAAGAGCAGATGGTCGAGTGAAAGGGAGCAAAACAAGAAAGATTTAGTTTCAACGACTTAAAGGCTATAAGTCCTGTTTCCTGTGATGTTACACTTCTCACGCAACACGCAGTCAAATGTGTGGATGTGGTTTACAAGTAATAACAGCATGCTACTTTCAACCTGGTTGTAGGTTTATGACAAAAATGACAGAAGATGGGGTGACATATAAATTATTCAAATACTTCCAGGTATAATCATAAAACAAAAACTGTGAAATAACTGATGGGCAGGAAGATAGCTAGACATATACATAATACATAGATATATCTTCATTTATCTATATTTACATTTATTTTGAAGAAAAAACAATCACATCAAACATGTCTTAGAATTTCACTTTTAAAATAAATTTGAACAAATTGTGGCGCAAAATTGGTAACAATTGCATTACTAAACTAACAGCTTGTTTTGATATATTTGAGCTATGAATTTGCTTTATTTTTTTTCCAATTTAATACCTGGAAGAAAGTAAACTTTGAATACAAAGTCAGATCCTACTGACCATGTTAGTCCTGTATTTGCGGCTCCCTCTAACAGATTTAAACATATTGGAATGATGCAGTACATCCCCATCGAGGTGTAACTGTTTTATTGGCATCCCTCTGCTGTCTGCACCTGGAGACATATTTATAGAACTGGGGACTCTGTGGGAGCTGATTTGCAGGGGAGGATGAGGGCTTTAATACAGGGTATCCTGAATAACCCCCGTCACCCTCTGATGTTATCACAACCCAGAAGACAACCTGAAGTAGCAGGTTCCTCTCACTGCGCTGCAGGACTGAGCGCTTTAGGAGGTCGTTCGTCCCTTCATCCCTCAGGCAATTTAATAGATCAGATGTTTCTGGAAGGAACTGAGTCCTATTTTATTATATATGTATTTTGTTTTTATTTATTTTGTATGTACTTGGTTGTTGTTGCTGCTGGACATCAGAATTTCTCCTGCGGGAAATTAATAAAGTTTTTATCTATTTATCAATCTATCTATCTATTTTTGCAGCATTGGTTGTGGCTCAAAAAGCCAATGTGGGAGCTGCAGCTCCTACCACAGTTGCTGCAAATATAATAGGTGGTATAAGTCATGGGGGAGCAGTGGCAGACAAATTTTTCTGTTGTTTCCGGTTATTTGTGTGCTCGCTCCGGATCTCTTTGTTCTCCTCGACCTGTTTGTTACCGTCTTTGACAGTCATGTAACTATACAAAGTATTTAAAATAATGTAACTAATCCTCCCATGCTGAAGCTCTGGGGGGCTCCAAATTTAACAATCAAGCAAATGAATATTAAATAATTGGTAGAGTTCTGTTATTAGTGTTGAGATTAAAAATGCATGCAGGTCCAAATAAATAAAGCCAATTTTATTTCAAGGTTGCATAATGATCCCACTTCTTAAAAAAAAAACAAAAGAAAGCGGGGATCTTTGAGATTGTCTTGTGTAATTATTGTCTTTAATGTTACACTTGCAAACGAGCCACTTAAGAGATTTTTTTTTGTCTTTATAACTGAGTCAAACAATCAAAAAAGAGTGAACCACATAAAATAAATGAGATGCAAAGACAACAAACTGTACACACTGAACTGATGAATGGATTTTATTTTGCTGTATAATTGCGGTCATTTAAATTTGTCAACCTTATTTTACATTTTTTTACATAGTCTCTGACATGTACATCCATCTTTACTGGTTGCATGTTGTCATGGTAACATGAAGTGACCAGATGGTGGAAACATACACAATCAGAGAGGTCTTATAGAGTTGAATTCGATGTTCGGAAAGTTGTCTTCGTCAGTCGTTTTAATCTTAAATAATTTACATGTTTCTTTAAAAAAAAAACAATAGACTGTTAACAAAAAAAATTAAAGAGATAAATGTAATACTTTATTTAAATGATTGGTCATTACAGTTGATTGAAGATCAGTCCAAGTTACCGTAACATCCCATAAAATGTGGTTCTCTTTTGCAACAGTGTCAGCAAACAGAAAAATACTCCTGAAGTGATTTTATTTGCCATAAATGTATTTAAGATTACAAGTGAATAAATACATAAAAACAAAAGAAATGAGTTTGAGATTTTAACGTTCAGCAGTGTCTTTCACGTTCTAGTTTAACTCGTAAACCATCAAAGTTAAACAACTTTATTCAACTTTACATCCCCGCAAAAGACAAACACATGTACAAAATGTGAGTTTTCATTCTCACTCCCTGTTCCACTCCACATATACACCTGAATGTAAAGTTTTATACACACATAAATTGTACAAACTTGTTCACAGCTTGTAGGACACACCAATTCAAGGATAGTGATCTGCTCCATTTGGCCTAAATATTCACAACATAATGACTTCCTGGTTGTGTCCTCTCAGCTTTCAGGATTTCCTCAAGGATGTTGCTGAAACAAACTACCGAGGGAAAATTTTTTGCCCTTCCTCTGCCCTTCTGTCACAGGCTCCTGGAAACCACACACTCTTGTTTTTCTTTCTTTTTCTCCACCAGGTTAGTGTTTGTGTGTGTGTTTTTGTTCCTTTTAGTTAGCCTGCACCAGAGCTGATAAGCCGTAATAAGTGATTATGCCTCGGAGTGTTTGTGGGGATGTTTATTTATTACTCTGGTTGTGAGCCTTCCATGCTCTAAGTCCACTCCTGAATTAGTCACTTTTAAAAAGAAATGGAGCTGAAAGGGATCAGGTGTGGGAGACCGATGAGCCTGCGAGGCCTGATGGGTGACATCACAAGTAGATGGAAGAATCAGCCAAGAGTCATTTGGTTACTTCACTCCATCAGTTAGAGGGCGGGAAGCAGCGTTTGGCTTTCGTTCTTTTTTTTTTTTTTCATTTTGGAGGGCAGTTGGCTCAAGTTGACTCTATGATGAATCTTCACAAATGGCTGTGTTGTTGCTTTCCACGCAAGGTCATTGGCAGTGGTACATGGACTGAACATACTCCGGGGGGAAGTAGCCCACACGTCCATGGCAACGACCTCTCCAACGCACAGAATCAGAGCAGTCAATGAGTTCGATGACATCCCCTCGCAGGAAACGCAGCTGGGACTGATGGTGGGGGTTGTAGTCGAAGAGGGCATGAGCGTGATGGGGACGCTGAGGAACATAAGTGGAAGGAAGAAAAAAAAAGTGTTAGTGGAAAATTGCAGGTACCTTTTTTTGATTAATGAGACGATGGAACAACAAACTAGAAAAATACACTGAAAGTAAAACCAAGTTATTCATACAGTAGGATCCTGATTCTTAGTCGATGGAAAACAGGTTTAACAACATGCTGGTAAAAATATCTGCATGAAATTTGTGATGTTTAGTGTCATCTGGAGGAAAAGCTGAAAATGGCAGCAAACAAAATGTTCCAATCATATTAATTAAAAAGTTGAAAAATGTTTAACTCATCTGATTTTTTTCAATTTTATGGACTATAAAAACATAGCTGTAAAAAAAAAAAAAGTCAGTTACTATTAATTACACTAATGATTCTATTAGATTTCCCACTCAGTAAGACATTGTTTTCAAATATTTAAGCCACAATTAATTTTGAGCTGTTGCTCCTCTGGAACGAGAAAAGCCAGATGGGGTGGTTCGGGCATCTGGTTAGGATGCCTCCTGTGCATCTTGCTAGTGAGGTGTTTCGGGCATGTCCCACATGTAGGAAACCCAGAGGCAGATCCCGGACCCGCTGAAGAGACTATGTCTCACAGCTGGCCAAGGAATCCCCCATAGGATCTTCCCAGGTGAGCATGAGGATGCAACCATGTGAGAGAAGCCATGGTTTCCCATCTGAGGCTGTTGCCTCTGCGACTTGGCCCCGGATAAGTGAAAGACAATGTAACGGAAACGGAATGGAATTAATTTTGATTTCTTTTTTATTTCAGCCAAAAAGCGTATAATTTTCCAAATACAACTTTGCCATCAAAAGTAGAAAAAAAATTCTTTATATCTTTTGACATCATGTGGATTTAATTGCACTGTTAAAGAGATATTTTAAATTAAGGACTAAATTATTCTTTTGTTTTTAATTGCTATTTACTGCCAAAGAAGATTCTGGAAGGGTTGCGTGTGTTGTGTGATGTGTAACTACTAAATAAATCATTCGGTAAACCGATGGGTACTGAAATATTTACGACAAAACTGTTTTCACGTGACATAAAAAATAGGAAATTAGTGCATTTTTCTTATTAAAATAAAATATCAAAATGTTCATCCATCTGTTTGATGCAGGTGTTGCGCTGATTCTTAGTTCTACAGCCACAAAAAAAATCCTCTAAACGGATTTAAATGACTTAATGAGATCCAATTGTAAAATCAAAACAAGGGTTTTGATTCCAAAAGTTAAAAAAAAAATCTTCTAGAAAATTAAAAGTGCTTAAAACAGGAAGTCATCCTTCTTTTTAAAACGTATCAATATCATTGTGGTGAATACATTCTGTGGGAAGTTTGCATGTTCTCCTCGGGTACACTTGGATTTTTCTCCAGGTGCTCCGGCTTCCTCCAAAAACATGCATTCTAGTTTGATTGGCCACTACAAAATTATCCCTAGGAATTAGTGTGTGGATGATTGTGAGTGTGTGGCCCTGCAACAGACTGGTGACCTGTTCAGAGTGTACCCTGCCTCTCCCCTGAAATCAGCCAGGATGTTCTCTAAACTCCCTTCGGCCCCATTAGGGAAAAGCGGTTCAGAAGACAAAACATTTTTAAATTTTTAAAGCTAGTTTGCAATGAGCAAAATGTTTTCTTTCTCTTTGAATTATTATTATTTTTTTTTTTTAATGATGGATTTAGAAAAAGAAGGCTTTCACATTTATCATGACAAGCGGATGACCAGATCAGCCTGAACAGTGATCTGCACATATAAAAAATGACAACCTGCAGCCGTAATGTGTTTCCTGCTGTGACATGAATTGCTTTCAATTCCTCACATCTTGTGTGTTCCCTGTCCTGCTGCGTTTGTCTTTAGCAGCACATAAGTAGAGCCTTTCTTTTCCCTTGATAGCCAACCTCTCTAGATCTGTGTTGACTGGCGACAAGAAAGCAGTTAAAGAGCAGCAGAATAAAAGAGGTTATTTTAAGGAAAGCATGCAGAACTTAGCCAACCTCAGCTGTCAGCTGCGCACCCACAGAGGAAAGTGGAAGGAGCTGCGAGCAAACTGAAAGACTACAAGGAATAACAATATTGTTTCATGATATGAGAGTGTGTGAAGGTATTTATAGAGCAATTGTGTTTTTGATCGCTTTGCACCCTGCTGTCGTATATAATGCTCTATATGATCCATGTCGGAAGAGGTAAACACAGGATGAGTCAGACTGCAGTATGACGGTTAAAAGACTGTCTCAGACCTACGAATCTATGAAATTCAGTCTCACACCTAATTGGATTGTGATCTACCATAGTCTGGATGGTACACACACACTTTCCAAAAGAAATGTGTGTGGATTTAGATATGGAGAAATGTCCTATTCCTTTTTCTGTCAGCCCATAGAGACCAAAAAACTCAAAGAAGACATAATTCCATTCACTTTGAGAATTTCTCTTTCGGGGTTATTTGCACCGTTGGAACGGGTGAGCTAATCAATTTATCTTTAAAAGAGAGTCCCCACAATTTAAAAAGTAAAATGTTTACATCGCAGGACCCTAATATATTACATTATCTATGGTATTTAAAATCTGAGATATTATGCTTGAGTTTTAGGTAAATGTGTACTTAAAAGCAATTATTCTATGTAAGAAGCAGGGTGGGGCAGTGGGTAGTACAACGGCCTCACAGCAAGAAGGTTGGGGTTCGATTATCGGGTCGGACAAGACTTAGAATGCTGGTTTTTCCATGTGGAGTTTGCATGTTCTCCCCGGGAATGTGTTGGTTTTCTCTGGGTACTCCAGTTTCCTCCCACTCTCCAAAACTTGCCTTTATAGGTTGACTGGTTGCCATAAAATTGCCCCTAAGAATGAGTATGTGCGTGGATGGTTATATGTGTGTGGCCCCAAAACAGACTGGCGACTTGTTCGGGTTGTACCTTGCCTCTTGCCTTGAATCAGCCAGAATAGGCTCCCGCAACCATGTTAGGGAATAAGCGGTTTGGAAGAAAGAAATTAAACAACTCGAAATTTGATCCAAGTGATCTTTCTCCTTTATTGACCAAGTTTGATGGCATTTTTTCAGGACGACTCAGGAGAGGGTACCAAAATAAAATTAATCAACAAGCTGAGAATAAAAAATAAGTATCATCTATTTTAGGCCTTGCCTGGAAACCAGCCTCACTGATATACCAGTGGATGAGTCTGGTTGCCTATGAGTCAACCTATTTAAAGGGTGGGGTCAGCCTGACTTTAATTCTGCGGAAGTAAATCAGCCTTTAGTTGTGAACACGGAGAAGGCAAATGAACATGGCTTGACATGTGTCATGCGATAAGGGGGAGGGGGGCCACAAGGCGCATCCTGACCAGATGCCCGAACCACCCCATCTGGCTTCTCTCGACCTGGAGGAGGAGCGACTTGACACCGAGCTCCTCCTGGATGGTAGAGCTCCTCACCCGATCTCTGAGTGAGAGCCCAGCCACTCTGCGGAGGATACTCCACTTTGAACGAAAGCTGTTTGCAAATAACCCAACACGTCCACAATTCTGTTCAAATTTGAACTGAATAAACCGCAGAGGCCATTTTTAGACTGTTATATTTCATAATTTACAAATGTTCACTCATAATGTTCTGGATTTCAGCCCATTTTATACTGAGATCGACAGACTTTCCCTAGAAGCTACTGGTTGATTGCGATTGATATAATTGACTCTCCTGCGCACCATCATCGGTATCACTCACTGTCAGACAATCCAATCCATAACCTCTAAAGAAGAAAACCTTTGTTCTGAATTAGTTTCTATGAAGTGGTCGACTTGACATTTAAAACAAACCAAAAAAGGCTTTCGTGTTGCTTTTATTTGATCTTGAAAAAAATTGACAATTTGTCACCAGAAGGTCCAAGTTTAGCACCGACAGGGTTTCTGTGTGGAGAGAGGCTCAATGACACAAGAAAATAGGGGTGTTAGTCATGTGTCAGGGGAATTAATAACAAAGCCAAGAATTATTTCCCATACTGCCGTGCAGAGATAAGAAGCCATCTCAAGCCGTGTAATGAGCTAGAGAGGAATTAGTTTTTAATCAGGCATGACGGACTTGGCCTATGTTCGTGAAAATGACCCACATAGTTAAAGCAAAACATTATTAGTGCGATATCATAAATATTTTAAGGATGACTCACAATGTGGAGCTAGATTACAGACGAGCACACAATAATCCTTGTTCTTTTTCACCTCTATTTTTCTCGTTTTATGGATGCTTTGTAGTTACTAAAGAATATTGAATGATAATGGTTATAAAAAATACAGTGAACCGACAAAAAACATTGAAAACTCCAAAGCATCGCTGCTTCAACCTAAAGTATGAAGTTTCTAAATATGTTTCCTGACTAAATTTTGCCCATTTTTTTTTTTACATTATAAATCTTACCAACGGCAATATTCCCAAATAAACTACGTCTGCATTTCAGCTTGAAAACATTACTTGATCAAAAGTAATTTTTATGCAACCATGTGTCGTATTGAGCTGTATGTTATTTTTCACTTTGGGAAAGTTTTGCATCTTATTTGTCATTTTAAAGTTTTTTTAGTTCCAAAAAGCCTTTCAAAGAATTTACCCAGAATGCAAGAGAAACTTTTTCCTTTTTAATGTCTTGCAGAAAATATGATTTGTTGAGAATCTGCATTTTTTTTTCTTTTTTAAAACACAACCTAAATTTTCTCTTAATGTCACAAAAACAAGGATAGCACAGTGGCCTCACAGCAAGAAGGTCGTGGGTTCAAGTCCCAAGTGGGGACTTTGAACACTAGCCTTTCTGTGTGGAGTTTACAAGTTCTCCCTGTGTCTGCGTGGGTTTCCTCCAAAAATATGCTTGTTAGGTTGATTGGCCGGTGCCAAATTGCCCCTAGGAATGTGTGTATGGTCAATACGACACATGGTTGCATAAAAAATTGTATGGTTGTATATATGTGGCCACGCCTCAGACTGGCGACCTGTTCAGGGTGTACCCTGCCCCTCGCCTTGAATTGGCCAGGATGGGCTCCGGCACACCCGCAACCCTGTAAGGGATAGACGGTTAAGAAGGCGACTGACTGTCTTAAAAACATATAAAAAATATGATTCTTTACCTGGGGAAGTTTTTTTGGAGGGGTGGACAGCAGTATGCAACAAAAAAGTAGAGAAGAGTGGGTTGCTATGGTTACAAGACAGCCCTACCTGTCTCTAAATGACAAGATTCCATATTAATAACACTTTAACCCATTTTTTCCCCTCTTTTTTGCACAAACACCATGAGATCAACCAAAAAAGAATCTTTGGAAACCAACAGTAGATCGTGATCATCGTATGAGGTGAAATATAAGAATTTTCCACGGCACACCTGAGAATCTCTCTGCCACGGGACACGGGTTGAAAAACGCTGCTCTACCTAAATCTAGAAAGCAATGTACAGCTATAACAGCTTTAGTAGTATAATAAAGTAGCTGTAACTCTATAATGGCTCCCCTCTCCGTTAGTTATCCAAGACAGTTTGTTTTTATAATACTGCTGCCTTTCTGTTGTAGTTGACCAGCATATACATCCTCTAAGGACATTTGTGTGAAGCCAATTACATGCTGAGCTGCTTTCACCACCTGGCTCAATTGAGTGCAGCTGCCATGCCTTATACGGCGTGCAGAGGTAGGTAAACAGGTTGTCAGTGGTGACATGCTAGAAGTTTACAAGCAGCTGTCAGAGTAGGTGTATCTGCTTTGAATTGCTGAGGAAGGAAAGTCTGTTTGGCATGGTGATGAATGTTAACAGAATGCTGTGGTTGTAAAGCAAGGGTGTCCAACTCCTGTTCCATGTGTTCTTTGTTCAATACAGCTGATGCACATAAAGTGAAATCAACAGCCAATCAATTTTGGCGGAATGATTCGATAATCTGGATTAGGTGTGTAGATGCAAGAACACAGAAAACCTTCAAAACACCGACTCTCCAGGACTGGAATAGGACACCCCTGTTGTACAGAAATGGCAAACTTAAGCAACATGAGGTACTGTGTTTCAAATTAATTTCACAAGCGAGGCGAGTCTATCTTGACTGTTTTAAGATTGTGATTTTTATCTTCAGTTTGAGGGTGTTTATTTAAGAAAGGTATGCTTTTGTGGGGTAAGGATTCTTAGCTCAAAAATGTAATATTCACCCAAAAAAAAGCTTGTAAATATGTTTTTTCAGTTTCACTTCCATTTTTTACTCACTAAATTCCTCCTTTCTCTTGCTCCCTGCTTGTGTGCATACACTACACAGTGTAATTCTCATTTGAGACCGCAATTACAATGTAAAGTGCATCAAGTTAGCATGCATTTGCACAGCTGCTTTAAAACACCAAGTTTAAAAACACGTTAGAATGTGAGTGTGGGACAGAACAAAATCCTTTACCAAGAACAACCTGGCGTTTGACAACTATTTGAATATTGGATGGGAGTGCTCACAAATTGCTCTAGCATGCGTAAATGAAGTAAAAACCCATTCAGGTTTGCTTTTGCTGTGGAAGTAAAATTCAAACATGGTAGAAAAATTCCAAAAAGTTGATTATACATAATACCTCCTTTTAATTGTAGTTGATTCAGTTATGAAGTTATAAGTTAAACATGGCCTCTATGGCATTTCAAACCTTAATTGTGGTGTCTGAAATGGTTTCTAACCAAAGTGCTTTAATAGATCTGCTCTAGTTTCTGTGCATCAAGGACTTTCATCAAGGAGAACAAGCTTCTAAAAGTATTTGGGCCATGCAGTTTATTGGCCTCCCATGTGACAGCTTCTGTTTATGTCCATTTAGCCACCATCACAATACCCTGCAGCTATATTCATCCTTTGCACCTGCTCCAGATGCATTTCTGCTAGAAAACATTGCATACATCACATCCCTGGTGATTTGTTACATGTTTAGAAGGCTAGCTGTTAGCTGCGAAGTAACTGCTCGTCGCTAGCAGTTTTAAACGCTACCTAACAGCCGATCCGCGTAATCCCTCATTCATCCAGGAGTGATCTATCGTAGAAAAGGCTTCAAAGTTGTCTTGATTAGAAATTCACTGTCCAGAAGACAACTTTGAAGGCTTTTTATACGACCTAGATTTACTAGAATTGGCTCCATGTAATAAAGATTCTAAGTCAGTTCAACCGTCTCTGTACACTAAACCTGTTAAAAGAAAAAAAAAAAAGCCATTTGAACTTATTTACAGTTTTGTACTCTTAACTACGTCAGGGTTTCCAAAAGTTGATTTCAATAGAACCTCAAGTACAGCTATATTTGATAAAATATCACAATCTCAGAATCTCTTTAATAGAGCAAAAAAAAAGAAGCCCCCTTTTATCTGAGAGGCCAAAGATCGATACATGAGAATCAACTTTAGATGAAAGTAAGTTCAAGACTATCTTCTGGATTCAACTTGATAGATTAATTTTGAGTCACCATCCAATCTATTTTACTCCGAGCTAAATGTGCCTCTAAAGATTCATCATTTCCTGTCTCATGCTACTGACTCGTTGGACACTGACAATTAATGCTTTTCAAACAGCGACCAGCAATCTGCCAACTACGGCCCACTGAGTTGAAAAGAGCTTATTTTTAGAGTAAGATGACATTTTTTAAATAAAAAAGGAGCCTGCAGAAGTCAAAGCAGCAGTCAAAAACAGCTTTCAACTGCAGGCTTGCCTTGAAAAACAGATGGTAGCACCTGGATTTTTGCAGAGCTTGTTTGTTACAAAGTTTCTGTAAGACAATCCGCTCTTAATGAGGTTGGAATAAACTCTGTAAGGCTATTAAAATCCAAATAATTTTTGCACTAATTCCACTTGAGACTACACGGGTGATCATGAGCACTCAATGCTTTTTAGACCCAATTTTTAATTGTTTTTTCCAGGAAGTACATTTTGATTTTGACAAGAATATCAGACTCTATTTAAAAAGTCATCAGACTTTTGGAAGACCAACGAGGAGGTATTGGATGTATTGAAGAAGGGATGATGGTATTTGAAGTGAGAGAAGAGAATGTAGCAAACAGGGTTACTTGAAATTTTAACATACTGTATTCATTCCTCAAATGGGAAAATTATCGTGCTGCATTGCCCCATAGCACCCAGCAAAGGCGGCATGGATGGTAGGAGAAACAGGGGTTGGGTGTCTTCTCCGGGGACCCTTACGCGTGGGCCCAGTGTGAATCAAACCGGCTATAATCTACCACCGAGCCAACGCTTCTTCCAATTGCTTTTGCTGCATTGCATTGTAGCAGGTAGCCATGATGGCACCAATGGTGAAAGCAACTAGGTTTCTCCTCCTGGGACACTTAGGCATGGGTCCAGTGGGAATCAAACCGGCTTCTCCCGGTCCAAGGACGGACATTCTACTTCTGAGCCTACAACCCTTTTAACACACAGGCTTTACATACAACCATCATTTTCCGATCTATGAACGGACTTTCTACCACTGAGTCAATGCCTCGTATTTCCTTTTTAGATGGAGAAAAATGACTTGCCATGGCGACCCCTGATGGGAAAAGCCTGAAGAACATGAAGATTCTCTGACTTTTCATAAAAGATGCTTTTTATCTATTAAGAAATACAAATCAGTATGACTCTAGCGGTCCCTGTCATGTCCCGTTAGCCTTCATTTGAAGCAACTATATAAATGTGCTCCCTCTGCATGAGAAGGTCCATGTGGAACATATATTACAAGTAATTAGGAGGTGAGCTTTGAATAATTAATTAGATTTGTGAATCACATGAAGGTTGCTGTTACCCGTGTTGTCACGCCATCTGTCACGGGAAAACATAAAATAGATTATCATCATAAAAAGCCAGATTAAAAAAATGCTTCTGGGTGCTTTAAGTTGATTTATATACTCTATGGTGCATTTTCACTCTTGACACACACACACACACGCAGCACTTGTTTTCTTGAATGTAAATACTTTTACCTTTGACACTATCAAATTTCCAAAGATACTGTGGGAGGCGAAACAGGGTTCATTGTCTTGCTCAAGGACACTTTGCTGATGTAGGGGTGAGACTGATGATTGTCCTGAGCCACATCCACTATACAGCATATGTATGCCCCGTTACGTCTACATGATGTGATGACATGGTCATTGCTTCCCATCCCATAATCAGTATAGACATGAACCTAGACATTAAGGCAATCAAGCACACTGGCCTATTGGAGTGGCATGTAGTCCTTTCTGGAAGCGTGTCTTTGCACATAAATGCACAGTAATGTTTTTTCTTTCCGTATAAAATTCAAAATAAATTTTGTTTTCTGTCTTATCATTGTGGACCCAATATTACAGTCATTAGAGTATTTAGCCATAGATAATTGATTTAATGTTATTATGGGTCCGAATAGGTTCATTTGCTAAATGGTTGGTAATCTAATTGAATTGAAAACACTTTCTTGATCTCAAAGGGAAATTTTGAGTGCTGCAGTGCAAATAAAAAGACAGCAGGAAAAGCCTTTCAAAAAGTCTGATGGAGGACGTTAAGAATGTTTTTGTGCACTGCACCTCCGAGCAGTGGGGTTGCAGTAGTCTGTCAACGAAGCTATTCCCAAGATAGTCCACAATTTTTTTTCGAATGGTATGGAAGTTTTCAACATGATTGATGAGCCAACCAAAAATCTAGTCCTCCCGGTCAGCTAGTTTAGTTTGCTGGCGTCCTTTAATCTCAACATCAGCTCCCGAGCAGATCACGGAAAAGAACAGGACATAGAGACCCTTTCTTTAATGAACCCCAAATAACAGAGGACCTGAGCTTTCCCGGGGTGTACAGTCTACCCAGGTCTCTCCTATAAGTGACGTCTGTCCTGGTGGACCAATCTGGTTTACCACTCATGAGAACACCCAAAAATCTGTACAATGAGACAATCGCCACATCTCCTCACAGATCGGGGGTGGTTAGGAACCCCTTCCTGCTTAAGTTCACTCCTTTTGTTTGATCACGTTTAGACCAAATTGACCCAATCCATAAAATTGTGTATGCTTAATTTGATGTCTACATATCTTTTTATAACTGAATATAATTAACCAAGTAGACAAAGCGTAATTATGACTCATGTGAAAAAAAAGACTTAAGATATTAGATTTATTACCTTGGTTGACTTTATGGATATTTGCATGCTAAGCGAAATCTAATATCGAACTGCCAAAACATTCACAGAAATTTCTCAGCTATTTCTTCATCTTAATGCTTTTTAATTAGATTGTTGTTTTTATTTGAAAATCATATAAGTTATTAGGAAAATTAAGACTGAGGCTGACGTTAAAGTGCCTGATGAGGAGGCAAATATTTGCTCTGAACTAATCACATGGAGTTATCCACCCATGTGGCAGCTATTTCCACTCCGTGAACAAAGTAGCTTGATTCCCTAATGAATTGTGAAATGACTTGGTAAAGATTAGCATGGAGCTATTTTTTACAGTGCAAACGTCATGTACTCATGTCGGCAAAGCTCCGGTTCTAGCCGTGACTGTGTAAGCCTGCGGATGTAGGTCATCTGCACTTGTCATGCAGTGTGATCTTGTCTCTAATGTCAATGAAAGCAACAACTTTTCCCTGGTGACACTATGAGAGCTTCCTGCATCTCAATCAAAAAGGGGACAATTTTCACATCTGACTTTGTTGAGTTCTATTAACTTCACATAACTGGCATAAAAACTTCCACCTTTTTGATATTCAAATAGGCCAACCTAATTGCTAATTTATTAAAGACAAAAAAAAACATTTTAAAACTCAATCTTTTCCAACCAAATCATGAAAGATGTCAAAAATTGCTTTTAAATTCTGTTTCCCTTCAGGCTGCTGTGCTAAATCCCTCTACTCTGGTGGCTAAGATTACACATTTTCTCCTTCGATATAGCAGCAGTTCTGTAATCTTTCATTACGAACTGCACCTTTGCATCAAATTCTGCTTCTGCAGGCGTTTTACCCAACATATGGAGCAATCCAGGATCTGTCAGTTCCACTGCAGCATAGCCTTGGCCTTGAAGTCGAAAGCGAAATGAAAAAAAAAAGAACACTAGGGATGCTTGCTAAGTTTGTCTCGATGTGCTGATTTGACAACAGCCAATTAATTTGCCTTGTTTCCAAGTTTCACCTGATACTCGTATTGTGTGGCACGATGGGGGTAAAGGAAGAGAAGAGTCACTCGACAGCAGGAACAGATGTGTTTTCATTGGTTTGATGAGAGAAATTACTGAAACATTGTCCCAAAACGAAGTGACATATTACCATCTGTGAAAAAAGGGATACGATCTCTCTCACTCATTTCTTATGTTTTATATATCAGTTTATTATAAATAGATGATTTATAGATTTTCACCTTTTTTTTAAATAATACATGATCAGAAAGCAATAAATGTTTTTTTAATTAGGAAAAACTCGGCAGAAACTCGGAAAGATCTAAAAATCAAACACATATAGATTTTAAAAAATTTAGACACTTCTACTGATGATAGTTGGTGATTTTCTAGTTTTGGACATGTTTTGATCAAACATGGCCAAATTGTGAACCTTTATTATCAACTCAGCTCATCAACGCATCATTTTAATATAACATGGATTTAATCACTTTTGTATTGTATCCACTTGACTTTTTCCAGTTATTCTGATGTAGATTTGCCACTAAGTTTAGTTTATTGTTTTGTTTCTTGAACCCTGTACAGTGCACAAACTAAAATCGTCTTATCGTCACAACAGCTGTCTCTAGCTTGTAAGCCTCGCTATACTTACTATAGGTGAAATTTTTACATTGATCAGAAGAGGTCTGTCAGGAGAGTAGACTGTTCCCCCTCTGTGTCCTGTCCCCCGTCCGCTCTTGTCTGTGTGTGCCAACAAGTCACACCTAAAACTCATCTACTCATCTGCTGGAGCATAAATGGATCAGTTTTTGACACACTCTTCGCCAGTCTCTGGTTGGACTCTAGAGCAATGACCAGAGCAATGGTCGATTTTTATTTTTGAAATCACAGGGGATTTCGGTTCCCTGTTAGGCGTAATATACCAATACTGGTATCTCGCGACATTCTACAAGCAAGCAAGCAAGCACTCTTTGCCAGATCGTTTGTTTATCATGCTTAACCTGTTATCCAGTTTTTGGCTCCAGCCCCTACATCAGAACCTGCCTAGTTTATCTATTTTTCTCTTCTTTATTTGGACTTTTTATCAATCTAATAAATCTGCTTGTGGTTTTTTTCATCTGAGCCTGTCTGTTGTGTCAAGGGTATATTTCTGGCCTCAGCTCCACGTTATGACAAGGTCATTGTCATATTGTTATTCCGTACTTTATAATTAGCTTGGGATAAAACAAAACTTTTAAAATACCAGGTTTTTATAGGCTAGTTAAATAAAGGTGAAAAAAATCAAATAAATACAAGTAGGTAGCGTGTACAATAGCTTGCGTTAGCATCAGCCTTAGAATTGGGACACAATTGTTTGTTGTTTATATCTAACTAATAAAATTAGATAGAAGAGAGAAGGGATAGCTCGTTGGTAGAACTGGATCCGGAAATTTGCGGAATCAAATCCCACTGAGCTCATGTGTCGGTGTCCTTGGGGAAGACATCTAACTCCCTGTTTCTCACACCATTAGCGTTGTTCTGCTGCAGTGTAATGCAGCACACAGATTTCCCCGTTGAGGGATGAATAAAGTATTTATTATTATTAAACACATCTGGTATTGCAGTTATACCAACTTGAAAAACTTCAAAGAATGCAGGTGTTTTATTATTTAAACTTTAAAAATGTATCCAAAAATACCATATTTAGTTAGTCCCTTTGTCAATGTATTTCTCAAAGAGTTCCGTCTTTTACTTTGAACATCCCATTTGGGATCGGAAGAAAATATTCACAGCATAGCCGTCAACTTTCATTTTAAAGTGTCATGCTTACTGCAAATACCATAAATCAAAAGACGTTGGACACCTTAACAAACTGTGCACGCACACGGACACATCGAACATTTTCCATCGACTCACCCTGGCAAATTGTTCTGGGTCCTTCAAATAGACCGACCTCTCCTTAGCGATACTGTTGCTATGGTAGAACTCCACCAGCTCATTTAGAGATGAGAAGAGCTCATCCCACACGTAATACTGGCTACAGCGATCCTGCAGGACTTTGAAGTGCTGAACATGATCCCCGTAACTGAAAAACACAAAAAATCAAAACGTAAAAATTTTGATAAATGCTCAAACTTATAGAAAAACATTGGTTAATGACAAGAAACTGCCAAAAAACTCACTATTTTTCAAAACTTCTTTTCTCTCTGGAATCGAGAATGACTCGGTTGATGATAAACCGGGAACTGCCCACCATGTTTTCTCCAAAAACCCATTAATATTAAAGCAGGAAACAGTTTTTGTCATCCCTGAAATGTTTCACATGTGTTGGTTCATTTCTTGATGCAGCAAAGGTTGAGTGCACCATTTATAGTAAAGCCACGTGTTTCCCACCATAAGCTGTTTTTGGCAAACGAGGTATCAGACCCAGCTTTGAGTTGACACCAACACGCTTGCCCTTTGGTCTGCAAAGCTTTTCCTCTGGCTGCACAGCTGTCAGCTGTTAGAATTGGCGTACATTCATCCCTGGCAAGTTCATTTATTTCTCAAACTAAACAAAAAGAAAACATAAACTAGATTTGGCCTACTTATATTCATTAAATCATATTTGATAGGAATATTACATTTTAGACTAAACTATAGAAAGGCAAGCAAACATAGGTTTTGTGGAAGTTTGATTCATCTTTGGTGGATACGTAGATGCAATTACCGTTACAAAGTTGCATGTGCACACAATGACATTTACACAGGTCGCTCGTGGGGATTCTGTGCAAAGCCGATCCTGTCAAACACATCTTTGTGGATTTGTCATGCTCTCTGCAAACGAAATTGTTCCCTTTAGAATTTTGAGGACAATTTGTGGGTTGTATGTTTAAGATTGGCATAGATGGTGGCATGGATAGAAATTGGCACCACGATGAAGCACATTTCATGGTCTTATAAATAAAAGAGTCTGGTTAATGGTCATTGGAATTCACCTGCCTCTCCGTCCCGCTCCTTCATGGTTGCTTAGTAACTTGCAAGCTTATCTTTAGAAATCTGGACATCACCCAATGATTAAATGATTATGTAACTGCATCTACTATGTAGCAGAAATCAGCCCAACACCCCCATATTTCTAAACACAACTCAGAGTGTGGGTGTGTGTGAGGCTTATGGTAATGGCTGCTAAAATGTCATCTCACCAGAAAATTACACTGATGGCACACGTCCACTTCTTACCTCTAATTATCTACCTTTTTCCCAGATTTTACTGCAAACTTGTAACTCGTTCTGATGCATCCAGGCCTAAAATAGGACTATCTTTTTTTTTTCTTTCAAGTAACGGTTCCTTTTTATTCAAAAGCTGAACTGTGCGAAGAAACAGTGCTGTCTCCCTGATGACTGAATGACATTCCGACACACCTCTACGTCTTTCTGTTTCACTCGGCTTGCCTTCCTTTTTCTCCTACCACCATCACTTCCAAATATTGTAAAAATGATGAAGGATCAGGATTTTTTTTCTGATTTTAAATCCAATCAAATACAAGTTCAATTACTTTTTGAAGACGACAATGCTTTTTTTCCCTACAATGCACTATTCAGCTTTCTAACCTAACATTTTGTATAATTTTATGTCTCATCTCATCATGCTGTTTCCAAGTCCACTGTTTTGTTTGTTCATCCCCTCAAAACTTTCTCAATCATTCAAAAAATTTCCTTTAAGATCATGCTAATGATCCTACTCAAATCCCCTTCCCCCAGTCGTCTACCACCCTCTACTACACTCTCCTGGTGGGGCTTTCTCAATATCACATTGGCTGAAAATTAAATGGGTAGTGATGGATCAAACAGTGTGCAGGAGATGTAATTCCTTTAGGACGTTCATGATAATGAAATTTATAAAGATTAATTTTACTTTCAAGATGCAAAATAGTGACTTAATGAATCGAAAAACCAGGAGAGTTCAGGTAGACTCAGATCTGTGTTGAAGTGGTGGGTTACTCAAAGAAAAATCCATCAAAACCACAGAAATATTGATTGAATGTGTTTAAAGTATTATTAACCATCACTTGATGTCCACCTCACTGCTTCAACTTTTTGAGCTCCATTTCTGTCGTTTTGAGTTTTCTAAGAACATACATGATGTAAAAAACTGCAAATCCTGCCTGTCTTGTTTGGTAGAGTGACTGCTCCGACCGCTGTGGAAAATCAGAAATAAACTCTGAGTCATCTTGGCACTTGGTTTGCAAAAAAAAACGGATGTGCTTGCTACACAACGGCTGCTTCAAGTTGTCATTCAATAATTTTTGACTGGATTTAAATGTTAACTCTTTGTTAAAAAAATATTGCAAATGGAAAAAAATCCCCAATTATATTACTTTCTATTTTTTTTGTTTGTTTGTTTTAACCTAATTTATAACAAAGGACGTGCCCCCTCCTCTTGCTGAAATCAGCCGGGATATGTTTTGGCATCCCCCACAACCTCATTAGGGATAAGCGATTCAGCAGACTAAACAAATTTTTAAAAACGATTCTGGGGTTGATTCTTATCTCATTAACAGTTAAACATGGTACTAATGTTTGCTAGGAAATTTGAGCTATAAGTATCACTGTATGCTTTGACATTGTGAATTTCAGCATCCACTCACTCCCTGCTTAGTCCCATCCAGGGGTGTGTGCACAACACAGCAATCATCTTTTTGAAGGCTGTAAATATTCTTTTTCTTTTCTCTTTTTGGGACATCTACATAAAAATGGTACATCTTGTTGAGGGGAGGAACTGAGCATGAGCAGAGCACACACAAAAACATTTCCTGCTTACGTTATGTTGGCATGGCTGAGAAAAAAAGATTGTCAAGAACAATCTGGCGTTTAAATACTGTTCAAGTACTGGACAAGAGGCAGGGGAGCTCACAAATGACTTAAACTCATGTGAATGAAACATTTCAGACATGTTTTTAATGTGGAAATATCATTGAAACGAAATAGAAGCCTCCAAAAAATTTGATTTAGCATGAAATCCTACTTTTAAATAAAATCCCAAACTCATGCATAATAGCTTTGCCATTTTCATGTAACCAGCCAACATCCAATCAAATATTTATTGAGCACTACATTGACAACAGCAAACTTCACACTTTGTTTTAGTGTGAAGAATGCAACCCCATGTCTGTACCAGCGCAACAAAATAAAAGGAAAAATAGAAGCCAAATACAACCCTTCCCCCCCAAAAAGGAAAACCAAGTTACAACTTTAACACTGGCTGCAAATGAGCATTATATGTATTTTTCAAAAAAGTCTGTTCCCATTTTTGAAAACCCAGATATTCAACTTTTTTGAAAACAGTCTGGCAGTTTAAAAAAAGAATAGAAAGGAACTAAAATACAAGTCTAGTGTGAAATCTCAGCCTCAGTAGTCATCGGGCATTTTGATAGTTAGCTTCCATAGACCGCATGATGAATAAGGGATTAGTTGCAGTAATAATGTAGACCACATCTGTCTCAGTTCAACACACTCTCTCTCATACACACATACATGCTTTCTCCGAGTGCCCTATCGTCTCTGATCCAGTGTAATTAAGGCCCACGGCATTGGAGAGATTATGTTCTTTTTTTTCCCAAGTAAAAGGAAATGAGGGTGAGAATCTGAGACACGTTGAGAAACAGAGAAAATTAAAGATGGATAGCAACACGTACTAGATGAGAACTACAGTTATTTTTAAAACTTTTACCCTGTGCCAGCACAAACAGAGATGCACGAAGGTCACCTGTCTGTCTTTTTCATCACTTCCTCCACCAGCCTATTCTCGCTTCCCTCTTCTCTCTGTCATTCTGCCAACTTTCCATCCTATAATCTGTCGTTAAGTTTCTGAACTGCTGCAGATGTCTGAATTACTTTGCATGGATAGAATGATGCCGCAGGCTGTGTGGCCGCGCTGCAAATCACTGATTACATCATGTTTTATTGACCCATGATGGTGTGTGTAACCATGTCACAGACTGAACGTGGGTTTGTGAGCTTGACTTTGTATGTCAGAAGAGCTCGGAATTGCTCAAAGGCGTCACTTAGTTCAATAGCTGGGTTAGATTAAAAGAAATGTGTTTCTATGTTCACTGATGTGAAACTAAGCCAAATACGGTACTTATTTTATATCCACGCAAAACCTTAAAACAAAGCTGAGTGTCGACATGAAGATATGTTTTGTTGTGAAAATTTACTTTACAAAAATCTACTTTTCCTTTTTGCTGGAAAAAATCATCCTAGATTTACAAAGTAATATTGTAAAATTGTCAATTTTGTGAAATATGATTTTATTGTATTTAAACATTTTGTATTGCATGTAAACACTGAAATATTACATCCTATAGTCCTAATTTCCCAAATTTATGTGGTCTTGCTACAATCTGTTTCCTAATGTGTTCCCTTACGACCTAGTACTAAAAACCATGGCTTGTTTTGTGCTGCTCCCTCTTAAAGCAAATTAAATACTTCACACCCTTCCCCACTCTTGTGTGTCTAACATATGCAACCGTAAACGAAAACATGCCATTCTTTAAAACTTTGCAAACAATTCTCCAGGAAGATAGTCAGGCATTATGAATGTTTATTCTAATACTATAGGTTTTATTTCAACAGTGGCATTCTCGTGACAGTTGTAATCTAAGTCAATGATATAGTTTATGTTATTTAAAAAGTTAGCGTTCATAGCCGGTGAAAACCTCAGCTGTAACCATGGAGCTAACCTTAGCTGGATAAGATTTTTCTAGTGGAAATAACACAGAACATTAAAATTATACCCGCAAAAGTTTACCAATAAAAATATTCAGTGTTACTCTGAAAATTAATCTCTTAACGCCTAGTTTCAATAGTATGTCAGTCAGAACAAGAAGATGCCACGCAGTGCTCAGGCATCGCATTTACTTCCACAGTTTTGTTCTCTGTCTTCAAGTAGGACTATCGTTCCAAGATGGTGGTTGTATTTCTTGCGCCACAGCAGCTAATGCAGGATCTTTCTCTTTATGTTGTATGTATACCACAACCTAGTCAGCTAGTATATCATCTTATGTGGTGATCAGGGATGGGATCTACTACAGGCAATGTGCTACTATTACCTCCCCGTCCATGTATTATAATTAAAAAAAATATATACAGTATATACATATTGCTATTATAGGGTCACCTATTAATATACATATTACATTTACGTAATTGTACCGGCGTGTCTGGACATTCTTTCTTGACAGAAATGATCAACACACGATTTGTATTTTTATTATCTTTCAAAATGTGTTTCTTATTGGTTGATAATGTTAAACTACTACAATAATACTATTATAATAGATAAAAATTATCCTTCACGTCCATTCCCTTTTTATGAATGTACCCATTTTGAACAAAGTCCAAAGAGGAAGCTTCTTAATGAGAATCTATTCTCTCTTTGGGGTGACAGTTTCAGTTTACAGGGCTATTATCATGTCAACACGAAGGGAGTGTCTTACTGGTTGTTTAGTTTCGGGGAGGACAATAGATGGTGAGTAGACCACTCTGGAGATTAGCTAGACCCACTCAATTGTAAACAAGGTACCTACCTGTCGACTAGCCATTGGGTCATTGTCAAGCACCCTCACGGTTAATTATTTCTGTGCCCAAAGACATTCACACCCTTGATAGTTAAAAGCCCTAAGCACCAGTGTCCCTTTCAACAAGTCAAAAACATGTGGCAGTAGTAGACAAACACTATTCTATTATCCTGTTACTTTGATTACATATTGTTACATTACATATTACTTTTGGGTTTTTTTGCGCCCTCTCAATATATTTATTACAGTAGCAAAACTTTCTATTGCATATTGCTATTACCCCATCCCTGGTGGGGAATTTTGTCTGAAAACTTGTGACGTAACAAAGTGGAAAAGTGTAACAAATGGACCTGAACCAAAACAAGGTGCCTGAGGTCGACTGAGCAGGAGGAGAAAAATGCCAAAGATTATATAAAGATTTCTTTGCTGCTTCTTTATTGATTCATTCTTCATTCTTCTCCATTCAGATTTTCTGAATAACTAGACCTCATAGACGCTCTAAAAGTTATTCAAGAGATAAAAAGGTGCATATGTCTCCTTTATAGCATTTAATGTGACCTTTTTTAAAGAACATTTTCAAGAACATTTCATTTTGCCATTCTGAGTTTGTGAGTTTTTCACTCACAGAACTTGTTTTGGCATAGTGTGCAATATCAAGCCTAAACGGTCTAAATAGAATCAAAATAAAATTTAGTAAAAATATGCCACAAAATAAAAATAACTCTCCATGTAGCATCAGAAAATGTAGTGCAAAGAGAAGGGAGCAGTGGCAGGCTGCAGGTAGAGAAGTGAAAGTTTTTAAGAGTCCAGTTCATTGAGGAGACAGGTCAGGTGGTGTTCATAAGTCTGATGGGGAAAAAACTGTCCCTATGGTGAGAGGTCTTGGTCCGTACTGTACTTGGACCGTAGCCTTCCGCCTAAGGGGAGCAGTTCAAAAGTCTGCAGCCAGGGTGAGAAGAATCAGCTGCTATCCGACTTCCTCGTCCCAGAGTCCTGGAGATGTGGAAAACTTTGGCCAATCATCTTCTTAATAGAACGCACAATGTGAAATTCTAGATTTGTAAAAAGTTTCTTAACTATTAGCTCAACCTTGTCTAAAATCTGGAAGATGGCCATCATAATCAAAATGAACTTACTGGTAATTGTTTCATAGCTTCGTTGAATTGAAGTTGAAAAGAAGCTTAAATCATCTTTTTATGAGTAGTTTCCACATCCTCCCTGCATATACTTACGTTCTGTCTAAGATAAATGGCTTTATTTAGTAGTATCAAACACATGTATGGGTTATTTAACTGATGACTAAATGTGGCCATCAATAGATGGCGGTTTCTCTGTGTTCTTTTGTGAGAAACTGGTAAACTATTTCAGGCTGTTACAGGCTGTTCTTCTATGATTCCTTCACTAGGTTTTTGCACATTAATTGCATGTAAATTTTGGTTTGCTTTAACAAGAATTTTTTTTGGCATTGTCTACCAGCTAACTATTTGGTAAAAAAAAATTATCAATAAGAAAATTCTCAAATCACTACAGTCAAAAAATTAGATTTTGCAAGTCACTTTACATGTTGAGATGGACAGACCAGAGAAAATACTTCAATCTTGTGTCAGCACAAATAAAATAAAAGCATCATATACAAAAGATATCCATCGAAAGCAGCTGTCTCTCCATTTTATCCACATTTCTTTCCCATTCCACTCTGTCTCTCTTTCCATCTAACCTATTCTTCACTTCTTACTATTTCTCTTCGTATTATTGTTTCTGCCTCTCAATTGTTTTAGGATCACTGAGCTGTGATATTGAATCATGCCACTGAGCTGTGGTGTCAAACTTGGAGAAACCATACAATTCAAAATCAAATAGCATTACACATCAAAAGATGAATCGATCAAGACTAAAAGACGACCAAACGTCAATATGTTTGGAATAATAATTAAATTTCCAGACAAAAAGAAATCATTTTTTTGACTTATGAAATGCAATAGTTTATTACAAAAAAAAACTTTTTAGAGTTCAGTTTTTGAGGAGCTACAGATTGATTAATAAGTGTAAATAAAATTGAAAATAAGTCACCAAAATAAATGCATTAATTATTTGAAAAGATAAACAAAGAAATTGTGCGACAAAAGCAAAAAATTAGCAAGTGCTTAAAAGATGAATGGTTTTGTTTCTGGTTTTAATTAAATCCAAGATATTCTTTCTAAAAATAGAAGATTGGTTTCTACTTAGATTACCGTAAGTTAAAATAATTGAGCCATAGTTGTGAAAACCACCAATGTGTGTGAAAATCAAAGATTCCCCATTTCCCCAGGTGAACTTTAATATGTGTAGGTTTAATTTTAAACTCATTCATTCATTCATCGTCTGAGCCGTTTATCACTGACAGGATTACGAGGAGCGCTACCTTATTTCAGGCAAGAGGCAGTGTACACCCTAAACAGGTCAGCAGTCTGTTGCAGGGCAACAGACACAGGCAACCATCCACACACAAATTCCTAAGAGCAATTTCAGAATAGCAAATCAACCTAACATGTTTTTGGGGAGTGTGAGGAAAAAGAAGTGTGTGAGGAAACCCATGTATGCGTGGGGAGAACATGCAAACTCCACACAAAAAGCCCAGCTATTCAAACCTCGCCCTCTCTCCGGGACTCGAACTGTCAACCTTTTTGCTTCCTTTTCGTTTCGTCTTCTGAACCACTTATCCTAAGTATGTTGCGGTGGCTGCCGGAGTGTATCTCGGCTGATTTCTGGCGAGAGGGAGGGTACACACCGGACATGTCACCATTCTGTTGTAGGGCCACACACACAATCATTGCTTGGAGCAATTTTGTAGCAGCCAATCAACCTAACATGCATGTTATTGGAGGGTGGGAGGAAACTTGGGAAACCCAGACATACATGGGGAGAACATGCATGTGTTCCAGTGGTGCAAACCTTGCGCAAACCTTGCCCCAACTCTGGGGCTCAAACCCCGATTATTACTGTGAGTCAAGAAGGCTGCCACATCACTATGATTCTTGACTTTTATTTTGATAATACTGCTTTAATTTGTAATATTTCCACCTTTTTTTTTTAATTACCACTTTGAAATACTTTATGTGCAAATGCACCGTGCTATAAATAAACCTCACTAATTAAAACAAACGTCTCATCAATTTTCCCATCCTTATAAGAATAGAACTAATTCCTTCCAAAACCACAGATATTATATTTGTGCAAATTAATTTATAAATCAAATGCTAATTAGTGAAAAATTATTCATTACTTCTCACCTAGAAGTATCCCAGATGAAATTGAATATGTGGCGAGGTTCTGATCTCATTAGCACCTTGTCACAACTAAAAAAAATTAGGGTGCTAAACCACAGTGAGCTCACAGTGAAATATAGGAAGGGGAAACTAAAAAAGCTCCCGTTCAGTTTCACTTCTGTTTCTAAAGCTGTGCATTCCCCTCTTGTCTTAGTCCTGCCTTCTGGGTGCGCTCACAACTTAAATCTTGCTTGAGGCTGCAAATACAGTGTAAACTGGATCGAGTTAGCAAGGCTAGTGCATATGTATGCTCTATATCTTTACTTTGGAGTTTTTACATATAAATGGTACTAGTTGTACAATCTTACATGTATGAGCCAGATTTACTCAGCTCTATGTACTTAATCTGTTTTCAGTTCATTTCCATTCAGACTTTAAAGTAGAATTTGACAGAAAAAAAAAATCACCACCAGTACTGCCCTACTTATTTACACCGAGAGGATGTTACATAACGTTACTCGCCTGATTCTTCATTTCTTTCACAGATTTTCAGTGCGTGCGATAATTTATCCATGATAGTGTTTTTCAAAAGTTGACCAAGTGTGAAATCAACCCCCAAGTGATGACATTCATGGGACACTGAACCCACGGCGCGTTACTTAGAGCTCAGAGAAGATGCAGCTGTAATGTTCACAGAGCCTACGGGATCAGTTCTTTCTAATGGTTTCTCTTTGGAGTAAATCCCTTCTGATGGGCAAGTAATGATGACTGATGACAGACTGAATAAGACACCCTTATTGGGCAAAGCAGCTAGTGGAGGCAAGTTATATCTTGGTACATGTCAATGCTGGTATTCTGACTGAAATAATGAAGTAGGAATGAACTTTGAGGCCCTGGGCTGTTCTTTTCGAATATTCAGTTACAGTACTGCAACGCGATCTCAGTAATTCAATTTTTTTTTACACACTTTATTTTTGTTTAAAATACACCAATGCACGGTAACGCAGTGGTTGGCACCATGGCCTCACAGCAAGAAGGTTGCGGTTCGAGTCCTGCAGTAGGGCGAGGTTTGAAACACTGGCCTTTCTATGTGGAGTGTGCATGTTCTCAGTTAGTCAGTCACCTTCTTAACTGTCTATCCCTTGCAGGGTTGATTCAAGGCAAGGGGCAGGGTACACCCCCAACAGGTTGCCAGTCTGTGGCAGGGCCACACACATACAACCATTTACACACACACTCATTCCCAGGAGCAATTTGGCACCGGCCAATCAACCTAAGATGCATGTTTTTGGAGGGTAGGAGGAAACCAGAGTATCCAGAGGGAATCCATGTAGACATGGGGAGAACATGCAAACTCCACACAGAAAGGCCAGTTTTCCAAGCCTCGTCCTCACCCGGGAATCAAACCCACGACCCTCTTGCTGTGAGGCCACTGTGCTACCCACTGCGCCACCATGCTGCAGTTCTCCTTGTGTATACATGGGTTTTCTCTAGGTACTCCCGTTTCCTCCCAATCTCCAAAAACATGCATGTTACGTTCATTGGCCGTTATAAAATTGCTCCTCACAAATTTGCGTGTGTGTCTCTGCGACAGACTGCTGACCTGTTCAGGTTGTACCCTGCCTCTCGACAGAAATCTGCTTGGATAGGCTCCCGTACCCCAGGCAAGCTTATCAGTGATAAGCAGTTCATAAGACAAAACAAAAATTGATCACACACTTTTCCCCTTTTGTTGCAAGAATAAAAGCATTTAAAAAAAATGTTCTAGTTAAATACAACACTTTAGACCTCGGGTGGTTAGTTTGGGGATTTTTCAAACGAAAATAGAAAAAAAAGAGTAAAATAGCACGGCAACTGCAAACAACAAAGTTGTTGTTTAAAGACGTCTGACGTATAAACAGGATTTTGTTGTCATGGGAAAAAATCTTGTTTTGCTCGACCTTCACCTGATAAAGGAGGGACACAGGAAAAGCAATTGTGTCACAGCGGAAATTTAGTTCATTGTTGGAAGACAGAAAACAGGAAAAAATCTCAAGAGCATATGTTATACAGAGAGTGAGTAGGGCTGGCGAAACGGTTGCTAGAAGTAGGGTTATTTTCATCTTCTGTCCTTTAATGTTTTCTTCCCTCCTCGACTGACTCCACCACCTCTTCTACTAAACCGTCGCTTCCTGGAGTGCTTAGAAGCTTCACAATTTTTATGATAGTGAATATAATAAGAAATGGCTGAACATGGTAATGATACATTTGAAGACAAAATCAGATCCTTACATAGAATTTTCAAACATTACTTAGAACATTTATTGTATTTTTTTTTCTTTTTAGTGAATAGCAAAATGACTAATTTCTTTGTCTCTAAGCTCTATTTTTTATTTCAATGGATCTTTTTTTAAAAAATAAAATACATTTTAAATTAAATAAGTTTAGCCAAATCAAATGAAGAGCTTAGATTTAAATGTGCAAAAATCCAGAAGCACCTGACCAATTCAAATTCTGCAGGATTTTGATAATAAACGGTGAAATGCTTCATTCCTGGCTGTGACTTAGAGTGTATCTAAGTCCCTAAATGACTTTTTATTAGTATGTGTAAATTGAGTTGCGAGGTGCTGTCTTCCCGTTACTCTACCATTTTTGGCATTTTATGTACATAAATATGTTTAATTTGATAATCTTTAGTGAAAACCTTCTGGGTCCTACCGTCTGGGTTTGAAAACCTTTGAAAACCTGGTTTGATTTTAGTGACCGAAAGTAGTTGTTCCCATGTTATAGGCAGGGGGCTCAGGTATAAAACAAACTCATAGATGCAGTGAGTCAGAAATTAGAACTACTACGAGCATTATCACTAGTCTTTATCACGTTACGAAATGTGCATGATCAATGTCAGTGCACCATCAAATATTGGTGGCACTAATGTTTCAAATCTAAAACATACGTCCTATAAAATTAGCATGGAATGAGGACCCTTTATACAATTAAGAGACATTAAAAGGCAAATCTAACCAAATTTTTTTCCAAACCAGATCACTACAAGCTGTTTGAATGCCCTAAGCACAACTACTCTCTAAAGGTTTTATGTGCACATATTCAATTCAGCTAGGTTTTTTTTTTTTTCAATTCTGTGACATTTAGAGAATGTCATTGAACAAGTTACTACCACAGAAATCCCTCCTGCCCCCTCAAAAAAAATAGACGTCTCATTTAAGGAAGTTAAATGGGTTTTTTTCAATATGTAGTTTGATAAATGATGAAGAGGGTCAGAACAGAGCGTGTGCTACTACGGTACCATTAGCAACTTCTAGCAGGGTTGTTGGGTTCTTACTTACATAAGGTTGATTATTTTTGGGTCAATCTATGTTATGTGATAATAGATTACACTGAGGGTGGACTCACAATTGGTGGTATGAACCATCCCTAAGTCCATTTGACCACCAAAGTGCAGTTTGATTGATCAGTGTGAGTTCTCCAATCTGTTGGACTTGTGCACAGTTTGCATGTAGTATGAGTGCAAACCACAACAGAGCACAGAATAGGGAGTATGATGTCAAGTTTTTGCTCCAAAATCATTTTTCTTGTCACAAAAGGGATAAACCTTTTAAGCAACAGGGTATGAGAGAGCAGTAGACCAAATTACTTTAAATTATTACCAAAAAAAAGAACCTGAGCGAGGGACTCTGCTGTGTTCAGTGAGAGTACAGCTTTTCTTTTATCCTGAAAGTGTTGCACTTTACTGATGTAAGTGTTCTCCGGCAAGAATGGTGAAACCCTATGTGAGCACAATCCTGAGGGTGAGGGGGTATGGGGGACAATCATACTCGGACTTGGTTGATGGAAACCATGCCTTGTGTGGTAACACATAAAGCCCATCCTCGAGAAAGAAACTGTGAATAGATTTTGCTACATATTGCTTTTATTCACTTAGAATAATTAGTTGGATTGAGTTGCAGTGACTTTTTCGGCACATGTGCAAGGGAGTGAAACTTTCCATTTAACAATAAATGAAAGGTTTGTCTCTGGAAGACTCTTAAAAACAAAATGGAAACACATACGCCTGCAGCATTGTGCAACATCTCTACTTCGGATGTATCTGCTTTGGTTCAAAAGAGCTGGGACAGCATCCAGCTAGACGAGAAAGAAGGTTTTTACATTCTCATGGTAAAAGTTTCATTGGCTACACCTGCCCTTCCAAAAATAACCAATTGTGATAGTTTTATTGGCACTCTCTGAGAACAGCTTGTCCAGGCCACATATTTTACCTTTCAAAAGGTTTTCAGAAGTTTTTGCAGTTTTTTTAAGGCACCATATGCTGCCTGTGCTCAAATCTTTTCTTTAAAACAGAATAATCACAAAGTTTAAGGACGAAATGTGCTTTAAGCCTAATATGGATAATATTTTGTATTAAGTGATGATCAAAGTTACTTTTTTATTTTATGCTTGTAAAAATGTATTGGATTTGTCACATGCTGAGGAGTCAGCACTGTCAGGATGTCTCCTCTGACAGCGGTGCCATCAGCACATAAGAACTGCACTCACACCTGACCCAGTTTTTTAACCGCTGCACCAAACATCAGCCATAACCAGAAAGACATCAATAAATAGCAACAAAATATCTGATCTAGTGCTTCTTCGATTTATTTTTCTACTTCCCTTTTTTTCCACATTTCTATTACCGGTAGTTTTTTTTCAAGTTTCACGCTGCGATTATTTTACAACAAAACAACCCACAAATCCAACAATTTTGCTCTGACTTGAGACAAGTTTTCTTTAAAGCCCAAAGGGTTTCAAAGCTTTATCAGTTCCAAAATTCAGGTTTCAGAGCCCTCACACACCCTGACTCTCCATCCAATATCCACAAAGTCCCCTAAGGCACAACGCCAAGCCTCAGCTGCATCCTTCATCGTCATCCTCCTGCTGACAAGACGACCAATCAGCCACACCGGAGGCTCCAGATTCTGTGGTGTGCCACACAGGATTAACTCACATTATACCAGGAGGATTACAGATCCCCCTTGCATACCTCTTGATTCACACCTTATTCTCTCTCCCCCTCCTCTGACAGCTTCCATAGACCCCTGCTGCCATTATAAATACTTCCCGTACACACAGACTCACAAATGCTCACACTCAATCCATACTAATGGACAAACATTGGCAAATTATGCTAACTCTACTACAAAAAAATCTATAAATTCAATTACTTTGCTTTAGATAAGATGGAAAGAAATTTCAATGACAGGTTTTGGTAAAAGGAACTCAAAAGAATTCATAAATCACAGCAGTGTGAATTTTTTTTTTTAGAAAAATGATTCACCACCAAGGAGAAAACGCACATTTAATTTGCTAAGAGTTGTTATCTCCTACCTGACAGACATTGAAAACTCCCCAGGAGCACTCTCACTTTCTCTGACTAGAAAGGCTCCACATTCTCGGTGTCTGAGTCGACTTTCTGCCACACCACGAGATATTCGGCCTGCGAACCAACTGATGAAAAAGAAGAGGGGAAAAAAAAGACACCATTTATGTCAATGCGCTATAGACGTATGGGTTTGATTGTGTAGTGGTAAAGCCGGAGCTAAAAATACACACAAAAGAGTTGCTGTTAGCGGATATCTGCTGGCTCTGATGTTTAAAGAGCTTCTCAATACAGCACAGATCAGTGATGACAGAAAAATTTAAAATGGGCTTAAAGTAAGGAACAAATGTTAGGCCCATGTGAAGTTATTTTAAAACACGCTATATTTGGACATAAAACAAATCCCCAAAAGGCTTGATTTTAGTTGTCATCTGTGGAGCGTGAATAAAAGTGTCATTTTTCATCTATTTTTTTTCCCCCTCATTAGTCCGGCTTAGTGGAGCAGTTTGCTTGGATGCGATAATGTTTTAGAGGCATTCTGTCTTCATCATATCCGATGAACAAAGTTCATCCAACAAACTCAACATATAATGTCATCTTTGTCATTTTTACTTGAAGGTTTTTTTATGTGAAGGACAGAGAATAAAAGTTCCTATGAGACACTGAGCCCCGCAGGCTGCCCTTAAGGGGGTGTAAAAGCTTAACTAAATTATTCCCACTGGACCATACGTCAGCATGCGTTAGCAAACACGAAATGATGGAATTGCTGTCTTGTCAGCTTGTTTTTTTGTCACCCAGCTAGTGTTTGACCATCTGATGGGTGAAACAGGGTGTACCAGTACACTTACAGTAAACATGCATATGTAGGAGAGGGGAGGAGGGTGATTATGTAAAGCACCAAGCAATGGTCCCTATGGGTAGGATGCCGTATGCCATGGTGCAGATGTCCAAACCAGAGCATAAAAAGCCCGGAGCGACCTGCTGCACGCATCCCCACTGATAAGCTTTTAGATAGACCAGCACTGGATGTGTTAGATGTTTCCATCTGATCCAGAGATTAGCTGTAACTGCATGTTTAAATGTTCATATGTGTGTACTTACGCATGCGGCCGCAGGTTAATGTAGTTTTTTGGCACAAAGCCTTTTCTGTTGTGGAGCTCAGCTGTGTACCAGTTGGGATCGTCTTCCATGTTGGTGACCTGGGAGCAAACAGATATGACAAATTCAGAATTACCATTTATAGATCAGAATCAGAATGCTTTTATTGCCATGTCAATGAAGAATATCAGAGACTAGGATCTTGCTATAATACAGGTGTGCAAAAAAAAAATAAAAATGATAAAAAATAAAATAAATAAAAATAAAAAATAAGGTGTGTGTGTATAGATATGCTCTGATAAATCCACAATTTCTAATTACGTTTTATCATTTTTATTCCGATACACTTTTAGAGCTTTTTTGTGCCATTTAATTTCTTGGCATTAAAACACAAAAAAAGTCCTGTGTTTTGAATTTAAAAACCATTCAGTCATCTCCCGCTCATCCGAGGCCAGGTTGCGGGGGAAACAGCCTCAAAGCGGTAGCCCAGGCTTCTCTCACCCCGGCTGCATCCTCCGACTCACCTGGAAGAATCTCAAGTCGTTCCCTGGCCAGCTGTGAGACATAGTCTCTCCAGTGGATCTGGGGTCTGCCCCCTGGTCTCCTCCCGGTGGGACATGCCTGAAACACATTACCCGCAAGGCGCTGGGGGGGGCATCCTGACCAGATGCCCGAACCACCCCATCTGGCTCCTCTCGACCTGGAGGAGGAGCGGCTTTTTCTATCTGTTCCTTTATCTGGTTGCTTTTCAAGTTTTCAGTATTCAACATTGTCCAACATATGACACAGTGACTGCTCCTCCCAGGGGGTTTCTTTTTTTTTCCCCACTGCTGCTCTTTTTTTTTTTTATTTAATTTTATTTTTCCTCACTGTGAAGGAGTGTCTATAATGTGCTGAAATTGTTTAGCTAGCTTTTGTTTAATTAGCTTTTAGCTGTGTATTTGTGTATATAATTTAAAAAAAAATCTTGTTCAAATTAAGTTTTCAATGCGAAGCCCGTTGAGACCATGGTTTTGGGACTAAATCGGGCAAACGTTAAACAATTAAAGTTAGATCACTCAGTGATTAGGGCAACCGCCCCCTAACCAAAAAGCTGCCGGCTCGATCCCCGCCCGGAGTTCATGCGAGATGTCCTTGAGCTAGACACCGACCCCCCAATTGCTCCTGATGGTGGGTGGCACCTTGCATGGCAGCTTCCACCACCAGGTATGAATGTGTGTGTGAATGAGTGAATCTGATTTACAATGTAAAGCGCTTTGAGTGCTAGTGCAGGTGGAAAAGAGCTGTATAAATAGAGTCTGTTTACCATGTAGAGGTACAAAAAAGAAGGCTAAAAATATACAATCTGATCTCCGGAAACAAACTCTGCGGTTTGCTGTTCAAACAGCTCACATTTTTGACAGGAAATGAGAAAACAATGTTTATCCTCACCTCAATCAACTCATGTCTGAATTTTGTTGTGTTCTGAACATCCTTTTTTGTTACTTAGTCCAGGGGCTGCTAGAGCCCTTTCAAGACTAATTAGTGGGTGAATGTATGGTACACCCATTACAAGTCACCAAACAGTCACAGGGCCATATGGAGAGATAGACAACCAACCCCGAACACTTTTATAAATATAGGAAATCTGAACTGACCAGTTAGACTTATGTGCATGGTTTTTTAAGCTGTTTTGGTTCATGTTGGTTTGACAGATGCTGCAGATGCGTTGATACTTCCGTCTTCAGCACGTAATCAAAAATATAACTACTTTTTTAAAGATGTGTGGTGTCCGTTGTATTAAAAACATGCATGAAGAGGGTAACAGAGTTCACCGGCAATAAGCACAACCAGGTGCAATCAATTTAAACCAAAAAAAAGAACAATTGGCTTGTCAAAAGTTTTACTTTTCTTGTAACCCAAATTATTTTTAAACCTTCAAAGAGAACTGGGATACTTTCGATATCAGCATTTCAACCACTGAGGGGAGAGTTATTAAAGTACAAGAGGATATGAAAAGGGTTTTTTTTTACTTTTCCCTTGAAAAATAAAATTTTACCAGATGGTATTTAAAGTTTTTCAGACCATGCGTTTAATGGTCTGATTAACCCTATTTGTTTCCAATATTTTTAGTTGGTTTAAATTACATCAAATTAGAAAATGTCTATATATTTATAATTTACTAGGTGAAGAAGAAGCTATTTTGGAGCTTAAATTGATCAAAGTTAAATGAAGTTGATAAAAACAAGAAAAGTTACTTTCTTCTTTAAAACTTTAAAACATGTTTGATTTGTATGAACTTTGTGACATAATGAGGTCAGTAATAAGCTTGTTATATATTTAAATGTTCTTTTTTTTTAAAACATTAACATGGTTTGTACATGCGGTCATGGCCACATGTAGGTGTATAAACCAGCATGTCCAAATTTGTCATTGTGATGTTTTAATTTGCCCCTGTTTCCAGTGGTTGGTTGTCTTGTGGTACATTTTATAAACTTTTTGTTTTGCTCATCTCTTATTGCTGCTGGTTCATTACTTTTTGAGCTGTTGCCAAATTGCCTCAGCATTTCATCAGTGAAATCAAAGCTGTTCTTGTGATGTTTTATGAACAGTGGTTCGCCCCTTCATCCTTGTGTTTTGTGGTAAATCGGGATTCAATTAAGTTTCTGACAGCTTTGTTGCTGCAGAAAGAAATTCTAAAAAGTTTAAATCAGTATTCTATCAGCAATCGACATTCACTTATCTAAATTAACAGTGCTCTAAATGCAAAACTATTAAAAGTTTTGTTGTATTTTGGCTTTAAATACAGTTGATCAGACGCTTCATTCAGATTTTATCATTGTACTGATTTTGATTCAAATGAGCAAGATGCAAATGAACTGATTTGACCCTAAAATTGAATAATTTTCAAATCAGAAAAGATTGACATTTACTTGACACCTTAGAAATTAATTGGAAAATTACTATATTTATTCCCACCACAAATTTTTGTGCAACACCTTTTGTATGAACATTTGTTAATGTGGTTGTTGGTGCTTTTGGTTCCTAAAAGGGGTTTCTGTCATATTGACGTAGATTTGAAAATTTGCACAATGGGGTTTCTTTGTTTTTGTCAAAATTCAACCAAAAAACCATTATGGAGTTGTAATCTAGACGTTGCAGATGGTTGTGTTGCAATGATGCAGACACAGTATGTTTTCAAATGGAAAAATACCCACGATGACAAAAGTTTATTTTTATGCTATCCTGGCCACAACTTCTGCAAAATACTTTGTCATTCAGAATTTGGCGAGTTTTTTTCTTATATTTTAAAAGACCAACCTTCTCAGAGAATTATTGTTTTTAATCTCAAATACTGTTTTTTATATTTTAATTGAGTTGTTATTTTTTTCTTCTTCAATCCAAAAAAGTGAACACAAATGTACAACAATTTCTTTCCAATACTACATTTTCCACTAATCAATTGTTATTCTTTTGCAAATTAGATTATATAGATTTTTATTGTAATTGCAACATTGCACAAAGATTAAAATAAAGTGTCCAACACTCAGTGCAATACATTTTAAATATAAAACTGATAAAATTGCAACAAATAATTTAAAATCAGTGTCAAGCAAGAAAAAAAAAAATCAAGTAAACAGAAAACAAAAATCACCTAAATACAGAACAACAATTATACTTTCTATCGTACTCGTTTCTGCAACTACCTCTTAAGAAATGTTTTGAATCCTATTCTAATTTAGTATTTAAAGTTGTTTATTTTTAAATTTTATTAAATTGCTGCTGAGGGGAAAAAAGTGCCTGATGGGTAAAACTCTACAACTATATATTACCATATGGGGTGGCACTGCAGTCTACGTTAAAGGTTTGCAGGTTAAAGATTGTGCCTTCTCTGTGAAAAGGTGTTTGCACATCGCCCTCCAGCATCCAAATACATCCACATTAGACTGATTAGTTGGTCCAAAAAGCCTTTGCAAGATTGTATGCAAAATATCTTGTCACAGACTGGTGACTTGTCTAGGGTGCACCCTGCCTCTAACTTGCTAACTAGCCATGATGGACCCCAGCCTACACAAAAACCCATGAATGTATCAAGTAGTTAAGAATATTGGCTGAATATCGTTTTAAAAAATGATTCGGTACCAAAAAGAACAAAACAACATATTTTTTTGTGTTTTAACTTATTCATTGTTTTTCAGCTCTAAACAAAAATTCCGGACAAGGTTTTTTTCTTTTACTTCTGATGCTTTTTGTTTTTCTTATTATATTTTATGAGTCAAAACCCTTCTCATTGTGATGGATCCAGTCATGCTTCACTCTGCACAGTGAACGATTAGTAAAACAATGCATCCCGGTAGGATGACACATAAAGGCTGTCACTTGGGTTGAAAAACTCAGCCTACCTTTTACAAATAAGCTCTGTTTTGAAATAAAAGGAGGTAATAACACCACCTCTGAGTGTTAACAGGAAAGTGTTGCAAATTTAATTAAATTTTTTTGCATGAGTTGTTTAAAATCTTGTAAAAACGAGACCATCTGGTGCTTTAAGTTGAAATGAAAAGTACCATTTGATCCCAATTTAAAGCAAGACTGAAAGTTGTAGAGATAAAACAGTTGTTAAAAAAAGTGTGATGGATGAACTCATTAAGTGTGTGACTCTGTCTTAGTCTGTAAGTGCACAACTTTGACCGTAAAGACAGTCGTCTCTTGAAAAGGCAACTGTAATTACTCTCGCTTCAAAAGTAAACACCACCTCACTTTAACCGTATATACAAATTGCTTTGAAACACAAAGAAGAATATTTAATGAAATATTCAATAAGAGAAAACTGGTGAAGAAAATAAGAGAAATTACAGACTGAGGCGATGTTACGTCATCAAGCACATCACTTTCTGTTTCATAAGATAAAAAAAATATTTAAGGAGTTTTGAGTGTGAATGCAAATCATTTAAAGCCGAACGACTAAGCATAAAGAAACATTTGATCCCACTGTGACCTATCAGGGATTTCTCCATGTGTGACAGTCTAACAGCTGGTGCCACAGTGTGAGTGGAGAGCAGAACTCGTGCTCTTTAACCCTAAGCGCTACAGTCAGGGTTCTCCAGGGAAAATTTTCCAGCACAGTAAATTCCAGCTGTGAAGAAGAATTGGTCTGCTTTGTCACACGGCGAAAGGTTTGTCGTCCTATTGATGGATGAAACAACTGATGGGATGCCTTCCACCTGAGATGAAAAATAATCAGCCTAAAGTAAAATTCTCTGCATTTTATGTGTAGATGATGTATTTTAGGGTTATGGTTAGATTGTAGATTGTATAAAAAAATTGTGTGGTAGGTTAGCGTGGATTCTTGATAAATTCTCTGGCTTCCCCCCACCTTCCAATGCACATACAGCCAATTAGTCACAGGGAAATTCCCTCTAGGAATGAACGTGTGTATGAGTGTTTTTCTGTGTGTACATGTAGCCCCACAACTAACTGGTGACTTGTTCATGATGTACCCCGCCTCTGGCCTTTATCTAGCCAAGACTGCGTCCGACATCCCACAATCCCAAATTAGAAAAAGCACCGGAGAAAATTAACAAATTATTGGAAAGTAAAAAAATATATTTTGGAAAGTCGAACATAGTATTGAAAAAAGTGCAAGATAACTTTTGTTTCGTCTTCTGTCCCGCTTATCCCTAATGGAGTTGATCTTTTCAGAGCCTATCCTGGCTGATTTCAGGCGAGTGGAAGGATACACCCTGAACAGTGTACCAGTCTGTTGCGGGGCCACACAGACAACAATCCACACACACATTCATAGGGGCAATTTTGTACTGGTTATTCAGCCAAATATTCATGTTTTTAGAGGGTTGGCGGAAACCGGAGTAATTGTAGAAAACTCACACATATTAGGGAGAACATGCAAACTTCACACAGACATGCCAGTGTTTCAAGCCTTGCTGCAAAATACTAGTATTATATACTAAATACTTTAAATACTAGGTTTTTTTTTATAACCAAAGAATGAAAGAAAATTATGTTATCGCCAAATAACAAAATAGAACGCAAAACATTTATAGAAATCCATACAGAAAATTATCTTCGACAAAACACCAGTTTTTTAAAAAAAAAAAATCAGGGCAATAGTTATTCCGGGCCGTTGACATCTATTGATAACTATATTCTAGCACCATGTATTTGACTATTTCTTCACATCTGTACAATTTATTAGTAAAGGTTAGACAAAAAAAATGACAATTTAGACTTGAGAACCATAAATTTTTTTTTTGTTTCAAAGAGGAAGTAGTTTTAATGAGGGTGAAAATGAAACAAAAAAGTCCTCCATAGGGGACTTTTTTTGATCCCAATACAATTGTGTTTGATATATCCAAACATGTGTATGGAGAGATAGGTAGGTAGGTAGGTAGGTAGGTACGTAGGTTGGTTGGTAGGTAGGTAGGTTGGTTGGTTGGTTGGTTGGTTGGTAGGTAGGTTGGTTGATGTATGGATGTATGGATAGACAGATAGGTTCAACTTACCTTGAGCATGTCACCCTTGTTGAAACTGAGTTCATCCCCCTCTGTAGCACGAAACGTATACATTGCCACTGCCTCCATGCTGAAACCCCTCAGCCCATACACACTCACACACACATACACACTGCTATCCCTCAATAGTTCCCAAAGAATTGGGATGTAGGCAAGAGGGAGATTGGTGTGGAAAAAAAAGAAGATTGGAAGAAATTGGTACAGTCAAAATAGAGAGACAGGTGGAGGAGATGTCCTCAGAGCAACAGAGCGAGCGGTGTAGGAGAGTCAAAGCAGAGGATGAGAGTGAACACACTCAGCGAGGGGAAAAACACGACTGGCTGCTGCTCGGCAACACACAGCCATGAGTAACACTCAGAGAGAGAGAGCAAAAGAGAGCGAGAGAGTCAGCTTGCAGGGGCAAGAGAGTGGGAGGCACATCCTGTGTGTATATTTGTCTTATTCACACGATGTAGCTTCTGTGGATTTCAATTAAATGTGTGTGTGTTTATGTGTGTGTGGAGGACGTGGGTGTACGTGTGTTGTTCTTCACAGATTGTCGTTAAAAGTTTTTCCAACTTGGAAACTATCTTTTGTTTCACACTTTCAAGCTGACAAAAAAATTCTTTGTTCCTTCTTTTTTGTCACTTTTGTTTTAAGCAGCGAACAAATGGTCACGTAGAACATCATGTAATGATCTTAAAAAAGAGAAAACAGTGTCTCATGATGGGAGATGAGGTTAAAAGTATAAAATGTAAGTAGGACATTTTCAGACTCAGACTCAATTCATTTAAAACCTCTTGGTTTGGAAATAAAAATAAGTATGGCATTTTTTATTTTTGGAGCTGTTATCGCTCTGCAGTATTCAATTTCACAACCTCACAGTGGCTTCTTTGACTCTATACTATGGTTGATACATTAAAGAAAGACACATAACATGGAGAGCAAATAGAAATAAAGTTTTATAGATAGGAAGACCCATCCTGAATTCCTAAGACCCTGCTTCCTCATCGGGAGACATGTTGGTGGAATTGAGGAGGTCTTCAAAGTATTCTTTCCACCGATCCATAACGTCCCGAGTTGAGTTCACCAGCTCCCCATCCCCACCGTAAATGATGTTGATGGTGCACTGCTTTCCCCTCCTGAGCCGCTGGATGGTGGACCAGAATTTCTTCAAAGCTGTTCAGAAGAAGTTTTCCGTGGTCTCGTCAAACTCCTCCCAAGCCTGGGCCTTTGCCTCAACAACCACCAAAGCTGCGTTTGACTTTGCCCACCGAAACCTGTGAGCTGCCTCAGGAGTCCCACAGGCCAAGAAGGCCCGGTAAGACTTCTTCTTCAGCTTGACGGCCTCCCTCGCCACCGGTGTCCACCAGCAGGTTTGGGCGTTGCCGCTTCAACAGACACCGATGACCTTGCAATGACCACTGATGACCTTCTACTTCTATTGTCGAGGCTTGCCACCTCAAAAAAAGAGGTAGAAGCCCGGGCTTCCCGTCTGAGGCTGTTGCCCTTGCGACCTGGCCCTGGATAAGCGGAAGACGACGGAACGAAGAGAAGTTTTATAGATATATATTTCATAATGAATGCTAAGAGTCTGATTTAAAACTACTTTTATTCAGTGGAGTGCTCATCATAAGATTGAAGATGTCATTATTATTGAAAGAACAATTACAAGGGAAAAACTTATAAAAAAAAATCCAGGTTTGATGAAAAAAAGAAAATCATAGACACCCAATTGATATGAAGACCTTCTCTCAGGACAGGTAGGGCAGGGTACAAAAGAATTACTTTTTGAAAGAAAAAAAAGCTCAAATAAATCAAGAAAAAGGCTTTGTTTAAGTTGGATCTGGGCTTCATCCAGATAGAAATGGGAAATATTTCTTGCATTTATACAGTTTGTAGCATGTGAGTACGTGTCAGAGTTTGAGGGTCATTTGGTTCTGAAACACTCATAAATATTGATTGAAGATATGGTCGCTCAACTGTGGCTTGTCAAATTTGAAAGTTCAACAGCCACGCAAAAAGAGGAATGTTGTACCAAACTGACAAAGACCAGAGTTCAAGCATGCCAAAGATAACTCCAGAGAAGCAGCCACAACACACTGAAAAAAAGCAACCTAAAAGAAACTTCAAAATTTAATTTGAAGTGATCATGCTTGGCCAACAGAACTCTATATGGATTAATGACATACAAAAAATAACCGTTTTACTAAATGTATTGATCACCTTTGTCAGCTCAATCAAGAAGAAGCCAACAGGAAGCTTAGAAAAACCACCAGTTGAATGAAGTTGTCATAGAAAGCAATGTGAACACACAGGACATGGATCTAGCACGTTTGCTAGATTGATGTGTGAAAACATCGGTTTTAGATGTTTATTTTTATCAGTCGTTGCAGGAAGGAGTGTAGGCGGTGGGCCCATTGCTTTTAACCTTGAACTTTACTTGCAGATTTGTTAATTTACTTGTGATTATAAATCTGTCTTGCATTTTGTTTTTTGATCATAAAACCACAAGGTTGTATTTAACAACATTATTCTGCATATTTCTTATCATCTCGTCTTCTGAATCGCATATCTCTAAGAGGTTAAGGGGTGTGCCTGAACGAATCCCGACTGATTTCCGGTGAGAGGAAGTATACACACCAAACAGGTCGCCAGACTTGGCACATAATTAGAAATTGTTAGAACTTGGTTGAATGAATCCAGAGTTTTGATTCACAGAGTTGTTTGCGTATAGAGGATCTACACCACGCACTTAGACTGATATTAACTACCCACTCAATAAATCAGTGATTAAGGATGAGAATAGGATTGAGTTTACGGATTGGTCCGACCTCACTCTGCACTGTGATTAGAATTCTTCCCACTGATGATGGGCTGTTGTGGAAAGCCTTCATACCAGCATGTCAAGAATTAAAACTCACAACAAAATAATTTAGTAATAAGAATCACTTTTCGGGTCATTTGGGAACCTTTTCATAACAAAATAGTTTGTCCTCTTATTTGATTGGTTCCCGCAACTATATGAATACCATTTGTCCCATCTGTGTTTGTCACAGGAAGAACTAAACTAAGAAGAATGAGACATGCAGCAGAAGTGTGGTTTTCTTCACCACAATACCTCCATGTATATCTTCAGTCAGCTGGCTGCTAGACTCAGCCACAGGAAGGACTAAAGACGGAAGAGAGGAGAGCTGGATGTGATGGGATGTTGAAGAAGAGGAAGAAGCCAAGAGGAAGTGGAACTGCCTTTCAGCTGCACAGCCAAACACTTCTAAACACTCTTTTTCTCCTCTGATTAAAATCATATTAAACCTTTTTTAAATATATAAAGGTAAAGTGTAGAGATCCGGCCATACATTATATACTAATTCCTTTACAGTTCATGCATAACCTTACAACTTCACAATTCTGACATGAATTTATATAAAAAAAATAATTTTTTTCCCCCCATTTCCTGTTTAGTTATGAAACTCCAGGTGGTCTTCATGCCAGCTCTCAGTTCACACTTTTCTTTTGTTCAAGCTTTGCAATGCATTGATGTCACTTCCTATCAACTTCCCACTAAAACCACGTACAAATGTCTTTTTTATAAATAGTAGATAGAAACTCGACTAAAGACGGTTTTACATTCACTTGCAAGACACACATTTTGCAAAAAAGTTTCACTTAAAGAACTCCAAACAAAAGGCAAATGATTATTCAAAAGCAAGTTGAGTCAATTCTTTGTTTTGAAGCAGTTGTGTGAAAAACTGTTTCAATTATCTTACTCTAGGTTTTTCAAGAACAAGTAAATGAGTAAGAAATTTTGATAATGGGCTGCTTGGTGGCAAAGTGGTTAGCACAGTGGCCTCACAGCAAGAAGGTCGGGGTTTGAGTCTCGAGTGGAATGAGGCTTGAAACGCTTCCCTTTCTGTGTAGAGTTTGCTTGATCTCCCATGTATGCATGGGTTTTCTTTAGGTACTTCATTTTCCTCCCACTCTTCAAAAACGGATGGTTGTGTGAGTCTGACCCTCGCAACAGACTTGCGAACTGTTTAGGTGTGTACCAGGGTTCATCAAAGAGTCCACAAACAGACGCACGGCTCGCTCGCGCTCACACTACATGATCTGCATGAAACTGTTTGAGATAGAAATGACCAGTGTACACACCAAGGTTTGGTGCTCCAAGTATGCCGGTTTCCTCCCACCCTACAAAAATATGCAAAAAGTTTCGCTATAAAATTGCTCCTCTCAAATTTTATGTGTGTGGCCCTGCAACAGACTGGTGACCTGTTCAGGAATAACCCTGCCTCTTGCCTGAAATCAGCCGGGATAGGCTCCCGCAACCCCATTTAGGATAGGCGGTTCAGAAGACGAAACTAAATTTGATTGTGTCTGAGGTGATCACAGGCTTTCCCTTGTACAGTCTGTTTTTGTCACTTTTGCTTTTTTTTTTTTTTTTTTGCATTAAATCACTGGCCATCAAAACCAACAAGCCAATACCATGCATCTGCAAAGTTACTTTTTACATCTTTTATGCTCGCACATACTGAAGGCAGTTATGTAAATTGGTGTGAGTCACACAATATGATTGTAACTCAGCGAGGCGGCACCTGAGCTGCTGCTCTGTTCAAGAATTTCAGTGAGCTATGGTTTCTGGCAGAAACATCAAGAGCATCTTTTGATTTGTCAGGTTGATGTATTTTTGGCATCTTGACAGATTGAAAAGGCAGATGAGGACATCGCTATGACAAGAATCTAGAACAGCTTTAAAAGATTTTTTTTTGTGAGACTAATCATTTCTCACTTCCTGTAAAACTTACTTTGCTTTGTCATTGTATTAGACCTCATGGTTCTAGAAGGTAGGACATCTCTTATAAAGTAGCTCTATGTGTCCCTGATGTTAGAATTAAATGAAAGCTGTCAAGCTGTAATACTTAATGTGGATCATTTTAAATCAATGGGTGACATGGGCAGTGATGATAAACTGAGGAACAGTGGTCTTCTATAGACTTATGTCTCTGATAAATGATAAACTGACACATTGATTTAAAAAGTTAAACTCTCCTGAGCTCTAGTGGTAACAAAGCAGCAGTGCACAGGAATGGCATGATTGCACTTCTCCCCTTTTCAAGTTCATTTAAGTGTCATCTTGTCAAAAAACCTCAAGTTTGAGAATACAATTAAAGTGAAGTTAAGATGAAGTCTTAAAGGTACTTGTTCTTTAAAGATGTTTTTCATTGACAAATAAAAAGTGAATATATACCAAAATAAAAAAAATGGTGTTTTGCTCGAAAAGGACGTTTTTAGAAGGTTTTTTTTGGTAGTCGTATTTAGGCAAATAGTCTTTTTAGAGCACAACACCGTAGCCTATCCTGGCTGATTTCAGGCGAGGGGCAGTGTACACCCTGAACAGGTCGCCAGCCTGTTGCAGGGCCGCAAACTTGCAACCATCCACACATACAATACGGACCAAAAGTTTGGACACACCTTCTCATTCAAATAGCTTCCTTTATTCTCATGACAATGAAAATGGTTGATTCACAGTGAAGGCATCAAAACTATGAATTAATACATGTGGAATTATAATTTTAACAAAAAGGGTGGAACATTTGAAGAATTGTCTTATATTCTAGATTCTTCAAAGTAGCCACCTTTTGCTTTGATTATAGCTTTACACACCCTTGGCATTCTCTTGAGGAGCTTCAAGAGGTAGTCACCAGAAATTGTTTTCACATCAGAGGCGTGCCCTGCCAGGTTTAACACTTAGGATTTCTTGCCTTATAGTAAATGTGTCAGTAAAGCATCACTCATGTTGAGGAGAAATCAGGTGGATTCACAGTAGATAGTCCTACTGAATAGACTCTTAGAATTTGTTTTATGGCAAGAAAGAAGCAGCTAAGTAAAGAGAAATGATTGGTCGTCATTATTTTAAGAAATAAATATCAGTCAGCACAAAAAAAAAAAATCAGATAAACTTTTAAATTTTCCCCAATTGCATCCCAAAAACGATCAACCACTACAAAGAAAGTGTCATCAGGACTGGAGCGGTCTATAGCTCTTTCTCTTGCTATGGAGAAAGAGTTCTTCCGAGTCACCAGCCTCAGAAATAGCAGGTTAACAACAGCCCAGGTGGGAGAACAGGGCAATGCCACATAGAGGTCTAGCAACAGTCACATCACCAGAACAACTTCCAGTAGGAAACTGTCTGAATCAGGCCTTCATGGTAGAATATCTGCTTGGAAACTACTGCTAAGGGCAGGCTGTGTTTGGTCTTCGGAGTTCTAGATGGTTCATAAGACACATTTCACACTTAAAGACAAGCAGAGCAGCTTTAAAGTCTATTCCCTGAGCCACAAGATGCCAGTGCAGAGTCCTGAGCACAGGACTAATGTGGTCATATTTTCTAGTTCGTGTTATGACTCAAGCCGACGCATTTTGAGTAGTTCATCATATTCAATACACACACACTCACACACAAAGGTGTGTGTTTGTCATAAACCTAATTTAACCAAACAAAAGTGTAATCTTCATTAAATATTAGATAAGTAACTCTCATTTTGTTTGAACTCCTGTGATTAAAAAGTAGGAGGAATGTTGCTCTGCAAAATTTAAGCTTTATGGACACGCCTTGAAAACAAGCAAAGACTATCCCTATTGCCAACAAATCCTGACATGATCTTGATTGTGTAATAAACCTGTAAGTGAAGTTTATTAGGATTTAATTTAGAGTTTTGTGAGCCATGATCAAAATCTCAACTAAATTAGGAAGGATGTATATGTAAAAAAAAAACATGGAGACTCAGAATTTTGACTACGAAAAAAAGGGTGTGAAAGAACAATTAAGAGATGCTAATTTTCTATTGAAATGAAACTAATGAATATTTAAATTCACATATAGAGACAAAAAAGCTGTTTGAAAGGAACACTTAGGGTAGGGTCATGTTTGACGCCCTGAAACGCTCCATGTCCGTGTTCTTAGTGACTCTAAGCCGGCTCGGTCACACCCTTCCCGGCTACCCCCCTCCATCCTCTGCCCGCCATGTTCTGAAGGAGGAGCACACTTAGCTCTTTAGCATTAGCAACACATAGAAAGGTGGAGGCGCAACAAGCTTCTTCACCAAATAACTACCTAGTTTTGACTTTTTATTTTCTTGGGATTACTCAAACACTTTTAAAAGCACCAATCTTTCGGTGGTGAATAAATTGGAGGTTACTTTAATGATAGGGTAAGTGTTATTTGAGTGTATTTGTTGTGTTTTTCCAGGATGTCCTGTAATGTAATCCAGTTTACTGCGGTGATGTCTCCACTCAGCTCCCGTCTTAGCCTCTGAGCTACAAGCTAACTAGCTTAGCATGCTAATTTACTCACTACAACATTGAAAAAATATGTTACATCTCACTAATGTAATTGTCAAATTATTTATAGCGCTGTTTGTAAGATTTTTAGAAATGAAATCTAAAAGAGTGTGTAATAATTAAGTGATCAACAGTTGTTTGAAAACAAAGTATTTAAACGCTAGCAGATCTAAACTAGCTTAGATCCAACTTTTTAAAAGCTAACTTCTGATGTTTTCTTATGTTAGAAAATTTTGTTGTTTTTAAGTGGAAATAAAATATACAGAAATCTGTATTACTCGAATTGTGAAATAAATCTAACTTTAAATGATTTATTCTAGCTTTATACTTTTTACTAAGTATTATAGCCGCAAGTTCTTCGTTAGCTTGTTTGGCTATTTAACCTAAGTAGTTCTCTCAAGTTTGGGTTTTACTTTCCAAATCTAGTTATTTCATAAGTGGAAAGTGGGCAAATATATCCACACTATTTGTAAAATACAATTTAAAATTCAGAATCGGTCATCATAAATAGTGATTGCTTGAAATGGTTAAATTTCCATGAACTATTGTGAGCCGAGCCCACTTTAGCGTCAATGCTAACTACAGAGGACTGCTGTGATTTATTTGGCTAATTTTAAAAGTATTTCACCGCTATTTCTTTATTTTCCCTTCTATTCTCTTTAATTGATTTGGAAAAATTAATAATAATGGCTGATTTCAACTTTACATTTTTTATTCAGAAATTTTTATGTTACCACTGTAGAAGAACTCATTTATTTCCTTCTGATTTCTTTCTTTTTCACCCTAAACAAAGTGTAATCGATAATCATTTCACAATTCTTTAGTTATAAATATTGATCTTTTTTAAAAGTACCCTTTTAAAACAGCTTTTTTTGTGTGTGAACACATACCAATGTGGTCAAGAAACTAGGCAGGGCTTTGTCTATTGTCAGGATGATCTATATGTCTGTCAGTAACATTTTGTGACAAATGCATTATCACTGCTCTTTTTTTTTCCAGCTCATCTCTTAGCTTTGTCTCTATGGGATTGCCCAAAATTAGAAACAGTGATGCGGATCAAAAGTTATCCTCCCTTCCTGTCCGGGATTAATGCTAATCATGTCACAAAATAAGCCTCATTTATGCGATTGTCTTTGAGTTGAACTCATTGGGACAGTTGGGATTCTTCAACAAGGGTTTAACCTCTGTTTTACAAGGAAGTGTTTTGCTGATCTTCCTGCTTTTTTATATTTAACTTTATTAAAATGAAGTAAATGACTGGTTAAGGAACTTGCTGGATGACTCGATGACGTACACCATTGTGTCTTTACACTTTGTCACACTCACACACAGGTGCCTGGTTGTGCAAGAAGTCTATCTCCAGATCAGCTTTACTCTTTCTGTGTGACAAGGTGGACCAGTTCTCAGTGCTCTGCCTCTCAAGCCATAATGCTAATCACAGTTTACCAATGTTTTGCCAACACAATTACACAGATAGAAACCAAGTTGAACATGTTCTTTCAGCCAGCTTACTTCTGAAAAGCATCTCATTGTTAATGGATTGGCCAGTGTGGCCATTTGAACTGGGAGAAACGGTGTGAAATGTTTTCTTTGGTAACTAATGACAATAATTTTCTAATTATATTGTTGTATTGTACACATCAAGCTTTGAGGAAGCTTTTATGGCAGCTTGTAAAGTCAAGAAATCACTAGACTAAGCAAGGTAGGCTACTAAATATCAAGACGGAAAGTGCATCATGCCACATTCCAAAGAAATTTAAGAACAAATGATAAAAATGTCATTTTCAATCTATCTGTCTGGAAAAGATTACAAAATTATTTCCCAGGCCGTGGGACACAAGGAAACCACCATCAAAGCTGTTATCCTTAAACGTAGAAACAGTGGCAAACTTTCCCACGAGTGGTTGACCAAGAGTGTGACGAGGGCTCATTCTGGAGGTCACGATAGAACCTAAAGATAATATCCAGAGAACTGCAGGCTTCGTCAACCTCAGCTAAGCTCAGTGTTTATGATGCCACTGTAAAAGACACACATGCCAAAAAAGACTTCCATGGAAGAGTTCCATGTCAGTCATGGAACTTCCAAGGCGGAATTTCCAAGGTGAAAACCACTGCTGTCACAAAACTCAAGGGCTCATCTCTCTTGCCAAACAGCATCCCGATGATCCTCAAAACCTTTGGAGAAACATAATGTTGTCTGGTCAGCCAAAATGGTTCAGCCAGTTACATCTGCTTTAAAAATGGTCTCATAGCATGATGCCAACGGTGTATAAAGCAAGGTGGTGGCAGTGTGATGGTTTGGGGTTGTTCGGCCAACTCAGGAACAGGACAACTTTATGTGATGGATGGAAAAAGGAATTATGCAGTTTAGCAGAAGATCCTAAAAGAACGTTTCGCCATCAGTTTGTGCCACTCAAACTCTAGTGCTTTTGGATCATGCAACAGAACAACAATTCAAAACCTCAGCATGGCCACTTATTAATGGGTAAAAAAACCCAATATGATGACATTTTTGAATTGGCTAATTCAAAGTCCAGATTTAAATTTGATTGAGATGGAGTGAGGTGACCTTAAACTGACCGAACCCGAAAAAAATCTTCAAATACGCAGAGCTAAAAGAAGTCTGCAAAGAATAGTGGTTCAGAATTGATCTACAACTTTGTGAAAGACTCATCACAACCTGCGATATAGAACGAACAACTCGCCGTTAGGTTCAGGGGGCATTTACTTTTACTTAGGACGAGACAGGTTTGGACTTTTTGTGTCTTAATAAATTGTATCATTTAGAAATTGCATTTTGTATTTCCTCGGGTTGTCTCTGTGTGACATTGAAATTGCTTTTATGATCTAAAACTTTTGCAAAGGATAAACTTGCAGAAATCAGGAAGAGTGTAAATACTTTTTGACGGCACTGTAAATGTGAACTTTCTTACAGTAACCACTTATTGTTTTCTCAATTCAATGGCTTCTCCTTTTATAATGAAAACATACCTTAAAACCTGTTTTGGATTGAGGGGACACAATTCATTGGCACATTATTTGAGTAAAACAAGTTGTACAGTAAGATTTGCATGCAGCGTTCAACACAGCTGTCATTTCCTGATTGAGCTGGTGAGATTTATTTGCATTAAAACTTTCGTTTTTGAGTTAATTTCCTTTCTGAATGCTCTTTTCTGTTTGTTTTGCAGTAAATTTCCACACCACCGACACCCATCCATTCATTTACCAAACCGTATAATCCAACTCTGGTCCCAGAACAATCAGACAAAAGAAGTGTACACCCTGGTCAGGGCTCACCACCAACATTTTTTTCTAATTTGGTCAATTTGTTTGGACTCAAACACAAAGTTGTGACCAATAAATTCACAAAATGTACTGTTTTACAAACCCACAAACATAAAATAACAAAATGCTGGTACATATTTGGTAGTTTAGCTTTTGAAAGAAATAAGTTGATCAAGCCGATCTCTTCTAACCAGTATCTTCATGAAAAAACCATAATGGATGGACAATTTTCTCTCTCCATGTGACCAACAGTTTCTGATAGTTTGACCAGACTGATGACAAGTCCAGTCATTTCAACATAATTACCATGCCATATGAAAATGGATTTTGAGACTCGCTCAAACACAAGTCCTGTGTGCCAAACGTGGGGAGGGAGGGGTGCGCGCTGGTGAGGGGGGTTGTTCCGGCATTTGAAGTGGTTGCGGGAAGGAGAGATAGGATGAGACAGACTCCCTTCTTTCCTCCCGTTAGCTGAGGGTGAATAGGTGATTATTACAGCAGATGTGTCATTAGGTCTGATCTGTATTCATGCGGATGCAGAGCTTGGAAGTGAATCTTTAAAGAAGGACTATGCTTTACAGAAATTAAATGGTTTTAATTTATATGCAATGTTTTCTTGTAACTTATCAAAAACATGTTTTCTTCACTTTATTGGCTAGTTTTGCTACCAGAGTCCCCCATGAACCATTTGGGAAAGAAAAGAAAAATCTCTTTCTCATTGAGAAAACTCTTGGATGCAGGGGCCTGTTGATGCATGCTTAGAGAAGAGATCAGATTACTGGATGAGATAAGTCATCAGCAGACAGAATAATGACCGTCACAGAAAATCTTTTGCATCGCTCTTGTTCTTTCTGGCAATTTGTAGCATTTCCATTTGAGCCTACGGTAAATTTTTTAATATTTTTCCCTCTTTCAGCAAGCAGTACTGAAACATCCACGTAGTACCTAGTTAAGTAAGACTCATATCGGCATATCGGTTGTGTTCCATATTGCTCAGCGTTTTTATGATCAAGAGCCACACAGCTGTGAGTCTACGTCAGCTTTATGTATTTATTTCTCAGGAAGTGATTACAGACCTGACCATTGATCTCGACAAACAGGGTTGTGTCATCAGTGACTCTTTGAGTCATCACTGGAAATGTTTTATTTCCTCCACCTACCATCTGCCGGAAACAGTCTCTGATTGTAGTTATGTTCTTAGAGATAGTAAATGAATTTAAAATTATAAAACCAAGTGGTTGATTAGAAAGAATTAAATTGGCCTCGTTTAATAAACTCTTATCTGTTAGTTATGTGACAATAAATCAAATCAGATCTGCTTGGTTATGGTCATTTAGTGCTTGTTTTTCTATCACGAGGTCCATCGAAGAAGACGAATAATGCATGTTAGGAAACGAGAAATAGAAAAGAGCAAGGTGAACAAACTCCAACAGGTTGGCCACAAAAAAATTTGAATTTGTGACACATTTCCAACATTAGAAGCAGAAGCACAGTGTGTTTAAAAAATCTCATCAGTGGAAAAAAATATATTTATATTTTTTACCTTGTCCTGTCCGGCATTGTGACAGAATGATGATCTGGATGTCAAGTGTTGCTTGATAGTTTTGCTCTGCCAGGGTCAGCACCATATGTCGACCTTGGCATGCTCTATTTGTTTATTTTAAATGCTTTACACTCAAAATGTCCGTGCTTTCTGTGCTTCTTTTTGCTGGACCTGAAAAGGAATACTGAGGAGAGAGAGAGGAGGGGAAAAAAGTGGAAAATTAGAGGAAAAGGGTTCAGAAGAAGAGAGGGGGACAAAGTGAAGAGATAATCTGAAGATACAATACTTCGCATCATGACCAACCTGCTGGATTATCTGAGGGAAAAAAAAGTACAAACAAGAGTTTAAATCAGAGACAAAAGCCGACACACACAACAAAAACTTCTATAACAAATGATGTAGAACACAAACACATGTTACTAGAGCTATAATAATATTGGTTGGGAGCAAGGAACATAGCGGACAGTAAACTGTGTGATACAGTGTGCGGGTGTGAAGGAAAGTGCATGGATGTTCTTATTAGGGCTAACAGAACCTAACCAGCCCCAAAAGACTGGAATGAGGGAGGCAAAGACACGCGCAACCCAAAAAAGATAATTTTGAATATGTAGTTTAATTTCTACTAAAAAATCTAAATTTGACGTTTTCTGTCCAATTTTCTTTTTTCAAAGCTGTTCAAGAAATCGAGGTGAACTCCTACTTCACTCAAGCTGTGAAGTATTAGATCATTTAAAATTGTGTGTCTGTTTATTCTATTTTTTTATTCAGGTTCGCTGAAAAAATAACTATGCAATGTGACGTCCAAATTATCTTTTAAACCGTTTTGGCTTTAATGTCAGTATGACCATAAAACTGATCAACCGTTGTTAATATTTTCATCACTTCTTTTCATGATTAACTATTATGTGTGATCTGTAATAAATTTGAATGTGGTTTAATTCATTGTTTTTAAAGAGTTTCAGAAATCGATGGTAGGCAGACATGGAAAGTGCTTATCTAGTTATGAGAGTATGAAACATGCTGTTTGTCGAGTTTCAAGAAGGAAAGTTGTACAGCTGCACTATAAATAGGAATCAAAAGATGTTCATGAGATGGGTAAAAATCTCTGATGCAGTGATCGGATGTCTAAAATATGCAGAGTTATCCACTGGATTTCTTTCTACAAACCTTCCCCTCACTAATGTGGTATTTGTCTTTTCCTCCCAGGTGATGGCGTGGTCATGTGTGCTGTCTGCACTGCGTGTGTGGAGATGGTTTTAACAGGCGCTCTTTTTGAGGATTCGGGAACTCTTCTCTGGCCTGGAGAAGCCTCATAAATGCAAACTTAAGGAACATAAATTAACCCAAAAAGGATTGAAAAATTATACAAACCGCTGCTGTGCAGTGATCAAAGACACTTCAACTGAGGATACAAACATTTCTTACCTTCCGTGTTTCTGTTGGACTTTTTTTTTTTAGTCCAGCACTTTTAGTTCTCCTACAAGAGACCACTTTTTTTCTTTTTTTTAAATTTTCTTTCCCGTTTGCTTCATCAACTCCACCGCCACCATGCCAAGCACCATCCGCCGGCAGATGAAAAACATGGTGAACAACTACTCTGAAGCGGAGAAAAAGGTCAGAGAGGCCACCTCAAATGACCCCTGGGGCCCTTCATCTTCGCTCATGTCGGAGATCGCGGATCTCACGTACAATGTGGTCGCCTTCAGCGAAATCATGAACATGATCTGGAAGCGGCTCAACGACCACGGCAAGAACTGGAGACACGTCTATAAAGCTCTCACTCTGCTCGACTACCTGATCAAGACGGGCTCGGAAAGAGTGGCGCTACAGTGTAAGGAGAACATCTTCGCCATTCAGACTCTCAAGGACTTCCAGTACATCGACAGAGATGGCAAAGATCAGGGCATCAATGTGAGGGAGAAGAGCAAGCAGCTGGTGGTCCTACTAAAAGATGAGGACCGCCTTAAAGGAGAGAGGTGAGATTCGGACTGTTGTAACAGAAACTGGAAGGGAATAAGTTTCCTTTTTTAGAAGCAGACAATCACGTTAATCTCTAGTACACATTGCATATGGACATATTCTCACAGAATTTGGCCAAAAAAAGACGATTTAAATTCCTGTGCTTTATTTTGTAGTAGTTTTTGATTTCTTCACTTTGAGTCCGAAATCTCAAATTAGGTTGAAATGTAGTTTTATTTATTTATTTCCACTGCTCTTTTAGGTCTCAAGCGTTGAAGACCAAAGAGCGAATGGCACAAGTGTCCACAGGAAGCAGTCAAATGGGTTTCGGCAGAGGCTCCTCTCAACCTAACCTTTCCACGTCCTACAGTGAAGAATACGGCCGATCGGAGGGCTCGCCCGCCTCCTACCATGGCTGTAAGTAAACATTCTTATCCAAAACATACAGTAAGGACCTGTTTATATAATAAATCAATGACATCTTGTCGTTAACTATTTCTGGGGCTCAGATACCAAAACTTTGGCTTACATGATGAAAGCCTCCCCCCTCATTGTTCTGTCTTTGGCTTGCAGTCCCGCAGTAGGTCTGCATTCCTGAGCTTGCTCTTTCTCTCTGTCTCTCTCTGTCTCTCTCTCTGCCACACACACACTCAAAGAGAAAGAAGAGAGGGTCCCTCGCCCCCTCAAAAAGAAAAAAAAGAAGCATTTTTTATTCACACGACAGGGATCTGCTCATTTTCAGTGATGCACTCGTTTCTCTGGAGATGATGACACACTGTAGCCAGGCAGAGTCACTTGCATATCTTATCTTGTGTTTAGAGAAATACATCGGGACATTTTTAGGAGTTAGAGCTGCTATTCTCAGTGTTTGATTTGACATTTCTAGCAAATGCTCTGGTGGAGTTTCCCAGGTCTCTCTGTCTGTGGTTGAAGCTTGCGTGAAGTTTGAAATGAACATAAAGTGTGTTTAAGCCTCCCGTGCGGCTCACATTCCTCCCTGATTCATGTTTGAGTTTGTGGCTGAGAAACGGAAGCTTCAGCAGCTGGATCATCACTGGAGAAAAGTGGGGAGCTGACTGACCAATGGGAGGTCTGCTTTAGCGTCAGTGTGGAAACCGACTTTGAATTGTTCAGATTCCGATTAAAATCTGAGAAAATGACAGGGTGTGAATGACTAATCCTGGAAGTGGGATTTTGGCTTTTATCACATTCTGTCTCTTTTTTAAAATTTACCTAGATTGATAGATTTTTTCTTTTTTTTTAAATCTCTAATTTAGAGAATTTTCAAGTTTATTCCTCTGTTAAAAATCTAAAGTACATATAATTATAAATGTGTTGACGGCTATTTTTTATCTTAATGGTTAAAACAATGTTTATACTGAAAGTGATTTTTGTAGTTAAACAGATGTTTTGTATTGAACAGAAAAATATAAGTATATCATTTAATTATAATTTCAAAAGTTCTTTCGCTCAAATTCACCCACATCTTCCTTTCTCTTTCTTTCCCACCATCTGTATCAATATTGCGTCCTCTGGTTGGTTAAAGCAACTCACTAACGCTCACACTTTCTCCTGTGAAAAGTTTCACAAGAGTAGGTTTTAACACCAAAAATAACTTTGAAGATTTTAATAAATATCCCAGAGCTCTAAATCTTACAATTAACAAAGATTTGCCACTTTTTCCTCATGTTTTGAACCTGCATGTACCATACATTTTAATACTTGTTAGCTTTATGGTATCAACACCCTCAAATCTGGGTGGGCTCATCATGACTGCTCAAGTTAAATTTAAATGTACAGTAATGTATTGTTTAAAAACAATCAGTTTGTGCTTCATCCACACTCTGTCGTCATGGACAACACAAAGAAATGTGTGTAATGCAGTTGTTGCATCATATTCCTGCTCTCCTGATGACAAGCATGTTGCCGTCTGTTTGCTGACTGGTGTCGCGACTTAAGAAGTTTTTTAGTGTTACGTTTAAAAAATTCAAGAAGTTTTTTAATTCTAAAAGTTGTTGTTAAGCTCATCGGGAGCAAGTATTGAACAATTATTTGATTTTTTTTTTTAAGCGTATTATAATCATCCCTTCTGGGGAAATAAATTTGCTACATTGCACCGCAGCAGGCAGCCTTGCTGCTGCCAATTGTGGAGTACCTGGGGGTTTGGTGTTTTCTCCAAGAACACTCAGGCATGAGTCCAGTGGAAATTGAACCGGTTTCTCCTGATTCTCCAAAAGAAATACTGCATGTTTTCATTTTTATGCAAAGTTCAGTGTTTGGATTCAGGGTTGTTATTGGCCAATTTTTACACTTTGAAAATGTATAGATACATTTTATTGCATGGCTTGTCAGTATGTATTTTTCATTTTGAGGAGTCCTTAAGCCTTTCAGTGTTGTGCTTTTTTTTTTTTTTTTTTTATACCTTTTCCTAAATCTGATTAAAAAAAATCTGCAACCTCCTTTAGGTTTTGCTTTTTCAAAGCTGATTTGTTACATCAAAAAGCAATAAAACAATCTTCAAAACAATAAGAAAGAAGTGATTTGACTCCTAAACCTTTGAAAATAGCCGTGGGAAATTGACCCATTTTTAAAAAAATGCAGTTTTCTGAAGTGTTTTTTAAACTTGCAGGCTGAGCGGTGTGTGTTTAAATGTGTGTTTGTTTATATAGACTACCAACAAGCCATATAAGGTTCATTCCCACAGTAATGGGCAAAAAACTGGTTTGTTTGAGTTGGATACCAGTTTTTTTTCATTAGTGTTTTTTTTTTTCCCCCACTTTGTACCAGTATTTTATTTTTAGACTTAATTGGTATAAAACCTACATTTTTTTTGTGCAAAAATTTAAATAGACAATCATAACATAAAAACTCCAAAGAGTGTAATGGAATCTAATCATGTCAAATATTAAAAAGTTTCTTAATTTTGCGTACAGCAGATAGAATTTACATTAAATCTCTACAGCTTTCCCCGCTGTGTGTTTAAGTCAAACATGTAGCTGATGTCAAAGCAGGAATTCAGTTCCATCAACTCTACAAACACACCTTCACCCCTGACCACTTTCCCTTTAGATATGTAGCTCAGAGACAGGGAGGGGAGGCACGAGCTTGGAAAAGTATGAGAGAGAAAAGAACATGTGGAAACTACAATTAGAACACAAGGAGCCCGACTAGAAATCAGATCTAAAGCTGTGGCTTAAAGAAAGTTGTAAATCATTCATGAGGGGTGTAAACTGCAGTGAGCAGGAGTTAGTTCCTGGAAGCACCTCGTTTCTTATCAAGCTTTAAAATTGCCAACATACAGTCATAATTAGAGTGTTTTCTTTAGTGACTATTTTGAACCAGATGACACAGCCCCCGCGGGCACACCACAAATAGGAACAATTGAAAGAGCTTAAACCCGCAGGTGGAGAAAAAGATGGTGGGTGTTCTTCTTTGAACCAATAAAAGTACAAAACAAACTTTAGGTTAGAAATTTTACTAATTTTGATGCTTTAAAAACATCCATTTCAAAATCTAAATTTATTTGAACAAAGTCAAATAAATCACATAAGATTTACAAAATGACTTAAAATCAAAACCTCAGATCAAACTTTAATTTTAAAGCACTTTTTAAACATAAAGTTACACAAAGTGCTGAACAGGACAAATAAAACCTCAGACAAAAATTACAATCCAGATCATTAAATACTAACAGATTAAAGCAAGGGTCCTTGTTGTACACAATCAATGTATCAGTTGTCTACTTCTTAAAAATTGCTTCTATTTTTAAGAAGTAGATTGGCGTCATTGCTCCTCCGAGTCGAGAGAAGCCGGTTAGGGTGGTTTGGGCATCTGGTTAGGATGCCTTGTTGGTAAGATGTTTCAGTACTACCCTACCAGGAGGAGAGCCAGAGGCAGGCCCCGGACCTGCTGGAGAGACTATGTCTCACAGCTGGCCGGGGAACACCTCAGGATCCCCCCGGGCGGGCTGGAGGATGCAGCCGGGGTGAGAGAAGTCTGGGCTTCCCGTCTGAGACTGTTGCCCGCATGACCTGGCCCCGGATAAGCGGAAGACAATGGAACAGAGCTTTTTTTTCTTCAATTTGCCTTATAACTAAATATATTTTTTTAGCTATTGTGCAATGCATGTCTTAAAAACCCAAACTGTGGAGGTTTCCAAAAAAACAATGGTATGAGATGGGATTGTCATGTTTCTGTCCCACCCTAAACAGTCATTTATGATTGAATAAGTTCTTAGTTGATAAAATCTTTTCTCGGCACATACTTTGTACCAATATGTAAAGTTGGGAAAAATAAACAACTTTTATATGTAAATGATCACATTCTAAGCAGAAAAATAACGTGGGATTCTGTGTTTCACTACAAAATTCACACAGAAGGGAAGAGTAGATTCTGCGATGACATCATCCAGAGAAAGGGAACCACGGCCGTGCACGTTGTCGCTTTTGTGAAAACTGAAAAAAAATGACAGAACACAGATTATCTCTACGAATGTTGTGGCATTTCTTAATTGGATGTGTGCATGTGTGTTTGCCACGTGTGTGGTATTACGTGTGCCACATGGTCTTACCTCATCCTATTAGCTGAATGGACATGTCTTTTCTCAGAGGCTCACTGAAACCAATAATCACATAATCAGTCTGTTTAAAAATGCAAAAAAACATTTATTTATATTGTCTTCATTCAGAATAGATCGCAATGATGAATTTCCCAATATAATTACATAATCTTAATGTGTGTTTAAAGCAATGAGAGTGACTTTAAAACAATGCCTGTTGTTTTTTTTTTTTTTAGCTACATCTCCCAATGCCGGTTCAGAGCTGGAGCAGGCCAGACCTCAGACCAGCGGAGAGGAGGAACTGCAGTTACAGCTAGCTTTAGCCATGAGCAGAGAAGCTGCAGAGCAGGTACAAAACGACAATCTTCGTTTCTCACATGTCTGCATTTTAGGTTTATCACTTTAACGGGCAAAAGTTTTCATCTTTTTTACTCTAAATGGGCAAATGCACTTTCGAACTAACAGGAAACCGGAATAATAATCTTGTTTTTTAACGTGAGTTGCCACGGATGCTTTCGGACGTCTTACCTGATTACTAGAGCGTTCATTTTTTATTACTACACTCATTAAAGGGTTAATGAAGCTAATCAGACATGAACCTGTAGCAACAAGCAGAATGGAAATGAAATGTGTCAAAACAAAAATAAAAAAATATCCATCAGCGTTTCTAGAAGAAGTTTTTAGAAGATTTCCAGATTAAACATGAAAAAATCTATTTGATTAAAAATGATTTTGAGTCCAAATTTTCAAACGTATAAATAAGCATTCTGTACATTCTGTAAATCACTATATAATTGTTCCATGTTTTTATTTTTATTAAATGTAGATTAATTGTATTTAAACGCTTTAAAGCAATTATTACATGTACAAATAGTGGTCGACAAATATCGTAGTACGATACTTTAATTATGGGAACATGAAGACAAACGTCGTTTTCTTTCTTCATCGAGCAGCTGCAAACTGTATTTTGAGCCGCAGCACCTCTAAAACTTAGACAATGAAATAGATCATTATTTGTTTCCCGGATGAACAAAACAAAAACTGCAAGCTGAAAAATTGCTACAAGTTTAATCTGTTTATGTAAGAAAAATATAAAAACTTTTCTACCTACTTGAGATTAATTACACATCTTTGTTTAAAAAAAATGAAAAGACTCAAAGATTTAGTTTGATTACTTGTTTTTTTTAAGAAGATTCACATTGATGTAGTTAATAGGTTTATTTTTATTTATTAGTGCACTAAGAAACCAGTTTGTGTACATTGTTTATTTATTCTTAATTAGAATAATTAAGAATATTTGATGTCATTCAGAATCATGGATTGTTCTTATTTTAGACATTGAATCATCGTTCCTAATAATTCTATTTGTGTCGCTACCATAACAACCCTAAAATGAGCAAACTAATGAACACGATGTCCCGTGTGTGTTCAGGAGGAACGTATTCGCCGGGGCGATGACCTCAGACTACAAATGGCTTTAGAAGAGAGTAAGAAAGAAGGTCCAGGCTCTGCAAAACTGCCCAAGAAGAAAAAAGAGGTAAAACAACGAGTCCGGCCTGAAATAGTCCCGTCCTTTCCTGTCTGACCCCGTGTGCTCCATCGGCAGCAGTAACTGGCAGCGCTTCGTTCCCCTCATCATTATTCTGCCTGAATAAGCGGCCGGCTGGCTGGACTGTTTGGGCACAGAGTTAAAGTTTTCCTGCATCATCTCATCTCTTGTTTACCTCCCCCTCTGTATTTTATGAAATAACCACTGGTCCTGTTTTAAACATATAAAGTGGAACACATTCGTTCATTCATATGTTCTTGCAAATTGTTTTAATCTTCAACATTTATTTTCCAGCCTCAGTCATCTCTGATGGATTTAATGGACACTCCCGAGCCAAGTGCCAGTGCTGACCCATGGGGTGGAGGAGCCGGGGCTGGAGCTGCTTCTGCATCAGGAGACCCTTGGCAACCCTACGGTATGGAATATAAATCTCTCAGCTTGAGATTAATAAAGAAAATCTACACACGCAATCTGTGTGTCACTTAAAGGTTTCCACATACTGGCCGTCATTAAGTCTAGTAGGGGTGCGTGTGTGTTTGTGTGCTCTCCACCTGCAGCTCACAGTACTGTGACTCTTTGTTAAACAGGAATGCTGCTCCACCAGCTCGGCTGCATTGCTGCTCTGCTAGCAAACAGGGTGGTTAGACGAGGATGGTGTGGGGAAGGGAAAAGAGGAGGGTGAAGAGTTTGTGGTGCAGAAACGGAGATAAAAAATATAGTTAAGAGACGAGACAAAGTGAAGTTTTAGGATATTTTCTTTTGTTGTATCACTCTTAAGTTTTAGAAATAATTAGGGATGTACTGACATGCAAATCATGATGAGACATGATCACAACATTACCTACAAATACAATATTTCTTCGCAACATCCTGGAAAGTTTTACAATCCTATGGAGCACAGGTGTCAAAGTCCGGTCTTCGAGGGCCGGTGTCCTGAAGGTTTTCCATGTGTTCCTGGTTTAATACAGCTGATGCACTTCTTCTTCTTCCAGCATTTCCCTTCAGGGATCGCCACAGCAAGTCAGCCTCTTCTATCTAACCCTATCTGCTGTATCCTCTTTGGTCACACCAACTATCTTCATGTCTTCCTTCACTGTACCCATGAACCTCCTCTTTGGTCTTCCTCTAGGCCTCTTTCCTGGTGGTTCCAAATCCAGCATCCTTCTTCCGATGTACACTCTCTCTCCTCTGCACATGTCCAAACCATCTCAGTTTTGCCTCTCGAACTATATCCCCAAAACCTCTAAAATGTGCTGTTCCTGTGATATACTCATTTCTAATCCTGTCCATCCTGGTCACTCCCAGAGAGATCCTCAGCATCTTCATTTCTGCTACCTCCATCTCTGTTTCCTGTCTTTTCTTCAGTGCTACTGTTTCTAGACCAAACAGTATGGTCGGTCTCACCACGGTTTTGTACACTTTCCCTTTCATTCTAGCTGAAACTCTTCTGTCGCACATCACACCTGATACTTTCCTCCACCCGTTCCAGCCTGCTTGAACACGCTTCTTCACCTCTTTTTCACACTCTCCATTGCTCTGGACTGTTGATCCTAGATACTTAAAATCTTCCACCTTCTTAAGTATCTAGGATATAAGATCTAGGATGCACATAAAGTGAAATTAACAGTCAATAAAATTTGGCACATTGATTCAATAACCTGGATCAGATGTGTAGATGCAAGGAAACCTTCAGGACACCGATCTGCCAGGACTGGAGCTTGACTCCCCTGCTATAAAGCAGTTCACGTGTGTATGGATGTTCATTAGAACAAGACGGTTGGTGGGTGATGTACTGTCCTCATTATCCTTTTTAATGCCTGCATGAACAACTAGTATTCCTTAGCAACTTTCAACTCCCTCTTTCAAATTAAATCACTGGTCATAAATCTGGACACTTAAACAGATTCTTGTAAAAGTGTGTCACTTTTGTTAAATAGTCATGAGTAAAAAAATATTTCTCTCTAATTTTGGGTTTTCCAGCTTCTGTTCCAAAGCCATCAGCACCAGCAGACCCGTGGGGGGCTTCGGCGTCCGTCCCCCCGCTGAAAGGCAGCGACCCCTGGGCAGCAAACTCCACTCCTGCTGCTGACCCCTGGAGCTCCGCAGCTACCCGGCCCAAGACTTCCAAAACAGGTGACACCACATTCTGTCCCACCTGTTTCTTTAAGATATAAAACGTCTCACTGCTCACCTGCATTGTTTCACCTGCTTCCATTGTTCAGTTAGGGGGTTTATTTTTGTTTTCATTTCTCATCCATGTGTGTTTTTTCTGTCCATTTTTCTGTTTGTGGTTGTGGTTCTCCTCATAATGTGGTGTATTTGTGTGTGTTTGTGTGTTTGGTGTGCCTCGTCTGTTCACAGGTAGCTTTGACCTGTTCAGTACATCCAATGGTACATCCAAAGAAGACTTCTCAGAGTTTGACAGCCTGCGTTCTTCCTCCTCTGTCCCCACTGGTACTCACCCTGTCTTTGTCGTTCTAATGACTCGGAGTCTGTGTTTCTTTCTGTCTCTGTGCTTTCTGCAGCGTCACTGCACGGCACAGACACACTCGTCCTGTCTGTGTGCACCAGACTCGGGTAGAGCAAACGAATAAGCTGCTGATTTTATAAACACGTTTAAAGTGGTTTAAATCAGCTCTCTAGCCAAGTCTGGTCTGGTTTCACTGTGGTTTTATCTCATCTAGCATTTCTACGCAATTCTGAAATATTTTTCTGACCTTGCCCACGTTGGATACAGAAACTAATCAGATTCGCTCTGATTGATGAAATATTTTATATTTAAAATGTCTCCAGTGACGTGTCCGGCACTGGTCGAAAAGTTTTATTCTGTGTTGAAACATGACTTTAAAATTTGATTCTTGACACAATAACTTGAACTATGGTTATTGAAACCGATTTATCTCACATTAACTACTGTCTGATTGATTTAGTTTTACCTCTTCCTGTCGTGTTTTTTTCACACTTGACATTTGTGTTTGCTAGCTTTTTGAGAGTGTATTAATGAATGTCTGCCAGAAAACGGCCAGGCTGTCTGCCTCTGATGTCCTCATAAAACTACATTATGGCTTTTTATTGCATTGGCTCAGAACGTAAATGGTCAAACACTTCATTGAGCCACAGGGTGAAAATGAAAAAGTGAAGTGAATATTATTAAAAAAACAAAAATTATTTTAAAAATTTAACAAAAAAAGTTGTAAATTGACCCGATTAGTTTTTTTGTCTCTTAGGTGATGTGGGTGTAGCCTCTTCTGTCCCGTCTCAGCACAGCCTGGCCAGCAGCGGCAGCCTGGACATGTTTGACCCCCTACCCTCCTCTTCAGTCGCTGTTAATCCCACCAGAAAGACTCCAGAATCCTTCCTCGGGCCGAATGCTGCTCTGGTTAATCTGGACTCTCTGGTGACAATACCAGCCCAGCCGGCTCCGGCCGTCAACCCTTTCCTAAGCTCTGCAGGTAAAATAAGAAGCTAATTCATACATAATTATGGATGTTAAAATAATCTACATGTATTTTGCCTATAAAACAAAAACATATTGTCATACATTTATATATATTTATTCCATCATTCATGTGTCTATATTTGTTTAAAAAAATTTTGCGCTCATGACTTTGCAATGTTCTTTGCTTCATCTAGGTGGCGCTGCTCCACCTCCTGCTGCTGCCCCCCTCGCCAACCCATTCCAAGTGACCCAGCCAGCTCCTCCCACCCTCAACCAGATGCGAGTCAGCCCGATGCCTTCCGGTTTCGGTGGCATGCCCGAGCCCATGTCCCTGTCGTCTATGCCTGCTCAGCCACTTGCCGGCATGACCCCGATGGGCCGCGTCATGCCCGGAATGGGGGCGGGCTCTGTGGGGACTGGCATCGGAATGAGTGCGGGGATCCCTGCTTCCATGTCCATGCCCCAGCCTCTGATGAGCGTTCCACCTCAGGGTGGGGCGCAGCCTGCCGGAACCACCAACCCTTTTCTTTTGTAAGATCGAACACGGTGTGCGTTCCAGAGTAAAATCCCCCTCATCATCGTCTTCTTTTGCTCCTTAGGAAGTTCCAATAGGATTTCTTCTTCCATTTATTTTATATTCTATTCCTGGCCTGGTACCAGTCCGGCTTATCACTAAATGCTCTCTTGTTTTCTTCTTCTTCGCGCCACAAGCTTTCCAGTCTTGAGCGTCGCAGACTGATCTAAAGAGGGCGCTGCAGGGCGACCTTCCTCTGTGTCTTCCTCTCACTGATTTCTCTCTGGACCTGCTCCTCTGAGAGCTGAGTAGCTGTACTAATACCAGGATCTTATCTCTTCACCACAACTAATCTTTTATAAGCCGTGTCAGCTGGCGCGTGTGTCTGTGTGTGTGTGTCTCAGTACTTTTACACTGTGTATATTCCAGTGAGCTCTGGACTAAGAATGAAAGGTGTTTAAATTGTCTTTATACTCTTGTGTGTTACAAAGCAGGAATTTTGCACAATTTTTGCTTCTTTTTTTTTTTTCTTCTTTCTGCGACTGTTGGGCTCACCGTTACACCTTAGCTTAGAGTGGAAGTGTGACAAAACAACCGAGACAACATGCACACACTGCCTCGGCTGTCGGTACCACGCCGTGACAGCTCTACCGCTTCACTATCAACCCCCCCAAACTTGGATCTTAGTTGTTTGGGGTTTTTTTTTTTTTCTTCAATGATCTTCCACATGAACTTTGCTCTTGTGGGGCAACAACGGAAGATTTTTTTTAACAGAGACAGGACTTTTATTTTCAGTCTCGGGAAATGAAAAGATGAGGAAAAAGACTTTGTTTGTTTGTCTGTGTTTGTGTACTGCTACTGCTCAGATACTAACGGCCACATGTTTATGTCTTCCTGCCCCAAATGGAAGATTTTTTATTTTCTAATTGAACAAAACATGAGTTGCGTCGGCATCAGTATTTTACTATCTGAACAAATAGTTGGAGCGAGACGTTGTTGGACAGTTTGTTTTTTATTAAAATGTGTTTCCAGGGTCAAAGGGATGTGGGAGGGTGTGTGAGTGTGCTTGTGTGTGCGGATGAATCATGTATTTAGCTTACAAGTGTACTTTTTAACAAGCAAGTTTTGGTTTTGTTCCCCCATTTCTTCATTTAAGTAACTAAACTTTCAAATTAGCTCCCATTAGCTCGATCACAACTCAAAACATGACGTTCAGCTCTCGGCAGCCTTAAGTACGTGTACGTATGTGCGCAGCCAAATATCAAAGAGCGCAACTATGACAACACTGAAAACCTAAAGGTTTAATAGAGGCGCTTCGGCCACTAATCATATTGAAACAAGTTTACCTCCGACTGGATTTGCTGTGGTTAATCTTAAGTACAAGAACATTAACTTGTGCTCACACACATACACACACACACCTACAAACGTGGTTGCTTCAGGATCAAGTCTAATGATAGCACAAGGAATCCCTCAGCAAACAACAAAGATCCCGTAAACAAGCATGTTGGGTTTTATTTTTAAAGCTTTGCATTAGAACAAAAACCATCTCACCTCCTTTCTTTTAAAGCTTTGTATTTCACTCTCCGGGTAGGCTTTACCGTTCTTTTCTCTTAGAAGCACAACTATTACCAAAGTCATAGAAGCCACATGTCAAATATGTTAAAAGTAGGGCCACACTTCACTGACACGCTCAATATTATTGTTTATAACTGTTCTTGGAATGAGACACTCCTCTTTTCATTTTTATGAATCGTCTAATTCACTTTTTTGTCAAAACTTTTCACGAGGGTGTCAATGTTAGCCAGGCATTTTCACACTTTTAAAGCCCTCTTTTGATGAAACACAACTAAAGACTAAACACACTTCTTGTGTTCAATTTTTTTCCACAGTTCCACTGTTGTGTAGCTTCTGTTTCATCACTAAACTGCCAACGACCCCCACTTTTATTACATTTTTTTTTTTTTAAGGAAACAATGTTTTTTAAAACTCTTTAGTGGGGATTTGTCACCCCCTTGTGGCATGCGATGGACTAGCAGCTACAAAGCAAAAGTGATTTTTTTTTTTTTTTTTTTTTTTAATGCTCTGAGACCTTTAAAGTTCAAATGCAAACCAGCAAATCATTTAATCTTAACTAAATATGCAAAAATTTGGATTAAAAAAAGCAATTTGCTAAATGTATTGTTTTAAAGCGACTGATATTCTAGCGAAGTCTTTCTCTTCTGTTTGTATTTCATTATAACTCCAGAGATAGTGGGGGAAATGATATATGCAGTTGGAAGGAGGAAGAAAAAGATAACAAAAGCCTTTCATGTCTTGAAGATTTAAGAATGATTTTACTTTCTTGACACTGCAATTGAACACTTTTTTTTCTGGTAGCAGCTACATGGCGGTTGAATTTGTGGCCTGCGTGTAGCCTGCTCCATGATGTGTACTCTCTATGCTTTTATCAGAAAGACTAACAAACTTTACGTCCCATGCTTCTATATATGCATAATCTGAGTCATTTTTGTTTTCATGTCGGTAGTTATTCTCATATTCCTGGGAGCAGGCTGCTTTTTTGAATTGGTTTGTGCTCTACCCGTTGGCATTATAACTGTATAATATAATTTATCATTTGTACTATTGTAACATACTGTTCTTCTGTATACCTTTATTATTCTGTGTAATGGGTTTTTTTGTAGGAAACATCATTGTTGGTATTTTAACGGCATCTAAAACAAACGCAGCAGGCCTCAAACTGTCGAATAAAGACAACTTGTAGCTGCATTGGTTCAAAATAAAATGAGTTTCACTTCAGCTCTTGTGTTGGTGACATCGAGGGAAACCTTAGGATGTTAGCCCAGAGTAAGTCTAGATTCCGTCGAGTCGTGATCCACGCGGGTGGTAACGACGCCAGACGGAGACAGTCAGAGGTTCTCAAATCAAACGTAGAGTCGGTGTGTAAGTTAGCTAAGTCGATGTCACACACTGTAATTTTCTCTGGTCCCCTGCCGAACTTAGTCAATGATGAAATGTATAGTCGCTTTTCATCATTCAACCGCTGGTTAGCTAGATGGTGCCCAGAGAACGGCATTGGTTTTATAGATAACTGGAGTGCGTTCTGGGGGAAGCCTGGTCTCATGCGGAGAGATGGTATCCATCCCACTTTGGAAGGTGCCTCTCTTCTTTCTAGGAACATTCGTGACAGCCTTAGTCGTTCAACCTGACAATCCAGAGACGAGACCCAGGCACAGAGCTGTAGTTTAAAACTCTCCTCTGAGCTTCCTTCTGCGCTGGTGCTAACCCAACACAGGCTTAGCTCAGCAGGACTTAGCTTTAGCTTATACACAGAAAGACAAGTGAAAGAAGTGAGACCCAGAAACTTAAAAGTGATAACCACCAACAGTCTCAGTAACAATGAGCAGAATTATGATATAGTTAAATGTGGCCTACTGAACATCAGATCAATTTCTTCAAAGTCCCTTCTAGTCAATGAACTAGTTAGTGATAACAAACTTAGTCTACTAGCGCTAACTGAAACTTGGCTACGACAAGATGACTATGTAAGGCTAAATGAAGCAACGCCTCCAAGTCACAATAACTACCTAAAATCCAGAAGCTCTGGGAAAGGTGGTGGTTTAGCAGTAATATCACAGTCTAGCTTACTTCTTACCCCTAAAATAAAATACACATATAATTCCTTTGAAAGTATCGTACTATCTATTAACCAGCAAAACCGGAAAAAACAAAAAGCAATTTTATTTATAATTGTCTACCGTCCGCCAGGACCTTATTCAGAATTTTTAACCGAGTTCTCTGATTTTCTGTCCAGTGTAGTTTTAGATTCTGATAAAATAGTGATAGTAGGAGATTTTAAGATTCACGTTGATGACTCTAGCGATTGCTTAGGAAATGCTTTCACTGCTTTACTAGATCATGTTGGTTTCACACAAAATGTAAATGAACCTACTCACTTTCACAAACACACATTGGACCTAGTTCTAACCTATGGTGTAGAGATTAGTCAGCTTAGCGTCTTTCCTCATAACCCTGTACTTTCAGACCATTTTCTAATTACGTTTCAGTTTTTATTAAAAAATGTGTCTGCCCCAATGAAAAAAACACAACTTAGAAGAACGTTATCTGAGCGATCTGTGTCTGAGTTTAAATGTCAAATTCAGCCAATACTTAGTACCATATTAAATGAATTTACTGACAATACCTCTTGCAGCTCTAGTCGCAGTATTCATGACCAGTATGTCGATAGTGCTTTCCAAAGTCTTAGGGACTCACTAGATTCTGTCGCGCCTTTAAATTCCAAAGTTATTAGACGGGACCGAGTGCCACCTTGGTTTAACTCTGGTACACGCTCTCTTAAACAAGAAACCCGTAAGCTAGAAAAAGAATGGCGGCGTTCTGGATCAGAGCAATCTCGGAACGCCTGGAAACGTAGCCTCCTAGATTATAAAAAATCTTTGCGTAAAGCTAGAAACCAGTACTATTCAACTTTAATAGCGGAGAATGAAAATAATCCTAGATTTCTTTTTAGCACTATAGCTAGGCTGACCAGCAGTCACAACACAATAGAGCCTTCTATCCCAGTTACTCTAAGCTGTGAAGATTTTCTTACATTTTTTAATGATAAAATCTCAAATATAAGGCATAAACTGAATGAACTTATTCCTACAATTAGTCCAGAGCAGGCTGAAGCTGCAGAAATGAAAGCTTCTCTAAAAACTTCTGTAACATTAGATTGTTTCACTGCTATAGACCAAACTGAGCTAACAGATGTTATTACATGCTCCAAAACATCAACCTGTCTTTTAGATCCAATTCCAACCAAGCTTTTCAAAGAAACGCTACCTGTAATTAACAAACCTATTTTAACTATAATAAATTCCTCCCTAGAAACAGGATATGTTCCACAGTTATTTAAGCATGCAGTTATTAAACCGCTTCTAAAAAAGACCAATTTAGATCCCAGCATTCTGGCCAACTATAGACCAATATCAAATTTACCTTTTATGTCTAAAATTCTAGAAAGAGTTGTAGTTAAGCAGCTGAACCGTCACCTGCAGGAAAATAGTCTTTTTGAAGAATTTCAATCAGGGTTTAGATCACACCACAGCACAGAAACTGCGCTAGTTAGAGTGACAAATGACCTTTTATTAGCCAAAGAAAAGGGACTGGTTTCAATCGTAGTTCTCTTGGACCTTAGTGCAGCCTTTGACACAATTGACCACAGCATTTTACTTCAAAGATTAGAATATGACTTAGGGATCAGAGGAGCAGCTCTTCAATGGTTTAAATCTTATTTATCTGATAGATACCAGTTTGTTCATGTAAATGATCAGTCCTCTACTTCTACCAAAGTTAGTTTTGGTGTGCCTCAGGGCTCAGTTCTTGGACCTATTCTGTTCATGCTCTACATGCTGCCTCTGGGAAACATAATCAGAAAACACAGTATTAATTTTCACTGTTACGCAGATGATACACAATTGTACTTATCAGTCAAACCTGACCAGAGTGACCATATAGAAAAACTTAATACCTGTATCAGGGACATAAAGACTTGGATGACAATCAATTATCTCCTTTTAAACTCAGATAAGACTGAAGTTATTGTAGTAGGTCCTAAAAATCTGAGAGATGTTTTTACTGACCAAGCAGTCTTCTTCGACGAAGTAACTGTGGCCTCTGACCTCACCGTTAGAAACCTAGGAGTTTTATTTGATCCAGATTTATCATTTAAAGCTCACATAGCACAGACTTGTAAAACTGCATTCTTTCACCTTCACAACATTTCTAGAATCCGAAATATCTTATGTAAAAGTGATGCTGAAAAACTCATTAATGCATTTGTTACATCGAGATTGGATTATTGTAACGCTTTGCTCGTAGCATGCCCTAAGTCTTCCCTAAAAAGTCTTCAGCTGGTTCAAAATGCAGCAGCACGACTATTAGCAGGAACTCATAGAAGAGATCATATTACTCCCGTGCTAGCGTCTCTCCATTGGCTTCCTATTGAGTTTAGGATCAAGTTTAAAATCATCTTACTAACCTAAAAGGCCCTAAACGGCATGGCTCCATCTTACATTAGTGAACTTATAGTACCTTATCAACCAAGCAGAACACTCCGCTCACAAAATGCAGGGCTGTTGGTGGTTCCTAGGATTTCAAAAAGTACAGTTGGAGGTAGAGCCTTTAGCTACCAAGCTCCAGTTTTATGGAATAAGCTCCCAGCTCAAGTGAGAGAGGCAGACAGTGTTCTTACATTTAAAGGGAGGCTTAAAGCATTCCTGTTTGAACAAGCTTATCAACAGGCCAGATAGAAACAGTTTCATTTAGCTGATATAATTAATAGTTGGCTGCTAGATAGTAAAAGCTGGGGAAAGTATGGTACATTGGGGTTCTGTCCTCTAATTCTATCTACTATTCTCTGCCAGACTGTCTTGGCTCTCTCCCCCTACCCCCTACTCTAACCCTCTACCCTAAACCCCTGGCTTGCTATCTCATTCATTGTTCTAAATTGTCTGATTATTTAGAATTACACTGCTAGTTGGTACAATACAATTCACATGTTGTCCACCTCTCTCCCTCCTCTCTGGGAGAGAGCCCCATCCAGGACTCTGCGTTCCTGTCCTGGGCATGGCCACACCGAGGAGACCTCCGCGCTTCTTCATCCCCGCTCCATCAGGACGAAATCCATCTACTCATCTCTGCCGTGGGCATCGCTGGGCTGAGGAGTCTCCCGTGTCTCCTTCAGGATGAAGAACATCTACTCATCCCCGTACTGGACATCTCCGGGCTGAGGAGTCCCCCGTGTTTCCATCAGCATGAAGAACATCTACTCATCCCCGTTCTGGACATCTCCGGGCTGAGGAGTCCCCCAGTGTTTCCATCAGGATGAAGAACATCTACTCATCCCCGTACTTGACATCTCCGGGCTGAAGAGCCCCCCGTGTTTCCATCAGGATGAAGAACATTTATTGACTTCTTTAGATATTTAGCTGTAGATTAGAATAAGCTAATATTTAAACAATAATCTTTGACACATTGTTTGCTCGTCCCGGGGGAGGGATCTCTCTTTCACGTGGATCCCCATGAGGTTTCTTATTTTTTCCCCACTGATGGGTTTTTTAGGAGTTTTTCCTCACCGAGAAGGAGAGTCTAAGTGCATTAATGTGCTAGTCTTGTTTAGTTAGCATTTGTTAGTTATTTTTCTTGTTGTGTATTTGTGTTAATACATTCCTCTTTTTCTTGTGAAGCCCATTGAGACGGACATTCTGTGATTTTGGGCTATACAAATAAAATTGAATTGAATTGATGTTAATTATGAACAAGTTAGAAAATGATTAGGAGGATTTTCATTGAGAGTTTTTTTTTCTGTAAATATGAATGGATGAACTTGATAAACAAACTATTAACAGCTCGAGACTGAGTTGGACCTTTTTTTTTTTTTTTTTTTTTTGGAAAACTGTCCTTTCCGTTGGGAGTTGGCATGTTCTCCCTGTGCATATATAGGTTTTTTTTTTTTTTCAGGTACTCCAATTTCCTCTCACCCTCCAAAAACATGCATGTTAGGTTGATTGGCTACTATTACAATCGCCCCTAGGAAAGAGTGTGTGTGGCCCTGCAACAGACTGGTGACTTGTTGGGGGTGTACCCTGCCTCTCATCTTGAATCAGCCGGGATAGGCTCTGGCACCTCCAGTGAGCCTTGTTAGGGATAGATGGTTCAAGAAGATGAACAAATGAGGCTCCTGATAATGGAAAATAATCATTTCACTGCACTGTGAAGTGATATTTTATTTTAAATCAGAATTCAAGAACAATAGTTTATTTAAGGCTAATGAGTTTACATCAATTTAAATTTGGGAAAGATGAAGGTATTCTTGATGCCCTTAAGTTTCATTGGCGTCCAGCTGTCTATGTTCTAACTATGAATAAGAGAAATAAAATTTAAAGGCATTTTCTCTCTCTGGTGTGAAAGTCAAGATGTATCCCTGCTGCATGATTCAATTCGTCTTCATCATTTCCTTCTCAGGTTACTGGACAGAATAGGAGACATGAACTGTTCCGTCTATGCCTGTCACCTCTATTCCCTTTTTTTTTTTTTTAACTCTTACTATATCCATCCCTCGTGGGGAAATTACTGTGCTGCATTGCACTGCAGCAGGCAGCCATGATGGCATCTACCTGGGGGGTAGGTGTCTGCTCCAAGGACACTCAGACATGGAACCAGCTTCTGTTAAAATCAGGGACCAATTTGTGTAAATGTGACCAAAAAGTAAAACACTTTATCAAGACTTACAGCATCTTTTATTTCTTAAGAACACATTTAGAAAAGTGCAAAATACAGCATCCGTACAAAAAAACTAAAATATAGTCTTGTTTGTCAATGTAACACATTTAATCTTAACTGTAAATTAATTTACTTTGAATTGATGAGTAATAGTTGTATCAAGTTTTAAGTTAGACATTCAAGTGTCCTCTGATGCAGCATTATCAAAGTTTTCTTGGACTGGTGCTCCGGTGTTGTAGCCCATCTTACTCATGTCTTTATTCATGATGTGAAAGGAGACGGTCACAAAACCCTCGGAACAAACTCTTGTCACTGTAATAAAAAACAAAAAATTTAATCAGGAAAATAAAGAAAAGTTTTTACAGGAAAGATAAAAAAAAAGCAGGTATGTAGCACACACTTTCTCTTCCTTCACCCTGAGCTATCACTTTAGGGTCTGTGTACTCAGGCCGACGTCCCAACAACCACCTAAACAAAAAAAAAAATGTCATCACTGTAATATGATTATCACACATTAGATCAAGTAGTTACTCTACATTCTTATGAAGTTCCGTTCTATTGTCGTTCCCTTATCCGAGTCGGGTCGCAGGGACAACAGCTTAAGACGGGAAACCCAAGTTTCTCTCACTCTTCCAGCTCACCTGGGAGGATCCCGAGGTGAGCTTCACCATCCAGCTGTGAGACATAGTATCTTCAGCGGGTCCAGGGTCTGCCTCTGGGTCTCCTTCCGGTGGGGCATGGTCGAAACACCTCACCAGCAAGGAGTCCGAGGATGCCCGAACAACCCCGTCTAGCTTCTCTCAACTCTGAGGAGCAACTGCTGTACTAACTCTGAGCGAGAGCACAGCCACCCTTTGGAGGAAGCCAATTTCGACCACTTGTATCCATGATCTCGTTCTTGCGATCACCACCCACAGCTGGTGACCGAAAGAACCTGCATGTAGTAGATCGACTTCATGCAGTTTACCAGTAGATCACAAGAAGGTTGCCGGTTCGGGACCCAGGTGGGGACGAGGCTGATAACACTGGCCTTTCTGTGTGTAGTTTGCATGTTCTTCCTGTGTATGCGTTGTTTTTTTCCAGGACTTCCAGTTTTCTCTCACCCTTCAAAAACATGCAAATGAGGCTGATTGGCCAGTGCCAAATTGCCCCTAGTACTGAGTGTGTGTATGGTTGTATGTGTGTGGCCCCGCGACAGACTGGCGACCTGTTTGGGGTGTACCCTGCCCCTCTCCTTGAATCAGCCGGGATGGGCTCCGGCACCTCTCTTAACCCCGTATGGGATAGACGGTTAAGAAGGTGACTGACTATTTAAGACATGCAGAATAAAACCGTACCAAGGAAGAGCTTTTCTTCAGAGGACACTGTGCCTTAAAATTTCTCACATTAGAAATTTTGCTTTCTACCCTTACTTGGATTGCTCTCTTGAAACCTGCTGTTTTGTCCACAGCAGCACTAAGTCACTCACCCTGTGAACTTCTGCAGCCTCCAGGACGGCTCAGGAGAAAACATGGGTACGGTTCTTTTATGCCTGAGAAAGTAAGTTAAACTCTTAGTTTGAATGAAAACCAAATGTCATCACATCTTGATTTAACAAATTAAAATGGACTGACATTCCAGGTGTGAATGGGACATAAACAGCTCCATAACCTCTGACCACATCATTCCCAAACGTATCTGGTCCAAACACACTCAGGACAAGCTGGGGCCCTGAAAAAAATTGAGGCAAATATTTCAAACTTTAGATTTCCGCTAGTCTATATTCAGAATCTTAAAATTAGTGTGGTATGAACCAATTTACAGTATGTGGAATAAACACTTACACCCGGATGGATTTGTGCTTTTAAACGTTATCTCCAATGGAAAATTCCAGATTAACTTTTGTGTAATACTGTTTTTACAAGTAACCTGAGTAATGCCTTCTTCCAGCCCCTAAAAAACACAAGAACACACACACCAAAAAAGCTTGAACATGAAGGATGAATTATCAGTTGTCATGATCCTCCTCTATTTCTGGAACCTTCCCTCACTCCAAATCTAGCCCTCTGTTCTAATTCAGTACATCTACTCCTAACTGCCTCTCCCTGATGTTGGCACCAGTGTCTCGTCTTCCCCGTTTTTTAACCCCTGGTGTCCATCACTTTAGTGTCAGCTTATTTTCTGTTCTGCACTCCTTTTTTAATATGTTTTTTTATTTTTTTAGTTTGTCCTTCCAGTTTTCACACCTGTAGCCCAAGGAAAAGCTTAGGCCCAGTGGGTTTCAAACCAGGTTCTCCCGGTCAAAAGACGGTAACTCCGCCACTAGGCCAACGCCCCCTGGGACCCTATTCTACACTCCTGATGCATCCATGCGAATCTGGCCCTCTTCCCTAATTCAGCACACCTAGTCTTAATTCCCTCTCCCTGATGTCAGCACCTGTGTCTCGTCTTCCCATTTTTTCCCCCTGGTGTTTAACACTTCAATGTCAGATCATCTGGTGTTCTGCACTCCTAATGCCTCTACATAAATCTAGGCATCTGCTAGGCACCTGTTTCTAATTGCTTCTCCATGATGTCTGCACCTGTGTCTTGTCTTCTCCCCTGGTTAGTCAACCAGGTATCCATCTCTTCAGTGTGATCACCAGCTGTACTGCAATTCTGATGAAGTTATGATGGTGTCCCTATACGTCTGGTCCCTCAGCCTCATGTTTAGACTTCGATGGTTCATCTGTCTGGTCCTGCCAAGCCTGCTCAGGATGCGAGCCTACCCAGGTTGGTTTCTAGGCTGCACACGTCTACTCCTCTTTCCTACCTCCTGATTAACTGCAATAACTTGGTTAAAGATGGCGATGCATCTGGATCCTACATCTCCACCAATAACAGTCTACTTTTAAATTAGATTGGATATAAACTCTTAGATTCTTACTGTAGTTGGAGCCCAGTCGTGTCCGTAGACGTAGCAAAATTTGCAATACAAGTTGTCATATCTTGGAAACTTGAACACAAAGGGGGAAAAACAGTTAAAATTAGGACTAATTTAAACAGCCGATTATGTAGCTATTAAGTAGCTAATGTTAGCTAAATAAAGACCAAAAAAAAGAATTAAAGCATCACTTACGTTAGCTCCCTCTATTTGTCCGTTTACAGTAATAAGAAACACAGACGGGGTGCTTGTGGCCATCACGGCTTTTAAAAAACAGCAGTTTTTCTTTCTTTCTTTTTGTTTTTTCCTTAAACTAATAGCTGTTAGCCTCCACGCTTAGGAGCCTGTTTCCAAGGGCAACGTTTGCTCTTTTCTACGGGTCCCTGCGTGGGTCAAACTGAAAAAAAAAAAAAGATGGAAAATTATGCCGTGATAAAAGTGTCCACGAGAGGGCAGTGATGCGTCAAAGTTGAGGAAAGTCTAAAAATTGTGCAAAAGTTATAAAAACTACAAAAATATGAATTTATTTATTCTCTTCAACAGTAAATTCAATATTTCTCTAATCTGATACATAAAAAAATAGTTATTAAAGTTGTGTTTATTTTTTTCCATTATCATGTCATGCAAATGATTTGCTGAACAAATTTAATTTCCACACTTATTATTTGATGCAGTTCATTCAATCTGTTGAGAATTTGAATAATCAGTGTATTGTTTCCATGTTTTCCTCAATTTATCAAAACAATGTGAAAGGAATTAAAAAAATATATTTTATAATTGCATCTTTCCAAAAATATCTTGAATAAGTTTGTTTAAATGCAAATTAAAATATAGTAAGTATTAAGTCTTTTATGAAACATGTTAGTTTGCATCTTTCTTCTCCAGAGACAATGAAGTTTGCATCTGGATACTTATCTTTTTATGCAGCGTCGACTGTGGCAAAATAAGCTGATGCGGGAGCTACAGCTCCTACCACAATTGCAATAGGTGTCATGAGTAATGGGGGGAGCAGTCACAGACTGACTTTTTTTTTTTTTTGCTGTTCATCCCTAACGAGGTGCAGGGGTGCCGAAATGTATCCCGGCTGATTTAAGACGAGAGACGGGGTACACCCGTAACAGGTTGCCAGTCTGTTGCAAGGCCACACATATACGCATTCCAAGGGAAAATTTTTACAGTGGCCAGTAAAGCATTTTTTTGGAGGGCGGGAGGAAACCAGAGTACCCGCAGAAAACCCATGCATTCATGGGGAGAACATGCAAACTCCACACAGAAAGGTCAGTGTTCCAAGCGTCCTTCAACTTGGGCCTTGAATCCCCGACCTTCTTGCTGTGGGCCCACTGTGCTAACCACTGCGCCACTATGCCACCCATGGTCTATATTTATTATGCCAAATATATGATCATCTGATAAAGCTATAAACCCCAGTTTTTTAAACAACTTTAAAAAACAGCTTCAACATGCCAACATATTCCAAAGTTATTATTCATGTCGCATCAGAAACCGCATGCTTTTTAAATCTGAAACACAAGTTTAGGAATTTGAGATGATGACCATAAATTTAAATTAGAACCGTTGATGAAAAGCTTCAAAATGATTCTAATAACCAGTAAAGAGTGTTGATTCCCTCTGTGGGCCGACAGAGGCTTAAATCAAGACTTTTAAAGTTGCAATGAAACCAATTTTGCTGATGAAGTCTATTCATCAGCCAGACTCTTAGACTCAGTCTGTAACACCGCTGGGAGAACAAATAACTTGTAGTTGTTAAAAGTCTTGTGCCTTTGATTGCTTTCGCCGGATGTAAGAGAGTTCCAAAAGTAGAAGATTGGATTATTTGGGTGTGTATTTTTTTCCCCCATGTTTTAAATGTGACTAATGGTTTTGCTGTGTAACATGTAGTAAAAAAAAACCCACTTATTTAATTTATTGACAATGACTAACGTTGATGAATTTATTTTAGGGGTGTTGTATATTGACTAAATGAAATTGCGGATACAAGTAGCCAAAATGAGCTTCCTTCGCAGGGTGGCTCTTACTCAGAGATCGGGTGAGGAGCTCTGCAATCCGGGAGGAGCTCGGTGTCGAGCCGGTCCTCCTCCAGTTAGAGAGGAGCCAGATGGGGTGGTTCGGGCATCTGGTCAGGACGCCCCCCGAGCCTCGCTGGTGAGGTGTTTCGGGCACGTTCCACTGGGAGGAGACCAAGAGGCAGACCCTGGACCCACTGGAGAGACTATGTCTCACAGCTGGCTGGGGAACAACTCGGGATCCTTGTTGGTGAGCTGGAGGATGCAGCTGGGGTGAGAGAAGCCTGGGCTTTCCTCCTGAGGCTGTTGCCCCCACAACCCTGCCCCGGATAAGCGGAAGACGACGGAACAGAACGATTGTTTTATATAATTTAAGAAGCAAAATCAGCACCGGTGCCTCGATGATTAGCACTGTTGCTTCACTGCAAGAAGGTTGGGGTTTGAGTTCCAAAGTTGGGCGAGGCTTGAAACACTGGTCTTTCTGTGTGGAGCTTGCATGTTCTCCCCGTGTAGTCTTGGGTTTTCCTTCAAAAATGAGCATGTTAGGTTGATTTGCCATCATAAAATTGCCCCTGTGGATGGTTGTGTGCGTATCCAGCACCCGATTAGAATAAGCGGTTCAGAACACAAAACGAAATCAGCACCTGTAAAAATATTCTAGACTCGCTCCTGCTTTTGACAAAAGGCCCTTAATACCTTTATCCTACTGTTTCTGCATTGCACCTTAAACCACTGCCACCCTGCTAAGGAAAAACACATTTTCCAGTTCAGATGTCCGGGGAAATTCAGGTATGACTTAGTTTTTAATTACAGTTTTCGTTGTCATATGTCTCAACTCAAAATTAATACCTTAGAAAGTAGTTTGGTTCAAAATCCAAATTATACATCTAATTTTTTTTTAAAATTATTTTTATTACTATTATCATCTTTTTTACATGTTCAAATATTTGATTGTGTCTTTTTTATGTAAAATTTTCTCTTGTTAGTTCATTTAAGCAGTCCAGGTTCTTCTTCTGGTATTTCCCTTCAAGTGGGTCGCCACTGCAAGTTAGTTTCTTCCATCTAACCCTAACTGCTGAATCCTCTTCGGTCACGCCAACTGTCTTCATGTTTTCCTTCACTGTATTCATGAACCTCCTCTTTGGTCTTCCTCTAGGCCTCTTTCCTGGTGGTTCCAAATCCAGCATCCTCCTACCGATGTACTTTCTCACTCTCCTCTGCACATGTCCAAACCATCTCAGTCTGGCCTCTCTGACTTGATCCCCAAAACCTCTAACATGTGCTGTTCCTCTGATGTACTCATTTCTAATCCTGTCCATCCTGGTCACTCCCAGAGAGATCCTCAGCATCTTCATCTCTGCTACCTCCATCTCTGTTTCATGACTTTTTCTTCAGTGCTACTTTTTCTAGACCAAACAGCATGGCCGGTCTCACCATGGTTTTGTACACTTTCCCTTTCATTTTAGCTGAAACTCTTCTGTCACACATCACACCTGATACTTTCCTCCACCCACAGCCTGCCTGCACATGCTTCTTCACCTCTTTTCCACACTCTCCATTGCTCTGGACTGTTGATCCTAGATACTTAAAATCTTCCACCTTCTTTATCTCTTCTCCCTGTAACCTCACTTTTCCATTTGGATCCCTCTCATTCACACACATGTGATCTGTTTTACTCTGACTAATCTTCATTCCTCTTCTTTCTAGTGCAAACTTCCACCTCTCTAGGTTTTCCTCCACCTCTTCCCTTCTCTCACTACAGATTTAAGCAGTCCAGGTTAGCAGGTGAATATCTCACAGTGTCAGCTAAATACCGATAAATTTAATTTTCTGTTTGGATTTTACTTTTTTCTTTCTTTTCTATCTGGACTTCAATCTTTCCACATCCTTGTTCTCATTTGCCTATTTTGAGTATCATTCTCCTTTTTATTGCTTGTCATTTTTCTCTTCCTATCACTTCATTCCATCATGTCTTCCACCCACTAGTTTACTATCCCTCCCTTTTTTTCATCTGCCAAATCTGTCTGTTTTTGTTTCCCCTCCTTCTAAATTCCATCTCATTTACACCAGTTCTCCTCCTCGTGCCAACATTCCCCGCCTCTTTCTTCTCATTGTCCAACTTGTTTGTCTCACCAGTTCTCTGCTTGCATAAACCTCTCCGTCTAATTTTCTCCTGTGTTTCATCCACCACGTTCCCATCCTTCCTCCTTGCCTCCTCCACATCCCCAGACTTCCCCTTTTCCTGCCAAATGTCTCATTTGGAGCGAGCCAGCAACATGAATGGTGGCCCATTTAAAGATGTAGCAGGTTGCTCGGTCCAAAGGGGTGATGTAACCCGAATAGGATCATTAAATCAGGTGCCTTATTTAACATGATTACATATAAATATGATTATAAATAAACATTTGATTTGTTTGGATAAAACTGGATAGATAAGTATTGATTCAAACTGAATCGGATGGAACACTTTTTACAAAAAAAAAACAAAACAGCAGGAATATTAAAAAAATGTTTGTCTGAAAACCTCTTGTCTGCTCAATGAGAAAGTGACTCATCAGAAACAGGGTTTGTAATAATATGACACATTATGAGAAACCCTTCTTCGGCTTACGTAAATACATCTCAAACCCAACACCAAGATGCTTTAGTGAGTCATACTCATCTCGATCTTCTCGTAATCCCTACGAGAGAGATTCAGACATTTTGCTCTTCTGATGAAACGAGCCTGACAGTTTTCCTCCCCACAGACTCTGTATGACCGAAGGCAAAATTGTTGTTTGTGGAGAAGGTGGTGAGGGGTTTGAACAAATGAAAAAGAAGAAAACGAATTGTTAGACCTGGAGGAGGTGTGGATAACAAAGTAAGCAAGGTTGGGAAAAAGTAATCCGGAATATCTAGTGGTGAATTATTAGGAGTCGAACAATTTCAAGGACAAGAAAAACTGATGAGTTGTCTTTTAAAAAGCTACACGTTGATTCTACATTAGCTTTGCAGCTAAACAGGTGGCGCTATCACAGTATCACAGCCACATACTGAAATTGAATTATTTCATCCTTCTAAATATGTGCGAAATCCCTCTCTGCAGAGTAGAGCTGCTGGATAAATTTCATATAAAAAAAAAATGTCCAGAAACGATGATGGACGGGCTAGCCAATAAATGCAATCAGTGAAGTGAGGAAGAAATTTGCGAGAATGAGAAAGTGGAAAGTAGTTCTGGTTTGAATGGATTAAGAGAAGGATTTTCATAGCAATTTATTACTGCTGACATCACCGTGGTAGCACCTTCACTAGGATTGTTCTCTACATGGTCGAAACTCAAGTGTGCATATGGAGGTGTGTGGATGTGTGGGGTCCATCTTTGGCCCAGTTTAAATCAAACCTCCAAATTTAAAATCTCCCTCACTTGAAGGTCATTGGTCTCCCATGAGACCTTGTAGTGATCGTGACGCTCTGTATTTCCACATAAGCTGTTGAATATAAAAACAGATTAGTCATTTATAAGACAACTAAATTAACGGTGAAGATATCAATTATTAATATGAGGAAATCTACTTCTGTTTCTTGCTGAGAGTCAGAATAGAAAATAGATGTCAACTGGAAAAAAGGAGAAACCGTTGAAGGTGATGGAAGACCAGGCTCAGCATGTTTTATAAGTCAGCACATGCCTGTCAGGAATCAAATCATTTTTTTTTTTTTTTGCTTTCACATAAAAAATGATGGTTTTATGGTTAAAACAGAACATTCAGCAAAAGCTAGTCTTGAACAAATACGCTGTTTACTACTAAAGTTTAATCTCAACCCCCAACTTGAAGAGTCTCAATCCCTTGACTAGAAATGGTAATTTAAACATTTATTCATCTTCAGTCATCTTCTATCCATCTTTTTAAGATTCTAAAGAATTTCTCTCCATTCAGAAATTTTCTGAACCACCTGATGCAATATTGTGTCATGTGGGTGCGAGAGCTTAGGCAGGGTACACCCTGAAGAGGTCACTTGTTTGATAAAAGGTCTTTAAAGTATTCCCTTTCCTTTAGTATTGTCAATTAAGAATTATTAACCAGCAGTGTGTGGTGACCAAAAGAACAAGATTGTGGCTACAAGCAGCCGAAATGAGCTTCTTCTGCAGGGTGGCTGGGCTCTCACTCAGGGATAGAGGGAGGAGCTCGGAGTAGAGCCGTTGCTTCTCCGGGTCAAGAGAAGCCAGATGGGGTGTTCAGCATCTGGTTAGGATGCCTCCCGAGCACCTCACTGGTGAAGTGTGTCGGGCACGTTCCACTTGGATGAGACCAACAGGCAGGCCCTGGACCCGCTGCAGAGACAAGCTGGCCAAGGAACGGCTCAAGAGCCTCGCGGGTGAGCTGGAGGATCCAGCCGGGATGAGGGAAGCTTGGTTTCCCATTTGAGGCTGACGCTCACACAACTCAGCCCCGGATAAGCGGAAGACGGCGAATGAACAAAAGTGTAATATGGAATTTTGAAGCTTGTAATTGAGGTGGACTGTAGGTGTGACAAATCCGTTCAGAATGTAGGAGAGACGTCGTCAGGAATCAGCTCTGAGTTCCTTCCTGTTTACACCAGTTAATGTTCAAAAAACACTTTAATCAATCGTTTGATGTCAAATGACTCATTGGTCCATTTCTTAGTTCTTCATTTTTGACTTTCAGGAAGACAAGATTTAGCATTTGCTCTACAAGTGTTTCTTCTATAGCCCAACCGACTGTGTACAAAAGTTCTTGGACCACGCCATAAATGTTGGGCAAATCAATGGAAATGGGAGACCCTTTAACAGTATTTTTTTATTCTGGTGTGAACATTGTCTCAATTGAGTTCGGAGAACTTAAAGAGATGGTGGAGAACTTTCTCCAAAATAAAATCCCCCACCCTGTTCCTGTGAACATGGATTTTGATGTTCAGCTGAACCAGAACCTGCAAAACCACACCACAGAGCACGACAGATTTATCTGCTTTATGGATCAAGGTCTTTTGCAAAGAAGAAAAGCCTTTCAAGGACATTTATGAGTCCATTGTGACCTCGGTCATATTTTATGATGTAGCCTGCTGGGCAATGGAGTCACAGCAGCAGAAAGAAGTAATCTGAACAACTTGGTGAAGAAGGTTGACTTCATCATGGGGCACAGTGTTCAGACCCTGTAGAGATTGTGGTCGACAGAAGGTTGATGGCAAAGCTGCCATCAATCATGGACCCCTGCATGAGACCATGGGAGCATGGGAAAGCAGCATCGGCAGCAAACTTCTTCACCATGACAGAGAGGTATCACAGGTCCCTCTTCCCCTTTGCTGTCAGACTTTATAATCAGTTCTTCTTCTGCAGAGTTATTCATCCAAACCAAAACGCTCTTCATTCTCCGTCTTACCATCCTATTGCCATACATACCCTTTTTATTTAACTAAAAAACATTACTTACATAAGGTGTTAAACTATAATTTATATTTCCCTCTTTCATTTCTTCAAGATGTCTGAGTTGGAGCAGGATTGCTGAGCTCAACAAAAAAAATTCTGCACCTAGTCAAGCTCCCATCAAACTAACCTACATTGCGCGAGAGTAAACATCTGCTACCGTTTTTTTTTTTTTAACGAAAGAGTTTGATGTTGTCGTTATTTTCCTTCGAGATTGCAGCAGCTAAATATTCATAAAAAAAAAAAGAAAAAAACTTTCATGAAGTTTAGTCAACACAGGATTGGTCCAAAAGCTAGCATGAGATTCATCCTCCATTCTGTGAGTCTGCTCTGCCAAGAGGCTACAACCCAGTGATATAACCTCCACTGTCCTTCAGTGAAGAGCCGAACAAGAGAAGAGAGGAGGGGGGAAGGTAGCAGTAGAGTGAGCAACAAGGGCGAGTATTTTCAAGTATCATCAAGACGTAGGGAATGAGGAAACTGATTTGATCAGTTTTTAAAAAAGGTGGAAGAAAGGATCTAAAGATCTCAAACATGAGGTTATTTGGATGTCATCCTCAGAGTGAGTCTGTAAGGTCAGTTGGACTACTTAGCTTGTCATTTGTGGGACGTAAGTAATGATACTGTTAGCTTTAGTTAGAGAGGTACAGGGTCGTATTTTCAATAGATAAAATTTAAATCTAGTCATCAAACACCTTTACAACACCTTTTTAAAACAGACTTTGTGATGAACAGTCCTCATAAAGATGAGCTATGATGTGTCAGCAGATTATTGTAACAAGAAAGGGCCAAAAAGGGTAAAGTTACAACTATAAAGCAATATGCATAACTTAAATTGTTAAGGTTTTCACTGAATTTTTGGCTTGCTGCCATTTCGAATATTACTTTCTTCGTCCTTGATGTACGAGTATGTACTCTGTACCATACTTTCTTCTTGCTGCTTATCTGGGCAATCTCGGGTTAGATGGTGATAGCAACAGCCTCAAAAGCAAGGTGAAGGCTTCCACATCTTCTTCATCCAAGAGGTTCCTGAGACGTTCCTAGACCAACTGTGACGCATAATCCCTTGAGCAAGTCCTGCGTCTGCTCTCAGTGCGATGTGCCTAGAGCACCTCACCAGCGAGGCTTCGAAGAAGCATTTTGACCAGATGCTCAAGCTTCTGATCTAGCTTCTCAACCCAGAGAAGCAAGGAGTCTATAGCAGGAGTCATTCTATCTGTGAGCGAGAGCCTGGCCACCCTACGAAGCAAACTTGACTCGGCTGCTAGTATTCAGGATATTGTTTTTTTGGTCACCACCCACACCATTCAGAGTCGGTGACTATTGTTGGGGTTGGAACATGGATCCACTGGTCATTGAAGAGATTCACTTTTTGGCTCAGTTCTGTTTTCACCACAAACAAAAGCAGCATACAAATTGTGGTAGACAGCATTGATTCACCTATAGATCTACAGATCAGCATAACATATTGACAGGAAAAAAAAATGCAATTACGGTGAAGTCTGTAATCTTTGACGTCACATGCAACGGTCACAATTTGTATGTGACCTTCAGAATTATTTTACTTAAAAACTAAATGCTTTTAACTAATTATGTTTTTGTTTAAATATCTTTAACTATGAGTAAAAACTGAAGATTAAAAAGCATAAAGAAACTTTACCAATAATTTTTGTTGCACTTCTTTGTATTTAAGTCTATAACCAAAAAAATATAAGTTTGCCCATTATTTTAACTTTAACTGCAACCACTGAAACTTTAAAGTTAACCCAGTTAGCACATAAAAATGCACAAATCGTTGCTCAAAATATGTAGCATCAACCTGCTATTTTTTAGTTTGAAAGAGCAGAAAAAGGTGTGAAATACAACAATTCACCTTTCATCTCAGTGTTTGTTTAAACACCTGGCAGTTCTGAGGAACACCTGAAGTGAATCAAGTGAGTTGGTTTACTTTAGTAAGTGGCTCAGGAGGACGGAAAGCAGATACTTTTCATTTTATAATAGACTTTCCAAGTTTTGACTCGCAAAGAAGAAAAGCACACCTTGTGTGTTTTTATTTCATGGTAGCAGAGAAACCTTTAATTTCCCCCCTTTCATATTAGTGAATGATTGGATAGAATCCATCCTCCTGTGACCCTGAACACTTGTATTCTGAACCCATTTTTTACATTTTGCTTTTGTCTGGACAGATGGTCGAACCAAATAACTCACCAAGCTGTTAGATTTGATCTATTGGGGTTTGAAAACCACAGAGTGGCTTACGTATATCCAGTGAGATTAGAGAAGAACACCTTGCAGATGCTCTCACCTCAAGTCCCAAACCATATTTATGGGATTGATTTTTATCTATAGGGACGGAATGATTTATTACCAATCATAAACAGAACATGTGACGCTTACTATCGACAATACAGGAAGCATGACCCAACCTATAAATACATCACACAGCACGAGTCCATTTAAAATATTGTGCACGGTGGCGCAGTGGTTAGCAAAGAGGCCTTAAAGCAAGAAAGTTGGGATTCAAGTCCAAGAGTGAAACACAGGCCTTTCTGTGTGGAGTTTGCATGTTCTCCCTGTGAATGTGTGAGTGTTCTTTGGGTACTCCAGTTGTCTCCCACCCTCCAAAAACATGCAAGTTAGGTTGATCGGCCTCAATGAAATTGCCCCGAGGGATGAGTATGCATGTGGCCTCGCAGCAGACTAGTGAGCAGTTCGCGGTGTATCCTACTCCTCGCCTTAAATAAGCCAGGACCCCAAGACAAAAGAAAAGTCACTGACATTCTAAAATGACCAAGTAAAAAAATTGTTTAAAATAAAATGACTGAACTATTGTGCATTGAATTAGAACTAAATTCTATAAGATCCAGAAGATTTATGCATTAACATAAATATGCTATACATTCAGTTAAGTGACGGTACATTTTATTCTTAGTTAGATCTTTAAGTTAGACCCATCTCGATTCATTTATTTTATCTTTTCATTTTTAGATTTGTGTTTTAGAAAAGACATCCTCCACATATCCAGACAGATCAGTCTCAAGTTTATTTGGTCTCTGGGAGAAATGATGGATGAATAAGTAAAATAAATGAAAAGGAATTTCTCATTTGAATTAAAATACACATTCTGCACAAGCATGCGAGCCTTCTGTAATGACTGGCTGAATCTATTTATCTCTACTTCATCCATCATGGCCACATTTTCTCAGTAATATTCAGACTGACATGTCTGACTCACACAATTGTAAAGATGAGCAGAGCCGAGCATCTCCAAGCCAGACACAGTCAGACAGGAATACACTATTGTTTTATTTTATAAATACTTAATTTTGCACATTTTGGTACGACGTTTCCATGGGAAAAAGTTATTTTTGCATGCTTAGAGTTCAGTTTGTTACTTTCTTTGTGTCACCTATTCAATAATATCTGCACAGTTTTTGCAGAGATTTCAAGCCAGTATGAAAGTTTTATCAAAAGGTTTTAAGGCTCCGAGGTATTCTACGTAAAGTATGCATCAGCCATAAAGTCATAAAAAGAAGGTCAGGTAACTATGTCATTAATTTATTGATGTTGTTTGAGCAATGAAGATGGTATTTAATACAAATACTCTTAAATAATGTTTGCATAAATGCATTTGTGTACGTGGAAAGAAAGAAAGCAGCCAGAAAGAGGGCGGGGAGACAGAGAAGCATCATTAATATGGCTCCTCCATTAACTTGAGTGCCTCTGTGACGACATAATGGCTGCCACTCAGACAACAGGGTCAATGTGCATATGAACATGCCTGGCAACTGCTGATGTTGATGAACCGAAGTCCTAAATTTCATCTTCATGTAGACGTGTGCACACATGTTCAGCATGCACAGGGAAGCTTCAGCTTTTGAGAGGTTTTCAACTGATCAATAATAAACGAAGTAAGGATGGTAAATTGAAATAAAAAGCTTGTAGGAGTGAGTGTACATGGATGACTGGAGGGAAACAGCTAGTGGATGAAATTGAGAGAGACGGAGTGTGATGGGAGAGCCGTCCCCATGAGAGTAGGTTTTCCAGACTGCACAGTAATGACTTGGTTTTACCGGTCACATTTTCCCCTGAAAACATTTTAGTGGGGAAATGATCTGTCCTCCAATGAACTGGTAGATGGAAATGTGTTCAAGATGGTCATGTGAACTTGGTTTTACACTAATGTAGTTCAAACATGGTTAAAAATGAGAGAAGGCAAATAAAATGACATAAAGAGTGATTAAAATGTGAATAAAAACAGTTAAAACGATAACTGTTTTAACTTTTTAGTTAGCAAAAAAAGAGAAAAGTTAAAAAACGAGCTTGTTTTCATTGTGTGTGTTGTGTTTCGTTTCATCTTCTGAACCGCTTATCCCTATTGGGGTGGATGAGGGGTAGAGGTTCCCGAAGCCTATCTTGGCCAACTTCAGGCAAAAGGCAGGGTACACCCCAAACAGGTCGCCAGTCTGTTGCGGGGCCTCACACACAGACAACCATACACATACACAAACTCATTGTGGCCAATTAACTTGACGTATATGTGTTTTGAGTGTGGAAGGAAACTGTAGTACCCCGAGAAAACCCTCGGATACACAGGGAGAACATGTAAAACGTCAACCAGAAAGGACAGTTTCTAAGCCCTGCGCCCACTCCGGGACTTAGACCCCGTCTTTTTTGTTGTGAGGCCACAGTGCTAACCACTGCGTCACCATGCAGCCCTTACATTAAGGGCTGCATAAATGTGAATGTGTACAAATAGCACTGTTAATTGATTAATTATTGTCGTCTCGCTATGTAAATATGGTGGAGCGGTAACTCGGATGGGGAGCCAAAAAGCGGGGCTGCACTTTAACTGGGGTTCTGCTAGAAATGTAGATTAGCCTTGCCCGTTCTTGCCGTTATATGACTCAGGGGTTGGCCGTTTGCGTATCTCAAACAAGCAAACTGTAGAATCAATAAACGTTGCAAAACTTCACGCATCAGCTTGATGTTTTGAGAATGCAACATTAACTTACAGAATCCAAACTACTCTACTCTGTTACAACAGAGTGGAAACCACAGTATCACACTTCTCTCAACTTGTTTTTAATAGTGCCCAAAAATTGCTTTGATGGCAACAATTACTGTGCTGGAAGTTGCTGGAGGCCAACAAGCATTGTTGGCTAATAAAACCCTTACTCCCTCCTGGCCACTTAGACTTCTATACTCTCAAGTTCTGGAGGTCCCCCTGATAATCCTGGCTTTGTGTTGTGAGTGTAGTCATCCTGAGGGATGGAGTTTGCCTCCATTTCTTCAAAAAGGGACCACTGGCTTCCAAATCTTAACCCCATAAGTTTAACTGTGATTTAGTTTACAATAAATCCAGTCATGCAGATGTAGCAATTATTGTTGTATGAAAGTTTAAACTGTTTAGAGTGAGATTATTTGAAAGGTGGATTTCTCAAAGATGGTTTATGAAGAATTTTCAAATTTTTTTTCTTTAACACCTGTCCAATACTTGGTTTTGTCCAATACAAGTTTTTTCCAGGCATCAGCATCAGGCTGAAATACTCCTATGCAGCATTTAAATCAGAACTGATGCCATTGTTGCCAATTTTGGACAATAATGTAACTGGGATAAAGTTGTCATAAATTTTTTTTGTCTTCATAAATAGACTGAGCTAAAACGTTTCCCCTCATTCTATGTAGCCTCTCTTCTTAGACAAATACTTTCTTCTTCTGCTAAACTAGGGTTGCATCACAGGGGCAACAGCCTATATTAATAGTTGTACTATATTCAACCCCCATGGGGAAATTACTTTTGCTGCATTGCACCACAGCAGGTAATCATGATGGCGCCAATGGTGGGAGTAGCTGGGGGTTAAATGTCTTCGCCAGAGACATTTATCCCTGGCGTGGGCCCAGTGGGAATGGAACCGCAATTCTTTGGTTCAAAGACAGCAGTTCTACCATGGACCTATGCCTTCCCCCCCAAAAATATAACCTGTAATTGCTGCGCAGTTTAGGAAAACTGATTGGCGATCGTTAAACAGGTAGTGCCTTTGTTCGAAAAGAGAACCCCACAAAAATCTATGCAGGGAAATCTAAACTTCCTCACCCTGGCCACATCTTTAAGCTCATCTGAGAGAACTTCCCATTGTTCTTTGGCCAGCTGTGAGACGAAGTCTATCCAGCGGGTTTCAGGTTTTCATCTGATATCCTCCCAGTGGGATGTGCCCTGAACACGTCACCAGTGGGGCTTTCCTCAAGGGAGTATTCTGATCTGATGTCCAAACAAACCCATCTGGCTCCTCTCTACACAGAGGAGCGACACCTCTACTTGAGTTCCTTATCATATCTCTGAGAAATTCTAACAATTTTAAATCCCTGCACCACAAAGCTGAATGTATTCAATGACTTCATTGACTTTCATATGTCAATTTTTTTTACCGTAACTTTTATTTAACCAGGAAAGTCCCGTTGAGATTAGAAACCTCTTTTTCAAGGGATTCTTGGACAAGTAGTAGCAAATTTTTATACAAAATACATCCATACATAGACATTAAATTACACAAGTTAAGAATAACAGTTATAAAGTATTGAGACAGTCTCTAACCCTTTAAGTTTAGTTTTAAAGGTCCTTAAGGACAAGAACTATGTCAGTCTCAAGTCTTTCTGCAACATATTCCAAGCAAAAGGAGCAGAATGGGCAAAGGCTTTCTTTCCCAGTGGGCAAAACCTACAGAGAGCAACAGCTGATCATTTGATAGCAAAGAATAGGATTCAACAATTCAACACTTTTTCTTGTGCCTTATTATGAACACTTAAACTTTGATCAAATCCAAGTTTCTTACAGTCGTCATGACTTCCGTGTTTGAAACCCGTTACCAGAAGTACTCTTTCTTTATATATCTATGTTCAACTAGCGACATCTACTGGTGGTATAGCATATCACAACACAGAGTGCAAATATAACATGTCAGTAATTCTATATCATTTGTAGAATGAATGAAGAGAAAATATCGATGACTATTTGAATTGGCATTGACCAGGATCATTGACAGTTTTGACATTAAGATCTGAAATAAGTTTAAAAGTGACTGGTAGGTGGAGGAGAGTTCCACTTTTGAAAGGGCACCAGTAAGAAAGCCTGGGTTCGATCAAATTTAATATTTCTTTCATATTTTTCTCGAGGGTGTTAATTTTTAAATTACTCTCTATAAGAAAAGCTTTATAACAGTTATCAGAATTTACCACTGGCATTTATAAAGTAATTTTTCATCTAGCGTCCAATGGGGATTTTAAAAAAGCAGAAACTTGAGGAGATGCCAAATTTTGACTCTTAAAACCTGTGAATTATTTTATCATATCAATTGTATTTTGTGTTCTCTTTGGTTTTTGCTAATTTAGTAGTTTTTAACCCGATAAATAGCGATCATAAAAAAGGGTGACAAGGAAAGGACAAACAGAAGGACAAGAAATGTGATAACAGAGCAAGCTGGCACAATCACTTTAACATATAATTGCTAGAAAGATGAAAGACAAACATCTGTAAAGGTCAGTCACAATGTGATTCTCAACTGGTGCGTCTAGTCAGAATGGAAACAGAAAGCAATGCTTTGTAAATGTAACAAATTAGCACCAGTAGAAGTAGAAACAACGACAACCAACAAGAAACAAGAGTTCCACAGTGTGTAGGTGAAAGTGGGCATGACTCCATGATCCATGATCCACTCACCCATCCCACCCTGAAACAGAGGTGCTCGGAGTCAGCAATGTAACCCAGGATAAATGAAAGCACACTTTGATGTCAAAACTGAGCACTCAGGAGACCAGGAAGTGTCCATATATCTGTTCATCCAACCAACCCATTTGCCAGCTCTCCTTCAGATCTGTTCCTTGCCAGTGAACACCATTAGCCCACCCGAACAACCACAATCACACCTTCCTTTATGACTTTATCCCACCATGATAATTTCCCATTCCTCATCCAGAGGAAAGACCTAATGGGAACGAGCAAGGCAGGTCCCAGATTGTACTTGCACCAAAGATGAACAGATTTTTACCCTTACATGGATGTTCTCTTGGATGCCCCATCAAATCTTGAAGGTAGCCCCTTTTTGAAGAATTTCCGGGATCTAAAGCAACCTAACAATGGCTCCAACTTTATCCATGCAATCCAAGTCATTGGAAAGAATCCCCTCTTCTTATAAACAGATACGTTTAACCTTTTTGGGCTGTTTTTCCAGTACAGTTAGATGTGAAGGAGTTCTATTGGCGATCTCACTGCCACAAGGCAGAAGATGCATCCCTGAATGTATTTTTCTAGTCTTTTCCTTATTCATAAACACAAGTTTGAATCCTGCAATGTGATTCGCCTCTATTCTTTCAATAAAAGATTTGTTCCATCTGATCAGAAGTTCTTTATCCTACTCTTTAACTTCTGTTTTCTAAACCTCCTTCATTCTATACTTAAACCTTACACCTATTTGTATAACATATACGTACATTATTTGTGTTTCATAATGAACTAAGTGACATCTTATGTATTCATAAAACTGACTTTGTTCTGGATAGCATTTGCAATCAAGATAAGATCCAGTTGCACTGTAAATTGCCACTTGTCTTTATGTTAAATAAGTTACTATACGCATCCTCAGCATTGCTTTGTTACAGTTCACATCCACATTGTCTGTTGGAGAGTGCAGAAAGAAGGAAAACTAGAGTCTGGTACCCTCAGGAACCAATTTAAAACTCAGTAAAATCACCGTTTGAAAAGCGCAAACGCATCACTATATGAGTCCAACCTCCAATGCAAAAGGAGAAAGACTAATAACGATGACTGGGGTTAAGGGATTAAATACGAGTAATGTTTTGAACACTTCTTAGAGCAAATGCATAGTCCTCACATTGTTCTTTAGTCTAACTTACCGATAAATTTTAAAATCTGACACCTACGGTAGATTGTTTGCTGGTTAGGTATATAAATCTGTCCTATTTCTCTTTTCAGCTTTTCCAGAGTGCTTCATATGGCACAGTAAGCATAATTTCAAAAGTATAATTGAAACTAGATGCAATAAACTATGCAGAAACCCATCAAGGTAATAAATATCTTTTTTTTTTTCTAAAACCAATAATTCTGGAGATTTTTTTGTTGATTCACAAGCTCCATTTACAAAATTATTCCCTTTTCCTATTAATAAAAAAAAAATCCTTTTTAAGATGCACCACGTAACTTAAAACTCCATGTTCCAGACTTATCTAATGCGAAAGTGATATCTATTATGTATGTGCGAATGTGCACCACTTATTTGCTGCATGGTATGATTTTTCAGTGCAGAGTTAGAAGCTGTTTTATAAGTTTAAGATTTCTACTAAAGCACTCTTTGGACAGGAAATAAAGACAGTCATAGAATTCAAGTTTGTAAAGACTGAAGATAATTCTTTTCACATCAGTTGATGAAAGCCTCAATGCTTCAAGGACTTTAATGCTTTTTGTACTCAAGTATGTTTAACACTGTAAGATTGCTGTGGTTATTGCAGGTCGGGCAACATATATAGCTGCATGTGTTTTTCTGTTGAAATGTATCAGTGGAGTAGGCAGGATCCCAAAGGCAATAAAATCTATATTTCAAGAGCTGCAGAGCTGCTGTACACTTCAGCCTGCTGCTTTGAAGACTGGGGGTTGGGTTGAGGTTGGTGAAGGAGGCAATGCTAAGAGTGAAAAAGGATTGCAGGGGTAAAAGATGGACTTGAGTATGACGCGTGTATTGAATAAAGATGGTTGTGAAAGATGGGAAAGATTCAAAATGATCATCAATAAGTGCTGGTAGAGCCACACTGGTCAGATCCCATGAAGCAAAGAACATATCTTGGAAAATGTCTGTCAGTGGTGCTCAGCAAAATAGAAAAGAGATTAAAAAAAGAAACATGACTTGCTTATCTGTGTCCCTTTACTGACATTTTCAAATACCCTCTTGACACACTTTAAGCACATCAAAGGGCACAGGATTACAAAGAGGAAGTATTGAAGATAGAGTCCTACATACTGTATAATGCATCTATCATTCTTTTGTCTTTTAGATTGTCAAAGAAAGAGGCGCTATCTCAGCATGTAAACTCTTTTATTGAATTGTGTGTTGACAACTAAAATTGCCATCTTTTGACCGAAAAATTTTGACCAAATCTTTGGTAATTGGTGTACCTGGAGAAGACACCTAACCTCAGTTTTTCCCACCATTAGCTGTCTGCTGTGGTGTAATGCAGCACAGGAATTTCGCCATGAAGGATTCTTATAGCATGATTAAAAGATATAAAATTTTCATGTAGGTTCAATATAGTGCAGATTAATATAATATCAATAATATTTTTTTTGCCTAATTTATTGCTTTTTTATTACTCTCAGTGGGATTTGTTTTCTGATTTTTTGTGGAGCAAATTTGTTTCCATACGAGCGGATATTCTTGCTAAAAAAAACTTTTTTCTTTCTTTTTCTTTTTGTGAACTTGCAATATTTCGCCTTGTGGATAAAAGAAGGGTCCACTCATTTTGAATGGGATGTCAAGGCCCCAAAGTAAGATGTGTTAAAGTTTCTAACTTGGAGTTATTTACTTACAGTCTGGATAAATTTATCTCCAAGTAAAATTTCATATTCTTTCTTTTATTTTTCTATAAAATAGTGTTGGCACCTTACTGAAGAATTTAATTGGCTCTTGCACTTGGTCTAATGGCTTTTTCTGCAAACAGACTTAATTTATTTTTTTTAAAAAAGCACTTTATCTTTTGCTTTTTGTCCTCTGTGAGATGTTATTGAGCTTGAAATTTTGAATCAAAATTTATTGCTTTTTATCCGGGGAATGTTTCTTTTTCAATTGACTCCAACTCAAACTTTGTTCTTCCTGGTCCCTTTATAGAAAATTAGCGTAAAATCAGAGATGCATTTGATGCAGTTTGTTTAAAGTTTTACTAGATTTCAATTGGTAATAATTTTTAACCACCTTTTTAAACGGTAATCAAACTAAAACAAGGAAGCATGAAAGTATGTCCAGGATGTAAAAGATAGATCGATCTATAGATACTTTATTAAACCCAAGGGAAATGATTTAGTCATCTGTTGCTCCCATTCAGACATAAAAAGTGTCATGATCCCCTCACCTGCCACCAGAGGAAGCCCTGGACCTCCCTCTCCTGGACTTGAGCCTGATCCCAAACACCTGAGTGATTAGCCAGGCGCTAATCAGCTGTGCGCATCCGCCTGGTGCCTATTTAAAGTCAGTCTTTCCTGACTTCTTTGTCTGGGTATTACAGCTCTTCCTGACCAAGCTGTGCATTTGAAACAATAACCTGAAACATTCCACTGATCCATGTGTGGTTTCATTTACTGCTTAAACTGGACTCCTTTACTGAAATAAACCATGTTTGTTGTTCTGCATTTGGGTTATCCTCCATCCTTCTGCACCCTCACGTTGTGACAAAAAGCCCGGTTAGGAACAGTTCATGAATATAGTGGTAAAAAGTTTTTTTAAAAGTGATGTGCTTGTTATTGTATGCAAAGATCCAGCAATCAAATGTGTATTCATATCAGTAACTGAATCAAAAAAGTAAGACAAGTTATTTAAATTAAGCTAAAAGAGAAAATTCTAAAAGAAATCCAATTTGCAATGTTTTCAATACATTTTCTCACAGGCAGTTTTTCTTTAGTTGTCATTCGCTCTTAAAAATACAAAATAGTTTTTGCATCTTAATACAATTATTTTCTGTTTCTCAGTAATTTTACTTGACGATACTAAGATCTGAAATCTTCTTCTTTCAGCATTACGTTTCAGCAGTCGCCACAGCAAGTCAGTTTCTTCCATCTAACCCTATCACCTGTATCCTCTTCGATAATGCCAACTGTTTTCATGTCTTCCTTCACTTTATCCATAAACCTCCTCTTTGGTCTTCCTCTAGGCCTCCTGCCTGGTGGTTCCAAACCCAGCATTCCTCTTCTGATGTGCTCTCTCTCCTCAGCACATGTCCAAACCATCTCAGTCTGGCCTCTCTGACTCTATCTCCAAAACCTCTAACAAGGGCTGTTCCCCTGATATACTCATTACTAAGACCTGAAATAAGTGTCATAAATCTGTTTACATCATTCGAAATATAAATAAAAATCAAAGCATGAATAATTTTCTCGTTTTTCAATTTTATTTGCAAAATCTTCCATAAAAAAAAAGTTGTTTTTCAGCTTTGATGTCTTGAGGGTATTAGCATATGCTTAAAATAGGCACCTAATATTCAGCTTTAATCTTTTAATGTAGGTAAAAAAAAAAAAAGAAGTCGAAAGCCAGCTGTGCACTCTATGTCTCCACAGTTTGTACCTGTCTTCTTCACCAGCACACACATGCAGAGGAGAATTTTCTAGTAAGCCGACTGAGGATTCAGTATATCTACTTATCAAAAGTGAGAAATTAGAATGAGGAAAAAAAAAACCTCCAAATAATTTACAAACTAAAGTCAAAGATCACTCTTACTGATAATTCACACACTGAACGACTTATGAAGCTTCACTTCCGACCCTTCGATGTAGTGCTGCCCTCGAAAACCTGCATCATGTTCACACTCTTTTTAAACTTGGTGACCTTATACAGGGGCACGACTTATTTACATAAGCGAGCGATTCTCCAGAATAGTAATTTGAGGTGTTCACCAAACTTCCAATGAGAAACTCGGGCCAATGAGACGTTGTATCTACCACAAATTAGGCAGGTACCTATAATTACTAGGTGTACTCCTTACATAGATTACTGATCTTATTTGATGTATTTGGGAATTGGTCCTGTCGGGTCACACAGCAGAAGAATTGCAGTTTCACTGAATAAACAATAGAGCTTCAATATTTTTTCTGACTCGTGCTCCATTCCTGAGGGGGATTTCTTACACACTGAGAAATGAACGAGGTTGGATCAGTTTCAGAGGATCACCGATGAACAGAAGAAAGCGCCAATAAAAGCATGAATCTGCATATGAATCAGAAAGACGGTTTTTATACTCACATCCAAACATTCAAATTCTTCTGATCACGTGTCTACAGATTCCCACATGTTCATGTGTGTGTGAGTGAATGCATAAACTTGAAGCAGAGTGCACGCTTCTGCTCTCAAACAGTGCAGTCTGGTTGCATAGCAACAAAACACCCCATTCCCTCTGTCCCTTTCTTTTTCTTCTTTTCCTCTCCTCTGTGGGAGTGTTTGAACCATAAGGGTAACCTGAAATATTCTCAAAGCTTCTGAGTGTGCGGCCTTGCTTAAATGACACATCGGCGCACGTGTGCGTTCGTCATGGCGTGCTCAATATCTGTATTGTGTTACAAAGATGAAAACATGGATGAGAGAGGAAGAAGTTATCCTCCCCGCTCTGTAGATCTAAAAGAGAGAGGGAGAGGAAAAACAAATCAAGCATGCAGTTTAGCTTCACACTGTTTGAATATTGATAATTCCTCCGTTGAAATCTGAGATTTTTGCTTTCATACTGTACTGCGGCTTCTTTCCTTTATCTCTCATTATTTTCACCAGTTTTCTTTTATTCTCTCTTTATTCTCTCCACACATGCACACAGCCGCAGCTAAAGTGGGAATTCTGTGTGTCTTGACAATCACATTACCTCCTCCAAACGCCCCACGCTCCCTCCCCTGCTTCCCCAGTGGCCTAGTTTGAGAAATATGCATAACTCCTTCATTTACCCCTGCAGCTGAACAAGTACGCCAGATAATTCTCTGTACCAACAGATGCAGCAGAACTGAGTTTTATTATCTGGTAGGTATACTGCTGAGACATCCTTCTGATGTGACACTTTTTTTCCCAAAATCCCATCATCAAATGCAGAAATGCTATATATAGGATTTATATAATGCACATGCAGCATCTTTGTCCTGAATAGTATTTGAAAGATGCTATAACTGTTGGATACCTTAAAATCTAACCCCAGATCATGTCCGTACGTATTACGTATTTTCATCCTCCCAGATGTGACACAGCATGTGTCCACTGAGACTGTTTAACATATGCAGTGAGTGCCAAAGTTAAACTACATCCTGTTGCTAGCCATGGCCAGATCTGCTCCATTTTCTAGCTTCAACAAAGTGAGAAGATTGGATTTGGATAAATGCGATTGTAATTTGGCGTCCCACTGTGCAGTCAGCGGAGAGCTTGTTATAACCCGGTAATCCAAACATTAATAAAATGTTAAATCCTACCAGGGGAAAGCAAAACAAAGCCTGGTTGGTGAATGCAAATGATGCAAGCTCCACTGATTAGCATAAAGATAATTTTTCTAGATGATGGAAAAATGTTAAATCAATGTGAGAGACATGATTTGCACTGTCACACTGACCATTAGTGGGGTTCGTTATGACTCAACCCCATTTTAAAAGAACGCGTGCTAACATGATGAGATGACAATAATCCCTTGTCTTTTTCTTGTAAAAAGACTACTCTGACAACAGCTTACCATTTCTCACAACTTATCCAGCTCAAAGTGCTGGGGCAGCAGCGTTAGCAGGAGAGCTCTCTCACTCCCCTCCGTGTGAGTGAGTTCTGTTCCAGATTACTGATCGACACAGGCTGTTAAGACCCTCTGGAAGCTCCTAAGAGACATAGTCCCTTTAGTTTGTCCTTCCCCGGATGTGCCTTAAACAGCTTATCACAGAGCCATCTAGGAGAATCAGACACGCAAGCAACATCAATTGTTTCAACTTCACTCTCAGCATCTTGTTAATAACTGTGCTTATTTGGAGGGTGGTAATTGGTCACCACTCTGATCTTGTTTCGCTCATGCTTCATAACTGGTGTCCATTGGTGAGTTTGGGAATGCGAAACTTGATGATCACAGCCATGAAGGAAACTGCTACAGCTATTTGGCTCTATTTTCATTTGTACGTCTCGGCCAATTGAAAGGCTTGTTTTAACCTGGTGGATTGTCCACCTCGAGTTGGGATTGTTCCGTTCCGTTCCATCGTCTTCCACTCATCTGGGGCCGGGTCGTGGGGGCAACAGCCTCAGACGGGAACCCCAGGCTTTTCTCTCCCCAGCTGCATCCTCCAGCTCACTTGGAAGCATCCCGAGTTGTTCCCTGGCCAGCTGTGAGACAGTCTCTCCAGCGGGTCCGGGGTCTGCCTCTTGGTCTGCTCCTGGTGGGACGGGCCCAAAACACCTCACCAGCGAGGCGCTCGTGGGGCATCCTGACCAGATGCTCGAACCACCCCATCTGGCTCCTCTCGATGTGAAGGAGGAGTGGCTCAACACCGAGCCTTCCCGGATGGCAGAGCTTCTCACCTCATCTCTGAGTGAGAGCCCAGCCCCCCTGCGGAGGATATATTGTCTAAAATATTTTGGGTCTTGAAGTAGGACACTGACGTGAGGATTGAAAATTCAGCAACAATGTCATCACTTTTTTATATTTGCTGCATTGAAGAAAAACCAGAGCCACCTGACAACATGATTATTTACTAATTATGAATCCGTGGAATGTAATTAATTTAGGTTCCAAATGCTTGATGATCTGGAAAACATTGGAAATCTAATGTTATTTTGCATCAGAAGAAGCCAGTTGAAAGAGAGGGGGAGTTGGCATGTAATCAGGAAGCCTGCTGGACACTTCCCAGGGGAGCTGTTCCAGGCAGGGCCACTAGACAGCCACTCCAGAGCTACAGGAAGTGGAAGAGAGGGCAAATCAGGGATAGATGATTGAATAAACAAAATACATTTTCAACCTTTACAAGATCTGAAAAGATTGGGAATGAAAAACGATCAAATGACCACTTGAAGAAGATTCTAAAGAGATGCTATTTCCTTTTAATAACATAAACACACATGAACAGCATCCGTCTCTTCCTATCAAGCACATACATCTCAGCTCAGCCAGGCTTACTCTAAATCTCATGCACCAACGTGATATTGATAGAAATGTATTCTTTTAATACTGAAACCACTGAGTAGTCGCTTTCAACAATAAACATTACGCACTTTTTCACTCACACAAACTCAGTTCAACCAAAGTCTACAAAAAAACCCAAAAAAAAAAAACCAAAAACACTTTTTAGAACTCTTCTTCTTTTGGCATTTCCCTTCAGGGGTCGCCATAGCAAGTCAGTTTCTTCCCTCTAACCCTATCTGCTGCTTTCTCTTCGGTCACACCAACTATCTTCATGTCTTCCTTCACTGTATCCATGAACCTCCTCTTTGGTCTTCCTCTAGTCCTCTTTCCTGGTGGTTCCAAATCCAGCATCCTTCTGCCGATGTACTCTCTCTCTCTCCTCTGCCATAAATGTCCAAACCATCTCAGTCTGGCCTCTCTGACTTTATCCCCAAAACCTCTAACATGTGCTGTTCCCCTGATATACTCATTTCTAATCCTATCCATTGGGTCACTCCCAGAGAGATCCTCAGCATCTTCATCTCTGCTACCTCCATCTCTGTTTCCTGACTTTTTCTCAGTGCTACTGTTTCTAGACCAAACAGCATGGCCGGTCTCACCATGGTTTTGTACACTTTTCCTTTCATTTTAGCTGAAACTCTTCTGTCATACATCATACCTGATACTTTTCTTCACCGTTCCAGCCTGCCTGAGCACGCTTCTTCACCTCTTTTCCACACTCTCCAACTTATCCTGGACTGTTGATCCTAGACACTTAAAATCTTCCACCTTCTTTATCTCTGCTCCCTGTAACCTCACTTTTCCATTTGGATCCATCTCATTCACACACATGTACTCTGTTTTACTTCATCCCTCTTCTTTCTAGTGCAAACCTTCACCTCTCTAGGTTTTCCTCCACCTCTTCCCTCCTCTCACTACAAATCACAATGTCATCTGCAAACATCATTGTCCATGGAGATTCCTGTCTAAACTCGTCTGTCAGACTTTTCAGAACTCATTTGTTCTTAAATTCCAGTTTGTGTGTTCAGGTTTGATAGACTTCACTTTTTTAGTAGCCAAATTTGCTCAGGTGGCCAAATTAAGTTGTAACAAATGGGGGGAATTTAGAAATAAAACCAGACGACCATTCACTTTAACGGTTTATAAATGAAAGGTTAGCTAACCGTGGCCAGTGTCCGAGAAGACTGTAGTTGAAGGTACTGCTGTGTATCAGGCCAGATTAATGAGAACCTACATGGCAAGCTTGCAGCTGTAGTTTAATGACGAGAAACAGGTCAACCTGCAAAAGTTACAGCATGGCTAATCACAAACAAGATGACATGGCTCATATATTCGGGTTAAAATCGCAACGACAGCAAACCTTGTTAAAACTTAATAAGGTTTTTATTATGTTTCTCTTGTTTGATCACCAATGTTAAGTCAGATGGATGAAAATTGGTTAGATAATTGACATTTAAAATGCAGATTGAGAGATAAGAGACTTGCAACAAAATGTTTTTTTTTTTTTTTTTTTTTTTTACGGTCTATTGCTAATATTTTAACCAATGAAGTTGAATTAAAAAGTTACTTGTGAGTTTCTGTCCTTTGGTGGCTAGCATGCTTTTAAATTCTGATACTCGATAGCTCTTTATATAAAAGAAATGACATAAAACCAGCATTCTAAAAGAAAAAAGCCTTGAGCAATTTCAGCGTTGCTGCCAACTACAGTCTTTTCTAATGTTACAGCAGTAATTTACTGGAACAGTCAGCTGATATTAATGTGAACGGATTGTGGTGTCAAGATGTTCATTTTCAAATACTTGAAGATATTCTGTATATTTGTTTTAATTTGTGTGTGTTTTTACTTTTACAATTGTCTTGTTTTGTATTGTTAAGATATTATGCCACATTCTGTTGCTGATTCTGGGCTGGGCCGCAGTGGCAACAGCCTCAGACAGGAAGCCCAGGCATCCCTCACTACAACTGCATCCTCCATCTCACCCGGGAGCATTCCAAGGCGTTCCCCGATCAGCTGTGAGACATGGTCTTTAAAAAATGAGATCACAGATACAAGTAGCCAAAACAAGCTTCCTCTCCATGGTTGCTAGATTCTCACTCAGAGATAGAGTGAAGAGCTCTGCCATCCATGAGGAGCTCGGAGTAGAGCCGACGCTCCTCTGAGTCGAGAAAAGCCAGATGAGGTGGTTCGGGCATCTGGTTAGGATGACATTCGCACAAAAATTATTTGATCTAATTTAGATCTCAACATGATTCCCTTTTATAGAGAAGTATGCAATCATACACAAGACTAGATAAACACAAAAGAAGGTAATATTTAAGTTTTCATTTTTTTCATTAAAAAAAAACAACAAAAAAAAAACCCCCTGATTTGTCAGTTTTTCTATTACTGGCAACAATTCAGTGTAATCCCTCATTCATCCAGGAGTGATCCATTGTAGAAAACAATGTCTTTTTTTCTCTATGACGTATTCTATTTACTGTATGTTAATGAAATCTTTCAAATTATTCTTCTCTAACACTTCTGATGGATTTATGGTTATGCATTATATATTCCATATCATGCACACTAAAATGTATACCTGTAAAATTGTACTTTCCATTACACATTTATAGATGTCAAAACCCAAACTCTGTTTGTTTGCATGGTTTTGTCTGAACTTAAAAATGACTATCAAATTAAACTAAATTTAATTTTCTGATTGTTTTACAGATTGTAACATTTGATATGAAATCAATTATGCACGTAAACAACGTTCCCATTGTCTGGATGCAGCAGTTGTACGCACGTCATTTAAATGATTACTGTACTCAAACTTAATAAGGTATTTAGCACTGATGAAGGTTGCCTGCAGCGTTGCAAGTTTAGCAAACAAGTTAGACTGAAAAAGCCCTGTTTAACTGCAAAGCAACATTAAAATACCCAAACAGAAAATATTTCCATTACATTTAATTTGCTTGCTATGATTACCTGATTTCTACTTCTTCCATTTGAATTCAATTCAATTTTATTTCACTTTATTTTCACCTTGTTTGCTCATTTGGGCTCTTTCCCCATCAGAGAGGTGACATTCCACATTCCAAGAACTAGTCTCTGTAGGGTCAGACCACAAGGGTCCTTGTCGTTGGCTGCCCCCATCTTCTTCTTCACCTAATCTTCATGGCCCCTCCTGCAGGTCTTGAGTCCACTTGAAGGAAGTTCATGTCCCATGTTTAGGCTGAACCTTGCTGAGTAAACATGAGTAAAAGCCTGGTCACTAACAATGTTGACTGGGTACAAAACGTTGTACCAATGTTGCCAGAACGTCAAGAATGATGTTGGTTACAATGCCTAAATGACGTTGTGTGGAGTCTACAAATAGACGTTTTAAAGACAATGTCCAGCATCGTAAACAGGGTACAAACATTGTAACAATGTCGCCAGAACATCAGGAATGACGTTGGTCACAATACCTTGTGTGGAGTCTACAAATGGACGTTGTACAGCAACGCCGTCACGACTTTGGAGAACGCTGTCAGAACGTAAAATTGTTAGCTGGGTACAAACGTTGTAACGACACCAGAACATCAGAAATGATGGTCACAACACGTGTGGAGTCTACAAATGGACGTTGTACGGCGACGTGGTCGTGACTTTGGTGTAACGTTGTGACACTTTGTTACAACTTAAAATTGTTAGCTGGGCACTAACGTAACAACGTTGACTGAACGTCAAGAATGATGTTGGTGATGGCTATGTGTGGAGTCTACAAATGGACGTTGTAAGGACGTTGTATAGCAATGTCGTCGCGACTTTGGTGGAACGTAAGATTGTTCGCTGGGATGAAGCTCACACTTGTCCAAATGTTTATCTCTTGGTGATATCAAAAAGAAAAATCAGAGAGTTCTCCAAGTGAACTCAATATTTTTTTATAACTGACCTCAGATTAGGAAATATAATATTCAGACAAAATAATTGGGGGAGTTTTTTTTAATCCTCAGACATTTTGATTTTTCATGGTATGATCATATTAACTTGAATTTATTTCTCTAATTATTATGGCTGTAACATCAAATTATCTTTAAAAATTTATTACAATTTGATCTAATCTAGACCTTTTTGTTTCAAACATGATTGTACCTTTATTGAGTTATAAAAGGATAAAATGAAAGCAATTACATGTACCGTGTAGCGTGTCTCTGGGACGTTCTATTTTATTCTTTTGCAGCTGATAAATTGTGTGTGTATTTGTTGAAATCTTAGCCAAGGTTAATCCACATGCTTTTAACCAGATTTGAACCATTTCAACGCTTTTGCAGGCTAATATACTAGCAGTCGCTTACAGGTGCAAACACAATGAGAAATATAATGAAAAGTGTGTTTTAAAGTTGTTTTTTCTTATTTATCATTTGTCAGGCTTCTGTTCAAGATCTCCTCATGGCAAATAGTCCTGGTGACAAATTGGAGGTGTGCTGATCGTGAACAGCAAACACCTGTGGATATGGCAACTATGGATTTCTCACTAGGTAAGTGGTGAAAAAACACATCAGATTCAGGGTCTTTTTCTTCAACATATTATTTTGTTTGTGGCTCTTTTCTTTTTTAAATGGAGAATTTACAGTTCTGTCAGATCTCATCAAATTTTTCTATTTCAATGTTCAAGCTTAACCATAATATTTGCCACCAACATTTGACATGTTTCTTTTGGCAAGGATACATTTTTGCCTTGCCTAAACAGTACCCACCTCCTTTAAAAAAAAAAGAAAATATTACAGACAAATAATCACCTTGGTTAATAATCACTAATGAAGATTAGTGAGAGTAAAACAGAGTATGTGTGTGTGAATGAGAGGGATTCAAATGGAAAAGTGAGGTTACAGGGAAATGAGATAAAGAAGGTGGAAGATTTTAAGTACTTAGGATCAACAGTCCAGAGCAATGGAGAGTGTGGAAAAGAGGTGAAGAAGCGTGTGCAGGCGGGCAGGCAAGAAACAGGTGGAGAAAAGTATCATGTTTAATGTGTGATAGAAGAGTTTCAGCTGAAATGAAAGGAAAAGTGTACAAAACCGTGGTGAGACCTGCCATTCTGTTTGGTCTAGAAACAGTGGTACTTAGGAAATACAGGAAACAGAGATGGAGGTAGCAGAGATGAAGATGCTGAGGATTTCTGTGGTAGTGACCAGGATGGATAAGATTAGAAACGAATATATCATAGGAACAGCACATGTTAGAAATTTCGGAAATAAAGTCAGAGAGGTCAGGCTGAGATGGTTTGGACATGTGCAGAGGAGAGAGAGAGAGTACATCGGAAAGAAGATGCTGGATTTGGAGCCACCTGGTAAGAGGCCTAGAGGAAGACCAAAGAGGAGTTCATGGATACAGTGCAGGAAGACATGAAGATAGTTGGCGTAACCAAAGAAGATGCAGCAGATAGGGTTAGATGGAAGAAACTGACTTGCTGTGGAAACCCCTGAAGAGTAATGCCGAAATGAGAAGAAGAAGAATCACCTAATTTTTTTTTTTTTTTTTTACAAAAAACCCCCTAATTCTTTCTTGTCACAAATCACAAGTTTATGCTCAGTCTTTCTTATTCTTTAATTTCTTTCTTTCTTATTCTTAATTATTCAAGTAATAAAAATTTTGTTGTTAAATTGTAAAGACAACCACAAAAGAAAAAGATATAACATGGAAGGGTTGAAGGTTGGACCGAAGCAATTAAATCCCAAAGTTTTCTATTACAAAACAAGGTTAGGTCGTAAATGGGAGAGAAGTGACAACTGTTTGGCTGGAAGCTCCTGGCTGAAAGGGTCAGCATCAGTGGGTCACTTCTTAGTTTGTCTGTGCTTTTCTTCTGACTGAGGGATTATTACCATTCACAGCTGTTAGCCGAAGCACGCTGGTCTGATCCAGACATATCCAAGACAATCACTCAAGCATAGTATTTATATTGTGTTGTAAAATTTATTTTTATAACAAAAAAATATTGCATTGGTGTTGTAACATGCTTAAAAGACAAAAAAAAATAAAAATGATGTTGTGTCAGTTTGACCTAAAATATTTCCCAGTTTCAGGCTTTATGTAGTTGTATAGCTGTGTTTTTAGAGCAAAACCCACCTTTTCACTTTCATGCTAACCAGTTTTGAGGAGGGTAATTACTTGCTGTTAGCTGCGTGACCTAAGGTAAAGCGCTCATGATGGACTTATAGTGGGACAAAAACCATCCTCCCTCTCTAGCTACTATTTGACTTAACACGATAGCTTCACTTAAGTTAGCAAGCAATCGTCCTAGTAACTTGCTGAGTAGTAGCACAACTCTGTCGTAGCACAGATGACATTGTTTAAATATACTTTAAGTTGTGCCTTTGAAGTATAGTAATTCTTTTCCCACAATATGCATTAGGGGTGGGCAAATATTGAGTTCTAATGTTTGACAAAGGGGCCGGAACAGGAGCAGATGAATTTCATGCTGTGGGAACCTCACCTCATTGGGATCTGGAGAAAACATGTGTTTTAATTTCCAATGAAAACGACTTAAAGAATTTCAGCAAAATGCGAGGACAAAACAATTTAGTCAGTCTGTGGAGTGCGTTATATATGATCTGGGAATGGAAGCCGTCGGGGCCAGTACACACACGTAAACAAGCGCGCTAGATGTTACATCAAGCACATTAAATTTAAAATGAAGCAAACTAGTGCTTTAAAAAACGTGCATCCAGCGCGCTAGGTTTAAAATGAAGGTTTGAAATCTAACGCGCCAGTGCGTGAATTGGCACTGACGGCGTTCCATATCTGCGAGCACTGTTTATTTTGACAATGTGCACATCACAAAGACACACACATTTTAATCGGAGTGGTGTTATTTTCACAACAAAGCCAAAATATCTAGAGTACGCCATCTAGTGAGGAAACATCAGAATTGCAGGGAAAATAAAACATTAAAGGTTTTTATATTTAATTTCAGTTTAGTTTTTGATCCCGTGGATCACCCCTTGCTTTTACTTCCTGCTTAGTCCCACTGACTGGGTGGGGGAGAGCAGTGCCCGAGTGGAGAGACCGAGGGCATTCTCTAACAAATTTGGCCAGGGTAATTGATAGAAGTTTGGATTTTCTCGCAGAGGCTGCTGCCATCCCAAAGTAATTACATTTCTTATATCCCTTTTTTTTCTGTTAATGAATACACATTTTTGAGTATGTTTCTTTTTCGATAAGCCAGTTCATAAAACAACCCCCACTGGTTTCACACCAACAGATGCACAGAATCATATCTGTGACTTAGTCATTAATACTAAACATTAACATGAGAACAGCAATAGAGATGAAGACAAATTCACGCCTCTTACACAATATGTGATGAAATATTTATGAAGAGTCTAAGCTGCTGGGATTTCTTTTAGATGCAACGGAATCTCTTCACAAACACCACACTGCAGCTGCCTGGGAAAAACAAAAAATAAATTCAGCAATCAATCCTGAACTTTTGGTCAAAGTTCTGTCTTTCATCTTAAAACATAAAATATATATGCATAAAAAAAAAGAGTCGAGTCTTGTTAAACTGCAAAACATAGGCAAACCGGCACAAATGGAAAATTTAAGGGTTGACCTTTAATTAAAATAATTTGGACAATAAAATTTATTGGATTAAACTGTTTCCTTAAGTATTTTAAATGTAAGAATTATGAGTCTTGGCTGTTCTTCTTTTGTTGTTACCGGCATCAATAAATATTCGATTTTAAAACTCCGGATTTATTACTTGATTAAACAGCTTTTAAAAATGGACCAATATCTAGTGCTTCTATAGATTTGCTTTCTGGTTGTGTACCAGGGGCGAATCCAGAATTTTCTAAGGAGGGGATGGGGTGAGGTCATAATAAATCATTTTTTTGCATTTTGGTACATATTTTGCCCAAAGTTTATAATAATTAAAGTAGTAAGTAAAGGCGTGGGGACGAGTGGAGGTTGAGGGTGTGCGCCTCCACATCCCCCAAGATCCGCCCCTGTATACCATGCAATGTGTCTTAAAGTGGAAGATTAAAGTTGGTACTTTTATCGGTGTGATGTAGAAAAGACCGATTGAAAGAGAGTTTGTCACAAATTGTTTGTGACAGTACCTTAAAGGGAATTTCGGTCAAAGAATTAAACTTGTGAACTTTTACATCTAAAATCCATATGAGCAAAAAGTCTCGCTTTGTTGAGTAACAGATGTCTTTTACATCTTCATTAATCAAACAAACATATTTTGTTTAAAATTATAAACTGCTGAGAGAACTGTTTTTTCCACTGAATGAGCTCCGACTGGAAATTTCCATTAACTACACAACAATTAAATCAAGCAAAATTCCTACTTGGCATTTTGATTATTGCTGTTATTCAATAGCTAAACAAATGATGCTGAGAAATAAAAATTGAGTTATATAATTTACGGTAACTGCCTGCTGCACTTTTCTACTGTTCCCAGCTTTGCACTGTGCCAGCTTTCAGGTAGACTAATGGAATTCTCCCTGGAACATGCTGTAAAGCAAGATGAAATGATTTAACATAGAAATGCAAAGTAGCTCAGCAACACATTTTTGGGAATGATGTCCATGCACCAGCTGGTCATTTTTAAAGCCTTGGCTGTGGCTGTGTATTGGCTGCAGCCTGGATCTGACTTGGTGTGAAGCTATGCAGTTTGATGGCTCTAGTCAGAGAACTTTGTATTTAGCATTGCAAATGTCAAAAGAGGATTATTTTATTGATACTACACGTGGGAAATTTGTGCGTTACAGCAGCACACAAGAAAGAAAGAAATAGGAAAGAAACAGGCACAAAAAGGATAATAAAAACTTATGAAATAGTAAATAATAAAATAAAAATAATAAAATAAAAGGAATAATGTAATGGTGAATTACATGAACCAGTTATCTATTAATTTTCTGTGAGTTATTGTAGAGTTTGATTGTGTAGGGAAAGAAAGATTTCTAGTACGGGTCGGTTTTTGAGTGGAGCTGTCTGAGCCTCTTAGAGAAGGAGCTTCGCTGTTTGTCCAGAAGTGGGTAGAGAGGATGGTCATGGTTGTCTATGATGGATAAAAGTTTGTGCAGTATCCTCTTCTCCACCACTGCTTCAAGTGTGTCCTGTTTGCAGCCAATGACGGAGCCAACCTTTCTGATGTCATTTTGCAAGCAGAATTAGATGATTAAATTATTAAAGAAAAAAAATTGAACAGTCTACTCAATTGGTAACATTTAAAAATATAAATGAATGGAATTAAGACAATTGCAAAAAAATTTTTTTTAAAACTATTTTTTTCTAATCCAATCTAATTTAGGTCAGGTCTTATTCATACATGTAAATAAATATGATTTATGTAACTGTAATGTAAACGAGTGTGGATGTAATTTTTTTGTCAGATGTCCGCCATGTCGTGCCAAGAAGGTTCTAAGATCGTGACAACAAAGATGTTTAGATTTGTATACGTATTAAAATATGATTCTTTGCACTCAAGTGACCGTTTTGTAAGAAAAAAACAGTTTATTTAATGGCTTTCAAAAAACACAACAAACACAAAGCTAATTTTGCTTAGTGATTGAAAAAATTATGTTATCTAAATGAGCTTATTAGAAATAGTTGCAATGTCGACAGTTTAATTGTGCAGATAAATTTCTACTTTATAGAAACAAACATTTGGTGGTCAGTTTAGCAACTTTTTTTTGTTTATTTTTTTGTTTATTTTGAATTACTCTATTCATCCCTCACCGGGGAAATTTGTTTGCTGCACTCCTTACACCGCAGCAGGCTGCCCTTCAACGGCGCCAATGGTGGGAGAAGTGGGGGCTAGGTGTCTTCTCCAAGGACCCTAGACGTGCTCTCCGTGGGACGCGAACCCGCGACCTTCCGGTCCGCGGGCAAACGCGCTAACCACGCGGCCACCGTCTCCACGGCCACCGTCTCCACAACTTTACCCCTGTAGTCTTTTTCTTTATCTGATCATGCAAAATTCAACCTAACAAATGTGGACGAAAAGAATTAGTTGGAATCCTACAACAGGTCTCCGCATACCCTAAATCACAGACTTTGTTAGTTTGGGACCCAGACCTTTTTGGCGTTTACCTTTGGTCTAATGTGGTGAAGAAAGAACAGAGCCTGAAAGCAAAGATCTTGATTTACCAGTCGATCCATGTTCCTTACCCTCACAAAAAGAAGCTTCCTTTGCAGAGTGGCTGGGCTCTCACTCAGAGATAGAGTGAGAAGCTCTGCCATCCAGGACGATCTCAGAATAGAGCCGTTGCTCTTCCGGGTCAAGAGAATCCAGATGGGTCTGCTTAGGATGCCTCCTGAACACCTGTTGAGGTGATTCGGGCTCATCCCGACACCCAGGGGCAGAGCCTGGACCCGCTGGAGAGACTATATCTCGCACCTGTCCAGGGAACGCCTTGGGATCCTCCCTAGTGAACTAGAGGATGCAGCTGGAGTACGAGAAGCCTAGATTTACCATCTGAGGATGTTGCGCCCATGAACCGGGCCCTGATAAGTAGAAGACAATGCAATGAAACAAAAAAAAACTTAGTCAAAGTTTCCAAAATAGAATCGACACACCCTGAAAAGCATACATTTCAATAGAATTCCCACTGAGGTTGCTTTGTTTAATCAAACAACCTAATGCACCAGACCATGAACATAATTATCAGCATTGTTCATGTCCGCTGAGTAACTATCCTCCTAAAAATAAATTATACCATAGTCAGCCAGTTCAGAGTAATTTTCTTTACCTATTCTCTTTTCTTTGTTCTGTTTGGCTAAATCAGCTAGTTTCATTTCAGCATTTTACTGCAGAAACTTAATTCATTTATTAACGTTCTCAACCTTTGCTTACAATCTAAAAACCTTTTGAACCTTAACTACTGCAACGCTGATGGCTGCTGTTATTTAGTAAGTTTATGAGCTCTCACATCTTATTTTTTCAGTTACTTTATTGCCCAGAAAAGAAAAATCATTTTCTCTTCACACTGCTGCAGTTGCAGCTGATCAGAGTTTCTAAAACTTATTTTACACAGGCTTGTTTTATTGCCTCCTGTAAAGAGAACAGGCTTTCACAGCATAAAAGAAGCTTCTGCAATATAACTTCTCAATAAAGTAGAGGCATTTTATTGACTGAATGAACTCAGTGAGAAAAAGAAGCAGGAAGGTGTTTAGACCAACTGGAAAGTGTTTAATTATTTTATAATGATATAAAAAGTCATTAAGTTGGCATCTGCTCAGGTTAATTTCTTAAACAAAAACTTTGTTTTCATTAGTAGACAGTCAGGAGACAAAAAACCTGGAAACAGCAGAGAGGTCAGTCTACCACTGCTCCCCCATGACTCATACTGCCTATCATATTTGGGGGGAGACGGTGGCTCAGTGGTAGAGCATTCGCCCTTGGACCGGAAGTTAACCGGATATTCACCGATTTGATTCCCACTGAGTTCACGTATTGGATGCTTGGAGAGGATACCTAACCCCCCCGTTTCTCCCAACATTGGCCCGTCATGGCAGCCTACTGCTGTGGGGGGCAGCACATAAATTTCCCTAGTGCGAGATCAATGGAGTATGTAAAAAAAAAAAAAAAAAAAAATATATATATATATTTACTGTTAGTGTGGTTGGAGCTAGTACCATCTTCAAGTCAGGGGTAGGGTTTCAGCCCCATGTTTATCGTTTACTGTTCACGATTGTGGGTGGAATCAAGGGTATAAGGATACTATATCAGTTTGTCGTTGTAGTAAGAATCTCATTCAAATTAGGATTAAATGTGCTTCTTAATCAATTAATGAAGAAACCATTAAAAACAATTGTGTGTTTATGCATATTTTGATTTAATTTTAGATTACGTCGATATATAAGAAAAAAATAAAGAAAGCTAGATTTTGTCATAGATATAGATTTGAGCTGTTTAAACGTAAACATATCTCTGACACCTTAAACAAAATTTTCCTAGAAAAAAACAGTTGGTCCAGTTAGTTTTCATATCCCACAGGAATGCCTTCAGTAGACCATGATCTCTCACAGAATTATAACACATTAGGAAAATAATTTAATATTTATTTAATACCATCAAAACTAGTTTATGCTTATTTATCTTAAAAAAAGAAAATGGGCACAACCCTCACCTATGGTCACCAGCTGTGGGTGGTGACTGAAAGAATAAGATTGTGGATACAAGTGGCCGAAATGAGCTTCCTCGGCAGGGTGGCTGGGCTCTCACTCAGAGATCGGGTGAGGAGCTCTGCCATCCGGGAGGAGCTCAGTGTTGAGCCGCTCCTCCTCTGGGTCGAGAGGAGCCACATGGGGTGGTTCGGGCATCTGGTCAGGATGCCCCTTGAGCGCCTCGCGGGCGAGGTGTTTTGGGCCCGTCCCACCGGGAGGAGACCAAGGGGCAGACCCCGGATCCGCTGGAGACACTATGTCTCAGAGCTGGCCGGGGAACGACTCGGGATCCTTTCGGGTGAGCTGGAGGATGCAGCCGGGGTGAGAGAAGCCTGGGCTTCCCATTTGAGGCTGTTGCCCCTGCGACTTGATCCCGGAACCGGCGAAAGATGATGAAACGGAACAGAACAACCCTTTCAAACGTACTCCTATTCCTGTTCACCTTTAGCTTTAGTAAATAAATGGATTTTTACGTCAATCTTTTTTCAGTTGTCCTTGTGCTACTATCTAAATTTAAAATCTCTTAATATGACTTCTTGATTTCTTGATTGTATCGAGGTGCATAAAAGATGGGGACGTTTTCAGAAAATCACCCGTGCTCAACTTAAACCCTCTCTTTAGCATACGTTCAAAGCATCTCACTTCAAAATGGAATCATTTTCATTATTGGAAATGTGTTTCCTTCTTAAGAGAGGGTTGATTAACAAAACACATTTAGCAGCATCCTTACAAGTTGACATATTTAATAATTAAGAGTGATATATTGATGAAACAGAGGTGGTGTAACACGTCCGCTGGGCTTTTGACAGTTTTACAATCAGACAATAAACCTTTCCCTTTAATTACGTCAATCCACACACACATTTAAAGCAACACACTTTCCTATTGTGCTCCTAAGAGCATGTAACCTCTTCACATGCAACTCAGGCCATTAGTTACAGTTCTCTGGTTATTGATGGCACATCTTTACAATTCACCGGAAACAAGGTGGTTCAATAGCAGGTCACCTAAAAACTAAATTACATCTGCTGACTCTGTTTCTTCAATACGTGTGTGTGAAAACCAGTTTCAAGGTTCTGCCGTGGCTTTTATTTTGCATTTATACGAGGCACTGGGATGAACAATGGTCAAGTCAGAGAGAGAGAAAAAGTGATTGATTTTTATTTGACAGCTTATAAGAAACATGGATCACATGACTGCAGACAGGAAAACAGGATGTAGGGCGATACGTAACACACACAGAAAAATAAAATGCTCAGGTCGTGCATGGGAAATGTGGCCTAAGCCCAAATATACAATATAAAAAATGTTTAAGATTGAACACTAGAAAGAACATTTAAAAATGCTTGTTTTTAATTTAAAATCACTTTCTAACAACAAAAAGACTTCAATGCAAAGACAAGATGAAGCCACCAACGAAACAAATAGGCACACTAAGCGTTTTCTTAGTTGAAAGAAAATACATTTTTGATCATGACCTTTACCTTCACTTATTTTTTGTAATAATACAGAAATTTATCACCAATAATAATAATATTAAATAATCTATACTTCTGACAGATTGGTGGCCAGCACAGAGTGTACCCTGCCAGTTGCCTAGTAATTAGAACTTGCAACTCAGTGTTGGACTAACGGTTTTGTTTCATCATCTGTACCCCTTATCCCTCATGGGGGTAGCTGGAGCCTATCCCGGCTGATTTCATGCGAGAGGCAGCATGTACTCTAAACAGGTCCCCAGAGCACCACACACTCATTCTGTTTTACTCTGACTAATCTTCATTCCTCTTCTTTACAGAGTGGTTACATTGCACTTTACTGTAACCAGATGATCAAATTTTGACTGCGTTTTAGTAATGACTATATCATTTTTTGTTTTTGAATCTTTTTTCACAGACACAATTACTTTTCTATAATATTTTAGAGAATACAATCATAAAAAAACTGTATTAGTTTTTTAACTACTATCCACGCCTCTCCTTCTTCTGCTTCTCTAAAAGAAGAGAAACTTGGATTACCTGAAGCTGTGGTTTTAACTCTGATGTGGTCATGTTTTGATTAGTTAAATTATTGAGGTGAAAACTTGCACTACGCAACAGGAAGTAGAATTAAATTCCCATTAGTGTAGCGATTGTGTTACAATTCCCGCTTATCCACCCAACAGCAGGAATGGCCGCAAAGTAAGACATGCTCTCACAAAGAAACTGCAGTCTGTTTCTAATCATTAAGATGAAGGGTAATTTAAAAATGGGTTTCAATTCAATAAAAAAGGTGAAAAATTTGCAGCTTCCACCTAAACACGAGTGTTGTGTAAGAAGCTAAAGTCTATTGTTAACGTAATTTCTTACAGATGAAAATGTCCTTTTCAATTTCCAGATTTTGCAACAGATTCCGTCTGACAAGTAATCGAATAGAGTACTTTAGCATTTTGTTGGAATAAGTGTGCTTGGTTTTTGTCCAGATTAAACCCATTGTTTCTTTACAGCAACCAGCAGTCAATAAGATTAGCTAAACACAGAGCCATTGGTGTGGGGGGAAGGGAGGAATGCTTAGATCTGTCCACAGGTAACAAATTCAATCTAGCAGCACATCTAAAACTTACTAATTATCACTGTCGGTTGCCTGGCAACTTCCCAGTAGATTCTCCTTTCAGCCATGTAGTGTCGGGGTTTTGTAATTACTGAGACGACATTTGGGGTATTTGTTTGTTTGGTGGACAGTGCTTTAAAGTAACTATTTTACTCGGATTTTGGCTTTTTGTTGGCTCTTTTTTAGTTTGCTTAATGCATCAAGTGCGTTAAAGGTTTGTTCCAAATTATTAAACAAACACTTGTGGTTTCGAAGAACTCCAATGGGCAGCTAAATAACTTTTTGAGGATATTGGATTTGCAAAACATCTTACACTTTATTTGTCTTTCTTGCCGAAAAAGAAGGCTTTTTTTTCATTATGTGGCATCACATCTGAAGGCTACAAATGGAATTTTTTCTTCGATTGCTTGAAAAGATTCGTGCATTCTTTGTTGTGGTGCTATCTCTTCCTGCCAGCAAACTTTTTTCCTTCATACAACCAACAAACCGTCCAACTTCTCCACTGGGTCATTGCCTATTTGACTTCAAAGTAATGGAGAAAGTAACTGTGAGATGTCTTCGTCTCAGATTGAAGCTGTTTGTCAAGTTTTTTCTCTTCAGACACAAGAAAGTCCAAAAAGCAAATAATACGAAACTGTAAAAAGTTGCATACTCCAAATAGATATCGCCTTTAGTGTTTCTGTTTAAAATAATGATATTCTAATCACAACTTTAAAGACTGATTTACATAAAAGTGACAAAAAATAACTGGAGACAAGCATCAATCTGATAAGCTCAATTGTCGTTTTTAGTCTTTTTTTGTTGTTAAGCTATGAGTTTCTCTTAAGATTAGTCTGTTCGCACCTCCTCACCTTAGTCCTCCTTCCTCTGACTCACCTCTTTTTTTTCTTACTGGCTCCAAGTTATCCCACTCTCTGGTATCTGTGATGACAGCTCTCCTGGCTCCCACCGCTCGCCTGTCTCTCCTGTTTCTGTTCTTCATTTCCTCCCTTTCGCTTCCCCATCCCTCTTTCCTGAAATATCAGCAGAGAAGTTGTTCACCGAAATACCCTTGTCAGCTGTTGTTTAACTGGGCTGTTTCATCTTCTCTGTGTGTGTTTTTCCTAAAAATATTGGAAAAACTACTCAGATAGAAGCTGTTAAATGCACGAGCAGAGTTTCTATTCTATTAGATTCTTACTGTGCTTAAAATTTTTGTTTGAACATAGTTTGATGTACTGATTAGAAATGATGAAGTGTCCTAGTCTTAACGTGTCTAACCCGTTCCGTCATCTTCCGCTCATCCACGGCCGGATCGCAGGCGCAACAGCCTCAAACGGGAAGCCGAGGATTCTCTCAGTCCGGCTGCATCCTCCAGCTCACTCGGAAGGATCCCAAGTTGTTCCCCGGCCGGCTGTGTGACATAGTCTCTCCAGCAGGTCCGGGGTCTGCCCCTTGGTCTCCTCCCGGTAGAACGTGCCCAAAACATCTCCCCCGCGATGCGCTCGGGGGCATCCTGACCAGATGCCCAAACCACCCCATCTGGCTCCTCGTGATCTGGAGGAGGAGCTGCTCGACACCGAGCTCCTCCCGGATGGCAGAGCTCCTCACCCGATCTCTGAGTGAGAGCCCAGGCACCCTGCCGAGGAAGCTCATTTCGGTCGCTTGTATCCGTGATCTTATTCTTTCAGTCACTACCCACAGCTGGAGACCATACGTGAGGGTTGGAATGTAGATCAACTTGTAAATCAAGAGCTTTGCTTTTCGGCTCAGCTCTCTCTTTACCACGACGGACCGATGCAGCGTCCTAGTTATTGCTGACGCCGCACCGATCCACCTGTCGATCTCCCGCTCCATCCTTCCCCCACTCGTGAACAAGACCTCGAGATATTTAAACTCCTCCATTTGGGGCAGGACCAAATGGTCCATCCCGGCTGCTTCACACTCGGCAGCAAATTGATCCAGTGAGAGCTGGAGATCACGGTCCGATGAAGCTAACAGGACCACATCATCCGCAAAAAGCAGAAATCCAATCCTGAGGTCACCAACCCGGATCCCTCCAATGCCTCAGCTGCACCTACATATTCTGTCCATAAAGGTACCAAGGGATCCCTAACCCAAGGAGAGAAATTCAAGTTATTCCTATAAGTACCTTGAACAAAACGAAAAATGCATAACCCAAAACTGGGCACTATAAGTGTCCGAGATACATTCATTAGATGGATAAATACGTATAGATTCTTGTACGTTTAACCATGAAGTGATCAAATTGGAAAAGGGAAGATCTAACAGCTAAGTTGACTTCATTCACTGCTCAAAAAGACATTGTTAGCCTGATCCATTACACGGTTTCTTTCACTCAATGGAAACCGTCTGACCCTGCACTATTAGGGTTCGTTCACACCAAAGTGGATGGGTATTTTTTTGCCTTGCCTGTCACTGCTTTTTAGTTGTAGCTGGACATATCTGGATAGTTTGTGAGGTCCAATAATCAAAACGTAAATATTGAATGTGATCCATCTAGGTGTGTTTGTAGCAGGTAAGAGCAACAATTGCTGTTTGTGTTTAACGTGACTGCATCATCTCTTTTGGATGATAGGCTGATTGTTTTCAAAACCTTACATAGTGGCTGGAGTGAAATCAAATTGAGTGGAGTCACCAGGTGACGTGAGTCTGGAAAATACATTGTTGGAAACAATAGAACCCTTGTCAGCACAAACAGCACAATGTAGTCAAATAAGGCATAAAATTCAATTCCTGGTTTTAGAAACTTAATGCAATATATCTTAACTGAGTTTAAATGGTGGCTGGACAGTGAGACTTGAGACCTCCCAACCAAAAGGTTGCTGGTTCAAGCCCTGGGTCAGATGCACACTGGTCTTTCTGAGTTTAGTTTGCGTGTTGTTCCTGTTTGTGCGTGTTTTCTCCAAATAGGCTGACTTCCTCCTTGCTAAAACAGACATATGATGGTGATTGGTAATTGAGTATCTGCTGAATTAAGTGAGATCTCGGGCGTCTGTCTGTGTGATACTGAAACAAACTTGAACCTTACGCAGATCATACCCCGCCTCTCACGCGATTTAAACCAGGATGGGCTCTGGCACTCCTGTAATCCTGAATTGAACAATCATTTCAGAAAATAAGCAAATGAAAGTTTAAATAGCATGAAGGAACTGACTGCCTCGTACCACCAGACTGCCAGTGGTAATTTTGGGGATTAGAAACTTTCAAAATTTCTTTAAAAAAATTCAAACGCATAAGAACAAAGTCTTGAAAATGGTAACTGCTGTCACTTTGTACTTTATTTCATCTCAAAAATTTTAAATTAATGTTCTATAAAAATGTTTTGTTTTCTTTTTTTTAGATTTAGATCTAAGGCAGTGGCCTTAAAAGCATCCTGTACAACTCTGTCAAACTTTGACAGAGTAAAACACCTGTGTGCCAGTTGAGGTCAACGAGGTTCAGACCTCATTAATTTTTTTTAGAACTAAAAATAAAGTTTGACAATGTAAACAGCTGTTTGAAACAACAACAGATGAAATGCTCTGGCTGAGTGCATTCATGACATTTCTTTTCATTTTAATTGACTTTTAATACTTGTAGAGATACTGATGGGAAGAAAAACTTGCTGCAGGAGTAGATTTAAATGGTGAGGAAAGAGACAACAAATGCAAATGAAAGAAATAAGGTGTTTACTGATATGTTCTTTCTACCTGTAATTTTTCAATTTATCCGGTTTGCAAATTTAAAGCTTAGGAAATCTGTGTGTTTAAAAACTTTGTATTATTATCTTTTCATACCTCTTCTTCTTCTTCTTTCGGCATTTCCCTTCAGGGGTCGCCACAGCAAGTCAGTTTCTTCCATCTAACCCTATCTGCTGCATCCTCTTCGGTCACACCAACTATCTTCATGTCTTCCTTCACTGTATCCATGAACCTCCTCTTTGGTCTTCCTCTAGTCCTCTTTCCGGTTGGTTACAAATTCAGCATCCTTCTTCCGATGTACTCTCTCTCCCTCCTCTGCACATGTCCAAACCATCTCAGTCTTGCCTCTCTGACTTTATCTCCAAACCCTCTAACATGTGCTGTTCCTCTGATGTACTCATTTCTAATCCTGTCCATCCTGGTCACTCCCAGAGAGATCCTCAGCATCTTCATCTCTGCTGCTTCCACCTCTGTTTCCTGTCTTTTCCTCAGTGCCACTATCTCTAGACCAAACAGCATGGCCGGTCTCACCATGGTTTTGTACACTTTTCCTTTCATTTTAGCTAAAACTCGTCTATTACACATCCCACCTGATACCTTTCTCCACCCATTCCATCCTGCCTGCACATGCTTCTTCAGCTCTTTTCCACACTCTCCATTGCCCTGGACTGTTGATCCTAAGTACTTAAATCTTCCACCTTCTTTATCTCTTAGCCCTGTAACCTCACTTTTCCATTTGGATCTCTCTCATTATTATCTTTTCAAGCTGCTCCTTGAAATATCAATGAATATAGCATCCCAACCACCAGAAAGAGTTATTACGTTTATGGATCCTACAGATCTTTAAAACATGGTCAATGACCACTTTTAACGTCGTAAGTCAACAGATGTATGCTAAAAACTGTTTGACTGAAGTATCTCGGTTCTGATGCTTGAATTTAACCACTTCTTGCAATTCTATAAATTGGTTCGGTATTATTGGTTCGGTATGTGAAGAGCTTTTGCATGTTCTATGTAGTGATTGAAGGTGACCCCTTGTCCAATGAAGGATTAAACACTAATCAAAGATACCAGTTCTGCTCATAAATGTATGAGCTTAAATATATATAACACACAAAGATCAAAACATTGTTTCATTTAACCAATTTTGACAGATATGTTTACTACCAATAATAGCAGCTTCTTCTTGGAACAAGATTAATACTTCCTGTCTAATAGTGGATTTTAACGGGATATTTAAGGACTCAATCACACAGCAAAATTATAGCAATTTAAACTGATATTTCTAATATTGATGGGGAGGTGCTGGCTCAGTAGTAGAATGTTCGCCCTTGGACCGGGTCCAATCCCACTGACCTCATGTCTATGTGTCCTTGGGGAGGACACCTAACCCCACGTTTCTCCCACTATTGGTGGCGTACTGCACGGTGCAGCATGCTGTGGTGCAAAGCAGCAGTGAAGTTTCTTCATTGAGGGATGAATAAAGTATGTTGAAAAAAAAGAGAGTAATATTTCTTATCAATTAAGCTCATTTTTATGCCTGAGCTTACAGAATGTGGAGAAAGCATTAAGCACTTTTTCTGTTCAGGGTTAGATGTTTGTGTTTCTTCCAAATCCCCAAAGGGATTTTAATGAAACTGTCTACATCTGTCAGTACCAACTAAAGTTGAACTGATAAAATTTTCAGGATCATGCTAACAAAGTTTGAGGTCATAAGTAACTCCCAAACTGGTGAATGGCACTTAATGGAACTGCCCACAGTTGTTAAACACCAACTATAAATGAATTGTTATAGATTGTGGTTTAGCCCAGGTGAAGTACTGTATATGGTTGGACGTACTCTTGTTAATATTGAGTTCTCTATCAACATTTTCTACTGACAACGTAAAGATAAACTTCGGTGACATTTACTGCTGTTTGTATCGACGTAAATGATTCACGCAGTTAACTACTGACGCAGCAATTGAATCAGAAAAACTTGATTATCATCAGTAGGGCAGACAATTAGATAATGAATAACATAAGCAGGATGTGCTTTCAAAGTGAATGAGAAATAACCGAGAAAAATAACATAAAAAAATCATACAACACACCAAACACTAGATTCAAAACTTTGACATTTCAAGTGGTTCACTTGGGTTAAACTCAAACTGTTAATGTATCGGATTAACTCTGTCATGTAGGACTCGTTGAGCTCACCCGTATTTTCTAAAGATTAACCTCTTTTGTCACATAGAACAGAGCCATCTTAAAATTTAGTAGGCAGCTTCATTAAGTCATAATCACTTCATCAACCTCTCGATGTCTCCATTCAATATGTCACCTGTCCCTCCTCTTCTCCTTTGTAGAAGAACACCCTTTGATCTGTGGCATGATGGCAGCTGCTCTTTGTTGACTAACTCCATAAATAAACTAGCAAAGGCAGTTTTCTTGCTTACCGCACAAACACACCAACAGGCTAAAGATCTCACAAGAATAAGTTTTTAGGGCGAGCAGCCGGCTTGTAATTTTTACAAGTTAAACCTGTAAATACTGACACAAAGTATGTAAAGTAATAAAAATGAACAGACTGGTATAATGCTGAACAGAAAGTATATTTTTGGAGATTTATGGGTCAATTACTTTTAGTCTGGGCCCAATTTATTTCTTTTTGTGGTTTTGTGATTCAATGGTAGCTGTGGTTTAGATGTCAGAATAAGAGAGTAAGTTAATAAAATAAACATCACCATGGCTGGTCCAGAATTTTTCTCACAGAACACAGAAACTAAAGCAGATATGAATTCAATCAAAGCAAACATTTTTATCATTTAAATTGTCTTCAAACAAACTACTTTTTCCAATAATGCAAAAAATAAATTAAACAAATAGATAATATTTAATTTACAGTCTTAGACACATTTTGATTCTCGTCCCGGGGCGGAATTCCTCTTTCGCATGGGTCCACATGAGGTTTCTTCTATTTTCCTCACCTTTTTTTTTTTTTTTGAGATTTTCTGAGTTTTTCCTCACCTTGAAGGAGGGTCTAAGGCAGGGGTGAACAAAGTTTTTGATTTGCGGGCCACATTGGGTTCTAACATTTGACCAAAAGGCCGGAACAGGAACAGATGGATGGCATAGTTTGGTAAACAAGCGTGCTAGATATGGAAAGCCATTGGGGCCACTACACAAACGTAATCTAGCGTGCTAACATTAAAATCAAGTGCCCTGGCATAAAAAAAACCCCAAAAACGTGCATCTAGCACGCTAAGTTTAAAATGTAGGTTTGAAATCTCTTGACAATCTATTTTGATAAAGTGCGCATCACGGAAACACACACATTTTAATGGAAGCACTGTTGTTGGTTTTGCAACAAAGCCAATATATCTAGAGTGCGCCATCTAGTGAGGAAACATCCAAATTGCAGGGGAAATAAAATATTGACATGGTTTATTGATTTATATTTTTTCAGGCCGGATTAAAACGTTTAACGGGCTGCATGTGGCGTGCGGGACATAGTTTGCCCATGCCTGGTTTTGGGGCAGCAATGTGCTGAAATTGTTCAGCTAGTTTTGTCAGCTTTTAGCTGTGTTTTTGTGTTTATAAATTTTTCTTTTCTGATCCATGTTTTTAGACTTTTTTCAATTTGCAATGTGAAGTCCATTGAGACTTTTTTTTTTTTATGACTTTTGGCTATAAAATATGATTGAATTGAATTTTTTGTTACGTTCATTAATAAAGTCAGCAAGAGATCGTTTTTTTCTTAATCAGCATGGACCTCGGCCATGGGCTCTAAATTTGGATACTTTTTTTTTTTTTAGAAACATACAAATTATTAAGAATATTAATATTTATAGTGACTTTTCAAGGATTTAAATAACTCAATAGTGCCCGATCGTAAGATTGTTAGTTGGTAGTGAACAACTATCTCTGATAGAGTTGTATCCATGGACAAATTTCTAAAGGGACACTCCTGCATTTCAAGCACGTAGGAGTCAAACAAAATACTCTATTTTTTTTTTTTTTTCTGGTGAAGCTAAATGGTCCATAATTGTCCACTCCATCTTACTTTTTACAATAGAACTTTTGTCTACAGTCTTTTAGGGAAGCTCGATATGGATCGATAACGTTTCAAGTTAACTACTGTCCTTGTTTTGTTTTTTTAAAAAAAGACTGATATGCAATTTGAAGTTAAATAAAATAGGACATAGAACCACTTAAACAAGATGGCTCAATTTAAACAGCGTTGTCTTCATAGTTGTCACTCTACATTTGCTTTGCATGTCTTTGAAACAATGTCAACTGTTCAGCTTTTACCATTTGCTCACTTGATGAAAGACATAAATACAGCACAGGAGAAAAGGCATAAACTTGAACGTGACCCACAAATGACATGATAAATGGTGTTTCAGCTAGACATGGGGCTATGTCTAGCATGGCACCATTTATAATCTGCTCTGTGTGGTTGGATTAGTCCAGATTTGCTGAATCTATGAGTCTTGGTTAATTTTTTTTTTTGTAAGTACACATAGTTAGATGTTTTCGATAAATTGATATCTAATTAGCTTATCTTCAACAAAGTGTTTTTAAGGTTTATTTATTTTTTTTTTATTTTGAATTACTCTATTCATCCCTCATCGGGGAAATTTGTTTGCTGCACTCCTTACACCGCAGCAGGCTGCCCTTCAACGGCACCAATGGTGGGAGAAGTGGGGGCTAGGTGTCTTCTCCAAGGACCCTAGACGTGCTCTCCGTGGGACGCGAACCCGCGACCTTCCGGTCCGCGGGCGAACGCGCTAACCACGCGGCCACCGTCTCCACCTTCTTCTTTTCCTTTCAGATTTCCCATCAGGGTTCGCCACAGCAAGTCAGTTTCTTTCATCAGACCCTGTCTCCTACATCCTCTTTGGTACACAAGCTATTTTTATGTCCTCCTTCACTGTATCCATGAACCTCCTCTTTGCTCTTACTCTTGGCCTCCTACTTGGCGGTTCCAAACCCAGCATCCTTCTGCCGATGTACTCTTTCTCTCCTCTACACATGTCCAAACCATCTCAGTCTGGCCTCTCTGACTTTATCTCCAAAACCTCTAACATGTGCTGTTCCTCTGATCCTGTCCATCCTGGACACACCCAGAGAGAATCCTCACCGTCTTCATCTCTGCTCCTCTATCTTTGTTTCCTGTCTTCCACTGTCTCTAGACCAAACAGCATGGCTGGTCTCAGCACCATTTCATTACATATTTTATCCAACAAATTTTCTTCCATTAAGCAATGTTTTTGCTCTGATGTGAACCTTTTTGCTATTGTGTAACTTGAATTTTGTCATGCAATGTGCCTCATTTATTATTTTTTAAAAAATAAGTTGGTCATTTAAACACTTGCTGCTCACTCTGATTTGTTACCTGTTATCGTCAAAAGCCATCAAGTACCAATTTTTCTTCAAGTCATTTATCACCTGATTTATTATATGAATTACATTTGTTTGATCTTTTCTTTGTCAGGGTTGTCAGTGAAAAATATATTTTGATCTATTTGTGGGAAATTTGACCCGTTTTTTTAACCTCTGCTGATTCACTGTTCTACAAACTCTTCTATTGACCTGTTTAGAAATTCCAGTGGTTTCCTGTACACCTTTCGAGGCTTTTATGCAGAATTGCTTGAACAGATGTGGAGATTAGATGTGACTCTTCAAACACAATTTTTGTAGCCTTACAGCTACATCAAAGCTGTCAAATTATGTTTGATTATATTTACTGAACAATTGTATTGTAAAAATAAACTTGTGTTCCTTACAATAGTTTAAATGAAAATGATCTTTGAAATCTACCATAATCTTTGTTTTTGGCTTGAAATCTTGAGAAAAAATTAATCATTTTTCTTAGATTTCTTTTTTCATTTTAGTGTGCAAACAGAATACTTTTGAACAGATTTGCTTTGAACTGAAAGATTTCAGTCTGGAAAATTTGCATGATGAGTCTGAAAAAAAAATTGGCTTGTGTTGCTCCAGTGAAGAAAAATGAAATGATTTTTTTTATGAAAATTGCATCACAGAAAGAATTTGCAATTCCAACAATTTCCATAAAAAATTTAACAACCTGCTAACTTGTCAAATAAAAAAACAATGTGTCCAATCTAAAAAGCAAATAACCATGAAAACAAAAAAAGATTTACAAGAAAACTGTAAGAAAGACCGAATTACAAAGCTCAAAGCGAAATCATGCTGTCAGATTACACACTCCATCTGCCATCTGTCCTTAGAAGCACTTCTTTGATTGGTCCAGAGGATGGGAAGGTGATTATCACCCAGTGATGCAAAGGTCTCAGCATCCAGTTTGTCAAACCTTAAAGCAGATCAGTATCATCAGGTTGCTCTTTTGTGAAGACTTTGCTCAAAAAGAATGAAATAGTGGACACTTAATCCCCCTTTGATGAACGTATTTTAATCCCACTGTCAGAAAAATTGACAATTAAGACAAATAAAAAAATGAGATGAGCGTTGTGAAATGCCAGATGGACAAAGAAAGCATGATTAGAATTAATTATGATGAAGAGTTGGAGCTCTATCGGACACACAAATTTTTCCAGTTGGGGATTAATAAAGTATTTTGTATCTGCTGGTTTAAAAATGCCTTTTGGACTTGTGGGCATGATCCGGAATTGGATTAGAGAGTTGGGTAGTTTGAAGGCAGATCAGATGAAATGCCAATTTACCTGATGGGAGAAGCCTTCACGGCTGATTCCTCCATTCTGTGACTGCATGAGTGTATTTGTGTCTCATTAGCAAGAGGAAACAATCTCAGTGAAAGCGATGTTGCTTCACACCTTGTTCAAAATGTTTTAACCATGTAATACTTTACGTTTACGAATCCACATCTACACACACATGCAGCATAGAAAATGTATTTTGTTTGAGGGCAATACTTGTTGCTTGAATATAATAAGTCAAATGTGCTATTGTTAGGCATGCTGGTATGTGTGTGTGTGTGTGTGTGTGCATTTTTGGAAATAGAGCTAGAATGACGAAAGCAGGGTGAAATTCTAGCGAAGTTGGAGCAACCAAGGTGAACAAATGAAGGAAAATAAGAGACAAACAAGCATTTTCTGTAAGAGTGCAAAAGCTTTTATCGTTTTTTTGCTTAGTTTCACAATGCAGATGGTGTGAAATGTTCAACATCCACACATTTTCAGGACAGGTCACAGATGTAACACATCCAAAACCTTTTTTTCTCTCACCAGGGATGTCTAGTTTCCCAAAATGCATCGTGGGTCGGCTATTTGATTTGCTCTCATTAGACGGTACATCCCAGCAGTGGCTCTACTTCAAATATACCCCATTACTTCTCCTGGTTTTATAGATAGTAAACTATCTACATATTCTTGATCATTAATATCTTTGCCTTCTATTTCCATCTCCATGGAGACGGATACATGCATTCTGATGAAACCTTGACTCCAAATCCAACAACAGTGCAACCGTGCAAAAGGAGACATACCTTCACCATGTATGGAGTTTTCCAAAAGTATTACCCATCCTGCTTTGCTGAGCAACAACAGTGGCTTTATTTTGTTGGAATGAGACATTTTGAACAAGCAGCAAAAAAAAAAAAAAAAAAAAATCTGACTCAAACTTGATGTTAGACAGCAATCAAGAAGATCTCAAACTCCGAACATTCTCAGTGGTGTTATTGTGATTGTGTAAAATTTTCGTCTCTCAAATACATTTCTTCTTATGAATCTGAGATGGAGAGTGATTTATATCAGGGATTCCTCCAGATGGTAGAAAAGAGCACGATTATTACGCTGAATGGGGGTGGATGCTGGAGTCCTCAGTGAGGAGGCAAGGGGGTTAAATCTCTTTGATTGGAATGCACAGCTGCACAAGGACACATACATGCACACTGAAAAATGCACATGCATATTGTTCCACAGCTGAGCATGAGAAGAATGCGCAGGAGTTTCTAGAAGTATAGCAAAACTTCAGAGAGCCGCGTGAGTCAGCGGTGGAGCTCTGCGTCTTCTCGTCTGCCTCTCATCTTTCTGTTTATCTTTGTGGTGTCATCTCAGGCTCACTCTTTCACCGTCTAACTTTTATTAGCGGGTTTCAGAGCAGCTTGGTCTCAATGCACGTTTTTAAACACTTCTTGTGTCTATTATTTTCTTGCAGGAGCTCATAATTCAGCAGTCGGCACACACTCACCTGACAGCTGTTTGAGACATGGTCAGCAGAGTGGAAAGTCAAAGACAAACATGGAGTGATGGAAATGAAGACAGTCACACAGAGGGAATATTTGAAGGTGGGAGAAACCATCTTGAACAAATTTCTTTCTTCAGCAGCTGTGATCAATGTCGTGATATAGAATCACCTCTGAAATACTAAAAGAAGTTAATAAGGTAACTTGGGTTCAAGAAGGTGCAACGTGCTTTTGTTGAGCTATAAGTTTTATCTGATATCTCATAAAATAAACACGATACTTTTTGTTAGCTTATGCAGCAGAGAATCTGACGGCCAGGGTTCCCGTCGTTGGCTGCCACCCATCTCCTCCTTCACTGACCCTTATAGCCCCTCCTGCAGGTGGTGAGTTCATTGGAAGAGCAGGCCATGTCCCTTGTGCGGGCATGGCCCGGCTGGGCCTATGGGTAAAAGCATGGCCACCAGGCGCTCGCTCTCATGCTCCACCCTCGGGCCAGAGATTACGGATACAAGCGGCCAAAATGAGCTTCCTCCGCAGGGTGGCTGGGCTCTCACTCAGAGATCGTGTGAGGAGTTCTGCCATCCGAGAGGAGCTCGGTGTCGAGCCGCTCCTACCCCAGGTTGAGAAAAGCCAGATGGGGTGGTTCGGGCATCTGGTCAGGATGCCCCCTGAGCGCTTTGATGGTCAGGTGTTTTGGGCACGTCCCAACGGGAGGAGACAAAGATGCAGACTCCGGAACCACTGGAGAGACTATGTCTCACAGCTGGCTGGGGATAGACTCAGGATCCTTCTGGGTGAGCTGGAGGATGCAGCTGGGGTGAGAGAAGCCTGGGCTTTCCATATGAGGCTATTGCCCCCGCGACCCGGACCCGGATAAGTGGAAAACGACAGAACGGAACTTTTTGTTAGCTCAGAAATTAGATATTTGCCAAAAAAAAAAAAAAAAGCTTCTTCATACATTTGGTAGCATTTTTGTGAATTCCAACCCTCCTCGTTCTCCTCTTAGTCCCACTTAGTGGGTGGATACACAACACAGCGTAAATTTCCCTTAAGGCCGCACATCAAGTTAACAAAGTTAGTAGAGCGCATAATCTTAATGTTCTTGTGTTCTTGTTTGCATTTACATAAAAATGGCAAATTGTGTCGAGGGGAAGGACCCAGCCTGAGAGGAGTGTGTGCAGAAAAATACTTTCAAATCATGGTATGCCAGAGAACAAAATGCATTGCCAAGAACAACCCGACTTTCAAATAGTATCCGAACTGGACGGGAGAACTCGCAACAGAAACACTTTAAGTAGGTTTGTAATGTGGGAGTTACGTTTATAATTGAAACCTCCAAAAATGTGATTTTATTTGAAATCCCAATGACGCCTTTAATCACTTGGATGGTACTTTTCTAATACTTTTACTTAACTCAGCCTTGTTGTCCTCCATTCTTCCTGTCTTCCCTTCTGCCATAAATATATTTTCTATTTGTCCATCTTTTTCTCTAAACTTCTCATTTTTATTGCTGCCTTTGGTTTTCTTTCCATTTTCATTTCTCGTCCTTTAAATCGTTCATCTTCCCTTTATTTTTTCTTATACTACTCCCTTTGTTTTTGGCCCTTCACAGTTGCATTTTTGTTAAGTTTTCTTGTCCTCCTTTCAGCAGATTTTGTCCATCCCGACCTTGTTTGGTCCTTATTGTCCTCTTTTTTATTTTCTCTCCTTTTTAGGTATTTCCAGAATAGCTGTGTTAGCACCCTGACTTTATGCACCAGTTTACACTTCACTGATAAAATTGTGCTATAAACAATACAAGCTACTGACGTTGCAATATTGACCCCACTGTTTCATGCAAATCTAAATTTATAAGTTTCACATATTAGTAACATTGGTGTTTTAAAAACGAATCCCCGAAATGAAGTTGATTTTTGACAACAAGTGTTGGTTGATAAATGCTGGCATGAACCACTAGTTTGCTTCACAGATAAATGATGATCACAACAAGAAAAATGATACTTGAAATGTCGTCTACGTGCCATCTTGTTCCAATTTGTCTTTAGAAACATTCATGTCCCACCAGCTTGCCACTGTGGATCCAATTCCACATGCATCATGTGTTAATTACTCTTGGAATAATGAAGTTAGCTGTAATTTATGAGTTGTCTTTATAATGCTGTTTTGGAGTATGCTAGAATTGAATGTACTTTATTAATCCCCGAAGGGAGATTTGAGTGCTGCAGTGGAAACACTAGGTGTTTAACACCTTGATGCCCTCTCACCCCTAACCACCGGCATCCAGTCCGGTAGCACTGTGTTCAACTTGGCAACCCAAAAGCTAGAGTCCGGAATGGGTCACAAAGCCAGGCTGCAGTGTAGAACCCCAAACTGTCCTTTCTGTATTTTACTGGGTCCGAGTGTGCTTCTCCAGTTCCTCAAGCGAGCAACCGGACGTTTTCATGGAAACCACAAAATTGGTGTAGGACTGGGGTGTCCAACTCCAGTCCTGGATGGTCGGTCTCCTGAAGTTTTTTATGTGCTCTTGCGTCTTCACACCTGATCCAGGTTATTCGGTCAATGTGCCAATTGTTTTGACTGTTGATTTCACGTAAAGTGCATTAGTTGTATTAAACCAATAGCATGTAGAAAACCTTCAGGACACCGACCCTTTGTTGTAGGGTACGATTTTGACTTTTTCAGAATTGTAAATGTGAAAAAAAATACAGAGGAGATTTATTCCATATGACCACATTTGAAGTAACTGATACTACTGTATCAGCTTGTATCATTTCATCAGTCTGTCTGACTGACTTATGAAATGTTTTTATGTGCTTCATTTTTCTTTCATTTCCTCTCATCTCTTTCACCACTTCTCACTGTGACTTTGATCACCTTTATTCTTTTGTGTTTACTCGCTCCTCTGTTTTGGTCTGCGGATCGGTTTGAAGTTTACCAGTAGGGGTGTATGTGGGCTGTAACCTGCAGGTCTTTGTACTGAAAATGACTTGTGTTTGTATAGAAAGGTATACAGGGAGTCAGCTCTATGTGTTTGTGTAAATTCAATTTGAATTTCAATAAATAAAATCGGATGGGATGTAGAGACAACGTGCCCACACATCGAGTGGTGTAGATTCCTGGAGGATATATTTGTTAGTGGATCACAACGTTTTTATGCACTGGACAGAGATATTGCATTGAATCATATTTTTAGACAGTTGTGTTTTCAAAAATTCTTTTATTTTTTTTAGTGTAATTTTTATAAAAGAATTTCTAACAATGTGTGACACGCTTTTTACCCCTTGGCCAGGTTGCACTTGGAAAATACATTTTGATCTTAACAGTTTTTTTTACTGGAGAAAAAAAGGTATAATAGAAAAATAACAATAAAAAACTTTTCTAAAAGCCTGCATTAAAATATTTGTTCATTTAACATTAGAAATGTAAAATGAGCAAACAACGTGTGAAACTCTTTGACAAAATTACCCAAAATGTTTTGGTCGAAAAGTTTAGCACCACTTGTAAAATATGAAAAAAATAGTGTTAAAAGAAAAAAAACATAGAAGCATTACATGTGCCAAATATTCTGTGTTATCAATGGCATTTGAATTTGAATATTTGATCATTTAATTAAAAGCTATTTTTACAATGAGTGATAATGAACCATTAAATTGTTGCTCTATTCAAAGTTTTGAATAATTAGATTATTCTTGTTAATTGTTAATTAGATTTTTTGCTGCAATAATAAATTTCTTTCCAAATAAAAAGCCTGAACTTTTAAGTGGTTTTATCCAGAATGCAAGAGGAACTTTGCTTTGGTGTTGCGCAGAATGTGAGGACATACGTAGAATAGAATCTTCAATTATTCTGATGTGCAACACAACCGTAAGTTTTTCTCTGTGTGTACATTTTTTCTTGGGCCACACACACTCAACAGAAAGGCACAGAAGAAGAAGAGTGTTGCTGTGGTTACAGTTTCTAATTTAATAAACACACTTTCTAACCAGAAAGTCCTGCCAGTCTGTAAATAAAATGACAAGATTTCAAGCTGAAGTATTTTTAACACCAAACATTATGAGATCGACCAAAATAATCCCTCTGAAGATAACTGTCCAAAGAGTCATTTTTGTATATTGTGAATGATTTCTTTTCAAACCAAATACTAGAAATGCTTTTACTTTGAAAACCTTAAAAAAGTATTATGTAAATGTCTAAAAACAAACATGTAATAAGATTAGACAACTACCGGTAGTTTGATCTAAGAGGTAGTGAACAAACATTGGCAAGACTCTGATTATTACAAGTTCATCCCCTAGTTCAGTAAGATCCTCAATCTGAAGCAAAAATGGTCCTGATGGCTCCACCTGTAATGGATCAGACTGGTTGTGTTAATATTTAAACAACATTGTCTCATCTTTTGCTATTGCAGCACCTCCTGCCAACTCTGCTTAAAACATTTAACTTCCGTTTCTTTTTAAAAAGTGGTGCTACTGGCCACCAGACGAGAATTACGCAGAGGTGTCAAAAGGCATTATGGGGCAAATGAGGAGGAAAAAGTTGGCTATCACAAAGACACTGAACCATAAAATAAAAGGAGCAGCAGATTTAGTGTAAGTTTAACTGGTATGGAAATGGTACAGGAAATAGAATTTTATTTAAAAACTGGACGTAAAACCAAATTTAAAAGCTACTTGTCTGTGTTTCTCAGCCTCAAAGAACTGAAGGGTAATTGAAATGCTCAAAGAGGCTGATTTTCACCAGTACAAAAATTGGGGAATGTTTTATTTTCTCACACAGCGGGGACTTTATTTCGGCTTCGGCTTCATTTTATTTCGGCTTCTCGGTTCATGGATCATAAACTAACACGCAAACCATATACACATACCGGCATGCAAAGAAATGGCATATCTTCTTCTTTCGGCATTTTCCTTCAGGGGTCACAACAGCAAGTCGGTTTCTTCCATCTAACCCTATCTGCTGCATCCTCTTTGGTCACATCAACTATCTTCATGTCTTCCTTCACTGCGTCCATGAACCTTGTCTTTGGCCTTCGATTCCTGTCTAACCTCATCTGTCAGCCTATCCATCACCATAGCAAACAGCAAAGGACTCAGAGCAGATCCCTGGTGCAGTCCCACCCCCACACTGAACTCCTCTGTCTCACCTACAGCACACCTCACCACTGTCTTACAGCCCTCATACATGTCCTGCACCGCTCTAACATACTTCTCCGTCACACCAGACTTCTTCATACAAAACCATAGTTCTTCTCTAGGTACCCTGTCATGCGCTTTCTCTAGATCTACGAAGACACAGTGCAGCTCCCTCTGACCTTCTCTGTACTTCTCTATCAGCAACCTCAAGGCAAATACTGGATCTGTAGTGCTCTTTTTAGGCATAAAACCATACTGCTGCTCACAAATTCTTACTTCAGACCTTAGCCTAGCTTCGACAAATTTTTTCCATTACTTCATCGTTTGACCGATCAGTTGTATTCCTCTGTAGTTACCACAACTCTACAAATGGCATATGATCATGAGTTTAAAAACGACATTATAGTGCTAAGAAGGATTAGTTAGTAAGAAAACTAGTTACAAACACACATGGTCCTCTAGCATCCCTATAAGTTTACTTGGAAAATAAATCATGCAATTAAAAGGTCAAAACAACAATTAGCAGTAGGCGCTATTTTAATTAAGCAAATAATTTACCATGTTATTAATGTTTAAATAACAACACCGACGCTAAATAAGTTCAACTTTTATCCTTAAATTGCCAAAAGTCCTTTTTGGAAAAAACATAGCGCTCATTAGCACATTTGTTGTGAATTACCTTCAATTTTTTTTCAAATGACAGTGATGGTTTATGTAAATGACTTATTTCTAATAATTTTTAATCCGGGTAAAAAGGTGGCTTGAAGCATAAAAACCTGAAAAGAGCTGCTATGATGCAAGCTAGCCAAGTTCCCACACAGCAGTAGCTGTTGCACTCTCGCTATGCGCTTCGTCAACAAGCTTCAAGCACCACTAACCGAAATGATGACAGCCATGCAAATTGGTATTAACATTAAGCATGTCAGGCAAGTGAAGGCTAGGCGAATGGTCTTTAAGTCCTACACACAATGACATGGTTATCTCCAGCATGACAGCATATAGAACTGGGCAGCTCGACAAAGTAAGCTGTGTAGCATGACAAATTCTTCTGTAAAGCTGGTGGTTGTGCCGCTCGAAACTATGTGTACGAATGTGTTCACATGTGTAAGTCTATGTGTTCATCCATTCATTTTAAAAGCTGCTTGAGGCAACACCGGATTGTGGAGGATGATAGAACGAATTCCAACAAATAACCAAGGGAGAGGTAGGGTACACCCTGCACAAGCCAACAATGTGTTTTAACCAATGTTCCTCCTTTTTTTATGCATTGCTATTTAAAAAAAAAAAAATCCATTTCATTCTAGGGGCAGTAGTTAGCACAGCAAGAATGACAGAGAATGATGCGGGGACGAATCTTGGAACACTGGTGTTTCTGTGTGAAGTTTGCATGTTCTCCTCGCATATGCGTGGCTTTTCTCCAGGTACTCCGGTTTCCTCCCACTCACCAAAAACATACATGTTAATTTTGATTGGCCACTGTAAAATTGCCCCTAGGAATGAGAGTGTGTGGTTTGTTGTGTGTGTATTGCCCAATAACAGACTGACGACCTGTTTGGGGTGTATCCGAGACAGGCTCTGGCCCACAACCCTCTTGGGGATGGACGGTTCAGAAGAGGAAGGAATTTACTTTATTCTAATTATTAGTTTGACTTAAAGCTTGGCGCAGTGGGTAGCACAGTTGCCTCACAGCAAGAAGGTTGTGGGTTCGAGTCCCGGGCAGGAATGAGGCTTGGAGCACTTGCGTTTCTGTGTGGAGTTTGTATGTTCTCCCCGTGTTTGCGTGGATTTTCTCCGGGTACCCCAGTTTCCTCCCAACCTCCAAAAACATGCATGTTAGGTTGATTGGCTGATGCTAACTTGCCCCTAGGAATGAGTGTGTGTGTGGGGCCCCACGACAGACTGGCAACCTTTTTGGGGTGTACCCTGTCCATCGGCTTAAATCAGCCGGGATGGGCTCCTGCGCCCCCCCCAATCCCATAAGGGATAAACGGATAAGAAGGTGACTGACTGACTTAAAACTTGACAATAGATTTAAAAAAATACTCCCCATTCCTTTAATCATGCTGTACGTGGTTCCATGTAACAAGCTTTTAAAATGATGTTTAATAAAACATCAAGATGTGCATATTTTATCGTCTTCGTGACACAAACGGGTACATGTATGAAACAGGAGAACATTTAGCTTAGAAAAAAATGCCATGTGTGTGGGGTCTTCCCTTCTAATAAAAACATTCCAGCCAAGCGAGGACAGGAGAGAACGACTGAAGAACATATCCCAGAATAGGGCGAAACACAATGAAAAGAAACAGAATGTTGTTAAATTTTTACAAGCTGAATGAGATGGGGTTATATTACCTTGTTACTTCGGAGACGTTCTTAGGTCTTTGTTGTAGCTTGTCACATAAAAGCTAGGAAATCAGTTTTCATTCAAATTTCCTGTTATTTTTTGCACTTTCTATCAAATATTTCAAACTATATTTCTATTATGTAAAATGCCTCCTGATTTATACTTGATTCCAATCCTTATTGAACCCCTTTCTGCTCTCATGCTACATTTCGGTTTCCTTTCAGACATCATACAGAACTACTGGACCCAATAAAGATGGTCATATGCATACGTACATATAAATTTAATTCATCCTTAATCGAGTGTAATCCTTCATATATATTTTATGGAATGTACTCATTTTTTATTCAAAAACCCATCTCTCCATTTTTTTCTCTCTTTGCTGTATTAGACTGTTAAAATTCCACTGAGGAGGATCCAGTTTGAAGAGATGAAGCACAGATGAGAAAAGCAGGAGGAAACGGCTGGATGATGGAAGTGTGGGAGTGTGAGAGTGAGGAGGAGGATGGAGTATGATGGGATGAGGGGGATGGGAGTTGGTTTGGAGGAGACAGCAAATGGAAGGCAGATATGTCCGGCTAAGGGACGAGTTATTGATCCTTTGTGAGATTAACTGGTTTAGACCAGTGGCGACATGCATTGTCCAACTGGACTTAATGCAACCATAAAAAAAAAAGTGTTTTGATAGGAGGTTATGTTTGTTTCAGTTTGAGATTCTGACATCTTGCACATAAACACGTTGGTAAAGAGACGCCTGGATCAAACCTGATGTGTTTTGCAAAATTATAAAGCGTATTGTGCCAGTTCATGCTTAAAGGATATCGGCCAATAGTGAGCAGATGGTGAGCATACCAAATTTATTTGCTTGTGCTACGTAATGTTGGCAAATTATTACTTATGTTGCCTACATTAGCAAGACTATATATACATATACTGCACATTTTACTCGATAGTAAAATGTGTCACACTAATTCATGCTCAGCTGCATCCAAACCAATAGGCCAATAGGTTACACCAATAGTGAAAAGAGATACTTTGAACGGGTGCACAGGAAAACCAACATTTAGCTCGAATCTTTGTGGAAGTCATTTTAAGAGTAAGCCCTGATTTAATGAAGGTGAAACTCCAACTGTGCGTGGCTAGAAAGAGAGACGGAATGGAGGGGGAGAAAGACAGGTGTCAGAGTGGGGGAATGGTCTGTCAGCATGTTGCTTGCTTCTGCTCACAGCTGAGAATGAAAACACACATACAGACTGGGGGTATTTAACCCCTGTTATGACTTCCACCATCAGCCGGTTTGGTTTTTGGTTTCAACAAATTAAAATATCATGTCTGTGGTAGAAAAACTCCAGAAACAAATTAATTTTTCAACATTATTGAAGCGTTTGCAAATTTTATGTTTTTTTTCCTGGAAATATTCCCACCAACGTTGAGTTTTGAAGATGGTGTAGTTTGTGCAAACTTGGTAATTACTTTGAGTTAAAATGTTCATTTCCCAAAATATGAACTGAACGGAGTAACTTATGTCTAAGTCTCAATTGTCATTTTTGTTTTATTTTCTCTCACCTTAAAAAAAACCCCTGTGTTGTTCGGAGCTTCATGGCCCTGCCCGGGTCACACATGGCAAGCAGATCCAAAGGAATCTCCAACCAGATGAAGCACCGACCAAAAATCCCGAATCCATGTTTTTATCATGCTTCACCATGAGTCAATGAGGTCCTGCACTGAAACCAGTCTGAGGACAGAGCACACACGCCACAGTCCTCTCGCCAGGTCTTCGCAAAGAATGACATGGACCTCATGGACCTCATGTTCCAAACTTAATCCCATAATCAAAGAGCTTTTTTTAAGTTCGCCCCGGACAACATGAATGTTTCAACACACCACATAATCAATTTCTCCTTTCTGCCTATTTGTAATTAATGTTTCCTCTGATGTGGAAAAGTTCGAACTGTTTTCCACCTCGAGCCTGTAAGGGTCAGTATTTCCCAGCATGCACTCCTAATTGGTTTTAATGGAAGTTTTTTATTCCCAGACTGTATTAGAAAATAACGTTGCCTTGATATTCACTGGTTCTCTATATTGATTTGAGAGAACATTTTAGTCCAGATATGTGTTGCTTTTATTGAAATCTAATTTAATGTTTGCATGGACTTTTTTTTATCCATGCCACTTATTTTAGTATCCAGAAAATAATTTATGATCACTATTTTATTTCTAACATGAAATGTTGAACCCAAGTTATACTTAACTTAAAAGTTATTTTTATCAATGTTTTTTTAAAAAATAAAAAGTAACTTTTCCAATGTATTTCAGATGCTATCAGAACATTTAATATTTCATATGATGTATATATAAAACATGCAGCATCCTTGACGTTCGTGCGTCTTTACGCATCTTTGGATTAAATGTTTTTTTTTCCTTCTATTGGACGCCACGTCACGCGCAAAGATCCTTTAGCTGAGGTTTTTTTTTCTTCTTCTTTCTCTCTTTCCACACCCAGGATGTTTCGCGGATCTTCCCACTTGGTCCGACGCACCCACGCGTATCTCCGCTCCACGCTGCGTAACCAACACCTCATCTAAAGGATGGACGCATGGATGGATGCTCCTGTTTAATCTAAGAACCAAGTCAAAGACTACTTTTCTCTACTTGATTTACTTCTATCAGTGATTTCTAACGACCACCGGATTACATCTGATCACTAACAGAAGAGGAAAAAGGAGATTTTTTTTTGTGGAGAAGAGGACAGAATAGAAAAGGCAGGGTGCGCAAGAACGAGGTGAAAGTAACGGATCATGCTTATTGGAACTCCTGATTCCGTTTCAATAAGGTATTTAACCTTTAATTTGGTTTTTTTTTAATTTAATATGCTAAAATTAAGCAAATCTGATCATAAATCTACTTTTTAGATTGAAAAAACCCACCAGAGACAAGCGCGCAAATCCATGCGTCTCTTTTTCTTTTTACAATAACACTTTTCTATTGCTTTTAAAATCAAACTAAATAAAATAAATCTCCTTTTAAATCCCCATAAAACCAATTTAAGCTGGTAAATAAGTGTTTAGACCATCAGATGCGCGTTTCACTGCATAAAAGATGGACAAAGCCCATTAAAAAGGGTTGAGGGTAAAAAAAAAAAACCAATCTAATCCCTTTTAGTAAATAATTGTGATTTTTTTTCTTAATTTTATTCCACTTGTTAGAATAAAGGGGATTAGTGTGTTGTGTTTTGCTGTTTTTGCTCCCTTTTTGGTGCATTCCCTGCCCATCATTGAGTGGTGTGGGCTAAAAACCGTTCTGTAGACCAGAGACAGAGAGAGGTCCATCTGTTCAATCACATAGCAACAAGAAGAGAGAGGCAGAGAGAAAAAGGAAAAGAAAAATCCATCTACTTTCCATCTATTTTCATGTGATCATATTTTAAATGGGTAGCACTCAGGGTTATTTAGTTTTTGCTTGCAGTCTCCAATGGTTTGAGTCTTTGAACGCACTCAGTTTCAAACCAACATTTGTGTTTTTGCTTTGAAAATTGAGTTATGTCATATTTCTGTGACTTCTATGATTGCCTCTGACAAATACTCATTGCTTTTGTGTTATGGTATGTATATTTTTTATTTTAAGTCGTTTAGATGACTTTAAAGAACAAAAGAAAGTCAAGTGAGACCGTTTAAAGATGAAAATATTAAAGAAAGAATGCTTTGCTTAATTTTTTGTTTTCCTGTCTATCTCTACAAATTGACCTTTTCTCCACCTGGCATCAATCTCCACCGCTGTCCCTTCTCTTTCTGACCTCAGAGTGGCTCTGCCTGATGCTCTATCATGACTGATGGCGAGGGAAGAGCGCACTTTCAGTATGCCGAGTGCCAGGAGCAGGAGGAGGCGCAGGAGGACGTGAGGGTTGCCGTATCAACGCCCCTCGGAAGTGACGCCCTGGGTCACGATGCTGACCCAGGAGGAGGTCGGAATGAGGAGGACGAGGAAGAGGAGGTGGTGGAGACGAGGGGGAGGAGTGGAAGTAGTTGGGAAGGTGGAGAGGGAGAAGAAGAAGAATGGAGCCCTGAAGTTCAAGAGCATGAGGAGCCAGAGCTGGAAGTGGAGGTCGGTCCTACTCTGGGAGTTCGCATCACAACTCCGATTCGGGATCCAGACTGCGTCTCCGAGGAGGAGGAACAGCAGCCGTATCCAGCCCTGGCTCCTGTGGCCTTCTTCTGTTTGAAACAGACAACAAGACCACGCAACTGGTGTCTTCGAGTTGTTTGTAACCCATATCCTTTTCAAAATCTGGAAATCTAACTCTAGTAGCTGGTAAGACACCTTTTGCACTGAGGCTTGGAAATGTGAGTATGAACAATGTCTTGTTTTTTTTATACATCCAAAATTCACAATGCGGCACAGCGGTGTGCTTGAGTTCATGGCTGAAGATACAGAGTGTCTATCCAAAGGTGTCTTCTCAGTTTGGATGGCTCAATGGGTGCCACGATTGCGGGATTGATAATTTACTTGGGTGAACAACATATTACAGCACTTGATTTACTGTATATTGGTAATGAAATGTCTTGATTGTTATTACTGAGGGTTTATTGTGCTTTCATAGGGGGGTAACTCTAATCTAATTCCGTCTATGTATTTTTCTCTGATGAGAACTTACAAAAATACACGCTGCATTTACTTTAGTCCGGCCCTTCGGTCACATTTTTGAACCACTTGTGGCCCACAATTTGAACATTTTGCTCATCCCTGTTCTACAAGGACTGCCAGTTGATAAGGTCTACAATTCCACAAAATTGTGTTCATTGGTGCAACATTTTTGCTACTTCATTGGCTTTTCAAGGTTTTCTCTTCGTGTTTAGTTTTTCATACAAGTTACACAAGTCCAAGAATGTGTACCTCATGCTTGGATTGAGACATCATCTTCATTCATGTGAACAAAAAAGGCAAAGCACAGCTCAGGTCTGCGCCAGTTTCCAACTCAGGGACTCAACTATGTGCTTTTTGTTCCAAGTACACTTCTCAGCTGTCTTTGGATAGCTTGGCATTTGTTCAAGGTTTAGTTTTATACTTTTAATGGCTTACAAAGCCATTAAAAGTATTTGGGTGTGGGTTAGCTTCAAATTTTTGGGTGACATTTCCTTTTCAGTGTCAGACCTGCAGTTGTAGGAGTGAAAATTAAATCTAGTGTCTGAGGTTATAGTAAATCTTTGCAAATATTCTCATGCAATTTTATACAGGAAGTTCAACATTTTGGGTTGGAAATCGTATTAAGTCTGTTGGAATCCCAATTAGATCATTTGATTTTGCTCTCTTTGATAGACGTGCCAGACAACTTGTGATAACTTTAGAAGATAAAAATAGGCTCATGTAATGCCTGTTTGAAGGAGGAAATTCTGAATTTTAATGGGATTAAATTTAGAAAATTTCAAACATAACGTTAGAAACATCCGGTTGCTTGCTTGAGGAACTGGAGGCGCACACTCAGACCCAGTGAAATACAGAGAGGCCAATTTGAGGTTCTCCACTGCGGCCTGGCTCTTGTGGACCCAGTGCGACTGGACTGGGACGCTGGTGGATAGGGGCGAGGACACATGGAGGTGTTTGCCCTGCAGCATTCAAATGAAAGTACCATACATTCAATTCAATAAGTTTGCCCAAACATTTTCTAAACTTTTGTTTAAAAATAACTTTACCATTTTGAGTAATCTTATTACCAACACATCTAAGGCACAAAACACTTTGACCATGTTAACTTGTTGAGCACAAGATTCCTGATCCTCCTTTTGAATTGATTTTTTTTCCTTCTTATTCTTCCTGCTTTGTAAAGAGAACTTAGGAAGATGCTTGAATTGAATTTACCTGTTACACATTGACAGGAACCCATGTTACCATTGATGGAATAAAAGCTTTCTGACCCTTATGTGATGCTTTCAAATAGGACACGGACAACTGATGGATATTGTGGTAAAATATTGTATGTGTTTTTTAAAACTTAAGTTTAATTGTTCACTTATAAGAGATGCTCTGCTCTTGATGGAACAAAAGTCAGCCTTGGAAACACTTTGAATCTTCAACATGGAAGCTTATTTGTTCTTTGATTTATTGATTTTTGTAGTTTTTGTGCGGTTTTGGGTGATTTTACTATACATTTGCTCTAGACCATATCACAGCAGTTTTGTGGTTGCCTAGCTACACTTCCTCCCCATGATGTTTAACATACTTTTGCTGAAATAGAACCAAACAAAATGTCCAGAATGAATCCTTGTCATGAAGCAGTGTGCAGGTGGAAAGAAGAGGACCCAATTGCAGACGGAAAACATGGCTTATTTGAATTTGGCAGTCCATTACTACTGTGAAAAAACCCCCCAAAGTTTCAGTGGCATGGCAAAAGGTTACTGTCAGAATGGGTTCATGGTCAGGCAACCAGGCAGACCTGGCTGGAAGGGATACTATGACCCAACATGGAAGTCCAGGGTGATTGCCCTTAAATAGATGGCAGGGTCCACAGATGTGTGGCATCAGGAATCAATCTCAGGTGTCCCAAATCAGGGTGATGACGAACATCCTGGGCTCTCTCTGGCGGCAGGCGAGGGGATCCTGACAATCCTTTTAGATAACTTTAGTAAGTTTAATTAAAAAAAAAAAAACTCATTTGAATTTCAAGAACAAATCGAAGACATTGTTTCTCTTTCCATGAAGTTCACACAGTTGTTGAAATTTCCAATGACCTCAAACACATTACCACTGGTCATTGGGAGCAGAGATTAGAAAAGTAAATGTGAGGGAATATTTATTTTTCCTGCATCATAAAGCATTATCAGCCATACAAAGAGCAGTTGATGAATCATGACTGACATACTGACGTGGTTCAAACGTGTGCTGAAGGCTTGTTTGAATTGGTCAACACACGTCAACTATCTATTTCTTAAGAAAAATTCAATATGAACGTGATGCCAGCTGGCTTTGTGGAAGCTATTTTCAAATGGATTTATAGTCTTCTATTTGACAAAAGAAGCGTCTGTGATGTTTTTCTTTTAAACCTTTATTCTTGAATGGAGAAGAAATTTTAGGTTAAAAAAAGATAATAAAAAATCAAATAAGGGAGGATGTGCACAAATTGATTCATTCACACTGGGAGATGTTTGCATGGACACCTCGGGTAGATTTCACATCCATAAGCTTTCCTTGATGTGTGTATGTGTGTAGACATGTTTCCCTGCCACTGAGATCTGTTGCCTTCGATCTCGTATTGATCATCTTTTATCTTGAGCTCAAGATGACGCAATGGTTGCTGGAGTATCAAAGAAAAACCTTTGGCAGTAACATACATATGTAGATCTACCTGTGAAAGCGTCAACATCAACACAATATAAAAGGCTCCCATCAGCTCTCAAGTTTGTACGTTTTTCTTAAGAGATGTTTTGGTTCCTCGGGGTTTGAGTCCCAGATGGAATGAGGCTTGAAACATTGGTCTTTCTGTGTGGAGTTAGCATGTTCTCCAGTGTGCGTGTGGGTTTTCTCTGGGTACTCCATTTTCCTTCCACCCTCCAAAAAAGATGCATGTTTGGTTGATTGGCTGCTATAAAATTGCCCTTAGGAATTAATGTGTGTGTGTGACCTGGCGACAGACCGGCGACCTTTTCGGGGTATATACTGCTTCTTGCCTTGAATCAGCCAGGATAGTATCCATCGATAGGTTCCCGGGATAACTGCTTACCTCTGTTGAGGATAAGCGGTTCAGAAAGCGAAACGAACAATGTTTAGGTCTCCAGATTGGTGGAAGAACCCTACGCTAGGGGTAAAAATGAAACCCCTCTTTTAGTAAAAGCAATAAAATGAAGCAAGGACAAGCTGTACGGAAAATGGATGGAGTTTAGAACTGATACAGATGTCTACAGGTAATATGTATAATTTGATACTAAAAGTGTCATTTTTCTAAGTTACTTTTCCACAGGAGCTGCAAGTTTGATTCGCTAATATATTTTGTGAACAAGGTGTAAAACTTTTGCGGTCTTTCTCATATTTGAGTTCCCATCTCGGTAGTTTTACCATGGTAAATAAACTGAGATGTGAACCGAGCATAAAGCAGAAGAGAAAAGTTTGAAAAGATGCTTTTTATGCTGGAAATTAAAACAAAGGATATATGGTCTGGCAGCCTGCTGTTTGGCAGATGTTGATGTTGCATTACATTATGTCTGTTTTGTTCACAGCGCTGTAGCCAGGGTAATACATCAGGGGCTGCTGAGGCAGCTACCCCCCCTGGAAAGAAGCAGATGCTCCTCCGGTCAGCAAATGTGCATTTCCCCGCATGTGTCCTAATCACATTTGTGATATCTTCGAGCTGACGGGATGAGAGGGTGGTTTTTAGTTTTTGCTGAGAGGGTGGACTGTTTGAATCCAGACTGCATTACTGATGAGTGATGCGTTCACTGTCATTCGCTCAATATTGCTAGGAGTGAAACCCAGTTTCATGGTGGGAAGTCATTTCACAGGATTACTTTTTGTGTTTTTATTCCTCACTGTCTGAGTGTGCAGGGAACCTGCTGGAAGTGGTTCAAACCTGGTGGTCCACGGTGGGGTATGTAAATATTATTCACAGCACAAATGGTCTGCTGCTCAGACGCTGGAAGGAATAAACACACCGGTTAAAGTTTCAACCTGGAGAAGAGTGAAACAAAAAGATTTTTTTTTTTCTTTCTAACCCTCCATACTTTTTCACAACAACGAAATAAAACTAGAAGCCTGGTCACTTTTCATAAAACAATTTCCTCTCTGGATTGCACATAAACCAAAGCTAGACTAATCTGTTCAAGAATAGAATAAAAGGTAGTCTTTGTAAGTTTTAAATGTCTCGTTTTTTATGTCTCCAAAAATAGAAAAAAACAATTAATAAAGAACAATGAAATTAGAACGATCACTTTCTTTTAAGAAGTTTGTGAAAGTTTGAGGTCAAAATTTGAGAAAGCATCCAAAATAAAACAGTTTCTATATATAAAATTCTGAATATTTAGTTTTACACCTCATAAAAAACAAAACAAAAAATGATGCTCAAATACAGAAAACAGTAGAACCCAACATTACTAGCCCCTGATATGTTATATGTGACTAAATACTGATGGATTAAATGTAGTTTATTAATTGTTTAAAAAAATAATGCTGCTTTAAATGATGTATTATTACATGTTACATGTTAAACATGACCTCATTTAAAACCCTATAATTGTTTCGTTTCATCTTCTGAACTGCCTAAATGGGGTCGCGGGGGGTGCCGGAGCCTACCCTGGCTGATCGCAGGTGAAAAGTAGGGTACATCTCAAACATGTTGCGAGTGTGTTGCGTGGCTGAACAACACGCCATCCACACACACTCCTTCCTAGGGGCAAATTCGTATTGGTCAATTAACCTAACATGCATGGTTTTGGAGGGTAGGAGGAAACCCGAGTACCATGCATAGCCCCGTAGAACATGCAAACTCCACACAGAAAGGCCACTGTTTCATGCATCACCCAACTCTAGGACTTGAACCTTCAACCTTCTTGCTGTGAGGCCACTGTGCTAACTACTGATCCACCAGGCAGCCTCACTATGATTGTGCTTTCTAATACTTTGTGCAAACTAAATCACTAAACATTTTGTATTTGCTTAATTAAACTGGTTACCCTAAATATGCAAGAAGAACCTCCTTTATGCTTAATCTCAGAAAACATCAATTTCCAAGAGCTGAAACTGTTTAATGAAGACCAAATTTTCCTCCAAGCTTTGGGCAGCACAGGCTAACAGTGAGTAAAAATCCTCAAGTTGACACTACTGCTGTTTAAAGGCGTAACAATAAAATCTAAGTGAGCATTTTAACACTTAAAATGTGCGCTAAAAATCCATAAACTGTAAACTATCGAAACTAATTAACAGCTTTGTTTCCTTCACTAATCTGTTTAGCATTATGTTTGTGTAGCAATAAATTAGGACCAAACAAAAAAAAAAAGGGGAGTGTAAATGAGAAGATGTTGATTTATTTGACTTACAAGCAATAAAAATATGAATGAATAATTTTATAATTATAACATAAATTTTTCTCATTTAAATGCAAAGAGAAAGTCATTTAATTTCTCGATTGGAGAAGAATCTTAACGGCTATTTTAAAAAACAAACAAAACATGATTCAAACAGCTGTTCCAAAGCTAATCTATCAAACGATGACGGTGAAAATCAGGGAAAGCAACATGTTTTTTCCGGCTTTAATTTTAAAGGGAAATATTTAGTTGAAAACAAGATGTTTTCTCAAAGACAACTTAATTCCTGCTGATTACATGCTATGACGTTAGAGCGAAGGATTTAAACAAGGTTAATCAATCACTGATGAGTGGATCCACCATGTTTTTTATTATTGATCCTGTGATTTATTAATTATACTGGTGAACTTCAAAGAGAAAGTTATCCAAATAACGAAGGACAAAATTACTTTTAACCCAGTGGATAAATTGGATTGGTGAAAAAAAGAAAATAAATGCACGAAGAAAGGCACAATGGTTGGCACGGTGACCTCATAGCAAGAAGGTTGGGGTTTGAGTCGTGGGTAGGACGAGACTTGAAACACTGACCTTTCTGTTGGAGTTTGCATGTCCCATACATCTCCTGTGTATGCGTGTGTTTCCCACAGGTACTCCCGTTTTTTCCCACCCTCCAAAAACATGTATGTTAGGTTGATTGTCCACTATGAAAATTGCCCGTAGGAATGAGTGTGTATTTGGCCCCGCAGCAGACTGGCGACCTGTTTGAGGTGTACCTTGCCTCTCGCCTGAAATCAGCCGGGATAGGCTCCGGCACTCTCGCGTTCTTTTCAGGGATAAGTGGTTCAGAGATGAAATGAAGTAAATAAAAGAACATCTAAGTTGTTTCTGAAGTTACCACCATAATGAAACTGGATGATGATGGTCTGATAGAGGCTCTACATGGTCCTATGGGAAACTAGTGGAATTGTTTTCCTCTCATCCCTCCTGTGGTGAAATCATTCCAGAGGTGTCATCTCTTTTTTTTCCTGTTAGCATGTCTGTGTATTTTTATCCAAAGAAAAAAGGACATTATCTTTGCAGTGTGAGGAAGAAAGGAGGTTGGTCTTGATGTCAGTGGCTTTTCCCTCTCCTCTTGTCACTAGGACATGACTCCTCTGGGAACACGTACACTCAAGATTCTATGCATCGCTCCCTCTCTGCCACTCACCACTTGTCTTGCTGTATTTATACCGATTCAGTGCATAGATGTGTGTGTGCGCGCCTGAGTGGTTAGTGACTCATTATATTTGGCCTCTGCTCATCATAACAGCAGATTGAGGGTTGTTAGGTGCATATTTCTGCAGAGAAAGAGGGATCCTGCCTTTCTGACGTATGAAATCCTGGCAACTCCTGTGGAGCCCTCACGGTATGTGGTGTGTGGGTGTGTGTGTGTAATGGTGCAAACTTTGTGTCGAGCTGTCTGAGGGTTGAACTTTTGAGAATTTTGCAGCTACCCCCTCCAAATAGATGGCAGCAGAGATTCCCCAAAAACAGCAAAACAAAACAATGGTCCAAGGCTTTTCTTCCTAAAAATGGTTGAAGGAAGAAAATAAATGAATAAAAACAGAAGGTGTGCTTTGTTATGTTCTTTAGGTATATATAGGGACTGCATCTCACTATCCTTATCTCGATGAAGCCCATCTGCTACATGCCAAAACCATGGATTGTGCTTTCGGAGAGTTAGATCAGTATTTCAAGAGTTTCCCGGGAAGGTACTGTACCTCTCTTACTGAGTCTTAAGAAAGATTTTCCTTTTTCTCTGCAAATCTTTCTTTTAAAAGAAAATTTTGCCTCTAGAGAAGGAGGCCCTGAAGACAGGAATGTCTCCGCTATGTTTAGTTATTAGAAAGTCTAATTGTCTGTTTCTATTTGATTACCAGTGTCTGATTAATAAAATTGAACTAAATTTAATAAAATTTTAGAGGGAAAGATGCATTTTTTCTGCAGGACTTTGGTTACATGACCTTTTAGAAAATGCAACCTTTGAACTGTAAAAGTTTTGTTCCTTTCTTAGACATAAATTCTAAAATATGCTTTTAACTTCTGTCCAAAATCATTTCAGATGTTTGTGTTCACATAAAAACAGCTAAATAGTTTAAGCTAGCTGAATTTATGCTTGACCAAACCGTGTATGACCAGCTTTTGAGCCTTTTAAAGACTTGTGTAGATTTTTTTGCTCAGCTCATGCTTCTTGTTTACGCGGCGCAATTTGGGATTCATAAAAACCTTCTTTTGCAACTTAAGCCTCTGCATCAAATATGGCTGTCCTGCCTTTGGAACTCCAAATATGATTCATACAAATATCTTGATGCATGTGTAATGGACCCCAAATGGGCCGCTGTAGCCTGTTGTTCTCGTACACAATGACACTGGTGTTTCCTAAAGATGTAAAACAGCAGATTGAGAGGCAGTCACCATGGTCTGCAACTCTGCGAGTGGCACACAATGATATGTCAGTGAAATAAAAAGAGTTTGACTTTAAAGTAGTAACAAAACAAACCCAAATTATTTGCACTCTGAGAATCGATGTCAGCCACTAGAAGAAGTTTACATGCAGGGTGTGAAATATTGAATAGAAACAAGTGCATGAAAGTAATCAATTTCAAAATGAATTCAAATATGATGATTGGCAATTTGATTTTTTTAATTGATAATCTTTTTCACAATTTGTCCAGTTTTTTTCACAACAGACATTTATGTGTACTTTCTAATGTTTTTTTTGCTGCTTCAAATTATTTGTTTCACTGTCCGCAGTTTACTATAGTGTCTGTCTCAAGTGTTGTCTTTTCCTCATGTCTTACGATTTGCGTGATGCAGCTCCTAACTTAGTTATGCAATAGTTTGATCTTTTCAGATCACTCGATTTCCGTGGAAGTAGGCATATGCACAGGTTTTGGCACAAGCACATTTTATAAATGAGGTCCGTAGTCTTCAAATTTCTCAAATTTTGAATGCTTGTTGCTATTCTGAACTGTTCTAAATTCAAAATGTGTTGGATGCTAGGTCATAGGAGATTATGAGTCACTTTCTGGCATGTTTGAAAGTTTTTTTTGTTCTTGATGGTTTGACGCTCCTGAAGATATTTCTTTGTTTCTCAAAGTTTTGTTCAATTTTATTGTGTTTCATTGTTACAACTATACCAAACATTGTGATGCCGCGCAAAGTAGAACAAAATTCCCGAAGCTCATTATGCCCTGTTGTCAAACCAAACCGCCGAACAGAAGTACATTTAAACTCTTAGGAGTTTGTTACTGTTACACCGTGTGTGTAGTGTTAAGGTGTGTGTATTGTGGGATTACTCCAAGTACCGTTGGATCTTTGCTTATCCCTGGGTTCAGTGTTTACAGGCTGCTTTGCAAAAATGATCTGGAACTAATAGCGCTGTTTCTCATTTGTGTAAACGGAGTGTGGGAGCGCAGGAGTGTATATGTGACTGTAAGATCCAGACACACTTGGACACACACACACAGCGCGCTGAGGAAGTGACCCTTTCTTGCCCCGGGCAGTCAGTGTTTTTCTTCAGCCTCGTTTTTTTCCCTTTTACCCACTAAAAATGAGCTTTGTGCCTTTTTTTTTTAAACATTGATTTTAGCTTGATGTTTGTGTCTTTAAATGTTAACATTGAGAGTTTCTGATTTATTTAGAGTGACATAATGAACACACTAAAAATGAGAAAGCTAAATCCAACCTGAAATGTAAATAGAGCTTTAAACTCTCGTACAGCCTTCTGTCACCAAATCAAGCTTGGCATTGTTAGAAGATGCAGATAAATTTGCTTTATCTGAGGTTGAAGGTCAATCTGGTGGCGGCGGATGCACGCAGGGTCACACCGTTAATGCCGCAAGGGATGTACTTGAACCTCCATCTGCTGTCTGATAGAAGTACATTCTATTTCCCGTCCTGCTTCTGCTAGCTGCACAGCCTGCTTAGTGAGAGCTGCCAGCATCATCTCTGCACCTGCCTGCCTCTTTAGAAAACTGGGTGAGCTGGTGCCCTAATAATGTGAGACAGGTCCTAGTGGATACAGGCCACCTTTTCCTCCAAACTGTTTGTTAAAGGGTAAAATTTACCTGTGTGTGAAAGTAAAATAACAGCTGAATAAAGCTACATGCTGGGTAGAAGGTAACTCCAGCGGTGTTTGAGTTCTGCTTTCACCCAGCAGGTTGTCAGATCGCTTCCCTGTGGTGGTCACACTGATTGGCCATCTGATACTGTGGGAAGGGATTTTTTTCTTCAGCTGTTGCCATGGAAGCACATCATGTTTGATGCCGATGTGGATGTATCTTCTGATTTTCCACCAGCTCACCATCCGGAACAGCTATCAAAGAGATCCATTCTCAAAAACGGTTTTAAGTTGTTATTAAGTTGAACTCACACATAGATAAAAAGGATTTGGATCAAAGGAGATGATCAAGTGGATCGATGGAGAAGGTGGAGAAAAGAGAATGATTCTTAAAGGTGGTCAGGTGGATGGGTTCTTGCAAAAATCAACTTTTTGAAGTGTTTAAATGTTATTCCCACATAAAAAAAATACTTGTCTATTTCATTCATGGCTGCCTAAGTAACTTGCAAGTTCTCCCATCCGCTATCAGGATACTGTTTAAATGTCAAGTTGTTTGTGGCAACGCCTTTGTCCTCTGTCACATTCAAATGTACACAGAAACGGTTTCAGAGCACAAGCTCTGCTTATGCTTAGTCCTTCCCCTCAAGAAGGAGCACCTATTTTCTGTAAATGGACCAAAATACTTTAAAAGAACATGCGCTAGCTTTGCAAACTTGCTTCACACTGTATTTACAGCCTTAAATAGGGTTTATGTTGTGTTGTGCATGGGTCTGGAAGAAGGGACTAAGTGGGGAGCGAGAGGATGGCAGGAATTGAGTGTAAACAACAGAATTAAAACTGAATATCATATTTCAGAGCTAACAATGAGTTATATGAGATGAATAAATAGAAGAATTAGAGCACAAATAAAGGGTTAAAAGATCTGAAGATGTCCAGGAACCACTCATTTATGTCTCATCTGTTCTGCCCGACTGGTGCGCTTTAACAAGGCGCCGCAGTTGGTCACAGATTTCAACCAATCACAAGTGTGAGTGATGAGCCAGAACCTCTCCGCATGCTCTGGCTCCGTTCTGCTTCCTTTTGTCTTTCCTTGCGAGTTGATGCATGCTGCAGAGGAGATGCAGTTCTCAACTGCAAACACAACTACATGCCTCCTCATCCTCAAATCCTTCCATGCTTCTTATTATTTATCTGCACTTAAATTCTAATATGTGCACTTCCTTTTTTTTACCTGCCATTTAAATGTCAAATCTTTACTTATCCACCACATTTTTTATCATTTAAATTTTTCTATAAGAAGAAGGGATTAGGTTTGCATGTTATTTTTAGTTTACTGCAGGATGACTCTCTTTTACACACAAAAGAATTACATTTCTGTCATTCTTGTAATTTTTTCCACTCTTTCACCATTTGACACAAGCCCACTTGGGGTGTATATTGATTTCTACACATGGGTTGTTGGTGCGTGATGTCCTGCTGCTGGAGGGTGGATGTGGAAAGGAATTGTGGATTTAAAAGGAGATTTAACCGGGCAATAAAATAGGAGGTGGAAAGATGGAGCGTCAGCAGGTATAATTGAACAAAAGTGAGAGATTAAGATGAGCCGGTGCACATTACAGTGCATCTCATGCTCACACACATGCACAAACTCCTCATGTTTGGATGCAGAAATATTTTTTCAAAAGGTGGTGATGGATTTATTTTAAAGGGGAGGTCAAGGCTCCCTAAGGGCCCATGTATTGTTTTGGGATTGGAAGCATCAGCAGAACCTTCTTGGTGTTCTTAAACCGCTTATTCTATCTTCAGCTGTGCTTAGTATTCAGTTATGTTTTTAGGTCATATTGTTTTGTTGCGCTCTCTGTTTACTTGCTGCGACGCTGCTCCTAATGAGCTTTTCCTGTTGGTGTGTGATGCATGTGCACATTCGCACTCTTCTGAGTCGTTTCTCCACAACCAGATTGCATTACTAGCTCATAGATGGTTGGAACGACAAAAAAAGAACAAAACCAGCTTTTTTTAAAAGAACAGAAATTGACACCCCACATTGTGAGACTAGCTTCTTTAGTCAAGTAGTAAAGGCAGTTTAGATGTGTCAGATCCAAACCCTCTTGCTCATATAACCTTTCATAATCCCATGCACGTGCATGAAGAGGAGCTCACTTAAGTGAAGATACTGTACACATTCATGTGTGCATGTATAAAAAAGTAATGGGCGATAGCTAAATAAATAAAAGATCAGGAAAGCACATCCGCATCTAGCAAAAGGTTGTCATGGTGATCCAGGCAGCGGCTGATAGTGTGTGCGTATCTGAGTCTATACACGGAAAGAGAAAACCAGATTATTTTACTGCAATGATGCATGAAGCATGTGCAACTTTGTTTTTAGCGAAGCTCTTACTTAAGTGTAAAAAAATATGCAAGAAGAAGTCTCTATGCGCTATAATGTGGATATTAAGATAAATAAAACAATGTTTTTTAAAAGAGAAGAATGCTCTAAATGTCTGGCTGTTGCTGAGAGTGTGTGCATGTGTGTGTGTAATTCCAAATACAGTAATTCTGTTAGGGCAGAGGTGTATTACAGGTATAGCTTGGTACTCTACAACAAATCCTTAGAGACTTAAAAACTGCAGACTTTTCTTTCTGCCTCTCTTCCTCTTTCCTCTCTGCAACACAAGCCTCTGTTAAGCTCACAAAAGAAGGATCTGTACCTGCATGTGGAGGGAAAACGTTGACTTCCAGGAGTCTCGTTTTTGAGTTGAGTGTGAGAATTCACTCGTTCATGTACAGAAGTCAACTTCAAATGGCGATAACTTAGGTTATGATATGAGTGTGAATGTGAGGAAAAAAAGGGGGAGGGCAGAAGTCTAGGACGATGGGATTCACTTGGCGCTAGAAGCTCTACCTGGTTACTAGGCAACAGAATAGCAGTGCTGCACGTTGGAGCTCTGGGGAGGTGAGCAGGAGCGGGGGGCTTGTCGCTCTACCATGTGTGTGTGTTCATGTTTGAGTGCTGAGTCAATAACTATATTATTTATGAGTGTTCTGTTGTAAGAGAGCAGAGGGAGATAGAATCTGGGGGAGGGGTTTAAAGGGCGTTCCAAGGTGCGTGGATTTCTCCATTTTTTATGAACTCCTAGATAAGCAGATTAGCAGAAATTTGATCAGAAGTTTGAGTGGTTTCTTGGATGAAGATTCCACTGCTGTAAAAACTAGCAATGATGCAACACACAAGTGACAGCATCCAACAAAGAAAATAAGAAGCCTGGATTTGATTGGCCGGGTTGACTCTGCTTTTCTTCTCGGCTGCGTTGCTGTGCTTTCTTTGGCTTCGTATCCATTGGAGATTTTTACCAAAGCTGACAGGGAACTTTTATGGACACGTGCAGAGCGAGAAAAGCCAGTTGTGCAAGCCACATCAGAAATTCTGTATGTTGACTTCTATATCAAAAAGATTCTCTGAAAGTTGTACCATACCATCCCTGGACTCGTCAGTAGATCCTGGTTCTACCTCTAAGTCCCGTCACAGTGTGAACTGCCTGAAACACCTTTTACTGGACATCTAAACTGAGGTGATCCTGTAAAGAAAGCTCATTTTGACTCATTTGACTCCCAAGAAAGACTTAATGGACCCTTGCTGTGGACCCCTGTTCTACATTCTAAATATATAAAAGAAATAATAATTAACCTCTTGCCACCAAATTCACTACGTTATTCTCTCAATTTAGGGGAGTTGAAACTAATCTCACCTCTCTTGGTTACATGCAGGCAATCACAATTGTGAACAGCATCCTTATGTTAGCATTTAGCTTAACACCCTCTGGGCATTAGAATACACACACATCCACTGAGCAATTATTTCCAATTTGCCATGAGTCATATTCTGGAACAAGAAAAAAGTGCGCAGTGAAGCAAGAACTGATTGTATATCAGGAATTAGACATCCACATGTCATAATTAAAAAGAAACCCACCATGTGAACAATCTATTGACTCTTGATCAAATTTGACATTGTTTGTCTTTGCTTTAAAAACGTACACAACCCTAATCAATACGTACAGATTAAATTTGCGATTTTGTTGGGAGGACCGTTAATTATGTATTTGAGAATAGGACAGTATTTCTGATTTGCTGCTCAGCTTAGTGTGGCGTTCACGTTGGGCCGTTTAACGTCCATTAGTCTGTAATGAAGGAACACAACTCTCCGTGGCCTCATGTCTGCTTTCTAATGGACCTCGATTATCACAGTTCAAACACACACAAAAAAACTACACATTCACTGCATCTCCCTTGATGTCCAAACACACATACACACACAAGGCCTTCATGCAGGATGAAAGGGTGATGTGAGGCACCTGACCCAGCTGAAGAGCAAGAGGCCTGGTATGTGTTAAGCAGTTGGATTTTAGGTGGAGTGGCCTCTTAATGACGCTGTTATATACTTGTCTGAAGAGAAAAGACCCATTTGTGGTTGAAATTAGAGCAAACAATTAGCAAGAAACTTGAAACGATTATGGAACGCAGTTATTAAAATAAGAGGCAAAGTGGGGAAACAATTCTTATGGATTTGATGATCTAAAACCCTTGACGCCCAATTTTGTGTTTCAGTTTGAGATATTTTTTATATTCTTCATTTCTAATGATACTATTTTAAATGCTAAGTATGTTTCTCATTCAAACTGAATCAGAATTGAATCGGCATTTAAGTTCTGTCTTTATCTGCACCAGTGAACAATCATAGAGGAGGGCTGAATCTAAAACAAGCCGAAAAAAGAGTGGTAATGGTCTGTTTTCAATCTTGTTGACGTAGGAAATCAGTCTAATTTACTTTGACGTTTCATTTTAAAAGCTTTTGTCAGGTTTTGCAGCCATCTCATTAAAGATGTAGAGTCCATGGCAAATTTGATTGAACACCTTAATTTATTGCTTGCTGGTTTGTGTCAGTCCAAACATAATAACTGTTTGTGGACAAACTAAAGTCAAGCAAACCCCCTCCCCCAAGTATTGAAGTAACTTATTTTCTTTCATCTTTTTCTCAGGCAGTGATCAACTTAAAGAATCGATTACGGATTTTTATTCAGCTGAATTCAGCTTTTGAGTATAACTTATTTCTGACCCTTTGGTCAAACTCTCTGGAGCATATCTAATTTAATTTTACTCACTCTATTCATCCCTCACTAGGGAAATTCGTGTGCTGCACTCCTACACCGCAGCAGGCTGCCACAACGGCACCAATGGTGGGAGAAACAGGGGATTAGGTGTATTCTCCAAGGACCCTATATGTGCACTCAGTGGGATGCGAACTCGCGAACTTTCAGTTAATTTCCAGTCCTTGGGCGAATGCTCTAACCACTGAGCCACCGCCTCACCTTCAGCCAGGGGGAGTAGGACAGTATATCCTTCAGCCAATCATTTTTGTTTGGTGAACAAAAGCTATTAGCCTAAACCTAATAGTATGTGTATAAATTTATAAGTGCGTAATAATTTTATGGACTATAAGTCTCACTTTTTCTCATATTCTTCTGGCTTGGATTGCACATAGTTAAACATCCTCAGATACATTTACTGTACAGGAAAGTTTTGGTCAAGGGAATCTCCATTTAGCTTTATTAGCACGATCAGCAAGCAGTAGGTTAACTAACGAGCTAACCTGTTGCTGACTGTCTACGGTAAGCTAACTTGTTGTCCTTGAATTCAATTCAATTTTATTTGTATAGCCCAAAATCACAGAATTTCCGTCTCAATGGGCTTCACAAGAAAAAGAGGAATGTATTAACACAGATACACAGCAAGAAAAATAACTAACAAATGCTAACTAAACAAGACTAACACATTTATGCACTTAGACTCTCCTTCTCGGTGAGGAAAAACTCCTAAAAAACCCATCAGTGGGGAAAAAATAAGAAACCTTGTGGGGATCCACGTGAAAGAGAGATCCCTCCCCCGGGACGAGGAAACAATGTGTCACAGATTATTGTTTAAATATTAGCTTATTCTAATCTACAGCTAAATATCTAAAGAAGTCAATAGATGTTCTTCTTGACTAACCTCATGGTCCATCTCTCATAGGTCTGAGGTTCAGGCTCCAGGGATACTTAAGCATGGGGCCAGTGGGAAATGAACCAACTTCTCCCGGTCCAAGGATAGACTTTCTACCACTGACCCAACGCCTACCCTTTTCTTTTCTTCCCCTTTTCTCAACTCCTTTCTGCCATGCGCCTGAACTTTGAGTCCTGGTGTCTCATTGTTTTCTCAGAGTGGCTTGGCTTAGTGATAGAGTTGCAGGTTTGATTCCTCCATGTGATGCCAAGTTTGAATTGTCACAATACCATATTTACTTGAATATTTCTTCGTGGGTCATGGTCATCACTTTTGCTCTGCAAAGTCCACATTTGAGTATTGATATTGGCTTATTCTTGTTAACCGCATATCTCTATTGGTACCGTCTGGTTTCAGCTGAGAGGCGGGATGTACTCTGAACAGGTCGCAAGTATATTATAGGGCCACGTACACACATATATGCAACCATCCACACACACTCATTCCTGGGGGCAATTTTATACTAGCCAATCAACCTAACATGGATGTTTTTAGAGGGAGGAAGGAAACCGGAGTACCTGGAAAAACCACCACATACACATGGTGAACATGCAAACTCAACACAAAGACCAATGTTTCAAGCCTCGCCCCACACTCCAGGACTCGAACCATGGCCTTTTGCTGTGAGGCCACTGCGCTAACTGTGACACATGCAGCAGTCAGTCTGACATAAAAGTAACAAGTTCATTACAATTCAAGCAGACTCAGTTTAAACAAGCAACAAAGACGTTATGCAGGAAGAAGCTGGAAAAGGATGAGGCGTTTCTTGGCTCTCAGTTCTGAAATATCTTCTATCTTTTTATCTTAATGACAAAACAAATTAACAAATTCTACACTTTTAATGGTTACTCGTTGGATATATGATGAACAATAAATGCAGAGAACTGTGAGATAAAACCTTAAAGATATTAAGTAAACCTTCTCCTTAGAAGAAAAAAGTGAAAATGAACCTGGAGTCGACCAAGCAGGAAGTGGCATTCACCAAGAAAATTTCTCATATAGATGGAAAGAAGCTGCATCAGTTGTTCTTGTAAGGGTTTGATAGTGTGTGTGGTTGTTGTGCAGATTTGTGCAAGTTTCGTTTACATTTTTCACTGTTAATGAATTATTCAGGTACCACGAGCCTGTGCTGCGGTTGTCATGTGTGTCGTCATGTGTCTGCCCATTAGGATTTCCAGCGGTGCGTAATGTGTGTGCACACCAAAGTGCACTGCAGGCAGACTGGTGCCAACATGAGTGTGTGTGACAAACCTCCCACGCACCGAGGGCTGATCTGTTTTTTTTTCCGGTTGGCGGCCCCATGCCAGCATGGTTGTGGACACCGGGTAGACCTTGTTCTGGCAGGGCCGAGCACCAGGAGCAGAGACGCTAACGAGATGCTGTGTTAACAAACAGATCAGAGAGCGATGGACTGAGGGGGCGGTGTGTGTGGGCATGTGTGTGAGAGGCGTAGGAAAAGGAGTATGCGTGTCTGATTGGAGTGTTGTCTGTCTGTCAGCTAACTGAAGAATAACTAAAGTCCATATTGGCCTGTTTTTCTTCACTACTTTAGCCACCGATGCAGAAAAAAAGGTCTTTAATTGATATTAAATCAAAAAAGCAAGAGAAATTGTAGTTTCCCAAAAGACTGAAGTGGAAAACACTCGTCTCTATCAGAGACATTTATTATCAAACACCAATAACTATGATGGCAGAAAATCTGTGTTTTCAAGTCTTGGAGATGATCCGTGGAAAATTATGACAGAGATGTTAAAAGACACAATTTTATGCTGGATTATTTACTCAAAGAATTGTCTAATAGTGATCAGTAACAGCTCAGTACTCTTTGAGATCAACTCTGGAATTATGCATGATAAAGTAGTGCTTCTTTGCTGTGCTCATAAAAGTATAAAATGATTTTGATTCATTTTGATGTCTGAAAGCCTCCATATTTTTTATAAACATAACCATAGCTAATACCCAATAACAAATGTAAAATTCTCCTTCAACAAATCAACTTCCTATTTTCTAGATGATCACAGTCTTGAGGATTTTCTCCCAAATCACTGGAGATTTTAATGGCACTATTCACAGTTACTCAGTGTCAACCAAAGATGAACTGATTAGGTTTATAGGCAAGCAACCAAAATCAAAGTCATGGCGGTCAAGGTCACAAATTTATAAGCTTTATAAGATTCAGAGGCATATTTTTCAACACTTTGGTGTCGACTATTCTTGTCTTGTTGTTCTGTTCCGGCGACTTCTGCTTATCCGGGGCTGTGTCGCAGGGGCAACAACCTCAGATGAGAAACCCAGGCTTCTCTTACCCCGGCTGCATTCTCCAGCTCACCCGGGAGGATCCCGAGGTGCTACCAGTCCAGCTGTGTGACATAGTCTCTCTAGCCGGTGCGGGGGTCTGCCTCTGGGCCTCCGCCCAATGGCACATTCCCGAAACACTTCACCAGCGATGCGTTCGGGAGGCATCCTAACCAGATGCCCTAGGCACCCCATCTGGCTCTTGTAATTAGATCAAATTTGTCTTTTGCTTGACATGTAATTCAATTCAATTAAATCTATAAGTGTAAGACCTCCACTGTTTTCCACTTCTGCGGAAGTTGAAAGACATCCCCAGTTGGAAAATGTTGAATGCTTTTTGGTTCTTGTTGTTCAATCAGTCAGTGACAATTTCTTAGTGTTTTTATGAGCTCGTGACCAGTTGGATTTTCATCCAGTTGAACTCACCTCAGTTCTGTTCTAATCGTTCAGTGTGATGCATTCAATCACTGCAGTCACTGAAAATGGACGGTTAAGTCCTGCCAGCTTTGTGCTTGAACCACATTGGCACCTAGTTTATTGCCAGACATATCAGAACGAGATTCTGAAGTGATAAGCATGACCAAGCTGGTCATTCTCCAAATACTCATGGTTGAAAAATCTTAAAACAAAATGCAACCAGACTGGCTAACAGCATGAGGAGGAGGTACCAAGCTGTTGAGTTCGTGTGTGGACATTGTAAAATGAATTAAGTGCAAATCATTTTTGCTTTATCTTCATTTCTGAAGAAAAAACTAATAATTCTGTACTTTGAGCAACATTAAGAGGAGTTTTAATAAATCTTTTGGATGTTTTGTTTCCAATTTGAGCTGCGTTGCAAACTTACACAGACAAAATCCTCACAAGTTATTCATGAAAACTGGAGCTAACAAATCAAGTTTTCCCAATTTCCATTCCATTCCATCGTCTTCCGCTTATCCGGGGCCAGGTCACGGGACAAAAGCCTTAAACGGGAAGCCCAGGCTTCTCTCACCCCAGCTGCATCCTCCAGCTCACCCGGAAAGATCCCCAGCCAGCTGTGGGACATAGTCGCTCCAGCGGGTCCGGTGTCTGTCTCTTGGTCTCCTCCCAATGGGACGAGCCCAAAACACCTCACCAGCGAGGCGCTCGGGCGCATCCTGACCAGATGCCTGAACCACCCCATCTGGTTTCTCTCGACCTGGAGGAGGAGCCGCTCAACACCGAGCTCCTCCCGGATGGAGGAGTTCCTCACCCCATCTCTGAACGAGAGCCCAGCCACCCTGCGAAGGAAGCTCATTTCGGCCACTTGTATCTGCGATCTCATTCTTCCGGTCACCACCCACAGCTGGTGACCATGGGTGAGAGTGGGAACGTAGATCGACTTGTAAATCGAGAGCATTGCTTTTTGGCTCAGCTCTTTCTTTACTACGATGGACCAATGCAGCAAACCTTATTTTGATTTTTACTTAAACTTCTCCACTTGGGGCAGGTCCTTCTCCCTTACCTGCAGGGGGCATTCCACCCTTTTCCGGGCGAGGACCATGGTCTCGGATTTGGAGGCTGTAATTCCCATCCCGGCTGCTTCACACTCTGCAGCAAATCGATTCAGTGAGAGCTGGAGATCATGGTCCGATGAAGCCAACAGGACCACATCATCCGCAAAAAGCAGAGATACGATCCTGAGGTCACCAAACTGGATCCCTCAAACCCCTTGGCTGCGCCTAGGTATTCTGTCTAGTTTTCCAAATGTGTAACTAAAACCAAGTAGGTTTGGTAAATTGAGAAAAAATTAATTGAAAACCTCTTGTTCAAATTTTACTCTCAGCACAAAGTCATAAAAACTAACTTTGGATCTTTATAAAGCCAAAGCTTAACCATAATTTAAATATTCTGAATACTTAAAAATATTTTTTAAATATTTTAAACTAAACCGGTGAGGTTGGCTGAAACAATGTTAACCATGGGAGGAGGAATGTGGTGTGGATAGCTGCTAATTTTATAACCATAGAAGCCCGCCTAGGGCTGTGTCTATAGATATGTGAAGTGGGCTCTTATCTGAAGAGGACATGGTCATCCAGGATGTGTATGGGAAGAATTAAACAGAGACTAATGTGTTTTGGTTTTTATCTATCTACATCGAGATACATGGTTTGTTTCATGTAATGCTGTGATGTAATCTTGAGTTTTAAAGTTGTGTTCTAGCAGTGGTAAAATTTAGATACGTTCCCCGTAATGCTGTTCTCTGTGCTGCAGGAAGTAGATTCTATTTTGAATTTTAAAACACTTGAAAAACAGTAATGCAGTATATTTTTGGCTCAAGCTGAAATATTTCACACTAAGTTTACTGCAGTGATTTAAAAGACAAATCCACTGTGGATGTCAGAGTACCCGTTTGCCAACCACTCCAATGTGTGAGAGTATGAAGGGTCCCCGTAGGGTTTTAAATGTCGCCAGCAGAGGAGATGCATGAGGTTTTTGTGTAAAATCATACACTTCACTTGGTTTCTGATTTTTATTTAGTTGTGCATAATTTACAGCAAACTATAAGTAACGTTTAGTAAAATTAAGTAAAATTGCAAATGGTTCCACAAGGAGGCAAAATTGTCCCCTGCACATATCTGCAAGTAGATTGATTTACAACATAATTGGTCACTGGAGAGTTTTCTATGCAAAAGTGCTCTGGGCATTTTGACTAAAAGCTGATATGAATCTTTAAATGAGGGTCGTCAATAGGAACCAACAAGCCAGCTGTAAAGTAGCCGGTTAGCTTAAAAAGCTTAAAAAGTTTGATTTTATGAACTGAAGTAATATAATTTCAGTCCTTTGGGTTGAAATATGAATCAAATAGTCCAAGTGTTGATTTAACAAACTGAATGTTTTGACAAAATTAAAGTAGTATTTGAGATTACTGAAGAGGGAAACCTGCTGGATTTGGTCAACTTTGAACATTTAAAAACCTAGCTTAAGGTCTGGTTGTCTCCAGAACTGTTTCTCTGCTTTCTGTATATTTTGTAGTTCTGTTGGCTTTTTTGGGGCAACAATCTACAGCTCTTATTGGCACAATTTCCAGCCAATTATGAAGCAACTGGGATGAAGAGTTAGCAGCTTTGTATTTAACCCAGTAGTCTTTAATCAAAAAGGATGATGTGTTCACTCCAAGGTTGGGGATGAAGTTGGGGTTGTACGAATGGAAAAACTGAGAAGTTGATCGGTGCATTGATGAGAACTCTGTAGAGTGGTACCTGTTGAATGATGCAACTAAAGGTGGGTAGTCTTGATTTCCTAGTGAATCTAGTTTCTGATATGGTCAAAACCAGTAGCGGACCTTACCTTTCAAACGAAGGCCTTCAGTAGGGCTCTATCTGCATCAATCAGCCCTCAATAATTGCTTGACGGTTATAAAGCCATCTTTGGCGGCACATGGCGCTGTGGTTAGCACAGTGGCCTCACAGCAAGAAGGTCGAGGTTCAAGTCCTGGGTGGGATGAGACTTGAAACACTGGCCTTTCTTGTGGAGTTAATATGTTCTCCTCATGGATGTGTGGGTTCTCTTCGGGTACCCTGGTTTCATTCCGCAAAACAAAACAAAACCATCCACAAATACCTAATAAATTCAGTAGTATTTAACAAAAGCTTGAATTATTTGTAGATAAAATCTTTTTCCCCCTCACCAGTAAAAGTCCAGCTTGTCCTGTGATATTTCTGCGTATGTTTCTGCTCATACTTTTCTGTCCAATGCTACTCATATTTCTATCGTTTGTTCAACTTCTTTTGGAAAGTCTGTCTCAAAAACAACCTTGAAAGTAATTCTATTTGTTGTCCTTGTTCAGTTGTAGCTTGCTGATAAAATATAAGATTTTAAAGCAACAAAGTCAGATTTTCATGGCTAACACAAACACTCAGCAGTAGGTATCCTGCAGAAAGGCTCTAGCTCCGTAGTCTTCTTGGTCGAAGAACACCAGCTCAAAATCTGATTGTTTGAAACAACAGTTGATGCTGTTCACTTTGCACAGAGAGGATAAGGGGAGCGGATTCTGACAGCTTTAGTGGGAGCTACTATCTTAATTTTCGAAAGGCTGAATTGTTAAGTCAATTGCTTTAAAGTGAAAACACACATTTAGTAGTTTCTTCGAATTGAGAAAAAACAGATAAGTTGGCTCAGGAATTTGGTCAGGATGCCTCCCTGACACCTTGATACTCTGGGGTCACCTTCTCCCTGGGCATGATCCTGGAGGAACTACGTGTTATAGCTTGTTTTGGTATGCTTTGCGTTCTTCATAAATGACCTGGAAGAAGTGGCTGAAGAGAGGGCGGTCTAGGTTGGCTTTACTTAAAGTACTGGCCCTTTAACCTGATTCCCGATAAGTGAAGAAAAATGGAGGTATTGATGGGTGGACAGCATTCCATTTTCCTACACAATCCCTTGTAAGGGATGAAGAGGCTTTCTGAGCCAATCAACTTGGGTTTGAAATGGAAGAGTTGGTCTCAATGCACCTTGAGTGCTTACTTAAGAACCCCTAAAACTGAGTTATGGTTATTACTGGTGAGAGAAGTCCTTTTTGAAATGGACCGCTGCTTTGAGAAACAGAAAAATATACGTTGGGAATATTTTTCAAATGATACGGTACTTTTACCTTTAAAACTTACAATAACAAAGTATACTTTTGGAGCAAAGCTTTTCGAGTGCTAAAGAATACTGTATTTAACAGATAACAATTACAATTTGACGCATTTAATGTGCAGCCCAAGAAAAATACCCCCCCAAGAAAAATAAAAAAATCCTTAAATGTTCCAGCTCTTTCAAGAGTTTTATTAGAAGATGCTGTGAATATTGAACATAATAGGATTATAAGAGTATCAAATCAGTTAAAAATTATTTAAAAAAGAGTGGAAAAATGAAATTGTTTGAGTTAGACTGTATTAAGAGGTCCATTCGAGTCACAACCAGAGTATAAACTTGTCCAACAGTAGCTGGAGATAAAGATTGGACCCAGAAAAGGAGAGTGAACGATACCATTTTAAAGAGGACTGCAAAGTTACAGTTGAAAACAGAACTTAAAAAGAATTATAAGAGAAAAAATGCAGAGTAAATTGCAAATAAAGAGCAGTGGAGAAAGAGGAACGCTGGAAGGAAAGACCAAAAAGTTAAAGATAAAGATGAGAACGGACAGGACAGGTTGAAAAAAAAAACAGGAAATGGAAGACTATGTAGAAGGAGACAAAACAAGAAAGAGAAGGGGAATGATTAAAGAATGAAGAGGAAGTGAGGCAGAGTTTCCTGCAGTAGAAACAGACTGCAGTACAGGGCAAAGCCAAGAGATGTTTCGCTCTGGGATTTCCGCTGCATAATGTTTGGAGAGTGTCTAACTTTTTCAAAAATAGCTGCGTGCGCTTCTCAGCTGAGATGCACCAACTTATTTTAAAACTTTTTTTTTTCTGTATGAGACGTAGGAACACCAGGGGAAATCTCTTCAGTTTTTCCACTCAGGTTATTGAAGTGCTAGCTTGTGCACAACTTCCCTGAAGGCAGGACACCAGATGTCCCTAAAACAACGACCAATACCTCCAACCTTCTTTTTACTCCTTTTCTATTAGCAGCTGGTCAAACCAAATAGACTTCCTCTGGCTTTTTAAAGCACCTAGTGACGTCTCGTCAAATTACGAGTGCCTGGTTTCACCCATGCATAGAAAAACATAAAAATGCCACCAGCTAATGTAGCACAAACATACAGAATACAGTCGTCAGGCCAAATGGGAGAGCAGAAGAAAGATAAGGGAAAGTGGAAGACAAAAAAAGGGACGGGCCAAACTTGGAAGAAAAGCAGAGGAGAAACAGTGAAAGATCGTAACTCCCAAACTACCCTGAAGCTCTTAAACAGAGAAAAGAATTGAGCTGAAGAGGAACACAAACGACATGGGCTAAATTGTAAAATCCAAAATTAAATTTGAAATAAACTTTTTCACTTGTTTAAAATGTCACCGACTACAACGTAACAACACAAAATAAAAGAAAATAGACTAAGCCAAAGAGTCAAAATAGGCTACGGCAACGTCATAATTCTGCAAAGGTTTAAACAATTTGTAAGCTAATCCGCGTAATCCCTCATTCGTCCAGGAGGGATTTGTTGTAGAAAAGGCTTCAAAGTTGTCTTCTGGACAGTCTATTTGCTGGTCAAGATGTTTCGACTTCTTTTTCTTCTTCTTTCGGCATTTCCCTTCAGGGGTCGCCACAGCAAGTCAGTTTCTTCCATCTATCCCTATCTGTATCCTCTTTGGTCACACCAACTATCTTCATGTCTTCCTTCACTGCGTCCGTAAACCTCCTCTTTGGTCTTCCTCTAGTCCTCTTCCCTGGTGGTTTCAAATCCAGCATCCTTCTTCCGATGTACTCTCTCATTCTCCTCTGCACATGTCCGAACTATCTCAGTCTTGCCTTTGAACGTTATCCCCCTTTATCAAACTTTTAAGTCAAGATGTTTCGACTTCCATACGGAAGATCTTCAATCAATCTCCGATTGAAAATGTTTCAGATTGAAAATGATTTCCGGATGGAGTTTAAACGTCTCGATCATCAACTGGACTGTCCAGAAGACAACTTTGAAACCTTTTTAACTATTTGCAAGCTGAAATAAAAATAGAGAAGGAATTAAATCAATCAAGCACTTAATACATGAGCGTTAACAGTGTTGAAAAATTGAAATCTTCTCACTTGAAATCTTTTTCACTGGCGGAAATGACATGAATGTCTGTTTACAACAGCCAATGCAAATCTCTCAACAACATGTATAGACTTTAGTAACAGTGTGAAGAGCGCTGGAAAGAGAGTTGGAAATGCCAGAAACCTTGAGACGGGCTCGAATGAGAGGCTGGAATGGTCACATATGGCCATCGGGCCTTACTTTGGCCTCCCGTGATTATGGACCGTTAGATTTTGTTCCACACATGACAGGTAAAAACAAAGAGGAAGCAAATGCAAATTTGAATTTGCTTCATGCGAGATTTGTCTTTGAAATTATTCCAGTCAGATGGTCTTTCAAACTTTGAGGACAAAATGGAAATGAAACAATGTTTTCTAAAGCAGCTTCTTTAGTTCCCAGCACACCGTTGATGAGAAATAACGGAAGCAGCCACCCTTCAAATTCAAAACATCTAGCTTACCTTGAGAAATGGCAACTCTTATTTGCCCAACCACACTTCATTTAAAAATTAGTTTGTATAAAAATGCAAAAGTAGTTAAGAGCTGCCTCTGGAGAAAGTCCAATACATTTATTTGAAGCTCTACAAACTTGGAGACTATAACTACGTAGTGTTTAATTATGCTGCTTCTGAATGCAGATTTCAGATTAAGACTTAACTGTTTTCATCTGTGAATCTTAGAGCCAAACAGAGGAACACTGAGTCATGCCTGCCATGAAAAGAATGACATGTGCTGTAAGTATGTTGCTCTCCGGCCTCCTAAGGCGGCTGCCACTTCTCATCTGTCTCCTTCTGAACGACTCTAAGTGTTGAATCATGGGGCGCCATCAGAATTCTTCTACAAGTGTTTAATTTTGCCACAGGTGACTCGGTCTCCGGCTGTTTTAGCAAACATTTAGTAGTATTTTAAGCAGAGTGATCAGATTCCTAATGGTGAAAAACTCTTTTTTTGCTTTAGACAAGTATTAGTAATTAGATATTGTACTGTTTAGAGCTGGGTAACTCTGACAAGTTGTGGGGAGGCATAGCTCAGTGATAAAATTGCCATCTTTGGACCGAAGAATTACCGGTTCGGTTCCTGCTGAGCTCAAACCGAAGTGTCCTTGGAGAAGACACCTAACCCCAAGTTACTCCCAGCATTAGCGCCGTCATTGGCTCCCTACTGCGATGCAATGCAGCACAGATATTTCTTCATAAGGAATTACAGTAAGAGATTATTTAAAAAAAATGTATTTCAGAAATTGGGAGCAGATACAAGTTTTATCCTCCATCAAAAACTCTTGTATTCAATTGGCTGATGTTAACTAAAGAAGCTTGAATGACCTGTTGCCAAAAACATACATGCCATTAATCACATTTTAGTGCTATAATTGACTTTTTTCTGAACAATGTTCCGGTAATTGTGTGACTCGGGCTATTTCACTGTTGTGTTTCAGTGATTGCATGCATTGCAGTAAACAAAGATGCTTTTGAGATGTTGCTGCATGGCCTCTTCTGTTGGTACGGGTGTATATTGTGGCACAGACTGAGAAATGCATGCTCACATCAAACTGAGAAAGATAAAAACAGCAGAGCAGGAAAGGTGAATGTGGTGATATTTAATTTAAGAAAGATAAGTGCTTTGTAAAAATGTAGCAGAAAATGTAAAAAAAAAAAAAAGACAAAAAAAATTCCTTTTTTTAAAGCATAGAACCAAAGCCTGTTTTTGTGCTGGTTTGAGCACACTTTAGATGACCTTAAAATATGTCTCTTTGAAATAAATGCCAACAGTTTTGATTGTAAACATGTCTGTTTGTACTGTTGTATCTGCACAACCACTCATTTATTATCTTTTCTGACAACTGGTCTTTAAATGGCAGAATTTATTCCAATCCCGTCACTTTCATCCGTCCAGGAAGAATAATAATAACCGTTTCACGTTGTGCATAATTGATTTTTATCTAATTTGATGAGTTGTTTGCTTATGTGAAATTTTATTAGAGTCAGTCTACTGGGTTTATTGGATAAGTTGGGAATGCAAAAATGTTTTTGTCTCTGTTTTTATTTGATTTAGTCAAAAGGAGTTCTGTATCTTTCAGAAATCCCACCAAAGTATTTGTGGAATTATGGCAAAAAGTTTTATATTTTGACATTCAAGCTCAGAAATTCTGATAGAAAACTATGATATCTTACTTTTGTCCAGATCATGTAGCATCCACGATTACTGACAAGAATGACCAACTCAAACTGATTTGACGATAGTTTGCTTTCCCATGTGAAACTCCATTTCAGATGACTATTGGCTCATGGGACACAATATCACTTCTGGAGCATGTTCAAATATGGCATTCATTCTGCAGGAAAAATATTTTTTTGCATTTGCTGAGGGTATGGAGGATTGTGGTATCCCAATGTGGATTCTTAAAGTATTTCAGTCTATTTTCTAACGTTAGTGTCACATAATGCCAGTGACTGATGCAGTGTCAGAACTTTAGCCTGAACTAATTTGCTTTGATACACTTTGCATTCCTTGGAAATTAATGGCAAATTACAGATTGGCATAGTTTGGTGCAGTAATTAGCACAGTGGCCTCACAGCAAGATGGTTGGGGTTCGAGTCCCGGAGTGAAACACTGGCCTTTCTGTGTGGAGTTTGCATGTCCTCCTCGTGTATGTGTGAATTTTCTCCTGGTACTCCAGTTTTCTCCCACCCTCCAAAAACCATTCATGTTAGGTTAAGTGACTGAAATTGCTACTAGAAATGAGTGTGTGTGTGTGTGTGTGTGTGTGTGTGTGTGTGTGTGTGTATGTGTGTGGTTGTATGTGTGTTGCCTCACAACAGACTGGCCTGACCTGTTTGGGGTGTACCCCGCCTCTCGCCAAAGCAGCTGGGATAGGCTCCGGCACCCACGTAGTCCCATCAGGGATAAAGGATTAGTAGACAAAACAAAATTCCTTTCAGTCTAAATTTGGCATCACAGCAATAAAAAGCTGAGATTACCCAGAAGAAACGAAACAGTAAATGTCTCAAATGTGTCAAGTTATTATTAACACATCCCCATAAAACAGAACAGAATAATAAAAAAAAATAAATCACATTTCCTTCTGTAAGGTGCCTGTGTGCATACAGACAAATTTGGTTCCCAAATAAAAAACGTAAAACATCCATTTTTGGTAATAATTCGATAATATTTCTGTTCGATTGGATGATTGAGCTTTCGTCAAACTTCAAGATTTGACACCATACATTCTTCGGCAGCATTTTCACGCTGCATTAAGATTTCCATCAGTAGCTTGAAGGTTGTTAGAGTGCAGCAAAGTAATAAACACCACCTGTGAACTCCGATACGTTCAGTTTAAAGAATGAACATAAAGAATTTTATTGTGCATGATATTGCTTATTTCTTGTTTGCTTCATTTTTTAGAAAAAGTAAAAATTGAATTCACTATTTTTAACCGATCTACAACTTCTTTAATATGAAATGAGAAAAAATGATTTCTAAAGTTTTCATCGGACAACTTCAACATTTGATGTATACAAAAAAAAATGGAGAAAAGTCACAGCATGCAATCCAAATAATGCACAGTCAAGGGTTGATGAATCTAAAAATAATAATGAGTTTGGATTTCATTTGAAAAGAAAAGGTTTGTATTCAAGGAGAAAATGGAGGAACTGAAAAAGAAAATAAGGTGGTCAATATATCTGAGGAGAGAGAGTTGAGTTAATTACATTAGGAGTGAGTTGAGTCTGTGCACGGAGAAGGAGGGAAAGAAGCAGCTCTTACTGAGTGTAAAAGAGAGAATAGAGGAGTAGTAGGCTTCAACGGATGAACGAGTACCATCCAGAGAAAGTATTAGTCATACAATCATGCGCCATCTTTCCCTGACAATTAAAACTCTGCTCAATGGCAACATGCGCAATTATCTATGGGGTGTGTAACTGTATTTTTTTAAATAAGGTACTGTATCTCTCTTGTGTGAAGTTTAGAGATTAAATAAAAATACTGCAGTATTGTAAATAATGTAATCCATGTGAGAAACAGACGTTTGCCTATCAGCGGACAATTAGTTTTATCACTTCCTGTTGGTGGGTTGGACAACATCTCAGTATGCTAGCAGGTGTAGGCCTATCATAAGATGTACAGAGATCATTCATACAATTCGGAATGTTTTAATATAGTAAATGTTTGTATTTGTTATTGCTTTTTCCAGCTAGACCTAACATGGGATATAGAAGAGAAAGAAAAAGGGAAAGGAGTGAGAAGAAATAGGGGCAAGATGGATATTGGGATGAAGTGAGGTGATAATCTCTAGTTACACTGTTAGGCATCACAACCAACCTACTGGATCATCTGGAAGGGGAAAAAAAAAGATGAAATTGAAACACAAAGAGAACCTTCTAAACCAAACTAAATAAAATGTAGAACAGAAACTGCAGTTACAAAAGCTATAATACTCATTGAGAGCAAGGAACATAGCGGACAGTAAACGGTGTGGTACAGTGTGAAAGTACATGTGTGTTGCCGATGTTTACGTGAAAAAAAGTAATGCAAGTGACTCGGGCCTACACTGGTCTCAATGCTGGGACCCGAAACCCGAGTGGAAGTGACTAATCTAACCTCCAGACATACTACCAATGTAGCCAGGCTGGCGCCAAGTAGTGGCCCCTCTCAATTTTATTTAATTCAGCAAATAGGTTAGGTATTTCAGGCATTGCATTTTATTACAATTGTAGCGACTGAAAAATGTCCTGCTTAATTAACAAACAGAGATGTCCGTTAGGGCCATGTTTGTAGTTCAGCAGCTGAAAAAAGGAGGTCAACCATGCTATACATTCCATGTATGAGATTAAGAATTTTATGACAATGTTTAGAAAGTATATTCAGGGGAAAGATGTGGTTGCCCTGTTTCTGACGGAGTTCAGTATGAGCAGAACTTAAGCATTTAGTAAGTTGATACAGTTCTCAATATTGAATATTAGTTTTTCCACCACCTGTTATATGTGGCTTCTGATGCTAAGTAACTCAGAAAATAACACTCTGAATTCCATTCAATCCAAACCACATTAAATCCCTCTTCGGTTAAAACTCCCTCCTTATTTTCACCTCTCTGATCTTCTTAACCTTTCAAGTTTTTACTCTTAATCTGTAAAGTGGTGGCAGCTAATGTGAAGGATGGTGAATTTAAATCACATCTCAGTGGTATCGGGAAAATACAATTTTTTAATTGGCACAACAATAAGCTCCAGGCCATGAAACGTAATGTTACCTTTACTCTCCATGCTGGGCAAAGAGCAATCCACTCAGAAAGAAATAGAGAGGCCAGAAAGCAATTCAGTAATAAGTGCCTGTGACACAGGAGATAAATGTGACATTAAAAATCTTTCTACCGCTGCAACGTTAAACACACGCTCTGAGAACATTCTGTTTAGGTTTGTGCATCTGCAAATTAGCTTGTGTGTTTGCAAGCACCTGCACGTGTGAGCATAGATACGTAGTTACCATTGTAAAAGACTTGCTTAATCATTTTAATGCTATGCTTTTTGATTTTATGCAACTTCAGAAACGACCACTCATACTATCGGAAATCTTATGTATGAATGTGTGTTGTTGTTTTTGTGTTTATCCTTGATTTGCATAAAGATGTGTATATCAAGATGGGTACCAGAGTGGGACGAGGCTTACAACACTGTCCTTACTGTGTGGAGTTTGCATGTTTTCCCTGTTGTTATGACTGGCTCAAGGTCATAACAAAAAGGGAGACCACAACGGAGGTAAGGTGCGCAAAAGTAAATATTTATTAAACAAAGATAAGTAATATTAACAAAAAATAAGAGTATGAGGTGTGAGTATGGGAAGATCAGTGGCGTAGGTGGTGTTGTGTGAGTGAAGAGCAGGTGTATGGGTGCGATATGAATGTGGTGCGTAAAAGAAAAGACAAACTCAAATGTGCATGGGCGAAGGCGAAGGAGCAGGAGCAGGAGCAGGAGCAACCAGCACGGGAGTGCGAGGAGGAGAGAGCAGAGGAGCCGACCCCGAGAAGGCACATGTTGGTGCCTTATATAGTAGCTCCAATCAGGCAAGCAGAACCAGGAACACCTGTGCACAAATAGGAGCGGCAGAGGGAAACCACAACAAGATGCCCCCTTATGGCCAGGGCCGTAACACCCCCCCCCTACAAGAAAGGGACCCCACCAAGGGACCCGTACATAAAAAGTGAAGGTGGGCCTACATTAGCAAAACTAGTCAAGTAGAGTCAGCTCACAAGACCCAACAGAAAGCTTTAGCCTTTACACTAGATCAACAGAAATAATACCTAATGTTGCTGGGTGGCCCCGGGACAAGGGGAAAACCACCGTGCCGTCCCAGAACAGCAAAACACGGTGGGGTGAAGCCAATGGCCTCCTCAAAATGTTACACAGCCCGAGAGAGTGCATCCGCCACGATGTTATCCCGGCCTTTGACGTGCTGTATGTCCAAGGAGTAAGCCTGAAGATGGAGAGCCCAACGTATGAGCCGCTGGTTAGGAGTCCGCAGACTGGCCAGAAAGGTAAGAGGGTTATGGTCAGAAAAAACAACAACGGGCCCAGACCCGATGTAGACACTAAAATGCTGGAGCGCCCATATCAACGCCAACGTCTCCTTTTCTATAACAGAATAATTGACCTGGTGTATATTAAATTTTTTAGAAAAGAAACAGACCGGCCTCCGGATCCCCGCATCATCAGCCTGCAATAACACAGCACCTCCCCCAACCAGGCTAGCATCCACCTCAATCAGAAACGGCCTATCCCATTTTGGAGCTGCCAATACAGGAGAGTTTGTTATGAGACCTTTCACTCTCTCAAACGCTTTTTGGCACATCTCTGACCAAACAAATTCAACACCACCCTTTAACAGGTCAGTGAGTGGCGCAACCACAGAAGAAAAATTTGGACAAAAACATCTATAAAACCCAACCATCCCCAGAAACCTCATTAGGTCTCTTTCAGTCGCAGGTACTGGATACTGATCAACTGCTTGCACTTTGGCACGCATAGGTTTGACTGTCCCCTGACCAACCACACGGCCTAAATATACGACAGTGGCTTTCGCAAACTCACATTTGGCCAAATTTATTGTTAACTTTGCTCTAGACAAACGCCCAAAAACTTCTCCAAGTCTGTAAAGATGTTCATCCCATGTATCAGAATAAACTACCAGGTCATCCAAGTACACAGCACATCCATCCAGGCCGCGGACAACTATGTTCATTAAACGCTGGAATGTCGCTGGCGCGTTTCTTAAACCAAAAGGCACGACATTATAAGAGTATAGACCACTTTGTGTGATGAAGGAAGCCACTTGTTTAGCACGTGCAGTCAATGGAACTTGCCAATACCCCTTCAATAAATCCAACTTTGTCACAAACCTCGCCCCTCCCACCTGGTCAACGCAGTCCTCCATCCGCGGGAGCGGGAAAGAGTCGGGCTTAGTCACAGAGTTTACTTTACGAAAGTCTGTACAAAACCTAGGTGTATTATCAGATTTCGGAACCAACAGGCACGGAGAAGACCAACTAGAATCAGAGGGAAAAGCAATGTTATTTTCAACCATATATTGGACTTCGTTGTCAAGTAAACTTCTCTTCTCTGGATGGACACGATAAAAACGCTGTCTAATAGGTTTTGCATCACCGACATCAATATCATGCGTTAGGACATTTGTACACGACGGCGTGTCGCTAAATAAACAAACATAGTCCTTAATCAATTTAACCAACTGGAACCTCTTTGAGCCATCCAAATATATCAATGAATTTTCCAAATTCAACAAGGAATCCGTATTTTTCAAGCGACCCGTCACCAACGCCTCATCCGGATCTGGTGGCTCATCTCCCAGCTCTGCCACAACTGAGGAAGACACAGATAAACACTGAGGGTGAACTTCAGACTTTCCAACATTCACAGAATCACGTGACAAATAAGGCTTTAACAAATTAACATGACTAAGTTGTGTTTTAGACCTTCGTTCAGGAGTAGAAATCATATAATTTAGATCAGAAAGCTTTCCAGCCACAACATATGGACCGGAAAATTTGGCTTGGAATGGTGACGTAACCAAGGGCAACAGGGCCAACACCTGATCACCAGGGAGAAACTCTCTGTACGCAGTATGGCGATCATAAAGCTTTTTCATTTTACCCTGCGCACCCGCCAACCTCTCTTTAGCTACTTCCTGAGCCTTGTACAACTTATACCTAAAACCATTCACAAAGTCAAGTAAGTTACTTGGTGGATCTGACTCCGTCCAGTTGTCCCTCAAAAGCGCCAACGGGCCGCGAACTCTATGGCCAAAAACCAGATCGTTAGGACTAAACCCTGTACTTTCTTGGACCACCTCGCGCGCTGACAACATCATCCAGGGCAGAGCCTCCTCCCAATCTCCCTGCATCTGGACACAAAAAGAACGGAGCATTGACTTCAGAGTTTGATGAAACCTTTCCAAAGCACCCTGACTTTGAGCATGATAGGCAGAAGACAAATTATGTTTTATTTTTAACTGTTTCAAAACCTGTGCAAACAACTTTGAACAAAAATTAGACCCTTGATCAGTCTGAATTACACGTGGAAGTCCGAAAACAGAAATAAATTGAGTTAAAGCACGTACTACATTCCTCGCAGTAATACCGCGCAAAGGAAACGCAGCTGGATATCTAGTACTTTGACACATTACAGTCAACAAATACATTGCACCTGATTTAGCTGGAGGCAAAGGGCCAACACAGTCTATAAGTAAATGCTCAAATGGCTGACCAATAGCAGGAATCGGATTAAGTGGTACAGGTTGTAATACTTGGTTTGGTTTACTGGTCAACTGACATGTGTGACAAGACTTACAATATGCCGAAACATCTCTTTTCAGACGTGGCCAAAAGAAATACCTCATAACACGATCATAGGTTTTCCTGACCCCAAGATGTCCGCACTGGTCGTGAGAAATCTGTAATACAGCATCACGAAACTTTAAAGGCACAACAACCTGGAAAACAGGATCACCAACAAAACTTTCAAGTTGTGGAGTCCATTTTCTCATCAGCAAATCATCATGAATAAAATAACATTTAGGACGAACTCTAACCTCAGTTGAAGGACAAACCATATGTAGAAGTTCTTTTAACGTACTATCAGCCTTCTGCTCCTGTACAAGCTCACTGTGAGAGATTGACCAAGGAGGGACAGGCACTAAAAAATTACAACTAGTGGCAGGATCAACTTCCTCACCTTTAGTTTTTAACTTAGCGGACCTAGTAACTACACACGCACTAAACACCTCAGGAAACTGAACTTCACTTTGATCCGGACTACTAACGCATGGTTCTAATGTCACCTGGGCAGGAGGAGGGACGTCAGCCCAGACCCTACTACCTGCGATGTCATTACCCAAGATCATAGAGACACCATCCACTGGTAAAGCTGGACGCACCCCAACACAAACTTCCCCCTGAAAGAAATCACAAGACAGAATCACCTTGTGTCGTGGTACATTTAAAACATCAAGGCCCATCCCCACAACAGGAATAGAGGGGCCAACTGAAGTCTGCTCAGAAAAGGGAAGCGCTGAGGCTACAATAAATGAATCAACTGCTCCAGTGTCACGCAAAATTTTGACGCGCACACGTTCATCACCCTCCACAAGAGAAACATAGCCCTCTGTAATGAACGGCAGAAAAGATTTTAACTCCGGTGCGACCTCACACACCCCAGACACAGTAGCACTCACGACAGAACCAGTACACAATGCAGGTTTACGTTCAGGAGAAATCCGCCTAGCTTGAGGTTTTAATTTACAACAGTCTCTTTTCCAGTGTCCTCGCTTATGACAGTAATTACAAATTTTATCTAAATCGCGCAATTGTTTTCCACTTTTATTCTCTGTATCAGGCCACTTCTTCGACTCATAATGAAAAGATCCATTACGCGCACTATTACTCATAGAATGTGTCAGAAAAAAGTCGTCTGCGAGCGCAGCGGCTTCAGCAACAGTTTTAACTCCACGCTCACCAACGTACACAGAAATATTGTCAGAAATTGAATTTTTGAACTGCTCCAACAATATAAGTTCTTTTAAGTCATCCAATGTTTTAACGCCTGCAGAAGAACACCAACTCTCAAAATGTGTTACCAAATCACGCATAAACTCCAAATGTGATCTATCTCCACGTCTCCAACTCCGAAAACGCTGTCTATATGCTTCAGGAACAAGCTCATAAACTTTCAACACAGCACCTTTAACATCTGAATACCTAGCGCTGTCAACATCATGCAACGCTGAGAACGCCTGTTGCGCTTTACCAGTTAACACGCACTGCAACATCAAAATACTAGTCTGTTCAGACCAACCTCGAGCATCCGCTAAACGTTCAAACAAACAGAAAAAGGTCTCTGGATCTCTCTCATTAAACTTAGGAACAAGCTTTAAATCATTAAGCTCATCTCTACTCACATGCGCTCCTGACGCACGCTCATTACCAGACGAATCAAGCCTACCTTCTCTGATCAACGCTAGCCTTTGACTTTCAATTTCAAGTTTTGCCATTTCTACCTGATGTTTCATTAACTCCAATTCTTTTTGTTGCTCAAAAGTTAAACCAGTGGCACTTGATACAAACGCTGAGGCCACACCAACAGGCTGCGCTACCTGCTTCAAAACGCCCAACTCAAATAATCTAACTTTCAAATTATCTTTAACAATACTCTTAATTCTTTTCGTATCACCGATATCAACTTTAAAATGCTCTGCAATCATAATCAACTGCTTCTTAGTGCAGTGGTCCAAACCTTGTTCACACGGTGATTCAACAAAATCCTCCACTAACTCATCCATGGCTACAAACAAACAAGACTAAGTGAAAGTGGTAGCGTAGCAATGTACACAAAAAGAAGATCAGAAATCCCGCTATCTACCTAACCAAAAAAATCTTACAAACTCACCCCTAGTCTTCGGGAAGCGTGGCGATGGGTTCTTATGCGCCAAATACCGCTGGCACGGGAGAACAACCAGCACGCTGGCGATTCCCCGTAACCACGGCGCGCTCCCGAGCCGACGTAGGGAGAGGGGAAGAGGGAAGCTTCGACCCGCTCTTAACTTCCACACTAAAAGTTTAAACCGCAGTGAATCCCCTAATGAGAAACACCGCCAAACCTACAAGGGATTTCCCACCTCTTAGCGCTAGTGCACATTACAAGTCATACACTTACCTTCTTGTCCAGATAACAGCCGCAGCTGACAAACGCCATGGAGAGACAAAAACTCCCACCTCGCTCCAAACACGCACCAACACGGGTACGAGACAAACCTCCTGAGTCTCCCAAAGAGCGCAACTCTAATCCAAATAAGGATATTGACGTCACGGGAGATACCCCGAATTACACGCCCATCAGACGCACGCACAACTTCAGTCACAAGATCCTGAATACTCACAAGGAACAGCTGTGCCAAATGCGTAAAACGCTCAACCAAAACCGGCTTTTTAACCAAAACACGGAAAATACAAACAAAATCCACTAAACCAAGGCAAACGCGGATTCTAAACATCCCGGACGAGCCCCCATTTTGTTATGACTGGCTCAAGGTCATAACAAAAAGGGAGACCACAACGGAGGTAAGGTGCGCAAAAGTAAATATTTATTAAACAAAGATAAGTAATATTAACAAAAAATAAGAGTATGAGGTGTGAGTATGGGAAGATCAGTGGCGTAGGTGGTGTTGTGTGAGTGAAGAGCAGGTGTATGGGTGCGATATGAATGTGGTGCGTAAAAGAAAAGACAAACTCAAATGTGCATGGGCGAAGGCGAAGGAGCAGGAGCAGGAGCAGGAGCAACCAGCACGGGAGTGCGAGGAGGAGAGAGCAGAGGAGCCGACCCCGAGAAGGCACATGTTGGTGCCTTATATAGTAGCTCCAATCAGGCAAGCAGAACCAGGAACACCTGTGCACAAATAGGAGCGGCAGAGGGAAACCACAACAAGATGCCCCCTTATGGCCAGGGCCGTAACACCTGTGTATACATGGGTTTTCTTCAGGTATTCTAGTTTCCCCCCTACCCTCCAAAAATATGCATGTTAGGTTGATTGGCCGCTTCGAAATTGCCCCTAGGAATGAGTGTGTGTGGCCCTGCAATACTGGTGACCTGTTCGGGGTGTACCCTGCTTCTCGCCTGAAATCAGCCAGGATAAGATCCAGCACCCTCCGTGACCCCGAAAGGGATAAGCGGTTTAAAAGACGTAATGAAACATTGATAATCTCAACCAATCACTTTCGTATGGTGAACAAAAATCAATGGCCCGCACCTTGTCTATCACTTCAACTTTCTGGCTTTGACAACATGCTCATGTTTCTGTTTGTTGGAGACACAACCTCAGAAGAAGCGAGAAAAGACAAAGGAGTGTTTTGCCATGCTGTCAGCACTGGAACATCTTCCATACCGCCATTCACTTTGTTTACAAGCAGGGATGAAGAAAGAGGGGAAAGAAAAGTGAGAAAGGAAATAAAAGTCAGTTGTAACTCATCTACTTACAATGTTCTATCATTGTTTGGCTTCAAGACATTAAAAGTCTTAGATATATTCTTAGAGAAACACTTTGTGAATCCTCTCAGATTAGTAAAATGAATGCTATTTGTTCTTAAATGTGCACACACTTTGTGTACATTTGCTGCACGGTCCATAGCAGCATTCAGTCAAGCTCCTGCTCTGGTCGCTTAATTACACTTAGATAATACACGTAATAGAAATTGTGCGGTTGGATAATAAGCAGCTACCTGACACCTTTAGATAGTTGTAAAGAAGGTTAATCAGCTTAATGAAATGCCCTTAAAATGTACAATTAGATGTTATAAACAGTAACTGGTAGAAAGCAGACATTAATAACATAAACTGCCTTTGAACAAAAAAATTGCAATTTTGACTTAAAATATAGAACTTGGAATTTAAATATCTTTACATCCTCGAAATATTTCCAAGAGACCACCTAAGATGCTGTTAGATGTGATTGGGAATTGAAATCCCTTAGGTCTGAGAGGCACTGATTAGCATGGATTAGCATTTACCAGACTCTGGTTTAGATCTGCCTATTTTAGCCTCAGTCTTTAACCCTTAGTTCTTCAAACAGAGAAGTTATGTTTGACAGATTTATCAAGAACTACGGCTTGTTAAAGTGGTTAGCAAGCTAAAGCTAGAACTAACTTTAGCTAGCTTTAGCTTTTTCAGCCATATTGGTGAAAAAGTGGCTGGCTAGCTCAGAATTATAAGGAAACAGATGTGCTAATGGCTGCCCAGCATGTTTGGTCACTGAACATGATAAATGTTGACTTACTCTTTATCTCTTAAGATATAGTTAAATAAAGTCTGGATTCCAAAGAAGCAAAAACTCAATCACACAGACATGATGTAATGACGGTAGTTTAGCCGACCTTTTTAATCAAAGGCAGATTCATCATTATGTGCCAAACAATTCATTAGAAAAGGCTACTGTTAAATGATAATATGACTTGCTCTGTTCTAAAATAATGAGCAACTCAGCCAGATAGAGTTTTTCCTGCTACGCACCACTCTACTTCCAGTTTTTCCACACACTTAACCACATTCACACATGTACAGCAGGAGGCTGTCAAATAGGCTCATGGTGGTCTGTTGAGTTTTCTCCTGCATGTGACAGGCTTTCTAGACAGGAGGAGAGAGACAAGGCCAGACACCAGAAAATCTGAGAAATGGCAGCAATGTCAAGATACATGTTGTGTTCTTCAGAAGGTGTTTATTTCCATCCTGGTGATGGTTATACAATTTATTTTCTTGGGGGAACAGTGTGGCACAATGCATTAGAAAATTTTTAGACTTTGATTAAATATTTTGACAAAATTGCGCAAGTTCGTAGTTCTCATTTGCTACGGGTAGTTCAAAGTTCAGATGTCACAATATGTAGATTAAAAACTTCCCTCACATGGTTCATCCTCTTTGCCCTGTTGATGAGTGATTGGTCCAGTCATCGCTGGTCCGGAATGCAAAGGAAGCTGCTGGAATATGAAAAAAACTTTTATATGAACTACTTAATGCTAAATGTTTTGCTCCAGATACTTTAGTCAACCCTAAGACCGTTATAAAACTTAATAGCCTTAGGTTATATGATTTACTTTTAAGTTTAAATACATTCATCGTTATTGCTTTATGTCTTTTTCACTTTTTTTCCATTTAATGGGAGCTTTGCCCTATTTTACAATGAGTTTGAAACTGAAATGTCCTTGGGAAAATCACTTTTTATTCATCAATTTACAACAATGTAATACATCCAAAGCCATTCTTGATTAATGTTAACTGGTGCTGGTGCTGCATATATTTTAACCTGTTGCTGATAGAAACATAGAATTTATCATGCTGTTATGGCGCATACCTACGTTGTTGCCTTGGGACCTTAAACATTTTTTCTTGAATCTAACAAAAACTTATTGTTTTTTTATTTTGATCAAACTCGAAGATTTAATTTGCTACTATGTTTTTATTTATTGTCTGGAAAAATCTTATATTTTTTGTATGATTTGGTTTTGAATAAATAAAAAAGTGTTTATCTATAGTTGAAAATAAGGAAATTTGCTTGAATAAAAGTCTCAAACACAAGATGAGAAAGATGAAGTTTACAAACACTGTAAAGAGACAGAAGACCGATGCTGTACAAAGCTGTAGCTGTTCCTGACAAGAAGTATGATTAGATAAATAGAAGATGACAGAAGAGTGGGTCTATATTTGAAAAATTATATCTATCAACAGCTTCCTTGGTAAGGCTCCGATTGGTGTACTCGCTCCCAGAGAAGCACCACAGGCATTTCTATTTTGTTGACTCCTCTAAAAGACACAACAACCTGCAAAATTCTCTGTTCATATATGTTTCCTTCAAATGCTGGATATCCAGATGCAAGTGCAAACATTTTTGAGGGTGTACACCAGTTTATTTTCTTGGAGTTTGAAATAGTTGGAGCACTGGGAGCTCTTGAGCTAAGCTTGTTCTAGAGATTTAAATTGTGCCAATTTTCAAGCATTTACTCACTGGAAAGTCTTCATTTTTCAAGTGAGAATCTTATTTTGATTTTTGAAAAGTGAAGTTTGGGACATTTTGTCTTTTGTACGCTATTGAAATATATCAAATTGCAATTGAATCACAGAGTATGCTGGTATCGTTTTATATGTGATACCATATCTGTGAGGTCATGCTTTTCACTCAGTACATACATGTTCTTCTGAGTTTGCACATTTATAGGAAATTAGTCGCTAAGTTCACTCTTTACGCCATTATTTGAATTGCATGATGAACATTTTGAACTATTTATCTAACAAGTGTTTAGTTATTAGATTTTTAAAAACAAATCAAATGCAAGAGTTTTCATTGCGAATAAATCTAGTTAATGATAGCACTGTGGCCTCTCAACAAGAAGGTCAGGATTTGAGTCCCGAGTCCCGAGTGGGACGAGGCTTGAAAACTTGGCCTTTCTGTGTGGAGTTTGCATGTTCTCCCCATGTATGTATTAGTTTTCTCCAGGTACTCCTGTTTCCTTACACTCTCCAAAAACATGCATGTCGAGATGATTGGCCCTATAAAACTGCCCCTGGAAATGAGCGTGTGTATGGTTGTGTGTATGTGGCCCCGCGACAGACTCTCAGGATGGGCAGTTCGGAAGACGTAACGTGAATCTAGTTCTAAATATTCCACATGTACCTTCAGTAAGATGTACGTAACTAGAATGAAGGAGGGACTTTTCTACAATTTAATGCTACAAAAAAAAGTTATGTGAGCGCACATTTTTTCTGTTAGTGTCAAAGCAAATTGTGGTATTATGGTAAAGCAAAATGATGAATTCTTTTTAGGGGAGGAAAAAACTCGAATTAAATATTGTGATTACTGAGCTAACAGTGAACTATAGATCTTAGGAAAGCCCTAAAAATTTAATATAAATACGATGACAAAATTTTATACATTACATAGATCTGGCGAAGCCTATCTTTTTTTAATCAAACACCATGAAATCTACAAAAGTCTCCCTTCGAGTACCAGTCAATTGTGATCGATGTAATGGGCACCCCTAGTGTGCATCCTCAACAGCTGAACTGAGAAGCATCATTAGATAATTGCTACCTGAGTGTTGAAGTGATTTCTTTTTAATAAATGCTATCTGTGCATCTTAATTAATTGAGAAATGAAAAAATACACTTGGATTCCATTTCAACGATCAAAAAACTCTAATTGAATGCAAGTCATTTCCTGCAAGCTAATAGGGAAGATAAGGCTCGTTGATGACCGATTGTTAAACCATGTTGCTGACTCATCCTGTAAATACAGTATCAACTCAAAACTTAAATCTAAACAGTTATATTCCAAGGTATTTGTTGTTGCTTTAACAAGAACTATGAGAAGATCCAACACATCACACTAGGATTGCCATTTCGTTCTCATCCCTTTTTGCTTGTGCTGTCTTACAACTTCTCAAGGACTATGTATGCTCACATGCTCTAATTAGTTGGATGATTGATCGGATGTTTTCTCGATAACTTTTTTCGGTATCAGATTTAGACTTTACAGAAAAAACATGCATTGACATATACCAAGTTTTCGAAAATGATGCTTTATTTCCTTTTCAAAACACTCACTATATATACTGTATGCCTAAAAAGACAGACTTCCTGTCTTGACGTAAATAAATAAATACCAACATAATGCAGACAGACTGTGGTACGCCATTAAAAAGAAAAACTCCTGCACTTGGTGTCTTTCCACCCACACTACTTGGAGCATTATGGTATGGCTCATTCACACTGACAGAGACTACTGTACATACTTCATCTGTTTCCATGGAAACGGCAACTTGAGTTGCAGCAAGCTAGGAAATCGATGACATTTACCTGGGTGTTAGTCATGATAAAAAACATCTTTTAGGTTTGGAGAATCTGATAAACGGATGTAGAAACAGATATTAGCAAGTTTCAAACAACTACTAAGTGGTTAGACCTTGTCGTCTAGAGAGCTCAAGCACCAATCATTATGAGTCGTAATTGATTTTCTGTCAATATCAAACTTAGAACCCCAAAAGTTAAGCAAAAGTCAACGTGTGTTGGGACTTCAGAATTTCCCATTAAACATTTTATTCATTTGAGCTATGAGTTGCAACATAAAGGATTTTTGGATTTGAATACACAATATTTTGGATTTGGCCAACATGAATGGCAAAAGCAAAGCTCTTGATTTACAAGTCGATCCACGTTCCCACCCTCACCTATGGTCACCAGCTGTGGGTGGTGACCGAAAGAATGAGGTCGCGGAAAAAGCAGCCGAAATGAGCTTTCTCCACAAGGTGGCTGGACTCTCACTCAGAGATCGGGTGAGGAGCTCTGCCATCCAGGAGGAGCTTGGTGTCAAGCTTCCCCTCCTTGAGAGAAGCCAGATGGGGTGGTTTGTGCATCTGGTCAGGATGCCCCCCGAGTAACTCGCTGGTGAGGTGTTTCGGGCACGTCCCAACAGAATTGAGACCAAGAGTCAGACCCTGGACCCGGTGAGAGACTATGTCCCATAGCTGGCTTAGGAATGACACGGGATCCTTCTGGGTGAGCTGGAGGATGCAGCTGGGGTGAGAGAAGCCTGGGCATCCTGTCTTAGCCCAGAATGTTGGGCTCTTGCCCCGCGACCTGGCCCTGGATAAGTGGAAGACGACGGAAAGGAAGGCAAAATTCACATTTTTTTCCTTCTTTTTCTTGCCTTAAAGGAGGGGTGCGGTGGGGCGAGATTTACAGCATCAAACAAGATTTAGCCTGTGCTGTAGATGCGACCAGGAGGAAGGACTAAGTAGGAAGCAAGAGGAAGAGAAAAATAAATGTATTTATAAGCTTTTTTTTTTTTTTTTAGATAAAAATGATCAGCTCACATTATTAGCTCTTTAAGCTGATTTCTTTTGACTGGTACCCCCTGAAAATGAAGTGAAGAAGCTGTAAAAAAGTTATTAATGGCTTTTTTATTGGTTTTGCTGCACTCATGGTTACAGGCAAAGAAGTGTGTCAATCTACCTTGTTGCAGAGCAGACCAGCACTCTTTTTATGCTTCTACGTTTGTCAGAGAAATTCATGGCCACTTATCAGCTTTTAAGGATTGGTGTAAAGTGGCTGGAAATGGGAACAGTGGTCGACATTTCCCTGATGGCCTCAATGAGAGAGTTTGTTACCAGTACAAGCCGTACTGTGGAGAAACGCTAGACCTGGACTCTGTGTGGGTGCTTACTTGTTTATGGAACAAAAACAAGTAAATGAAATAAACAGAAAAAAGGAATTTGACTCCAGTTTGGTTTGGTTTTGCTGAGTGGTAATTATGGGTATTGCTTGGGTAAGTCACTGCACTGTCCTCTGAAGTGGTGGAAATGCCACATTGTGGATGTGTGTGTCCAGGTGTGAGAGGAAAGAAGCGCGTGGGCATAAGTAATGAATGTATTGTCAGTTTCTGTTTGCTGGACTAAATCTGAACTGCACTGCTGTCCCATTGGATACAACACGAGCTAAGATTTTTCATTTGTATCTTGAAAACAGGGTGTTGGATTGGCTCTCAACGGAGAAAATAGATGGACATAATAAATTAAACTGATGATAGATTAAAACCCTACTGTTTAAAAACAAACACATATTCACTCATAGATTTTTATTTGATCTATTTTTGGTCATATGCATGTTGATTTGTGCGTACATATCTGTATTTATTATTATTTTTCAATGGTTTAAAAAGGGAAGATAGAAACAAATACTTCTCCAGAAGAGCAGCTTGTGCTGATTTAGGAATACTAAGTAGCTCTTCCCTAAATGGTCCTAATGAACCAAAGTGCACTAGAACAAAATTCAGTAATTGCCATTAAACGATGATTAGCTGTAGATGTGTCACATGGGGCCCGTACAAGATAAGCATCTGTATATTTACATACGAGCTCAAATATCAGTTAGTCCTCTCTGGAAATGTTCAATTATCTGCCACAGTAAGGCTGAACATTTATTCTAAATAAGGAAAAAATAACTCACCGGAACAAATTTTAGCCAATGATCTTCTCGGTTTTTGTTACAGTTCCCGCAAATATATGCTCTGTTTCCATGGTAATTTTCCAAATGCTTAAATTCTTGTTTCCAACATGCATTCAGATGTTTATTTTCAATAACGATGCATAAGTGGTATTTGTACAAAAAAAACAGCTCACTTAAATGTATTTTCTGAGGGCTGTTTGTCATCTTTATTTGCTCTCGCTAATAATAAAAGTGTACCTCATGTTTGAACAGTAATGCTCTCACGTGGACCACTTCTAATGAGAGTTTGCAGCATTTGACCAAGGTGCATTCTTTGTTGCTTCCATGGTGACAGTAGAGGTAGTTTTACTATTGTTTACTGATCACTGTGGCCCAGGGATTCATTTGCTTGCACATTTTTAAGGTGAGATTGTAAAAGGTCAGCATGAAAATTACACCTATAACAAAGACTGCAAATTGGTTTTGTTGCATTGATGTGACAAATAATTTGTTCCTCTGTTTTTTTCACTTCAGTCAGACATTTGCATTGACTATTTAATATCTTACAACCAATATTTCCTCTAATTTTTATGTGTCTGAGAAAACACACAAACTTCCTGAGCAGAAGGGGGCGGGGCAAAAAGTGATGTCAGCAGTTGCGATGATCCAAACTCCGAAGCAGCGGTTTGAAGCAATTTGTTTCAGATGGAAAGGAAGAACGAGATAGGCTCCGGAGCTCTGTCCTTCCCATCTTTAGTTCAAATTGAGTTTTATTTTGTGCGCTGCATAGGTTTTCCTGTGCGCTGTTAATCTGCAAACAGTGCTCAATTGTGAAGGCGCGCAACTTAGAGGGAACATTGCTTCCAACCACAAGCAAAATGTGGAGATTTCCCATTTCTCTTTGGATTCAGTCCCAATGAAGCGTGTCCCCTGTGTCTCCCTCTGTCTCTCTCTGTCTAAGCAAGTGATAAAACACGGTGAAGATTCGGCTCGCTCTACCGTGGCTGTGCCATGAAAAGGTTGAGCACCTCTGGCCTGCTGTGCAGTCATCTATGCTCAGTCCCATCTCTCGCTTTCTGTTAAACACAAGTGAATAGTACGAGATAGGAAGATGAGTTGGAAAGTAGGTGATTTAAATTAAGTTGTCTTTGTGAGATAGACCGTCCCATTATGAGTTTAAATTCAGTCAGAAGAAAAGGGGATGGCAGCATTTTGTTTCCTCTCGAGTAGTAATAAAATGGACGAAGCCACAGAAAGCTGAAGACCGCCATCATTCAGCAAGTCAATGAAAGCTAACTTTGATTTCTCCAAATGGCTGTAGTTCTACTTACTTTGTAGAACAATGTCAATTTTAGTTTAACTTCCATTCCATTGTTTTCCACTTATCCCGCCTTGGGCGGGAAGCCCAGGCTTCTCTTACCCCAGTTGCATCCTCCAGCTCACGCGGGAGATCCCAAGGTGTTTCTCGGCCAGCTGTGAGACATAGTCTCTTCAGCGGGTCCAGGGCCTACCTCTGGCTCTCCTCCCGGTGGGACATGCCCGAACACCTTACCACTGTGGTGTCCGGAAGGCATCCTAACCACATGCACAAACCACCTCATTTGGCTTCTCTCGACCCGGAGGAGTAACGGCTCCAGTCCGAGCTCTTCCTGGATGGCAGAGTTTCTCACTCTATCTAGAGTGAGAGCCCAACCATCTTGTGGAGGAAGCTCATTGTGGCTGAGAGTATCTGCGATCTCGTTTTTTTTGTCACCACCCACAGCTTGGGACCATAGGTGAGGGTAGGAACACAGATCAACTTGTAAATCAAGAGCGTTGCTTTTCGGCTCAGCTCTTTCTTTACCACGATAGTTTGATGTGGCGTCCTGATTATTGTTACTTCCAATCAGTAGATTCAATCAAACCAGTCTCTTTGTGCTTTTATTTTGTATTTTATCTTGTATCCTTTACTTAATTAAAAAAATGTCTTAAAATTATTTTCTTTCTGCAACATTTACAATCTGATTTTAAATAATAGATATGTAATGAACTGATTTTTTTTGTTCAAGTTGAGTTTTACATTTTAATATGTTTCCTTTTATGTCTCAGAATTTCTATAACTTTAACAAAAATGGTTTACTATCGTAAACAAGTTTCATCGGAAGCTACCTTTAAAGGGAAAATTTAGACTGTTGATACAGTTTATTAATTCACTTAAAAGTACATTCATAGATTGATCTCTGTAATCTAGTTTGGCGCTTCCTCCATTTTTCCTACTGGTCCGGTCATTGTAGATCAAAATCAAAGACCATTAAAACCTTTTCTTCTTTAATTGCATTAAATATCGCTAATAAACAACAATTATGGTAGCAGCAATTTGCTCTCATTTCCTCCTGGGCTCCTTTGTCAGGAAAGTAAAGTAAACTTATTATTTACGGTCGTCAAGGTTTATCATTTGTACAAAGCAAATAATTTGTACTTGGGATAAAAAAAGAATCTGCTTTTTTTTTTTAAGCAAAGGGGGCGATATGGTGGCACAATGGTAAGCACAGTGGCCTCACAGCAAGGAGGTCAGGGTTCGAGTCGCGTGTGGGACGAGGCTTGAAACCCTGGCCTTTCTGTGTGGAGTAAGCATGTTCTCTCCATGTATCCATGGGTTTTCTCCGGCTACTCTGGTTTACTCTTACTCTCCAGAAACATGCGTGTTAGGTTAATTGGGCGCTATGAAATTATCCCTAGGAGTGAGCGTGTGTGGATGGTTGTGGCGGGTTCAGTACACCCCACCTCTCACCTTCAATTGGCTAGAATAGGCTCTAGCACCCCCGCTACCCTATTATGGATAAGTGGTTTGATAAAAAAAAAAATTGAAACAAATTAAAAAAAAAATTGAAACAAATTAAACAGTTCTTTTTACGTATTCCTCCATTTTCATTCTCTTACTTGTGGCTAACAGCTTTTGGTCGTCCCATTCTTCATCAACATCTCTGTAACCGTGGTGATATCAAGTTGATTCTCAGGAAGGAAGTTGTTGCGTTCCCAGATTCAAGGTTGTAATAAGAGAGCTGAAAAACATCACATTCAACTCTCTGTCAGATTTTTGGTGCTTTGTGTGTTTGCGGAGGTGTGTGCATTTCATTGTTTGTTTATGCCTGTATGGCTGGCTTCGCTGGGGAGTGAAGAGGAGTTATTTTACAGCTTCTGCGCAAAGAACGTAAAATTCTATCAATGCTTCAAAACTGTCAGAATGCTGGGTAGCTTGATGGTAAGCCAACTAGAAAAACAGGTAGGTATCACTCCAGCTAACTTCCATCTGGTATCTTTGTAACTGCATACCTCAGGAGGAAGTAGAAGAGTAGGTAGTTAGCAAGATTGATAGATAAATCCCAAGAGACATGGTTACATAAACTTTGAACACTTGCATTTTGTCTCCTGTAATTCTTTTTCAGCTTTTCTTCATATATTTTCTAACAGTAAAGTTTCCTTTTTGTTTGACAGTTTTTCTAGTATAACTCCAGTGTTCCATCTTTAATTTTCAGTTTTTCTGCTGCTTGCAGGCCCTTTGGCTTCTTCACTGCAGCACCAATCTCTTTTCCTAAATTAAAAATGAGAAGCCCGATGGAAAACTTTAATGAAGGAAAGATATATATTGATAATTTTACCATTCATTGTTTCATTTACCTGAACATTGCTTTCAATGTGAGCGTGGTTGAAAATTTGCATTTTACCTGAGAAGAAAAGTGGGATCATACCACTGTACTGTTTAGCTTCTTAAAGTTTTAATTTGGCATCGACATACTGAAAATGAGCAAAGATTTATTCAACGTGATCATTGTGTTGAAGATCAGCAGTGGAGTTCTATTGCCTCAACATCTTTGTCATAACTGCGATTAAGCTGTTGGTAAAGTGGTCCGTTGTACACTTTCCAAATGACTTGTGGGCGATTTGCACCCGCTAAACATTTGTGTTTCACTAATTGATTTCAGACACATCTTGGCGTGAAAAAACTTTGTTTTAATTGGTTTCTCACTTCAACATCAGAACTATTTTGGGGAGTCTTTATAGCGCCTATATTGTAGTATTAGTTCTGAGACTATGTGTTTCGTTTTGTCTTTTGAACGGGTTAATCCTGAAGGGATCGTGGAGGGTGTCGGCGCCTATCCCAGATGATTTCAGGTGAGAGGCAGTGTACACCCCAAACAGGTCGCCAGTCTGTTGTGGATCCACACACACATACAACCATCCACACACACTCATTCCTCGGGCAATATCATAGCGGCCAATCAACCTAACATGCATGTTTTTAGAGGGCGGGAAGAAACCGGAGTATCTGGAGAAAATCCACGCGTAGACAGAGTGAACATGCAAACTCCACACAGAAAGGCTAGTGTTACGAGCCTCCCATCCACTCGAGGATTCGGACCCCAACCGTTTTGCTCTCAGGCCACTGTTATTATATACAATTTGTGCTCCCTAAAATTTGAAATCAGTCAGAAAAACATAGCCATGGTTTTCAGGGACAATGAGCCAGATGTTACCACTTACACTTGTTTTTTCTTCCGTAAGTGGTCAGCTTGGAGGGTCTATAAAAATACTGTTGCTTTACATCCTCATTTTATGCTCTTACCCACCGGGGCATGCATTTACACAGATTTACATTGAAACATGAAGAAATATTACTTTTTAAGAAAGTAAGAGTTGACTCTAAAAAGTGAGAGGTGGAATATTAGAAGGTTCTGAAATTGTGAGCAAGTAAAAATGCTAGTCATCGCAAGTAAGATGAATATATACTCTTTGTTGATGGTTCTAGTTGCTTCGCAGGCTTTTGATAGCTAGTATTCAGGTTTGTACTCACACTAGACACGTTTGGAGTGAACCTGGCTGGATTATGCTTTTCTGCATTCCCTACCTCCTTTCTGGTCTGCACTCACATAGGGTTTCACCATTTGTGCCTGAGTATGCTTACATCATTAGAGAGCGACAGCTTCTGGACAAGCATTCCCACTGAACACAAAAAATCTATCACTCTGGTTACTTTGCGGGTAATAATTTAAAGTCTGTTGCACCGCGGTGTAACTCTCTCATAGCCGGTGCTTTGAGCCTTTTGTTACAAAGGTCTATCGCTTTTGTAGAAAGAAGATAAAGGGTTTTGGAGTTTTGCATAAACACTCTTTCATGATGCAGCATGCTTTACTATAAACTACGTACAAAACCACAGCTGAATCCAACTGAACCGTACCCTGGTACATCTCCTCTAAGTGGGCCGGGGACAGCTAAACAAACCGCACAGTTCTGAGCACTCACACAAACTATGCTTTGGTGCTCAAAAACACTTGGCACGGTTCAAACTGCCTAGAGTAGGCACATCCTAAGAAAACATAATTGACAGAGGGTTAAATAGGTCTTCATGTTATTTTTAGCACATTGAATGAAAACAAAATTAGCACTCCTTAAGCTCCTATAATAATTTAAAGTAGCTGGATACAAGATTAACAACACAATTTGTACAAAACCTTCGGCTAAGTGGCAAATACATCCCCAATACTAATTAGTTTTTAATGTATAGCGTTCAACAGTGATTATCTTCGGCACTAACGCAGCACAGTAGTGAGATAAAAACCTTAAGGCGTGTTTATATAATAGCAACTCCATAATGTGCCCGGTCATTAGAGGCTGTGAATAAGGTGAGCTCATAGATAGAGGTGCCAAGATTAACTGCTCATGCTTGGCTACACACAACATGACCACTCACTCACTCGCTCACACACACATACTGCTTCATAGAGTGGGTTGGTATTTAAAATGACACACAAATTCACAAACAGAGGTCTGACGCACAGATGCAACATGTTTCTTGAGTGTACATGTTTGAACAGTAAATTTATGTAGAGGTTTGGTAAAAAGTGCATGTGTTCCTGATGCGGCGAATGCACCTACTTTATTTTACCAATGGATCTTCATTTCACAAGATCCAGTCTGAGCATTTATAAAGTATGTGTATAAAGTATGTTACATACAGTATGTAGACATATTTGATATATGTGTTTATGCATGCATTGCAATTTTAGAAATGTGCAAGTGTGTTTGTATTTGTGTGTGTATACACATTGCTCAGTGCTTGGTATGGGTCCAGATGCCCATATGCTGCTAGGCAGGGCAGGGCATATGGCCATCTGGTGGCAGAGAGAAATACAAGCAATAGGCTTTGACCTTTTGGTTTGGTTCCTGTAATCGGGCCCGAGTGTGTATGGATGTGTGTAGGAGTGTGTGTATGCTGGACATTTTACATTCAAAGCTTCACTTCACTGAAGAAACATGTTCTTTTAGTATTTTACTAAACACCAGTTTCCTGCATATTTTCATTTAGGAGGAACGGACTAATCCCGAATCCAGATTATTTAACTCTGCTGAAACCCATACGTATAATTTTCATCTGTATATTCATGTATTTAAAAATAAGCTCTTCACACTCAGACATGTGCATTGTTCAGAAATAATACATGTTTCATTTGATAATTGATGAAATCAATAATAAAAAAAAATAGGCTGTAGAAATGTTGTTAGAGGTATTTTTTTACTCAACCAAAATCTGTTATAATCTAAAGCAATGCAGTGAAGTACAAACGTCATTATTTATTCATGTACTGTAGCTGCATATTCGTCTCACATCTCAGAAAGTCTACTTGCGGCACAGTACTGTTAAAAAGAACATTTTGTTCAAGTATTCGTTTTCCCCAAAATTTTCCAAAACTCTAGTGGTAAATTAATGCATTTACCAATGAATGACTACTTGAAGTTATAATTAAGTTTTAGCATGTGCGCTGCACGGTGGTGCAGTGGTTAGCACAGTGGCTTCACAGCAAGGAGGTTGGGGTTTGAGTCCTGGAGTGTGGAGGAGGCTTGAAACACTGGCCTTTCTGTGTGGAGTTTGCATGTTCTTCTCGTGTATATGTGGCTTTCTCCAGGTACTCCGGTTTCAACCCACCCCCAAAAACATCCAAGTTAGGTTGATTAGCCACTATGAAATTTTCCTGAGGAATAAGTGTGTGTGTGTATGGTTGCGTGAGTGTCACCCAACAACAGACTGGTGACCTGTTCGGAGTGTACCCTACGTCTCACCTAAAATTAGCCCCTCACCCCTTTTGGTCCACAAAAAAAAAAAGAAAAAGAAAGGAGACTGACTTTGTCAATGACCTCACGCCCCCCTATTTAGAAAATCCTGGATCTGCCTCTGATGTTGGATTTCTGTGATTGTTGACCACTGGCTCACTTTGCCAGAAGGCTTCAAAACTCAGACAATCCACGGGGATTTTTACGCACAATCATCAACCAGGTTTGTTGAGAATGAAACAACAAAAAAAATCTTCTTTTTCTTTTAAAAATCTGCTTCAGACATCGAAATGACAAACCCTTGTAAAGATCAGAGGTCAAATGGGAACGACCGGATTGGTTTGAAATTGTACAATAACAACAATGACACAAGTAACCTCTGTTTCAGAATGTCATTTCTGACCCCACAATTACAGATTATTTCCTGAGGTGCTGCTCCTTTTAGCTCAGAACAGGAAACTAATCGGTGACCACAAATTGTCCGAGATGACAACTCGACATCTAGTAGACGCATGCCCATGAGTTCTTCAAACCGGATATATACCTATGTTGGCCTCCATGTAAATTTACAATATCTTGTCACAGCATCAACATCATTCCAAAGTGAAGTAATTCTGAAGGCAATAGCTTGTTTTAAACCAAGCGTAACTGTCTATTTTTTAGTGTTTTCTTCTTTTGCATCAGTTTTATTTTTATTTGCCTTGTAATCCAGCGAAATAGGACAGATCTATAAAACACAGTAGACGAGTAAAAACAATAGAGTGAGGTCAGCACTTTATGGTTCCCTGGACGGCCATGAGACCTCTGACCAAACACTTGACCAGATCAGTAAAACATCGCCGCACATCAGTCACTTGAAGGAGAGCTTTTAGTACTCGGCTTATATATAAATTATATTAAATTGAAATTGATTATGATGATCATCTAAGAGTCAAACACAATTGTTTAAAATAATTAATTGAAGTGCTGATTTAAGCATTGATTAGCAAGTGGGCATGTTGGGATATTAAAACGTTGTACTGGATTATGTTTGCTTTAGATTATCTGTGTTGGTGTTGTGGATGCCAAAGGAGAGGAAATGCTTCTCTCTTGAGAAATAAAACATGGTTTATAAAAAGAATTAGAACAGAGAAGAAGAAAAACCTCCAGAGGAAGCAATCAATGTCGAATGTAAACAAAGAGGTTGAAATGCAACAACACACAAAAAACTGTCTCTTCCTGTCCACAACTTATCTCTTTTTTTCTCTCTCTCTTTCTCTCTGTGGATGCTTTTCTGGAATCCTTGGACTGCAGTTGGTTACCAAGCAACCAGAATCTTTTCAAAACTGTGTCAGCGAGACGAAGAGTAGCGAGCAGGATGAAAGTGGGCCTCGTCATTGCAATGATCTGCCAAAATGTTTATGTCTGATAGTCTTCCACGCTTCACATAGAACTATAAAGACTTACTGGTGATAATCTCAAGACGGGCCAGCTGGAGCGCTCCCAAACACTGAAAACTTCTCTAAGAAGATTTTAGGCTTCTTTCTTATAAGACATAAAACATCAATTTTTTAAATTGCTTTAATTACTTTATGACATCTTAGTCATTCTTGCTAATCAGCTGCTGGAATTGCGGAACCGCAGTTTAGTGGAGTTTTTTTTTCTCTTCAAATTACTCCTAATTATGTTCAGTAAGAAATTAGAGTCTTAAAAAAGGCGGGAAGATGTCTCATTATGATTTTAAGATGTAGTTTACAATGTTGTTCATGGTTTAAAACATTTTTTTTTTTTTTTTTTGCTTTGATCAATCGTTATTTTTCCATGGTCATGGCCATACATGACCTAGCAGCTGGTGCGAAATTAAATTGAGCTGTAGCACTAGGTGACACAAGCCTAGCTAAGTAATACAACTAGTATTTATGATTAAATGTGTACAGAGTGTTTTTAAAATTGGACATTCGGGATGGAAACTATTGAAATTAAATTACCTTATTTAGCATAGCATCTAGACCAGAGCTCTTATTTATCAAGTATGCAAAGGCCCAATTCTGCACAAATCAAGCGGTTTATGAAAGTGGTGGAGTACATCGACTATATCGTACCTTTAAAGCAACTTGGGAGGTGCTGTGTGTAATCCCAAAAATGCAGGGAAAAGATCACACTTGTTGTACATCTGAAGTGAAGCACAGAAATAATTAGAAAGCACAGATAAATGCCAGTCAAAAAACAAAGAAAAAAGAATCGCATTGCGGAAAAAATTATTATGTTTCAGAATGTTTCACAATTTCACTCCATATGCATCTCAATTTGAAACTGAGAGCAGTCGTGCACCTAATTTTAAACCATATTTTACATTCGACCCTTAAAGATAATCAATAACAAAAATAATAACAATAATACAATTAAGACATCAAGCTGGGAATTACTTGCACCGTCCTAGTGTCTGAAATGGATTCTTGGTGCGTGGCTATTTTATTTTTTGTCTCCAATTTAAGGTTGGTCTGTTTCTTTTTTAAATTTCACTGATAGATTGCCGCCCTTTTTGATGGGTTGGGATTGGCTGGGCTCTCACTCAGAGATCGGATGAGGAGCTCTATCATCCGGAAGGGGCTCGGTGTTGAGCCGCTCCTCCTCTAGGTCAAGAGGAGCGAGATGGGGTGGTTCGGGCATCTGGTCAAGATTCCCCCCGAGCGCCTTGCGGGCGAGGTGTTTCGGGCACGTCCCACCGGAAGGAGACCAAGGGGCGGAACCCGCACCCGCTGAAGTGGCAATGTCTCACAGCTGGCCAGGAGACTACTTGGTATCCTTCCGGGTGAGCTGGAGGATGCAGCTGGGGTGAGAGAAGCCTGGGCTTCCCGTTTAAGGCTGTTACCCCCGCGACCTGGCCCCGGATGAGCGTAAGATGACAGAACGGAACTGATAGATCAACGTGTGTCGGTCACAAAGTTGCCATGGTGACCGCCTCCCATTCTCTTTTGCTTGTAGACGATCACCACAGCTGCACAATAGTGACACTTATTCATTATTTATGAGTAATTTCAGGTGCCAATGACTCATTTAAGAACCATTGCCTATGCATCTAGTTATTTGCATGATACATATTTGGTGGGTCCAGAGGCGTGGTTGGGGCAGGAGGGATTTCGAGTTGGCTTACATTTGAGATTTGCTCAGCTACAGATTGTAGAGATCATAAAGATCACGTAAGATCATGTAAAACGTAGTGAATGACACCCTTGGTAAATGTGCCACCTCTTGCTTGTGAAGCATTGAAATGCAATCTAACTGGACGTGGACAGCTTTTTAAAAATTTTAAACCATGGCTGGTTGCACAAGAAAAGGTATTCATAATATGAATGTAAACAAAAAAAAAAGACAGTACTGTGACTTTTACTCTGTTAGTGGAACTCTGATAGGAGACAGGACGCAAGCAAATATTGGTTAAGACTATGATCGAAATTATTTGACTAAGCGTTATCTATAAAAGATTGGTTTACAGATTTGATCTAAATAAAATGAATACGTCATTTTTATTGATTTAGTATTAATTTTGTCAAGAGAAAACAACAAAAATGACATTTTTATAGCACAACGGATTCAGACGTGTTAATGAAAGTAGAATAGTGGAAAAATTAAAACAGTCTTTCTTCAGGGCTATTAAATTGCATTAAATTGGATTAGATTGACTCAGGAAGATATTTTAAATGACTTTAGTAAGGTTATTGAAACACAGAAGAGATTGAATGTCTCCCAAGTTTGTGGCCTTCGAAGATACAATCCTGACACTCTTGTACTGAAACAACCCCTGCTTGTTAAGCACATTTGAATTACAGTGTTTGACACAAACATGCAAAATAGAGTCCGGAATGAAGAAAAAAAACATTTGCTCTTGAATGATTTATATGAAAGAAAATATTTGAGCAGAATGTGTTCCTTTTATTTGTACGAATGTGAGTTATGTGCTAATAGATGGATTCAAAATTTCAAGGTTGAGCAAAATGGTTTGACCATATCAGGCATGTTTGATATCCTTAAACGTGTGTGTGTGTGTGTGTGTGTGTGTGGTGCAGTACAGGTATAAGGCCAATCCCCTTAAGGTACCACTGTGCTATTTAAGGCTGTATCTCTCTCTCTTTTTTAGCTCCCCCATTTACCTCTTTAGTACACTGTGACAGACACACACACTCGCACATTGTTCCAGTTGTGACGTGGATGACACAGAAAATAAATCTCACCTTGGGATGCCTTCTGTTCAGGTGTGTTGTGTGTCAGGATTGCTTCAGTATCAAGTTAACCCTATTCGCCCAGCACATCTCAGTGTCAGAGCATACTTTAATCTGATTGTCTTTGTCACATGAATTGGAATAGACAAAGAGTTTTTGTCATTGTCGAGCTCTTCAGGCTGCTAGCTGGTGTGAATTTCTTAGTTTGGAAAAGAAAAGCTTCCTCCCCGCCATCATTATGATAGAAGATTAAAAAGCTTGAAATCAGTAAGAGATGAAAGACTGTGAGAGAGGAAGTAGAAGTGAGACAGAGGGAATCCTTGTGTAACTGCGTCATTGCTGCCCCCTCAGTTTCTTCACAGGAGAGGAGGAGGAGGAGGAATGGAGGGAATTGGGTATGAAGAGATGAAAGCCAGAACAAGGACTAGAGGGACAGAGGTGCGAGTTCAGGGACAGGCTGATTTATGAGTTTCTGTTTCCGAACTGGGCCGTCTTCGGGGGAGTTAGCTATGACAAGCCAATGTAGAGTTTGAGCATTCACAAGCACGAAACATGCTCACGTAGCAGACATGCAACAGAAATAGCAAGTAATCGTCCTGCTGGCAAAATCGCAGCGGGGAGGCATCTTTTTTATCTTTGTGGGAACAATTTTGTGCTTATGTTCCTGGTGACAGATGGCAAAACAAATGAACAATCAACTGAATCTGACACAACCCAGGAATTTAGTCTGGAAGCACTCCACTGCCACACTGACAGAGTAAAGAAGATCACCAGGATGTGAAGTAAACGAAACTGAGGAGGAGAATGGGTGGGGGTATTTTGAGTTTGAGCAGAGATCCACGACAAAACTTAGGGATTAACAACAGACTGAGAGGCGAAACAAAATGCAGAAGAGGTGAAACAGAGCTCATTTAGAGTAAATGGATGAAGGAAGGAGGACGGATGGTGTGTGGTAGTTCAGAAAACATTACTGGCGTGCGTTCAGTGAAAGCTGTTAAGTTTGTAGGTAAAAGTCAAGATACGTAAACATTTTACTGATAAAACTAGAAAATATTAATGCTCCTTCAATAAATGAAGAAATAATTTAAAAAAACTTACAACATTTCTAGAATAAAAGGTCTCCAAATCTGAGAATGACCGGGAAATGGCAAACAAACTCTGGAGCAATAGTTTTTATTCAACATACAAAAATGATTGGTTGAGAGTTTTAAATTAAATTTTTATATACATATACGTATACATATATGTATATGTATACAGGGGCGGATCCATAAACACTCCTTCCCCTTTTGTGGTCCACAAAAAAAAAGAAGAAGAAAGAAAAGTGGACTAGTCAAGCAGTCCCCTTGCAGGGCCAGCGAATGGGCCACCAAAATGCAAAAAAATGACTCTTATTTTTCAAAGTGTTCTGAGGGAATGTCCCTTGCCTCTCTATACTGGCTTTGTCAGTGACCTCACGCCCCCCCCTCCAAAAAATCCTGGATCTGCCCCTGGGATACATATGTAAACTATATATAACTCAAGCTCCGCAAGTGAAGGCAGATTTAAGTTCTTCTTCTTCTTCTTTCGGCATTTCCCTTCAGGAGGCGCAACAGCAAGTCAGTTTCTTCCGTCTAACCCTATCTGCTGCATCTTCTTCAGTCACACCAACTATCTTCATGTCTTCCTTCACTGTATCCATGAACCTCCTCTTTGGCCTTCCTCTAGTCCTCTTTCCTGGTGGTTCCAAATCCAGCCTCCTTCTTCCTATGTACTCTCTCTCCTCTGCATATGTTCAAGCCATCTCAGTCTTGCCTCTTGAACCTTACCCCCAAAACCTCTAACTTGTGCTGTTCCTCTGATCCTGTCCATCCTGGTCACTCCCAGAGAAATCCTCAGCATCTTCATCTCTGCTACCTCCATCTCTGCTTCCTGTCTTTTCAGGCAGATTTTCTTCCACTTTTAAGCTAATTGTTTCTAGCTGGCCTGGTGATAAGTTTTTCCAATACACATTTCCTGTGTTTGGTACATGAAGGGAAGCCATGTGAGTTCTGTAACTTTTAATTAATCTTGTTAGTTTAAAGTTTTTCTTTTAAAACTATCCAAAAGTTTGTTTCGTCATTAATGACCAATTATTTTCAAGAAACACCAAATTTTCTCCCTAAGAGTTTCACAACCCTGAAAGCCCATGTTCAAACAAACACACGAAGACCTTGCAGCGTCACACAAAGAAACTTTTTGTTGATCTCTGAGTCACAAATGAAGAAAACATCATGCATCTTCAAGTCAGAAATTTAGCCACGAGACACCACAGAGGAAAACATGCATATGAATAAATGACGATGTGGAACTGTTTGAAGTGTATTACGTCAAAAAGACGTAATACACGTCTTTGTGTATTAAATTGCTGTACTTGTAGATTGATGCATAATCAAATTCAACAATTGTTTCATAGAATAATTTGTTTTATCGGGTCGTGGCTGTTCGCATCTCTCTGTGATACAACAAGCTTACGACACGTCCCGGTGAATGGCGCTTAATGGCGGTGCACAATTAGACACTCTGAAACGGAAAGATGAAATAAAATAATAAGCAAATCTTCTGGATTTTTTGCTTCTGCCCAGGCTAACATGTTCGAACACAAAGCATCGTCATAACCTTTGTCCTCAAAACTTCACCTTTCAGAAATATAAAAATGTAAACAACTTCATAAATGGCTATAACATGTTTATAATAGAAAATGAACTTGAAAAATATTCGCTAACTTGATCTCACACTCATGACTCATCCATGGAAACCAATTGATAAATGTATCACTATGTGATATTTCATTGATCATTATCCAACTTAGATGACAAACTGACTTTTTTGTCCTAAATACACACACATATACAGTATATGCTCGTACACATTGCTAATGTCCTGACTGACCTCGGATAGGATGGATAACAGCCTTCCATCTCACGGAGGAATGAAAGTGTGATGAAACATGAGAACGGAGATACAGAGAAATGGATTAAAGGATAAGAGACTAAACGGATGTGAACATGAAGAGAGGGGGACGAGACGTCTCCCTTTCTTCACCATAGAAGGTAGGGGTTAAAACACTGCGATAACCCTGAGAGAGATGATAGGACACAGGAGAGAAGGAAAAAGGAGAGGAAAGACCGGTCAAGGTCAATTGAATGGAGGAGGTAACTGCAATAGAAAGGGTTAAAATAATTGAATTTTTTTTAATATCCCTGTGCTATATTTTGATTAAATTTTTCACACTTGCAGAAATTTATGTCATACAGAAAATCTGATGGATTCTTTGAGGTGCATTGGAGAAATTAAATGCATGAGACGTAGACATGAACTTTGGAGGATAATTCAAAGGTATGTATAAAAAAAAAGGTTTAACAAAAAACAGCAAAGAAAAATTTTTCGTTCCATTCCGTTTTCTTCCACTTATCTGGGGCTGGGTTGTGGGGCCAACATCCTCGTGGGGGAAACCCTTGCATCTCTCAACCCGGCTGCATCCTCCAGCTCACCAGGGAGGATCCTGAGGCGTTCGCTGGCTAATTGTTAAACATAGTCACTCCAGCCGGTCTGGGGCCTCTGGGTCCCAAAAGACCTTACCAGCGAGGTGCTCAGGAGGCGGCATCCTGACCAGATGTCCGAACCACACCAACTGGCTTCTCTCGACTCAGAGGAGCAACAGCTCTACTCTGAGCTCCTCTCAGATGGCAGTGCTCCTCATTCTGAGTAAGAGCCCAGGTACTCTGTGGAGGAAGCTCATTTCAGTCACTTGTATCCGCAATCTTGTTCTTTCGGTCACCACCCACAGCTGGTGACTGTAGATAAGGGTAGGTACATAGATCGACTTGTAAATTGAGAGTTTTGCTTTTTGGCTCAGCTACAATGGACCGACGCAGCATCCTATTTATTGTGGATGCTGCATTGATCTGTCTGTCGATCTGCCGCTCCATCCTTCACCCACACGTAAACAAGACCCCGAGATACAGTGCTTAAACGAACTAGCAAACAAAATTAAGGAAACATATTTCAAACATCTTAAATACATCACGGACAGCACATGACAACGTGTACGTTTGCATTTTTATTGCATCATCATTTTAGATGTGTTTAAACGACTTTCTTTAAAACATTTCGTCTTGTTTTAAAGAACTCTTACGTTTTCTATTCTCGTTTCCATTTTTTTATTATTTACACCCTGAAGCTCTATTAAGGTAGTGGAGAGGCAATAAAAAAATCATCTTACTTTTGAGAACATTTTAAGAGCTGCATCGAGAGAGTTTTCTTAAATGTTTCCTTAGAACTAAACCGGAAAGCCGTGAAGCAGATAGCAGTAAATTCTCCTAATGAGGAGATGAACAGACAGAAAGTCAGACCAGTGAAAACCACATTGAAAATTGTAACTCAGTGTTATTTTTATTTTCTTATGTTTTTATCTGCTGCCTTAATGTAAGGCAAATGGACACATTTTTTGTTTGTCGTGCATCATTTAATCTTCACTGTTTACCGCAACCTCCACACACCCCTCCAAGTTCTCTGCATCCTGCTTGTTTTCTCTGACAATCAACCAGGCTGGATTTGACAGTGTGTGTATTGTGAAGTGGGCTGTGTAATCATCCTGTTGAGCTTTCATGTATGCATCTCCTGTTGTCATAAACTAATCTTTTGACATTGTTTTTACAGTCTTGAATTGAATGTGACATAGTGTGACAACTCCGTAAAACAGATGGAAATATTTGATATTTCATGATGCAAAGATAAACACCACCCTCATACGGCCATGCAAAATTAAATGAATGGTTTTCCATCACCATTGGGCACGTTCATAATTCCCACCGCAAAATTTACTGAGTAAATTTTAATTCCCAAGGCAAAATTTAACACTTGACACACTTGTCAAGTGTGACGTTACGAGAGTCATGCAGAGATGCCGAGTTTTTAGCTTCACAATGCGGTAGATTCAAGGAGGTGGGGCCAAAAGAAGGAGGAGGAGTTTGACGTCACATCCTCCAATACACAACACCCACCATGACAGTTGGCGTAAAACAAACTGTTCAAAACATGAGAGAGCAGCTGGAAAATTATGCATCTTACGTGTGTTACCATCTAGCGTTACGTATCGGTACGAAGAAGAATTACCACCAGGAATACACCCCTGCACTGCTTGTTAGCGCTTTGTTTTGCAGCTCACCCACAAAAGCTGTCACACGACCAAAGTTCCCGGATGTCTGACTTCTTTCGTATGTTCACCAAAAACAATACTGGCAATAAACCATGCAGATTGCACCTAGCGGCTTTCATATGAACAGCTGCAGTAGCAGGAGATGTCATGTGCTTAGCCTCTTTATACCTAATCATGTTCATCGAATGCACTAGACTAGACTGTTCATCATGTGGGAGTTTTATTAGCCTTGGCAGGTGAGCGTGAGATAAGTACTACTTGCAGGTGTCTCCTGCCCAATGCGGGAGACTTGGCATGTCTGGTCACATGGCTGGACGTATCTAACTAAACAAAGCGAGCGGAGTCTGGAATTTTTGTTTCCAAGATTAATACTTTTAATACTTAATACTTAATTAATTAATACTATTAATACTTAATACATTAATACTTAAAAAATATGCATATTAATACTTAAAAAATATGCAAGTCTTGATGGTTAAATTCAAGCTTCTATAAAAAGTAAACAATTATGATGTGTTATGATTATGATTATGTGTTATGAATATGTGTTATGATTATGTTATATGTTATTATGTGTTATGATTATGTTATGATGTATTATGATATTATTATGTTATGTGTTATAACAATTATGATGACTTAGTATTTACTTATGTCTTTTTGCTTTTATTATGACATAAAAAAAAAAAAAAAAAAGGGTCGGCGTAATAAGCGTTTGCTTCAGCCGATACCTTTTCGGTCCTTTGCTGGAATATGGTTGTTTTCTTTATTTCATTGATATGAGGTTGCACTGTGACCGAAATAAATAAATAAATAAATAAAAAAAAAAAGATAGTCATATTTTAGCAATATTTGATTGAATTCCAGTATAATTTAGCCAAAATGCCTCGCTGATGTGTGGCAGTGTCACAGACAATGTCCAGAAGAAGATATTCTGTTATTTCTATTCCCAAAAGATGAGCAGCTGAGGAAACAGTGGATAAGGCAAGTTAAAAAAAAACAGTTCTCACTGGAAGCCAACTCATACTTTGTCTCTATGTAGCGGACATTTTATTCAAGACTCATTCCGTCCTATCCTGACCCTCATAAAGCAAATGCGAATGGAGGACTGAAACGGGGTGCTGTCACTACTATATTCTATCTGACTTTAGCAGTCTTGAGCAAGCTTAGCACTGACACAGATCCTCCAAGAACTGTCAGTGAAGCTCTTTCAAAGATTAAAAAGGGTAAGCATTTCAAATAAATATCTGTATTAAGTGTTTACTGCAAAAAAGAAGCGTCACCGGCAGTTTTTTAGTGTCCGTGGTAGTACCAGGCTGTCCTAAGCTGGCACAGTATTGCCAAAGTGCAATGGAATATAGTGGGGACAGCTTCCAGTTTCAGTTCTCCTGTTATTTTAAATTTCTTGCCAAAAGGAACTGAATGAAAACATTATTAGAAGAATGTATTCTGTGTTTTTACACATGTCAGTTTGACTGTGTGAGAATATTAACTTGCCAAATGTATAGAAGTGTTATCGCTGTCAGTGGAGGTGTGAGACTTTCCAATGACAGAAGGTGCTAAATTCAGACTCGCACTGATGCTGCATAATGCATGCATTGGAGTTCATGTAGCATCCTTTCCTTGCATTTATTTACATTGATTTAAAATTCCCATCTACTGTAAAACTTTTCACACCTTTACACCTTTTCAATAGTGATGTGTGGGCTTTTTAATTGTCACCTTAGGGTTTTTTAGAATGACTCTGTTTTTTTTTTTTTACTTTAGTATTTCTTTCCACTCTTACGTGACTACGGACAAATTCCTGCTATGTCAATGATACGCTAGCAACATCTCTGGCACTTTTTACGTGCCAGGAAGCATTCCCACAGTATACCCTTGCCTATGCTCCTCCTGTTAAGACCACCACTCTCATCGCTTTGTGATGAGAGTGTAGAAAATTGTAAATGAACTCTACTTATAAAGCACTTTTCTACCTGCATTGGTACTTAAATTGATTTACATCAAAGCTCATATTCATCTATTCACACACACACTCATACCTGATGGTGGAAGCTGCTATGTAAGGCGCAAACCACCATCAGGAGCAGCCTTGGGTTCAGTATTTTGCTCACGGACACCTCTGCATGAACTCCAGGCTGGGGATCACAGGATAATCCTTGCTTGCAGCAAATGCAGTGTAAAGCAGATCAAGTTTGCAAAGCTGGTGCATATTCTTCTTTAAATGCATTTACATGGAAATAGCATTCCATAGTATGAGGAGGCAGTGGCTCAGTGGTAGAGTGTTCGACCTTGGATCGGAAGTTAACCGGAAGTTCGCAGGTTTGATTCCCACTAAATTTCTGTCTAGGGTCCTTGGAGAACACACCTGAGCCCCCGTTTTCCCACCATTGGTGCTATCTCTTTGTGATTAAAATTCCATCATAAAATAAAAAAGATAGATTATTTTTCCCCCTAAAATGTCATTTTCAGGAAAAAGAGAAGTATGAAAGAATAAAAAATTAGAATGGCTTCATTATTTGAAATAAACGTTTCCAAGAGGCTGGAGGTAATTTGAACAGTTAATTAAAATATTTTAATGATATATTATGAGTCACAGATTGCACAGTGATTGCTTTGAGTTAAAAACGTTATGACAGATCACTCAATTTATAATTTATAAAATGTCCTATAAGACAAACCATTAAATCTTTTTTATTGGATAGAGAGACAAGTCTATACTCGGAGGCCTATTTAAGCTTTAAAAATTAGTAAACCAATCGAACCTACTACCTAAGAGACTTTACTGTAAAATGTATCTTTTATATTCCGTAAATACACTCTTGATTCATACGAGGCTTGAATAATAATGACTTAATCAAGTAAATAGTCGAATAAATTAATAAAGAGAAGTTATGTTTTAGAATTCAATCAAACTCTGTGACGAGAGAACAACAACCAAGACAACAAATGATCCCCACAAACTGTCATTTAGAGATAAACTTTTCAATACAAACTTGTCCCGACATCTGGTAGCACACTGCAGTTTTAATTGGATTTGTTCACATTATGCGCAAGCACAATGTGACCTTTATCAGTGAGTCTATGAGCACTCGGGTTCGGAATAAAGTTTAATCTTGCATAGGCAGCTTAACTCTGTTTTTCTAAGAAATCTTGTACATATGTGCATGTCTGACAAGTAACAAACATTTTTTTTTAAAGTTATACAAGTTTTTTTTAGTTTTCCGTGTTTACCGAGCTCGATAAGCAGCACTTTGCTTTGAAGACTTGTGTATCACGCCCGTATGTGTTGACGCGCTGTGCGTGTGTTTAGGAGGAACCAAAGACAAAAGGGGGCTCACGAGGTGTTAACTGTGAAGATTGAATAAGAATTAGAAAAAGAGAGCTCAACAGGAGCATCAGAGAGCAGGAGAAAGAGTTTTTTCTGAATATTAAAATCTGTTTAATTCTGCTGCAGATAACTGGATCTTTCATCTGTGTTTGAATGCTTGACCTTACGCTGCTTCACTTCGTTGTGGCATGTGTCTTTGAAGCATGTTTACTGGCAGACAACCAGAGGCTTTTTCCACGTGACTGAAGATGATGCTTCTCATCATAGTTAGACTCACAGCAGCACCCTTTAATGAGACACTGTTGCATTGAAGATATTTTATCGCTTCTCTCTTGAGGGCATCATGTTGGGTGTTTCAACACAGATGTCCTTGTTAAACATTGTTTTAGATAAGCACAGATGACAAATAAAGTCTACAATCTTATCGATTGCTGGAAAATAAAATACTTCTTGGTTTTCCAAAGCTTTTCTTTCATTCCATTATAAAATAATTTAGCCTGATTTTACAGTTTTCATTTGATCATCAATCAAATCATCAATATCAATCTGCTGTATCATTTATTTTATAAAAGTTTTTCAGAAACTCACTCCAATTTTTCTGAGTCATCATCTCAATGACAAAAGAATGATTCATTCTGGATAAATGATTAATATGAGTTGTGGGTCTGCTGCAGATACTTATATAAAAAATGAAAATAAGTTTGATAAAACATTATCCACAGCTGCAAGGTGGTGCAGTAGTTAGCACAGTGGCACCCAGCAAGAAGGTCAGGGTTCAAGTCACGGAGAGGGGGTGAAGCCTGAAATACTGGTCTTTCTGTGTGGAGTTTGCATGTTCTCCCCATGTATGCATTGATTTTTCCCAGATACTCTGGTTTCCTCCCACTCTCTGTTTTCCCTTTTTTCATGTTGGAGAGATGATTTGAATTGTTCTTAATCGTCTCAAAAAATATTTTCAACTGATCTTGAAATATTTCATTCTTGCAGAGTAAACGCTACACTAGAACAGTCTGTCTATCCCAGGCATGGGCAAACTATGGTCCGTGGGCCACATGCGTCCTGTTAAATAATAATAATGAATTACTCTATTTATCTCTCACCGGGGAAATTTGTGTGCTGCACTCCTTACACCGCAGCAGGCTGCCTTTTGACGGCACCAATGGTGGGAGAAGCGGGGGTTAGGTGTCTTCTCCAAGGACCCTAGACGGTGGTCTCAGCGGGAATCAAACCCGCGACCTTCCGGTCTGCGGGCGAGCGCTCTAGCGCTGATCCACCGTCTCCCTCCATTAAATGTTTAAATTAATGTTTAATTTAATGTTTAAATTAAATGACCGGATTAAATGTTTTAATCCGGTCCGCCTAACTTGAAAAAATATAATAAATAAACCTTATTAGGTTTTTTTCCCGTGCAATTCTGATGTTCCGTCACTAGATGGTGCACTCTGGATAAACTGGCTTTGTTGAGAATACAACAACACTGCTCCTATTAAAAGGTGTGTGTCATTGTGATGTGCACGCTGTCAAAGGAAACAGTGTGCACACATATGGAAAGCCATCTGGCCCAATACATGCACGTAAACAAGTGTGTTAGATGTTAAAACAAACTAACTGTTTCATCAAACGCTTAGATTGCAAACCTAGCGCCACTAAATGTATGTTTTTAAGCGCTATTGCACTAGATTTCAGACCTAGCGTGCTAGATTTGATATTTAGCGTGCTTGTTTAAAATCTAGCGCTCCATTCTATTGGTCTAATCTAGCAGTTAACAAAGCATACCATCCATCTGTTCCTGTTCCGTCCCCTTTCAAATATTAGAACTCAATGTGGCCCACAAACCAAAAAGTTTGCCCACCCCTGGTCTATCCGCATAGACAAGTATTACACTTAAAGTTCAGGATTACTTATATGCAAAAATGAATAAATAATTTTAATCATAAGGTTTATATATACTGTGTATATATATATATATATATATATACATATAATTATCTTGCTTGTTAGAAATAACAAAAATTGTATTGATAAACATAAAAATCAAGAATTTTCTAATATATTCCGATTTTAATCAAAACTGTGGTGGTACTTTGGTCAAGAGTCTCCTTCATTAATCTTGTCGTAATAATTAGGATTATTAATGATTTGCAGCAGCCAGTACTCAGGAAGAAGTCGGACCAGATGTGCACACGGAGGCTAAACACAGATGATGTATTTGAGGAAGAGCACATTAGCTATGATTGCAAATGACTGTGATTTTTTATGCTCTTTGTATTGGTCCAAAAGGACAGTCAATTATGAATGTTTTCTTTTTAATAAAAATTCACAAAGTCTAAAGCCACACTTTAACCACTGCCCAATTCTTTGATTAATAAAAAGACATGGGCGAACTCTGATGAATATTTATCAGGTGTGTGCATGCTCTGCTGCTTTCTGGTGCAGAATCCAAACCATCTTCACACGAGACGAAAAAAAAACAGATTTAGCTCAATTCAGAACTGATTTCAAATGCATTTTAGTGTAATATAAAAGAGATGCTCAAGACTTTCTTTTAAGAATCAGTTTGAGATTTTTGACAGTAGGCACTAGTTTAGAATAAACCGAATTCTAAAAAAAAAGATTTAAAACTTCTAATGTTATAACGTAAATAACAAAAACCTGTTTCTTGTTGAGAAAAAATAAAACAAACAGTACTTTTTGGACAATTTTCGGCTGCTGTTGAGTGTCTTTGATGACTCTACGATACACTGTGTTACGTAAAAACAGCGGGTACTGTTATTTTTCTGCATAAAGTTGCTTTCCAATTAGAGCGGCACCTCGGGAATACATCAACACCACAGCCAAGCACACACACACACACACACACGAATCCGTATGTTAGTGAGTGGGACACATTTTTGTGGCAAAGGCTTTACAACACTAGCAACGTTGGATTTTTTTTCCTTCCTCTTTTTCCAATGATTAAAATACATTTTTTTTACCTTCTTTTGCAGTTTTTTCTTGTTTGATCTGTTCAATCATACGTTTTAGGTTGTGTAGGCTACGTTTTGATTTTTTTGATGTTTTGATTTATTTTGATACCATTTGGAGGGAGGTGGCTCAGTGGCACAGTTGTAAGCAAAGAGGGCAAGAATGTTGGGATTCGAGTCCCAGGTGGGACAAGGCTGGAACACTGGGCTTTATGTATGAAGTTTGCATGTTCTCCCCGTGTATGTGTGTATTTACTACGCATACACCGGTTTCCTCCCACTCTCCAAATACATGCATGTTAGGTTGATTGCCCACAAAATTGCCCCTAGGAATTAGTGTATGTGTGGATGGTTGTGTATATTTGGCCCTGCAACACACTGGCTACCTCTTCTGGGTGTCCCTTGTTTCTTGCCTATGATCGTCTGGGATAGGTTCCGACACTCCCCGCGACCCCATTAAGAATAAACAATTCTGAAGAAGACATTTTGGACTTTTTGATTTCTCTTTTCTCATTGCCTTAGTGAGACGTTTTAAATTAGCGTCCCTGCAGAAGATGTGATGTTATTGCCGTGGCACATATGTTATAAGCCTACTTGTGTTTTTATAATATGTAGTGTTAAATAACACTTCTGCATACTGTTTGATCTATCAGATATAAATATGTCATGTGTGGGATCAAAATGAAACACTGATTTCATTCTATCCTTGGTCTGACTTTGAATGTCTTAGGAGCAAACACACCAAAATGCTCAACTTTTTTGTGGGCATTTTAAACAAATAAGAAGTTTAAAAGATAAATAGTCACATTTAGTTTAAATGAAGGTTCTGAAACTAAGTGGTGACCTGTATAGGATGTACCCTGTTACTAGTCTGTGACTTAGAGAAATAAGCCCATCACCCCTCAACGTCTTGCATTGGATTAGGTCGTTTGAAATAAATAAATAAATAAATAAATGCATGATTAAATATCTCTGCAGCAGACTAAACTGGTGCTTTGTCCATGGTGCACCCTCCCTCTCATCTTATACAATTCAAAATAGGATAATATCAGGCTGTTTGTCCAGCATTGGACTAGCTTTTCAGAAAACAGATGGATGTTTAAAGGATGGTTTGCCATGTTAATTGGCAGATTTAATTGTTATTGCAATAAAAATATACTGGTTTTCTGTTTCATTCATGCATGTTGTGTTGGTCCAATGTAAGGTACCTCTCAAGTACCATGTTGTTCTTTGCTCCACCTTTTGTTTGCCACCACGCCCACATTCTAACGTAAGCAGAGAAAGTTTTTGCTGCTCACTCTGCTCATGCTCAATCCTTTTTAACAAACCCCATAAAAGCAGGATACCCTTTCTTTAAATTGTTTGAAATACCGTGTCTAAATGTGCATCTATGACATTTTGTATGAAATATATTTGAATCTAATTATATTTTCGAATAAGCCATGTTCATTTTTGCTACAAATTAACACTTCACTGTAATCAAGAACAGGTTTTCCCAAGCTTTTCAGACCCAAACACCTGCAGATTATCTTCCACATCAAGCTGAAACCTGTTTTTAATCTTAATTTAAGTCAAAAGAAAGTCTTCTCACATAATGTTGAACCAAATGGTGTTAAAGTCTCCAGCACAGGTTTCTTTTTTTGTTTATGTTAATTTTTATTAACATTCTCATAGTTAACTCACAATCTCGTTTCAAGCCAAGCTGACATGGACACCTGTTGTTGTGCAGTAAATTGTGATTAATGTCGTCTCTTGACTGTTGTAATTACTTCAGAGAGGGAGCGAAAGCTGAACCCACAACTACCTGTGCTGAAATTCAATCGTACCAAATCAAAACAAATCCTTTTGAAATAGAAAACTGATAAATACATAAATGACAATGAAATAAAAAAGTAGGTCAAAACACATTCAATTTAAATTTCTAAAACTCCTCTCACTACCACTATCTGCTCATTTTATCCATTTTCTGAACCAAAGATTATCCTGGAACATATCAGACAAGAAACAGGGTACACTCTGAACAGGTCACCATTGCATCCATCCATTGCTTTCTTTTTTCTAACTGCTTTTTTTATTAGATAATGAATAAATTTGTTTGTACTGGAGCAGGATGTTAATATGGTTGTCACTTTCTAGCAGTCAGTCTGCCAGAACGCTGCTATAAATCTGCTTGTGGACCCACCTGTGGCTGTTTCCTGTCAGAGAAGCACATCAGCTCCTACATGGAACAAACTGCTCCAGAAAACATGTCCTGTGTTTTCTTGCATATTTTTTTCTTTTTGCCTGTTGTTGATGATTTAAAATGACATCCAATATATTTGACCTTAACTTCATCATCTCGCACGTGGTTCGAGCACGTGTCCATGCTGGTGATCCTGCTAAACTGCGTGACTCTGGGGATGTTTCAGCCGTGTGAGGACGTTACCTGCCAATCGGAGTGGTGCCGCATCCTACAGGTTAGTGTGACATTCACCATGTTTGCCGGCCTCAAGAGAACAATCCTGCACGTGGGAGGTGCTATTTCAGTCTGCCATGTTGGTTTCCATCCACAAAAACACATAGGTGAAGGCATGGTGCTTCACTGGCAATAAGTGCCAAGTTATGTGCAAATGTGGGCATGTTGTAGTGATGGCATGGAAGAATGTGTTCTTCCTCTTCATTTTGTCTCGTTTCCATCTCTGTTTTTACTCTTTTACAACAAGGGAATGTTTATTTTTGGCATGGACAAACTCATTAATTCATGTTTTTATTGCTGCAAGAGAAATAAAATTAATTGAGAGTCAAACTTTACCAGGAATAATTCCTGCTGGGATGGAATTAAAATTGTATTAATATACATTTTCTTCTAACGCTGCTGTTACTCATTTGGTCATAGTTTTACCTTTTCTGTTTCGATGTATTTGGCAGGTGTTGGACGACTGTATTTTTGCCTTCTTCGCGGTAGAAATGGTCATCAAGATGGTCGCGCTTGGGATCTTCGGCTCAAATTGTTACCTGGGCGACAAGTGGAACCAGCTTGACTTTGTCATCGTCATGGCGGGGTAGGTATCTATTTGGTTTGTTTAAAGACAAAGTAAACAGAATATACACTATATTACCAAAAGTATTCGCTCACCCATTCAAATGATCAGAATCAGGTGTTCTAATCACTTGGCCTGGCCCCAGGTGTATAAATTTAAGCACTCAGGCATGCAAACTGTGAAACAAGACATTTGTGAAAGAATGGGCCGCTTTCCGGAGCTCAGTGAATTCCAACGTGAAACTGTCATAGGATGCCACTTGTGCAACAAATCCAGTCGTGAAATTTCCTCGCTCCTAAATATTCCACAGTCAACTGTCAGCTCTATTATAGGAAAATGGAAGCGTTTGGGAACAACAGGAACTCAGCCACGAAGTGGAAGGCCACGTAAAAAGACGGAGAGGGGTCAGCGGATGCTGAAGTGCATAGTGCAAAGAGGTCGCCGACTTTCTGCACAGTCAATTGCTACAGAGCTACAAACTTCATGTGACCTTCAGATTAGCCCAAGTACAGTCCGCAGAGAGCTTCATGGAATGGGTTTCCCTGCCCGAGCAGCTGCAGCCAAGCCACACATCACCAAGTGCAATGCAAGGCGTCGGATGCAATGGTGTAAAGCACGCCGCCACTGGCCTCTAGAGCAGTGGAGACGCGTTCTCTGGAGTGATGAATCACGCTTTTCCATCTGGAAATCTGATGGACGAGTATGGGTTTGGAGGTTGCCAGGAGAACTGTACATTTCAGATTGCATTGTGCCAACTGTGAAATTTGGTGAAGGAGGAATTATGGTATGAGGTTGTTTTTCAGGAGCTGGGCTTCGCCCCTCAGTTCCAGTGAAAGGAACATTGAATGCTTCAGGATACCAAAACGTTTTGGACAATTCCATGCTCCCAACCTTGTAGGAACAGTTTGGAGCGGGCCCCTTCTTCTTCCAACATGACTGTGCACCATTGCACAAAGCAAGGTCCATAAAGACGTGGATGACAGAGTCTGGTGTGGATGAACTTGACTGGCCTGCACAGAGTCCTGACCTGAACCAGATAGAACACCTTTGGGATGAATTAGAGCGGAGACTGAGAGCCAGGCCTTCTCGACCAACATCAGTGTGTGACCTCACCAATGCGCTTTTGGAAGAATGGTCAAAAATTCCTATAAACACTCTCCTCAACCTTGTGTACAGTCTTCCCAGAAGAGTTGAAGCTGTAATAGCTGCAAAAGGTGGACTGACATCATATTGAATTCTATGAGTTAGGAATGGGAGGCACTTCAGTTCATAGAATGAGTAAAGGCAGGTGAGCAAATACTTTTGGCAATATAGTGTACATATGTAGTTATAGATGACAGATTATTCTGTTGTTTCAAAGAGCGTCTGTCTGCATCTGCTATTTTAACCGAAGGACAAAAAATGTTAAGTAAAACTATTTGTCTGCGTTTTGTCTTTAGGGTGATGGAGTATTCTCTGGACGGGCACAACGCCAGTCTGTCGGCCATCCGCACTGTTCGAGTCCTCAGGCCGCTGAGAGCCATCAATAGAGTACCAAGTAAGTTTAAGCATTCTATGTGCAGACTTTCACAACATGACTAATGACGGGAAGCAAAAATAAGTAGGTTGCTTTTTCAAAAGTTTTGTTCCGTAGTTTATTGGTAGCTTTCTTTTTAAATGTAGTCATACGTCACAGTTTATAAAACAGAAGTAGAATGGATTTATTAGTCAGCTTAAAATATTTGTTTCCGTTCCATCGTCTTCCACTTATCCGGGGCCAGGTTGCAGGGGTAACAGCCTCAGATGTGAAGCCCAGGCTTCTCTCAGCCCGGCTGCATGCATCAAGTCACCTGGAATGATCCTGAGTCGTTCCGGCCAGCTGTGACACATAGTCTCTTCAGCTCGGGAGGCATCCTGACCAGATGCCTGAACCACCCCATCGGGCTTCTCTCAACCTGGAGGAGGAATGGCTCTACTCCAAGCTCTTCCCGGATGGTAGAACTTCTCACCCAATCTCTGAGAGAGAGCCCTGCCATCCTGCGGAGGAAGCTCATTTTGGCTGCTTGTATCCGCGATCTTGTTCTTCTGGTCACCACCTACAGTTGGTGATTACAGGTGAGAGAAGGAACGTAGATCGACTTATAAATCGAAAGCTTTGCTTTTCGGCTCAGCTCTTTCTTTAGTATGATGGATCGATGCAGCGTCCTAGTTATTGCTGACGCTGCATCGATCCGTCTGTCGATCCCCCGCTCCATGTTCCCCACTCGTGAACAAGACTTGCTGTGCAAGTTTTTAAGTAACTAGTTAGAAGTTTACAAGATTTCAAGTTTTGAAGGCTAGTAAATAATTATGTAAATGAATGTTAAATCTTTTTGAGGATTAGCCCGTAAAGAAATATCACAAAAACCTCCCAGCATAAGAGAGACCTTCAATCTGAAAAAGTTTGCATTAAAAGATTACCAAATGCTTCAAATTCAGAAGGACTAAGATATCCAAAGGCCTTTGTTGGAAAGAGCTTAAAAAATAAGAAAATGTCTCTACGTACATGGGCCTGAAAATATATCTAGAAATCACTCATAATCAATGTTCCATCCCGAGATGACAATTTTATGTGGAACCAAAGCAAAAAACAGGGCGGTTATGAAAGTAAGAGTGTTTCGTCTGACGGGAATGATATCTCGTAATTTGAAGAAGAACTTTCCGTATGTGATTGGTGTAATTTGAAAATTTGAAATACCTGCATACCATGCTAAAAAAAAAATGTGAGATTTGTGAGGAACGTGTTATACTTCACATGGTACGCATGACGATTATAAGTAATAAGAGCAATGTGTATAACAGTAGGCTAGAAATGACTTGAATCTCCTCCGTGCCTGACATGGATTCCCGTTGTGCGGCTAGATTGCTTCGCATCACTACTTAAAGGTCAGATAATTAATTTTTTTTTGTTTCAACAACAGATCGGTGTGTGCCACTTGCAGAGTTGCAGGCTGTATTGACAATCTCCCACTCTGCTGTCTTGCACCTATGCGAGATGCCACCATAGCTGTGGTTTGCAAAGGGCTTCGTTTTATGCTCCTCTACTTTGGCGAATAGTATCACCACCTCCTCTCAAATGTAAATACTCTTCCTCGTCATTGTCATGAATAAGGACAGGTGGCACCGGCTTATTTGAAGACGATTTCACATCATTTTGACGATACATATTCAGATGTAATCTATAAATTGGCACCGTCGAAGGGCAGCCTGCTGCGGTGTAAGGAGTGCAGCACACAAATTTCCCCGGTGAGGGATGAATAGAGGAATTCATTCATTTATTTATTTATAAAGGTTAGATTGCATAAAGGGGGTTACTGAGGGCATAAACTGAAAGAAAAAAGCTTGCTCAGCTTAAGATCTATGCAAGTCCTTATAAGTTAAGCCCCAGATCTTTCACATAAAGAACATATTCAGTAGGAAATGATAAATACTGTGAAAAAAAGACATTAATCAATTATGACCTCTAACTCTTCTACAACTTAAACCATCTATCCAAAGTTTCTCCTTCATCCAGTATTCCTCTGAAGTCAGTGTCTTTCATTGGCGTCATGTTATTTACAGTAAGAGGTCTTCATGAAGTGCACCACTCTCCTCTGGTTGTCTGCATTCTCACTTTGATGGATGATCCAAGTCTTCAGTGATTGTCTTTACCCCACCAAAGCCCATAGTTTGTCACCTTTCCAAAAGCTCTTCTGCAGACATGACCATGAATCTAAAGCTAAAGAGGATCACAACACAATGGTGTCATAACAACTCACACTATTGTTAACCAGCATGCATTAGGAAAGCAGCCAAGCTGTTCCACAGACTTGAAGCTGATACTAACAGAAACACATTTGCAAAAAGAAAAAAAAAAAAACCTCCACATTTTTAATTCTATTTAAATTAAGTCACATAATTCTAACAGCTGAATGTTGAAATATGAGGGACAACTTCAATTTGATAGATTATAGCTAGTTTTATTATTAGATACCTGATTGGGAATTAACAGGCAGCATGAAAAGGAAGAGAGAAATGGAGTTATTAAATCAAAGATAGTGTATGTAAAGATGAGAAGCTGATTGGAAGTCGAAAGTTTCTCTCCACAACTATGTTCTTGCCTTTTTTTTTTTTTTCCAAATTTGCATCAGCACAGGGGATTTTTTTAAGAGGATGTTGAATCTGTTTTTATCCTGTAGCTTAGATACAAAACATGTTTAGAAATGTGCTGCTTGCAGGGGGGCTTCTGCAATCTATCCGCCTTCTGTAAAGCACAGCGTGCACACAGTTTGTTCTGCTATCGCTGAAATAAACCATCAGAATGTTTTTGTTAGTGGTGTGTGCAACTTCCAGATTTATCCTGCATGAGATAATAGCGAGTTATTTTGTCATTCATCTTGGTTTGTCTGCATGACTAAGTTAAAATAACTTGGCTGAGACAGTAAAAAATGAGAACCAGCGGACTAATGAGATCTCAAGCCGAGAGGAAAGATAACAATGTCATCAGGGAGCGTTATTTAGAAACTCGTGGTCCATAAACTTTAGAACAAAATGCCACAGCTTGGATTTCTTCAAAACCCTCCTTATTGTCTAGATTCTGAAAAGAACACTGTAACAGTTTGTGTGTAGAAGGATATTAAAACTGATATTTCTTATGAAACATTTTTATATTTGAGCATGCGCATCTTTTTACTTCTGGAAATACCGGTAAATTTCACAATAAAATTCTGCTGGTGGTTTTGTTTTGTCTTCTTAACCGCTTATCCCTAATGTGGTTGCGGGGGGTGATTTGAGACCCGGGTGATTTGAGACAAGAGGCATAGTACACCCCGAACAGGTCTGTTGCGGGGCCACACACGGACACAGCCATCCACACACACTTGTTCTGAGGGACAGTTTTGTTGTGGCCAATCAACCTAACATGCAGGTTTTTGGAGGAAACCGGAGTACCCGGTGAAAACCCACGCATACTTGGGGAGAACATTCTCAAGCCTCGCCCATGCCCTCGCTCCTGGACCCTAACCTTCTTGCTGTAAAGCCACTGTACTAACCACTGCACCATCGTGCAGCCTCTCTACTGGGGGTGAAAAAAAGTTTTTGTTTTCAACAATGTGCCTTAATTCGGATCCACTCTTTAGTGGTTCTAATGGGCTTGCACTGGTTTGGGCTACTGATCAAAGTGTGTTTTACTCATCAGAACTGTTTTTAGAGAAAGCACGAGGAAAGAAGAAAAAAAATTTATGAATATTTTTGGATCACATTTTTATTTGGATTTAAATTTCCTCAAAAGGACTGCTTATTGTTGTTGTGAACAATTTTGATAGTCCACTTCCCATGGCTGAAATCGAAACTATCTCCACTTAATCCAAGCATGCGCACATTATTCAAACTAAATTTCCCTTTAAACTTATATAAATACCAAGTGCTGAAACATTGCATAATTATTAATTCATTATCATCTATTTAATGATGTTATGCTCAGGCCATCTGAGTATTTGTGCAATCCTTCTGTTCTCTGTACATCAAAGAGGAAGTACTTTAGAGGAAGACCAGCCCGATAATGAATTATTTTCACTTTTAGATCATACACTCTTTGTAACTTTGGTAATTGGAAACAGATCTTTTATTGGAGTAGTCCTGGGCCCGTCGAGTGGAGTGGAGGAAAGTCAGAGAGCCAACAGAGAATGGCTTCAATTGCAATTTGGAAACTTTGAAATTTTGTATAATTTTATTACAAAAGCTGAACAACTTTTAATTTTTCCTTTCTTTTACAAAGTTGTTTTACTTTTACTTCTTTGTTTTTTTTTTTTTTTGTAGAAATAGACAACTTTAATTAAAATAATCAAGTTTGAAAATCTTTTTAATTCTCAGATCAATGAGTTGCTCTACTTATGATTGTGTTATTTTTACAAAATACTCAAAACAAACGTATCTTTTAAGCTAGCTTTTTGTATGTCTGACCTTTAACTTTAAGTACCTAAATGGCATTAAAGATACCATACAGGTTAACGCTGCTGTGTTAGGTTTATTGGTTGATTGGCCAGTATGAAATTTTCCCCCGGAATGAGTGTGTGAATATGTGTGTGTGGCCCTGCAACAGTTTGGCGACGTGTTCAGGGTGTGCCTCGCTCCTCGCCCGAAATCAGCCAGCATAGGCTCCTAATAGGGTTACCCTTTGCAACCCTATCAGGGATAAGCGGTTCCAAAGACTAAACAAAATTACTGAATAATTTTTGTTCTTCACACATTTATCTGTAAAATGTTTGCACAACTTTTTTTTTTTTTATTTAGGCCTTCAAAATGTACTTTAAATGTGTTTTTCAGGTTACGTTCAAGTAGTAAAAGTGACATTTTAGTTTGAACCATAAGGAGTTTGAGTACGGTTTTAAAAAAATTGAGCAGATTGGTACACTGGTCCAAAAGAAATGTTGGATTGAATTCAACTTGAAAGGTGTCTGCTCAAAGGCTATTTCGTGAGCCTTTAAATGTTGCAGGATGAACCTTTTGATGTCAAACTGCAATTCTGTCTGCGCATAGAGTAGATCGGCTCTTTGGACAAAAAAAACAACAAAAAAAACAGGGTTAACTTGAATGTCTCAAAACAGCATCTTTATCTTGGTTTCCTAACTTGACTTCAAAAATATCTTTCTTTCTTTTTTTTTTACTTCCCTGTAAAAATTGTGGGAAAAAACCCCCTCATAATTTATTATGATAAATTAGAAAAATGAGAATATAAAATCTTGATTATTGTTCTCATCTACTGTATATGAAGCTGTAGAGTAGAATAAGACACATTGGATGCTGGTCTTGGGGGAGGGATCCCTCTTTCCTGTGGATCCCCATGAGGTTTCTTCTTTTTCCCACTGCTGTTTTTCATTTTAGTTTTTCCTCATTGTGAAGGACGTTCTAAGGGTAGGAATGTGCTGAAATTGTTTAGCTAGCTTTTGATAGTTAGCTTTTAGCTGTCTACTTGTGTATATGCATTTTTGTTCCTTGTTTTTGCACTTTTTTCAGTCTGCAATGTGAAGCCCATTGAGACCATTTTTTTTTTTTTTTGTAATTTTGGGCAATGTAAATAAAATGAAATTGAATTCCCTATACTTAATTACAAAATTTGGCTTGTAGGTTTTCAATGTTGAGATCAAGATTTTCATTTTGCACACTCACAAAATAGTCATTTTTGGGATTGTCATACAAGATGTCATACAAGAATCCTATCCCTGATATGAAGTGCATTAGTCACAATGCTACAAGATTTATGCAAAGTTTTGGATGATAAAAGGAAGTCTGCAGGTGTAAATACGTAAAATGAGGTACATGGCTCCAGCGTCTTGGAGGGACAACTATAAGCATTTTAGAAACTTTATTTGAAATCAGCATAGGAAGGTAATCAACGTCGGTGGGAATTGTTACAATAGTTTTGACACACATTGTTGATTGAGGTCAATTCTAACCAATATTAAAAAAAAAATCTTTACAAAATTCTCTCCAATCAAAGAAAATTTTAGTGAAGTACAGTTGAGTTTTAAATGGATTCAAACAAGCTTAAAGAAAAGACAAAACCAATAATTATCCCTTTACTGATAATTAACAGCATTGAAGTGTATTTATTTGTCAAGTGCAGTGGCACGACACAAACAGCTTTGGGAGTCAGCATTGCAGTTGTAAAAATTAGCAGTTCCAGTGTGGAATCGCCACCAAACGGTGTCATGAAACTGTAAATGTGATCAATGTGACAAGGCTGGGGTGTAAGTGAAAGAGGACAGAACACATTGTTTTACCCCAGGGACCGGATTCGCCACTCAGCTGATGCTGAACGCAGCTGACATCTGGAGATAGATGCTGAATACATGTGGTTAGATAACATTAGCCACAAGGAGGCTACGAGTTTTAAATCCCACAGGATGAAAAAAATGTCAAACTGTCACGTTTGTTGTTGTCATCACTTGTAAAGATATTGGCTGAGAGGATGAAGTTGCTGGTCTCCTATCCCTTAAAATTAACAAAATTTGTCAGGGTGTTATGTAACCAGAGGGTTAGAATCAGGCTAGCTGTTGCACCAAAAGCTAAACTCAGCTTTTTTTTCTTCTTCCATTTGAACTGTGTTGGAAAATCTTAGTCATATTTTTTTCATGCCATCTCTTATATTTGTTCCCCACTGCGTAGGTATGAGGATCTTGGTGACACTTCTCTTGGACACCTTGCCCATGCTGGGAAACGTCCTCCTCCTCTGCTTCTTTGTCTTTTTCATCTTCGGCATTGTGGGAGTCCAGCTGTGGGCGGGCCTGCTGCGGAATCGCTGCTTCCTGGGAGAAGACATAAGAGAGTAAGCAATTTATCTTCATGATGCAGATTCTGTTTTTTATCATCTTTGATTTAAATGCAGAAGCTGAGCACATGAAAGAAAACATGGAACAAAAAACAAAATGATAATGTGCAATCACCCTTTTTTTTCACCAATCACACAGTTTATTAGAGTCTTCTTCTTTCGGCATTTCCATTCAGGGGTCGCCACAGCAAGTCAGTTTCTTCCATCTAACCCTATCTGCTGCATCCTCTTCGGTCACACCAACTATCTTCATGTCTTCCTGCACTGCATCCATGAAGCTCCATTTTGGCATTCCTCTTGTCCTCTTTCCTAGTGGTTGCAAACCCAGCATCCTTTTTCCGATGTACTCTCTCTCTCCTCTGCACATGCCCAAACCATCTCAGTCTGGCCTCTCGGACTTTATCTCCAAAACCTCTAACATATACCCATATATTCTAACAAAACCCATATATTCATTTCTAATCCTGTCCATCCTGGTCACTCCTAGAGAGATCCTCAGCATCTTCATCTCTGCTACCTCCATCTCTGCTTGCTGTCTTTTTCTCAGTGCTACTGTCTCTAGACCAAACAGCATGGCTGGTCTCACCACAGTTTTGTACACTTTCCCTTTCATTTTAGCTGAAACTCTTCTGTCGCACATCACACCTGATACTTTTCTCCACCCAATCCAGCCCGCCTGCACATGCTTCTTCACCTCTTTTCCACACTCTCCGTTGCTCTGGACTGTTGATCCAAAGTACTTAAAATCTTCCACCTTCTTTATCTCTTCTCCATGTAACCTCAACACCTAATATATTTACCGTCATGCTGAATCAAATTTCGCAAACTATTTTTTTAAATGAGTTTCTGATTTTGATGGTCTATACTTTTTGATTCAATAATACAGAATGAAATTTTGTGATTTAAAAACTTGAAAAAGGCATCATAAACATCATTGACTGTAGAAAGGTTTTAACAGGATATTCGATCATATTTGATCTTCAAATTTAGCATATCAATCAAGAAGCGGTCCGTTCTTGGACAAATGAGCGATTACACAAACTTGTTGACATTAGCAACTCAAATTTTGCTCGTTTCATTCAAGAAACAAAACAATTTAAACATTTTAAGCACAAAGTTACAAAGAAAACTTTCACATGATTTTGACAATCTGAAAATTATGCAAATAGGCAAATTATTTACACACAGTGGCAAAACCCCTTAAGCCTGATTCACTCTGTATCATGTCCTAATTTGGTGACGCAACATCAAGATATAAAAACAGCAAGAACATTCCCCATCTCAATTCAAGCAAACACGTAGAAAAATGAGCACTGAGGAACAAAGCAGCCAGAAGAAAAGCTCAGTCACCGATTTAGCCAGAGGGAGAGAAATTATTCGAGAGAATAATGAAAAAAAAAAAGGGAAAGAAAGAGCATATGTGTCTGCGACCTCAAGAGGCCGGTAATGTCATTTGGAGATTCTTGAACTAATTCTGCTTTTGATGTAATGGTACAAATTGTACCGAAGTTAAAGCAGCTGAAAGGTTTTTGTGTGTTGGAGGAAATAGAAAACAGCAGCTTCTCCCAAAAAACAAACAGCTGCTTGACATCTTTGAGAAAAAAAACCCACATCAACGTATTTACAGGGCGTGCTGTTCTTATATTTAATAGAACTAATATGACTTCTACTCAACAACACATTTTGTTTAAAACCTGACAAAAAACTTATTGTTTGCACGTCACCAAATTTCCAAACAGTAAGTATAAATTTGAGCCCGAAACCCTATGAAAGTACAAAAGTGCAAAAAGAAGCTGCGAGGCGTTCTGTGAGTATCTCAATGACATTCCCTCTAAAAACACAGTCACCACAACTGAGAGCTCTCCTCGCTTTGTCTACGCACCCTCTCACAATACTTTACCAAAAGTGCTAAACCTCTGTCACCATGGATACTGACAAATTGGCTCATGAATATCAATAATAGAGCCAATTAAGCAGTGGGGATGCTTTGTTCTTAAACAGCCATGTTTCTCTTACTATCTCGTAAAAAGATCGAGTAAAATTTGGACGGATGAAGTAAAACCAAGAGAAAGAAAGTTTAAAACAAAATAATTTTGCAGTTCTTTTGTTCTTATCTTCAGTCATTTTTAGGAACACATTTAGGAACATTTTGAATATTCATATTTGGTATGAATATTGAATATTGAACAGTATTTGGTTTTTCAGTTTGGAAAAGCTTGTTAAGGGTGACACCGTAAGTATGTATAAACTGGTTAGGCGACATAAAAACGTTCAAACGAGGGCGGGTAAGACAGCTTTGGAGTGTAGTGGACAGACATGAGCAACCGACTGAAACCGCGAAACTTATAAAGCCAGTTGGTTTATAGTTGACCAATGCATTATCGCCCATATTCTTCTCAATGTAACCTTCCTGTCCAATGTTCCTTGAATGCTTGGAAAATCCACATGTACGCTAATTCAATTGGGTGAAATTAAATTAAACAAGTAAATCACCTAATAATTTAATCTCAGGCACTTTAAATAGACCATAATAAAGCACTGCTCAGTGCAAAGATAGTTCATGTCTCTCCAAGACAAAGCTCGCCAAATGGTGAACATCCGTAAAAAGGGTTCAACAGTCCAACTAGTTGTTGAAGTCTATTCATGCACAAGTGTTAAGTATCCAAAAAACCCATTTTCCTACACATGGTCCTATTTGTACTTAATTTGTTCAAGTATAATTGCTTCTGTTCCCATTTCTATTTTCTTTCATTTATGGACATTGATTAGGGTTCGACCAATATTAGATTTGTGTGTAACATAATTTGTCAGCATGGATATTCTCATTTCAAACTCTATAAGTGGTATAATTGACCATGTGGTTAAAGTTTGAATAACTTTAAAATTACTGCATTATAAAAAAAAACATCTTATGCAAAATCTACTTTTTGCTATGAGTTTCTGATGCGCTCACTAATTTTACAACGTGATCTGGTTTATTATTTATGAACATGTCTATGGAAATGATCAGTTTTTCAACTTATTTCCACGCAATGTTGATTATTTATAATCTATTAGCCAGTATTTTTGTGCAGCTGTAAGGACTCCTACTACTCACCATCCCCAAGACTTATGCCCCTACCTCCATAAGTGTCAGGATGTGGAGCTAAGGCCAAAAATATACCCTTGATGCAAATCACAGGCTCAGTTGAAGAAATCACAAGCAGATTTATTAGATTGATAAAAAGTCCAAATAAAGAAGACAAAAACAGATTAATTAGGTAGGTTCTGACGTAGAAGCTGGAGCCAAAAACTGGATAACAGGTCAAGCATGGTAAACAAATGATCTGGCAAAGAGTTAGTCAAAAACTGATCCGTTTATGCTCCAGCAGATGAGTAGATGAGTTTCAGGTGTGACTTGTTGCACACACACAGACAAGAGGGAGGGGAAAAACAGGACACATAGGGAGAACAGACTACTCTCCTGACAATAAGTTGCACTTCAACTTTCTCACGATAAGCAGGAGGGAGATTATAACGAGAATGTTGCACTTTATGGTCTGTGATGAACCTTTGAAAATTATTATAATTTCACAACTATTGTTCTGGGCTGCACAGTGCCGCGGGCACTAGCACAGTGGCCTCATAGCAAGAAGATCAGGATTCGAGTCCCGGGTGCACAGAAAGGGTCCATACTCTTTTCTGTGTGGAGTTTGCATGTTCTCCTTGTGTATGTCTGGGTTTCCTCCAGGCTTTCCAGTATCCTCTCAGCTTCCAAAAACATGCATGTACGGTTGATTGGCTGCTATGAAAATTGCCCCTAGGAATTAGTGTGAGTGTGTATGTCTGTGTGTGGCCCCGCAACAGAATGGCGACCTTTTCAGGGTGTACCCTGCCTCTCGCCTTATATCAGCCAGAATAGCCTCCTGCGATTCCGTTAGGCATAAGCATTTCAGAAGACGAAACTAAACTATTTTGTGATGGATGCAAAAAACCCAAATTGTGGTTGTTTTGAGAAAAAAATTTTATTGGATGAGATGGAACCTTTAATATTTTAAAATATATACAATGGATTCACTTAACGATTAATTGCCTTCTCATTTCTGTTCTTCTAGGATTTACAACTTGTCTATAAATTCTTACTACATGTCTGAGGAAGGCGAAGACAGTCCATTCATCTGCTCGGCTCCCCGTGAAAACGGAATGCGGCGTTGCAAAGACGTACCACCATCAATTGAGGGCGAACTGAAGTGCTCATTGTCTCCACACCTGAGTTCTGATTCACCCGCAATGGGTTTTAATAATTGTCTTAACTGGAACTTGTTCTACAATGTCTGTCGCCCTGGAGAGCTGAATCCCCACAAGGGAGCGGTGAATTTTGACAGCATCGGCTATGCATGGATAGCCATATTCCAGGTGAGAAATAACAAAAGTTCTAATTTGGATCACGATTCCGGATTATCCAACTTATAATTTCAAACAAACTTTTATTTTCACAATGTGTATATACAGTATAGTAACACCATCTGCAATGTTTACATAGAACTTTCATCCATCCCCATGAATCCACCCAGGTTTCCATGATAGTTATACGTGTGTGTATGTGTGTGTGTGTGTGTGTGTGTGTGTGTGTGTGTGTCTAATGTGCTTTGACTTACATATTCCTTTCTCAAAGGGAGTCTTACCTTCAGATTTTCTAATGTCACACACACATCCAGTCAAACAGACATACTAATCCCTGTTAGGAACTTTTCCTGTGTGGTCTCAGCTCATGTGGCTTTGAAGATTAGATTTAGCAATTTCTTCACTTTTATTTTTTTGGGCGGTGGGATTTTTAGTATGCAGCAAGATTCATTTTTATTTTTTGCTAGGTAGATTATTCGGTGTGTGGACATCTAATATCTGCTGCGTGCTTGCAGTGTGTATCCAAAAAATGTCATTGTTCAAGGCTCTTCTGAGTTTTTTTCTCCCCCAAAAAACTGGTATTTTTGTAGCCGAGAATATTTTCAGAGTAGATGCCAGAAAAACTGAAATGTTTGCACATAGACTCGACTTATACTGCAAAAAATGAATTATTTCAGACATGAAGAGGTTGAAATGAAAGGTCAGGTAACTAAGCACATCTAGGCAGGCATTTATAGTACTCTTCACAATTAAATAATTTGTTAAGAAGCAAAATGTTTAGGAAGAAAAAAGTTGAGAAAAATTCTGAATGCCGAACAGTCACTTTAACTGTTTGTGAAATCAAATTGAAGAAAACAACAGTAGAACTCATAATTATGTTTAATGACTAAAGTAAGATAATTTTTATCCTGGCAAATAATTTGCAAATGATAATGGAAATAATGACAGTGAAATGTTTTATTGATTCCACATGGGGATATTTTTGGGCTTCATAGAGCACAGCAGACTGCCACATCAGCGCCAATGATGGGAGCAAGTAGGGGTTAGATGTCCTATGAGGAAAACTTCAACTTGAGCTTGTGTCAGAATTAAAATACAAAACATAAATTCTGAAAGATACAAAATATAAATACAGAAAAAGACTGCAATTGCCTGAGAAACATGCAAATTGAAATAGTCGATAAATCCAAACAAAATGTTATCCGACGAGTTCAGATTCACTGAGCACCGATCTCTTCGTGGGCAGGACGATGAGATGAAGTGATGCAGCCATCCTATTTAAAACCTGCTATAGATTGACTAGATCTGGATGCAGCAGTGCTATTTGTCCAAAGAATAAAACCAGCTGACTACTTGCTTATTTGGAAAACCAGGTCATTCTCTTACTAGATATTTTTCTTTCCCAGTGACATGGACATATTCCATGATGACAACAACAAAAATGATTCAGATAATGTGAGACTTAATATATCTGGCCAGCAGAAAGTCCCAACCAGAATTTTTGGCATGTGCAGAGGAAAGCATTGCAGAGTTGTTGGACTCTTTCCATCATCAATATAGGAACTTGATGAAAAATTATGCAACAGTAGAAGGAAATAAATCTTGTGCTTTGCAAAAACTCATGCGGTCAATGCAACAGCAAATGCTGCTGTAATCAAATTTAAAAGCAAACCAATGGATTCAAGTATGTGAGCTTTTCTTGTAAAAAATATAAAAAGACCAAACACAGTGAAACTGCAACAGGAACTTGCATGTTGACTTTTAAATAGAATGTAATTAAAATATTATGGTTGATTGAATTTTTTTTTCTTTTTTTGTCGATATCACCAATGTGTGACTAATTTTTTTTGTTTTATTATCGGCAGGTCATCACCCTTGAAGGATGGGTAGACATCATGTACTACGTCATGGATGCTCACTCCTTCTACAATTTTGTATATTTTATACTGCTCATTATTGTGAGTATACATTTCTTTTTTTAATCTCCTCAACATCTGAATGATTTCTTTTTCTACTAAAAATTAATATAGTTTGATGACATTTAAGTTGTGTGATATTATGATGGAAAAGTCATGGATCGGATCATTCCTTGCATCAGCAGGGGGAAAAAATGACATCTTTTTGTTTCACATACGTACATGCGGCCTCGTCAATGACAATCTCCCACCTGACCTGTCCCCCTTTAAAAATATTTACTGTACATATAATTAAGGCAACTTTGTGTTTCTGCACAATCTTTTCTCGTAAGTGGGTGTCCCTCATTTTGCAGAACTGAAAATGCCTCATTTATGAACTTATCAACACACCAAAACCCAATTGGACAATACTGCAAGGAGCTGTTTAAATTCCACTGTGATAAGCAGTTGTGGAGCAACATTGAAACAGGCAATTTAAATAGGCGGGCGTTCAAGCTCTTCCATTCGCCATGACTGCACTGCAAGAGGAATCAAAATGCGCACTGCTTTTCTTTTCCTAAAATCAATTCTTGGACCACCTTCATTCTGATCTGAAATCGTCAATCCACAGATCAACGATGATCCATTGCACTCCTACAATAGTGATAAATCTTACAGATTCATAAAATTTTACCACTGACCAGGAAATGTCAAAGCTTGACTATTGCTCATCGCCCAGTCCATCCTGAGAAAGCATAGGCTTGCCTGCAGAAATTTGAGTGAACCGCTCATCCTTGGCCCAATTCATAGAGGTGGAGAGGAACAGGAGAAACATGGGGAGTGTATGTGAAATGCTTCCTGCCATGTTGTACTAAGCATCCTCGCTGTAGCAGAAACTTGTTTGTTGTGACACGGAAGGGGGACAAAAATACCAATACAACTTTTTCAAAAATTGCTGAATGATTCTAAAAACTATTGCAATCCCAAATAAGGACCCAAACCTCACATTTAGAAAGTAGAAAACTCTGAAAAGTGGATTGTCATAAAATCGGATCTTCATGGTGATCTTTAGTATAATAAAATTATAATAAAATTTTACATTATAATAAATTTATTGTATAAAATTATAATGACTTTGGCCAGATTCTCTGTGTTTTAAATCTGAAAACCCCAACTTAAAAGAGATAAATAACGCTTACTACATTTTTCCTGTTGAGAAATGAAGCACCTTCTGAACCCGTTGACAAGCCAGGTTATTCAATCCATTAGCTCCTAAATGAATCTGATATAATTTCATGCCTCTAAAAAGTATTTGCAGATAGAGATACATAAATAGGTCATAAGTAGCCGCAAATTGTCCTTTCAGACTTGTTTAAAGCTTGAGGCAAAGTGCCAGGAGAAGAGGAATCCGATAGTATAGAAGAGTGAGTAGAGTGTGAGGCGATGCTATGTGAGTAGTAATATGCAGGTTAAGCCTCCGAGGACTCCATCATTGTACAGAAAATAAGAGTTGGTGGGAGGTTTAAAAAGACCTGGGGAGGTTAACGTCTATTTAAATAGACAAGGGAATATAAAATACGGAATTCCTGTGTGTATCGAGTGAGATATTTCACAGTAAACGTGGAGTTTGGTAAATTGTCGATGAACCGTTTGAAGATCATTGAATATTGACTAAAATAAGGGTAGTATTCAATGATACTAGTCGTGATCATTATGGAGGCTGCGTGCTAGTGTGAATGATGGATTCCTTAAGGGGATTGCTATAAAAAGATTTAAGGTTATAGGTTTGAGGTTGAATTTAAGATTCTGACATTTGTACTGTGGAGAGTAAAGATGGAGATTACTTGCGTCGACACACTGAATGCTTAAAGACGTAGACCTTAAAATCCACTACTCACTTCTTAAACAAAACAAATTGCTTTTAATGATTTTAGATGATGATAGACCGTGAAATTTCAATTTATCTGGTTGAAATTAATTCAGCTTTTATTAAAATACAATTTGAAACTCAAATCGTGCTTGATTACGTAGCAAGAATCAAATTTCTGTGGCAAGTTGAAAATAGTCTCTATTTGTAAAACTTTTTAAAATCTGTTTAAATTTCACATACATGAAGCACTAATCACAATTCTGTCTCTCTCCTACCTTGTTCATGTCTTATTGTGTATAATTAGACTAATAATTTCTTTTGAGGACTTTCAAGGACTTCAGATTAGGCTACATCTTGCCCCAAACTCCTCGCCTGCCCTGCTGTTTGATGTAGAAGTGCTTATTATGCGTTGAAAAGAAGATCAGGAGAAAACATTTCGGTGCTAGATGAAAGCTTGAGGGGTCTTCAAAAGGACAGAAGATGAAAACAGAAAAAGATTCAATCAAGAAGCTGAGTAAAAATGTAAATTGGAAACAGTTTTTGGAAGCAAATGGCAAAAAGCATGGTTTCCATTTTCTTTTTGCAGCCCTATATTATAATTTCAGACAGGTTTAGTGTTTATGAAATGTACTTTTGAGCTTCTTTTTTTGGCGTCTGTTTGGAAAAAAGTGGTATTATGTAAGTCAACTTGCATTGTTTGATGAGAAAGAAAGATGGATTTTTTTTTTACATTCTAAAAAACTTAAGCGTATCTTAAATTTAGATGACCTAATCTTCAATTAACATAATCCCATCCGTCCTGGGAGAGATTTTTACTTTCAATTGGGTGTCTGTGAAGTTTACTTTTTTTTTTCTTGCAAATTGTGTAATTTTTAAGAGTTTGTCCATTCTAAGAAAAAAAAGTCTAAGGACGGTGACATCCTTGGTGTGTTTAGTCTTTACTTGTGATGATTATGTTAAGTCTAATTGTGTGTGAAATTGTTTAAGACAACTAAAATATAACGCTGGCCTCTATGAATGCAATTTAATCAAATTTCCTGAGTCATGCTAATTTGGCTACAAAAAAAGTTGGCGACTCGGTTAAACAGGAATTTCTTTTCACTTAACACTAGGTAGATTATCAAAACTTAACGACTCAAAGAATAATACATTTACCATGACATTATGCTAAAGCTTAGTTTTTATTGTCATTGCAAACTCATAAGAATTTTTTTCAAGTTTATCCTTTTGATGGTTTTAACTTGTTCCACCAGGTGGGCTCTTTCTTCATGATCAACTTGTGCCTCGTGGTCATCGCCACCCAGTTCTCTGAGACGAAGCAAAGGGAGAACGCCCTGATGAGGGAACAGCGAGCTCGCTACATGTCCAACGACTCCACACTCGCCAGTTATAGCGAACCAGGCTCTTGTTATGAAGAAATGCTACGTTATATTAGTCACCTTTACCGCAAGTTGACACGAAGGCTGCAGAGAATGTACTACGGATGGCACAGGTATGGGGATGTTGACCGAAAAGAAAATTATTCTTCTTTAATTATTTCTTTCTTGTGATGAGTGATTATTTTTGTTTTTTATTGTTTGAACAGTAAACGGCGTAAAAAGGTGAACCCCAATGGCAGTGGGGGAGGACTTAACAGCGGTGGTAACGGGCACGGTCAGGGGTCCAGCAGAGGTTGTGGAAGCTCAGGCCCAGGCACGTCACTTTGGCTGAGACCAATTCATAACCTCCTACAACATCATCAGCACCAGCATTGTCGCCTCAGCAATGGCGGCCAGCACACTATCAGTGTGGTGACCACGGAGCACACGGAGAGAGAAGGACCTATAGGAGAAGTGGAGGAAGTGGAGATGAAATCCCTTCCTCTTCGTAGAGGAAGTACAAATGGAAATACTGGCCATAACCCGTCTGCCGTCACTCAGGGCATGGGGGCATTGCTTGGGAGGCTAAACGGAGGGATGAACTATCCAACTATCCTGCCGTCCTTTGTGTGCAGCTACAGCAGTAAAACGCCACCCCCACATTCTAAACAGTGCGGGCCAAGTCCGGAACAGCATCCACCAAACCACCCAGCATCCGAACACACGGAGACGCTGAATAAGCTCTACGATTTAATGGGACAGCACAGTAAGTGAACAAACACTGAACACAAACTCATCTGGGCTTAGCTGTAGAACATGGATCTCAAACAATCTAGTTGGCACAAAGAAAATTAAATAGTTTTCTTTGAGGTAAACTCTACCATGTTGCATAAAATTATGACTCATCTCCAAAAGTGTGATCTAAGTCTTGGATAATTGCTGAAGCAGTGTTGAAATTTCTAGTTTTCTTTCCTCGAAAAGAAAACTTTTAACACGTGTATCTGTATGTATCCACCTTGAGGTACTCTAGGTTTTTGGTATGACTGGCTGAAGCTGTACTTTAGAGTCCCGACAGAAAATCCATGTCTCAAGTGTTACAGTCATCAGTGCAGAGAACTGGATAAAAAGACTTGGTTCGAGTGAATCAACACGGTGTGTGGGAAGATGTGGAGGGAGGAAAAGTAGGCTGTGTAAATCAAGGTAAACACAAACAGGTGTGTAATGCTATTCCAAGAAAATATGGAGGATGAAAGAGGAAAATATGGAGTTCAAAGAAGCAGCGTAAGGTATTAAAGAGTTGACATCCTGAGGGAAAGGCTAAAAGAGCGACGCATAGAGAGAAAAAGAAATTCGATCAACAACAGAAAGGAAAAAGCGATGACACAGGAAGATAAGAAAAGAGATTTGTTCAGAGAATATGATGATACAGAAAAGGATGAAGTACAGAGTGGGGGGTAACAACAAGGTGCAGAGTTAGTCACAGAGAAAACGAGGATGAAGCAGCTGCTTAATAGACTTGTCTGTTCCGTCCTGACAAGCTGATAGCTACACACACCGTGTATTCACACACTGCTGGCTGAAAAGATAATTAAGCACACATGTAGATGAGTTCCAGGCTGAAAGGAAGATGTAATTGTGATATGTTCGAGACAGACGGTACCGATATCTTTACTTTATTTAATAGTTAATACTCTTATGAGATCAGCACACTGATATGTCATGAAGTGAGGTGGAACGTAGAACCCAGATGAACAACCAAATTTAATCAGTTTATTGAGGAAAGGAAGATCAGGGACTAGAGACAGGGAAGATTCACCTGGTAGTCTACCTGGGCAAGCTTGGCTTCTGGGGGCAGGCTTGGTGTCCTGGTAAAGCTTGGCATCATAGGCAGGCAAGGCAGACCAGAGTTTATTTAGCAACGGGAAAAAACTAAATAGGAGCAAACATTAGTGGGTGCCAATTGTGACCAAGAGTGAGGAATCAGGGCATGGGACTAAACATGAGGGAAGGCAGAAAAAAGCTAGAAAGCGAGAAGGACTACGACCTGTTTAAAGCATTACCTTGTAGTGAGCAAACCCGAACTGTAAAACTGAACTTGAATTCACGCCACCGAAGGTCTCTTAAACTTCGAGTTTTTGGGATAATTTCTGGATGAGTTTTGAAACAAAAAGAAATGACTAGTTAGTGGGGCTGCCGACCAAACTAAAGACCACAGGGAAGTTGCAAAACCTAATGGCATTAGGTCTGAATCTGAAAGTAATCTAATTTACGAAGAACAGCTCATGGAAATTCCATTAACTTGTTAGGAAACATAAGGCACTCCGAACTTATGGATAACTCAGTAGTTATACAACTTTTTTTTATAAAAGATGGCAGTTCAAACAGCAATGAAGAGCTTCAAGTGGTCTCTTTTGGTCGTCCATGAAATCGAAGTAGCAGAGTAGCACATAAAAGTGCTTAAATGCGACACACGAATGTCCAATAAAGTTGACAGTCTTGAGTTGCGGTGGTAATGGACGGGTTAGGTCTCCGTGGTCTGTTCTTGTTATTTTCTGATCCGATAAAAGGATTACTGAGAAGTTTAAAAAAGTAAACCTTTTATTTAATTTAATATTACTCCCATCTTTAAATAAAATCTCATAAGGTTTAAAGCAATATATGGTGATATTCTGAATAGTGTTTAGTTTGGTCCCAGAAGGAGTTTGCTAAAAGTATTTAACACAATGTAAACACTGTCGACGGCCGCGGCCCAAATGGAAAAATAAATTTACTTGCAGCTGAAGAGAGAAAGGTTATGGAGACAATGAGATATGATCAGTTTTATTACAGACTTTATGGATTAGGGTATTAGCTGTGGTGGTCCAATGCTTTTAAGTTTCATTTTATCTGCTTTTGAACAGCTGATGTTTCCACAAGTCGGACTAATTTATGTATTGGGCAACTCCTTTTTGAATGCTTTGAGAATGTCTTTATGAGAGAACAGATGATAAGAGCAGTTAACAAGCACTGCAAGATATAGGCGAGGTTGAAGTGCTTGTTGTGTGAACTACAGTTTATTGCCTCTATTAATAAAAAAGGACAACGTGGAATGTTCTAACCCTGACTAGAGTCCATCTTCCATTTTTATTTCACTGTTACCAAAATAACTTTTGATTTTGTTCTGAATAAAATATCCCATTCATCTGCTAAAAAACCACGTGTTCACCTTCAAAGATGCAAAAAACCCCAGCAGACTCGACATACTTGATTGAATATTTCTAAATTGTACAAACTGTTTGGAAAATTTATATGCATATTAACAGATGTTTCACTTTGAAAAAATGAATAAATAAAATGAGCAATAGAGTTGTTGTAGAAAGCTAACTAAAACTTTATTTAACTGAATTGGCTTTTATAATATTATCAAGTGAGATTTAATGTGATTACTAATCTTTAAAGGCCTTAAAAGTCATTTACGTGATATTAAAACATTGTTTCGAATCGGAACATAATCGATATCAGAATCAGAATTAGAATCAGAATGCTTTACGTGCTTTATGCTATATACGTATATATTTGACAGTTTGATTTTTTGGAGTCTTGATGCATCTATAGGGCATAATTAAAACTAAAAAAAAAGAAAAAATAACTCAGTAATAATTTGATAATTAGAAAAAATGTCCTTTAAGAGACGTCATACAGAACTATTCTCTTGTTAGACACTCTGCGGCACCCACTAAAATTTTTTAAGTTTCAACAAATAAAAAGAAAAAAAAATTAAAATGATCATTTCCATCCGGGAGGAGCTCGGTGTCGAGACGCTCCTCCTCCAGGTCGAGAGAAGCCAGATGGGGTGGTTTAGGCATCTTGTCAAGATGCCCCCTGAGCGCTTCACTGGTGAGGTGTTTCGGGAACATCCCACCGGGAGACCAAGAGGCAGTCCCCGGACCTGCTGGAGAGACTGTCTTACAGCTGGCTGGAGAACAACTTGGGATCCTTCCGGGTGAGCTGGAAGATGCAGCTGGGGTGAGAGAAGCCTTGGCTTCCCGTCTTAGGCTGTTGCCCCCGAGACCCAGCGCTGGATAAGCGGAAGACGACGGAATGGAATGAACGGAATGACCATTTCCTGATTTAGTTTTTTTTTTTTTTTTTAGGCAATTATTTTAAACTAGAAACAAGATGACGAGAGAGAAAAATATTCCAAAAAATATTTAATGACAGACCCTATAAATGTTCTAAAAGACGGCCAAGGGCTAAAAGGTAGCATTTAAGAAAATATGTCCCTTTAAAGTCATTTTTTATCGCTCGTTTATAAAATAATGGCATCTAAAAACATAAATTTTTTTTCCTGATAATCAGAAAATTAAACTTTTTTTTTTATTTTAAACCACACAAAACCAATTTAATTTACTCATTGTAACTTGTATAGTTTCGTTGCCTGGCTCAAGACCAAACTAAAATGTATAAGACACAGACAATGAATGCTAGAATTTTGCAAATCCTTGTTGAGTTTCTATCTGGGATATAAGCTGCACACAAATGTTTCGAGTTTAATCCAAACTAAAACCAAGAAAGAAAAAAAAAAGTCCTTATACGCCATATGTCCCCAGCTTGCAATACTTCTAACTGGCCCACATGTAGCTTGTGCCACTGATGTTACTACACCTGCAACACAACTCAAGAGACAACATTAATGTGCATGTTTACTTACCATAAATGCGAATGTTTATGTTGTAATACGGAAATGCAGGTGAAAAATCCAGTGCGACATAATAAAACTATTATTCTTGTCAGTGAATCCACCTGAGACTACAGCATCCAGACAGCCTGGAACATCCCTTCAGCTAATTTATGACTGTTTCAATTTTTTCCTTCCCTTCAGGTCGCCGGAGGCTGCTGTTCCAGCTGGCAGGTGTGGTGCCCAGTCCTCTGCTTCTGGAGCTGCTCAGTTGCCCTCTATGTGCCCGTAGCCTGGAGACTTTGGAATTAGAACTAGGAGACCTAGATGGAAGCAAAGATGTTGATGGACTGCATGAAATCCCTCAGGTCAGAAAAACATTGGTCGACTCCCAATAATGTCCAATTATTGATTTATAAACAACTAATAGGACATCATTTAGCAAGAATGACTTATTTAAGTATTCATTTTTTATGTCTAGGGGGGAGATCTGAGAGGAGGAAGAAGTCGATTCCGGAGGCGCAGGGTGGTGGAGTACAAACATGGAGCCTTTCGGGCTTGGATCGACTTTAGGGATAAGCTGAAGAGGATTGTGGAAAGTAAATACTTCAACCGAGGGATAATGATTGCCATCCTGGTGAACACACTCAGCATGGGGATAGAGTACCACGAGCAGGTAAGAAGCAAAGTAAAAAGATGTCTTCTTCTAAAAAACTAAATCATATACTTAGTGGATTTTCAGGAGAAGTGTCACATGCTCTGTCAGAGACAAACTACAAATGATCAAATTGTCACACATTTAAAGTCTTCTTGTTTAGGCTTTTTTGCCAACATCTGGAAACTTTTGGTTCTAACATTTCAGCCCTTATATCTCTCTATCCACTCTCACACTTTTTCTTTCTCTACAAAATCTTTGGTCTTGTTTAAGTACTTCACCGTACAGATAAGAAAGGGATGATATATTCTGTTTTTTAACTCCTTGTGTGTTCCTTTTTCTCTTCTAATGATCCAATTCCATCACCAGGTCAAGTATGTGAGCATGTGGATGTGTGTTTCTGTCTTTGTGGTATAAACAGAAGTTGAGACTGGGTGAGCTGTTGCCTTTTTAGGGCAATACCCCACACGTGTAAGCAGACTCAAGTACTTTGTATTATGTATGAGTTCCTGCTGGCCCCCCACACAGCTGGAATTTTATTTGAATGTGAATAAAAACAACATGATCTCTCAAAATTCACAAAAAAAATAGTTATTTGGATGATGAAATGAACATTTTTACAAGTTGTTAATAGTGAGATATTCCCAAGTGATGTTTAGCACCTTTTTCTTCTTTGATCAACACAATGTGGCCTGTTTTATTTTGACAAAAAGTATTTTTAATGAAAGGTATACATTTCTTCATCTCTGGACTCACCTGCCAGAAGGGTATCTTGTTTTTTTTTTTTTTTAATTCATAATCATGTTTTTATAAGATATTCATGTTTGATTATCATTTTTTTCTAATGAAATATGAATAAAACTAAAGTTTTCTCTTTCCTATTTAGAGTTTTCCATGTGCTTATGGTTTTCCAAACTAAAAGTTTGCTTTAGTCAATCAGATAGCAATCTTTTTTATTGTATTTTTAAGGAGTTTTTGTCCAGATATTCCATGCTCGGGCTGTTTTGGATGTCCTGTAACTTGAATCTTTTTATGGAAATATTTAAAACCCCCAGATAGTCTTTATAATGGACTTCTAGTTTAATATGGTTTCAACTTTCTTAATGGCCTTTCTTTACAAAGATTTCTTTATACTTTGTATATCCACATATGAGTTTAGTGTTGTGTGGGAGAGGGAATGAGGAGGATCCAAATGCAGGTTTAACAGTTTATTAAGTGTTGAACAAAGGAATCCACAGCAGAGAGATAACAGCTTCAGGCAGTGCTGGATGGCCAAGAGGAAGGGCTGAAGGTTCCTGTGAGGAGAATAAGAAAATTAGTCTGATATCCAAATTTGACTCAGCTTAGAGGTGGTCAGTTTACCACTAGAATCGTTGAAGACCTGACAGAGACTGTGGGTGACACCAGGTCTTTTATAGCCACCGGTAAGTCTGTGCAGCTGGGAGCAATCAGCCAATCCTCCCGTTAGAAGCCATCCAGCACCTGTGAGTTTTGGAGGAGAAAAAAAACAAACAAGCAGGCCTAAAAGGCCTCACACCACAGTACCCCCCCCTCTACGGACGCCACCTGGCGGACCACCAGGCCTGTCCGGAAAGCGGCGGTGAAAGTCCCGGACCAAGCCAGGGTCCAGGATCGCTGAACGGGGCACCCAGCACCGTTCCTCCGGGCCATAACCCTCCCAGTCCACGAGGTACTGTAGACCCCGACCTCGGCGACGAACATCCAAAAGACGGTTGACCGTGTACGCATCCGAGCCGTCGACAAGGCGAGGAGGTGGAGGGGGAGCAGAAGGAGGCTGGAGGGGACTGGTAGAAACCGGTTTGATCTGAGAGACGTGGAACACAGGATGTACCTTCATGGAAGAGGGCAGGGCGAGCTTTACCGAGACCGGGTTGACCAGCCGCAGGATCCGGAAAGGGCCAATGAAGCGGGGTGAAAGCTTGCGAGACTCTGCCCTGAGGGGAATGTTCCTGGTAGACAGAAGGACAGACTGACCAACCTGATATGCTGGGGCTGGCTGACGGTGGCGATTAGCTTGGCGCCGAGCCCGGCCGCAGGCCTGTTGGAGGGCCCTCCTAGTTTTCCTCCAGATCCGACGACACCGTCTGATATGGAGCTGCACCGAAGGGACGGCCAGCTCCTGTTCCTGATCCGGGAACAATGGGGGTTGGTAACCCAGAGAAGCCTCGAACGGGGACAATCCTGTGGAGGAACTAACTTGGGAATTATGGGCATACTCAATCCACGGGAGATGAGACGACCACGTGGACTGGGCAGAGGCCAACACGCACCGTAATGTGGATTCCAGGTGTTGGTTAGCCCGCTCCGACTGGCCGTTGGATTGGGGGTGGAAGCCAGATGACAAGCTGACGGAAGCCCCCAGCGCCTTACAGAAGGACTTCCAAACAGCTGATGTGAATTGCGGACCCCGGTCAGAGACTATGTCCAGAGGGATACCATGCAGACGGAACACATGGGTCACCATGAGCTGGGCAGTCTCCAAGGCTGAAGGGAGTTTAGGAAGAGGCACCAGATGTACAGCTTTGGAGAATCGGTCCACAATCGTGACCACAACAGTGTTACCTTCTGAGGGAGGGAGTCCGGTCACAAAGTCCAGTGCGATATGGGACCAGGGACGACTGGGAACCGGTAGGGGATGGAGCAGCCCCGCAGGAGGACGATGAGGGACCTTGCCCCGGGAACAGGCAGAACAGGCAGCGACAAAATTCCTAGTGTCTGCCTCCATCGTTGGCCACCAGAACCGCCGCTGAAGAAGCGCCATTGTACGGCGAATCCCAGGGTGACATGACCACCGGGATGCATGTGCCCATAGGAGAACCTGGGAGCGGGCAGAGGATGGCACATACGAACGGTTAGCTGGGCCAGTACCTGGGTCCGGATCATGCTGCAGACCATCCCTTATTGCAGTCTCGATCTCCCAAGTGATTGCCCCAATGACGCAGGAGGGGGGTAGAATGGGCTCCGGCTCCGATCTGGACTGATGACCATCATGCAGGCGGGAGAGGGCGTCAGGTTTGGTATTGCGGTTGCCCGGCCTGTAAGTGAGGGTAAAATTAAAGCGTGTAAAGAACAGCTGCCACCGGGCCTGTCGAGAGTTGAGTCTCTTAGCTGCTTGGATGTAAGCGAGGTTTTTGTGGTCTGTCCAGACCACGAATGGGTGTTCTGCGCCCTCGAGCCAGTGCCTCCATTCCTCGAGTGCCAGTTTGACTGCGAGCAGTTCTCTATTCCCCACATCGTAGTTTTGTTCAGCTGCAGAGAGACGCTTAGAGAAAAAGGCACAGGGATGGAGTTTGCCATCCTCCTGATGGTATTGGGACAGCACAGCACCCACCCCTGAATCCGAGGCGTCCACCTCCACAATAAACTGCCTCAAGGGGTCGGGCTGGACCAGAATGGGGGCCGAGGTAAACCTCTTTTTAAGCTCAGTGAATGCACCCTCTGCTTGGGGAGACCAAACGAACGGTCTGGCTGTGGAAGTAAGCTGGGTAAGGGGAAGAGCTACCTGACTGTAATTGCGAATGAAACGCCTGTAAAAATTTGCGAAACCCAGAAATTGTTGTAGTTTGCGACGGGTGTTGGGTCGAGGCCACTCAGCCACCGCGCTAACTTTTTCGGGGTCCGGGCAAACCTGCCCAGCGTGTACAATAAAACCAAGGAAGTTGACGGACTGAGAATGGAACTCGCACTTCTCAGCCTTTACAAACAGACGATTCTCAAGGAGTCGCTGGAGTACCGCACGGACATGGAAGATGTGCTCCTCAACAGTGGGCGAAAAAATAAGAATGTCGTCCAGATAAACAAAGACAAAACGATTAAGGAAGTCACGGAGCACATCGTTAATGAATGCCTGGAAGACTGCGGGAGCGTTAGTTAACCCGAAAGGCATGACCAAGTATTCGAATTGGCCCAGGTGGGTGTTGAACGCCGTCTTCCACTCGTCCCCCTCCCGCATTCGGACGAGATGGTAGGCGCAACGCAGATCGAGTTTTGTAAAGACCCGGGCTCCCTGAAGTAGCTCGAACGCCGAATTAATGAGGGGCAGCGGGTATTTGTTGCGAACGGTGATGTTATTAAGACCCCGATAATCGACGCACGGACGGAGGGAACCATCCTTCTTACCCACAAAAAAGGACCCCGCTGCTATGGGTGCCGAGGAAGGGCGGATAAGCCCCGACGCCAGGGACTCATTGATGTACTTCTCCATCGCCCCCCTCTCTGGAGCAGACAGATTGTACAGGCGACTGGCGGGTAAGGTTGCCCCAGGGAGGAGGTCGATGGCGCAATCATATGGCCGATGAGGCGGGAGAGATTGTGCCCTCTCCTTACTGAAGACCTCTTTGAGGTCATGATACTCTGCCGGGATAGACGCAACGTCCACCGGGTCGATTGAGCCTACCGTGTCAGAAGAGACGGTTGTCACGGCAGATTGGAGGCAAGTTGCATGGCACTGATTGCTCCACCCGACGATACGCCGGTTTTGCCAGTCGACCTGTGGATTGTGCAACCTAAGCCAGGGGAAACCTAACACAAGGGGTGAGCCGGGTGAAGAAATAACGTTAAACGAAAGGTGCTCACGGTGATTACCCGATACCACCATCTCCAACGGGGAGGACTGGTGGGTCACCCTGGTGATAACGTGTCCATCGATCGCCGTGGCATTAATGGGTTCTCCGAGTGGTTGGGACTGAAATCCACACTGACGGAGAAAATCTGCGTCGATGAAGTTGCCGTCGGCCCCGGAATCCACCAACGCTTCGACCGGAAAAGAAGAGGAACAACCAGAGGTTAGTGTCACAAGAATCATAAGCCTAGGGGTACCATGACATCTAGTTGTGCCCACCCGTAACCCTAGGTCTACCGGTGGGCCCCGTCTTTTGGGCGACAAAGGCAAGCTGAGAGTAAGTGACTTCTCGACCCGCAATAGAGACACCTCCCTTCTTTTAGTCTAACCTCTCTTTCCTTTTTGGTTAGATGCATCTGTCCCAACTGCATTGGTTCTGTGGAAGGCTGCTCAGCCTCTTGTGGAACAGATGCAAATGCCCTAGGTGGGGGGCAGACCGAGGAAGGCTGTCGATGGCTGTGAACTGGAGTAGGGTGTAGGGCCCGGGTGGTATTTTCATATCGTTTCTCTCTTTGACGGTTGTCTAACTGTATTGCCAGGGAAATGAGTTCCTCCAATGTGGATGGGGTCCCCCTGCCAGCTAGCTCATCCTTCAGAGGATCATTCAGGGCATTTAGGAACACCCCTCTTAGTGCCTTCTGTCCCCAGCCAGCCTCTACTGCTAGGGTCCGGAATGAGATGGAGAACTCCGCCACAGATAGAGTTCCCTGGGAAAGATGGAGTAGACGCTGGGAGGCATCTCCAGCCCGGTCCGGCACCTCGAACATGGTTCTGAATAAACTCAGAAAATCAGATGTTGAGCGATCAGCCAGGGGGGCTGCCGCGTCTTCGGCCTCGGCCCACTCCAGTGCCCTGCCCCGAAGAAGACCCACAATGTACAAATTCTTAACTTTGTCTGATTCGAAGGTCCGCGGTCTTAGAGCAAAGACATTTGAACACTGCAAGAGGAACCCACGACATTTCCCCAGGGTTCCATGGAAAGGTTCCGGGTCCGTAATATGGTGGTCCATGAGTGGGCTGGGCATAGCTGAAGGAGGTGCCGAGGCTGTGGACAGAAAAAGAGAACTTAGATTATTTACTTTGTCTGTTAAAGCCTGTAACTGTGTTTTTAATTGAGTATTTTCGTCCATAAGGGCCTTTATGGCCTGTTGTTGTTGTCCCAGGAATATTCCTTGTCGGGTCAGAATCTCTGACACTGAGGGTGATGCAGAACCCGCTGGATCCATTCTGGTCAGGTCTTCTGTTGTGTGGGAGAGGGAATGAGGAGGATCCAAATGCAGGTTTAACAGTTTATTAAGTGTTGAACAAAGGAATCCACAGCAGAGAGATAACAGCTTCAGGCAGTGCTGGATGGCCAAGAGGAAGGGCTGAAGGTTCCTGTGAGGAGAATAAGAAAATTAGTCTGATATCCAAATTTGACTCAGCTTAGAGGTGGTCAGTTTACCACTAGAATCGTTGAAGACCTGACAGAGACTGTGGGTGACACCAGGTCTTTTATAGCCACCGGTAAGTCTGTGCAGCTGGGAGCAATCAGCCAATCCTCCCGTTAGAAGCCATCCAGCACCTGTGAGTTTTGGAGGAGAAAAAAAACAAACAAGCAGGCCTAAAAGGCCTCACACCACATTTAGAAAAGCATTATTTTCTAAAAAAAAAAAAAAAAAAATGTTTTTTAAAATGTTTATATCTAAATCTCTGTCCACATCCACTTTTTTGCACCATGTAATTGTTTTGATACGTAATGCAAAGCATTTTCTAAGCAAATTTTTGATTATTATATTTTATTATTACTTTATTTACTTTATTACCTGCCCCTGCAGGTCAGGGAGAAGGTCCTGCCCTAAGTGGTGGAGTTTAAGTATCTTGGGGTCTTGTTCACGAGTGGGTAAGGATGGAGCAGGAGATCGACGGGCGGATCGGTGCAGCATCAGCAATGACTAGGACGCTGCATCGGTCCGTCGTGGTAAAGAAAGAGCTGAGCCAAAAAGCAAAGCTCTCAATTTACAAGTCGATCTACGTTCCAACCCTTACCTATGGTCACCAGTTGTGGGTGGTGACCGAAAGAATGAGATTGCGGATACAATCGGCGAAATGAGCTTCCTTCGCAGGGTGGCCGGGCTCTCGCTCAGAGATTGGGTGAGGAGTTCTGCCATCCGGGAGGAGCTCGGTGTTGAGTCACTCCTCCTCCAGTTTGAGAGAAGCCAGATGAGGTGGTTCGAGCATCTGGTCAGGATGCTCGCTGATTGCCTCACTGGGAGGAGACTAAGAGGCAGGCCCCTTACCTGCTGGATAGACTATGTCTTCACAGCTGGCTGGGGAACAACTCGGGATCCTGTTAGCTGGCAAATGCAGCTAGGGCGAGAGACGCCTGGGCTTCCCGTCTGTTGCCCCCCCGCCCCGGCCTCGGATAAGCGGAAGATGACGGAACAGAACTTTATTAAATATACAGTTTCTCATCAACATTTTTTCAATTTTGAGTTTCAAAGACAAAATGCTGTTTGAAAGAAAAAGAAAACATATTTAAATGCATGCTGAACATAACATAAAAACTTTAATGAGCAATCTGGCAAATAAAAATTAGCTTTATTATTACGTAATGAAGGGTTTAGGTCAGGTAAAGAATAACTAATCTTACCTTGAAAATAATTTTTGAATTACTCTATTCATCCCTCACCGGGGAAATTTGTTTGCTGCACTCCTTACACCGCAGCAGGCTGCCCTTCAACGGCGCCAATGGTGGGAGAAGCGGGGGCTAGGTGTCTTCTCCAAGGACCCTAGACGTGCTCTCCGTGGGACGCGAACCCGCGACCTTCCGGTCCGCGGGCGAACGCGCTAACCACGCGGCCACCGTCTCCACCCAAAATAAATAAGAAATAAGAAATAAGAAGGTAAGATTAGTACCGTTAAGAATAGAGTTTAAGAAAAAAAACAACAAATAGAAAACCCTAAAATAATTGGTTACTATGTACAAAATTTGGAATAAACAATCTTGATTTCCTCTTTATAAATCAGTTCTCTTATGAACAGAACATTATTAAAGTTTAAGAAGAACAGTGTCCATCCTCAAATTTTTGCTGTTTTATTTTTCCGAATTACCTTTTCATGTGTCATTCTCTTGCTTCATGGCCAGAATAATTCATGAGTTGTACATGTGTGGGTGTAAGAGTCTCATTCTTTATAAATTTCAATGTTACAGTCCTGAAGGCAAGGTCACACGCAGAATTAGAGTAAAACCAAAAAATTTCAAAATGACTTCTTGAATGCATGGATGTTTTTATTCTTGTAGTTTATAGATAATAAAATAAAATTAAAAAACGTTCTTGTTTTTGTAAAGTAATACAGAAAGTGTTATTGCACTCTTGGGAAAGAAAAGAAAAAGAAATACCAACAAGCTGATACAATATAATAAGTACAACTCTATATTATTGCAATTTTCTGGCTTGTGGGAGTCATTGAAGTTTATTTTAGTTGCGGGTGAGGTGTGGGGTACACACTGCTCAGGTCACCAGTCTTCCACAGAGACAAAGAGACAAACGCCTAACAAACGCACGCATGCACACACGCACACATGCACACACTAATACCTGTGAGCAATCTGAACTGACAAATCAGCTTAATAATCCTTATTTTTGTTATTACTGTATAACACATGTTAAATTAATCAAATATGACACATTAATATAATAGGCTGCACGGCGGTGCAGTGGTTAGCATAGTTCAAGTCCCTGAGTAGGGGCGAGGCTTGAAACACTGTTTTTTTCTGTGTGGAGTTTGCATGTTCTCCCTGTGTATGTGTGGGTTTTCTCCGGGTACTCCAGTTTCCTCCGACCCTACAAAAACCTACATGTTAAGTACATTGGCCACTATGAAATTGCCCCTAGTTATGAGTGTGTGTGTGTGTGTGTGAATGGTTGTATGGGTGTAGCCCCACAACAGACTGGCGATCTGTTCAGGGTGTACCCTGCCTCTCGCTTGTAAGCAGCCGGGATAGGCTCTGGCAACCCCAGCGACTCCGTTATTGAGAAGTGGACGAAAGAAGATGAAACGAAACATTAATATAATAAGAAGTTTAATCATAAAGGATGTACAAGTTTCTACAAGACGTTAAAAGAGCAATGTCCAGTTTCTTTCACCTTTTACATGGTCATTAAACAGGACAGTGTGCTGACATTCTGCTCTCTGCCTGAAACAAATAGAAAGAAATGACCAAAGCATCGAGGCCTCCATGTACCTAACCCTTAGCTTTCTACCCTTTAACTGTGCTGTATTGATTTGACCCAGACAAAGCACTCTGTCCTTTCTCAGAGGACCATATAGAGAAATGTACAGATGAATGCATAATCCTTTTTACCGGCAGAGAAACGACCATCTGCAGTGTGATTCTTTCTTTTCCCATGCTACACAGACAACAGACCACTGAAGTAACGAAGATACCAGGTTGCTCATGGATCCACATTTATATGTGTTCATTTGTTTGTTACAAATTTATTAATCTCTAGAAATTTTAAGTTGCAGTCTGGTCTTTGAGAATTAGTTTATTGAAATACTAAGAAATGTCCTGCAAAACATTTTTTTAAGTGTTGCAGGACTACAAATATATTTAAATACACCCCTGGTATTGACATATGCATAAACATTTGAATGAATAATTCTTATACTTTCACCCCAAGAATTCACTATAAGGTCTTGTGGATTTTGTGCATTTCAAAAGTGTGCAAATGTTTTCAGTATTTGGAGTCATAGCGCCCTCTATCATTGATGAAGATAATGATCTCTGTATGTTAGATGCCTCCACATGCTTTTGGAGGCCATATTTTAGAAGCAAAATGTAGTTTTAGGATTTTTCTTGTTATCATGTAATAGTACTTCTCCAAATACGATGAGAATTTAAAAGATTCTGTCAGAAAATTGGAACCTATCAGAGTGACGGTAGTCATATTTTTAAGATTATGTGTTAATGGAAGTTAAATTGATATATTTAGCTGGAGTGGGTGGTACCTGTTTGAAATGATGGTCTACATCTATCAACTTATCTACCCAATTATTTATTTCAGGTTTTCATACTTCTTTCAAGTGTTTCCATTTTATGCAGCTTTAAGCATCCATTTGGAGAAATCTAAGTAAAAATGACTTTTAATCAGCTGTTCCATCATATTTATATCCTTTTTAAAGTCACATTTAATTTACAAACATTTAAAATGCTTTTTTTCTGGTTGGATATTAAATCGGTCAATTTTTCAATTTAACCATTCGTGATGTTTTCAGAAGTAATGTGCATAAAATTTACAATGAAGGTTGTAAAACTCATTAAAAGGTCCTCATTTTTTATGCCGATCCCTGCAAAAGAGAGCCTCAACAGTCCAATTAAAATAATAACGAAAACCTATCAATGTAATTGTTTGACGACTCAATGTGAACTTAAACTTTTAGTTCAGTGAATTTTTTTCTTACAAAGATCGTTTATTACTCGTCGCTCAATCATCCCGTCTTCTTGGCTAAAACTTAAAACGTCTAGTTTTTCAAAGAATGGTTAGAGGCCTTTAACTTTGCAATGCTGGTTGACCAGAATCTGGAGTGCATCTTCACATAAATGCCACTGAACATTTCTTCAAAAAAAAAAACTTAAACACTCCCACCAGTGAACTTTAGAATTGACAAATCTTATTGGATAAAACGAGATGGGTCTTCGAACTTAATCTGGAGTCTTGATGACTGACGTTCAACCTATCGCCTGAATGAATGAGGATATGGAAAGATCACGTTGAAACATTCATAAAATGCGATGCATAAATTAATTGATGATCAAGCAGAAAGAAAAAAATATCTTGTTTCACTTTCACCTTTAAAAAGAAGTCTGGATTCTCTTTGCTTGTGCGATGGAGTCAGTTAGATCTTTGCAAAAGGTTCAGCACATTTTAATCACTGATTCAGCAACAGTCAATTTGTTTCTATATAAAAAGTTGCAGATGGAGTTCCATTATGCATTTAGCAGTGCTGAAAATCGCTGCATTTCACAAATGACCGGGCGATATGCTTTATGGGAGGAGGGAGAGAGTCAGTTAAATCTTTGCTGGATCACTGAGCATGCTGTGGGGTAAGTGGAGTAGATCAGCAGTGATGTATTGGTGCTGTTTGGTCCTATTTGATTGATTGGGTCTGACTGTAGCTCTGAACTTGATTGATAATCTTTTAGCTCGGAGCACTAAGACCAAAAAGGTTTTACAGCTCAGGGAATAAACAAAGGTTTTAACTGTCTTTTTTTCTTTTCTTCTCTTTGTTCCGTATCTACTCGTTCACTTCCAGCCCGAGGAACTGACTGATGTGTTGGAGATAAGTAACATCGTCTTCACCAGTATGTTTGTCTTGGAGATGGGCTTCATGCTGCTGGCTTTTGGCCTGTTTGGATACATCAAGAATCCGTACAACATCTTTGATAGCATCATTGTTATCATCAGGTTAGCTTTAATCTTCTACTCCAAGCTTCTTGAACATGAAATAATGTGGTCTGTATTGTTTCATTTGCTCCTCCAGTGTGTGGGAGATCATCGGTCAGTCTGATGGTGGATTATCTGTTTTACGAACTTTTCGCCTGTTGCGGGTACTAAAACTTGTACGCTTCCTGCCTGCCCTGAGGAGACAACTAGTGGTGCTGATGAAGACCATGGACAATGTGGCTACCTTTTGCATGTTGCTGATGCTTTTTATCTTCACCTTCAGGTGCGCACATCAAAGATTTAGTCATAGAAATTCTGTAATAGATCTTAAATGTATACTTAATGTTACAATCTTATTTTTATTTGCAGTATTCTTGGCATGCATCTGTTTGGGTGTAAATTCAGTCTACGGATGGAAAATGGCGACACCATTCCTGATCGAAAGAACTTTGATACGTTACTTTGGGCCATCGTTACGGTTTTTCAGGTTTGAACTTTTTGTTTTGTATTTAAAGTTTTTAATCCTCATTTGATCTTTGCCCTGGTGTTTTTGTGTTTTGCAACTTTCTTTAGTTTATGTTTGATCACAGATATTTTTCATCACTTTCATCTTCAAAATCTGCATTTAAACACGTTTTATAAACATGCATCTAAACTCTAGTGGCAGACTCTGCATTTAACACCCAGGCCACCTGGCTCATCACAGATGATAGTAAATGTTCTTACAAAATTTCCAGAAAAGTCTCCTATTGTCCATTCAACTGCAAAACTGAAAGAGAGAAAGACTTTCAAAGTTTACCTTCCAACCAATGAAAAAATGTAAAAGGAGGATTTATATAAGATGACATGGAAAGCACTACAGTAAATGTTCTACTGGAAGACTGCTCCACCCTTCACTTAATTCAGAATTGATGATCTGACACCAGATCCACACACATAAGTTAACCAAGATAAAAACACTCCTTTAGTGTGTCTCTATCAATCATCTTGTAAGTTATCGACAGCAGATAAAATCTGGCGTATTGATCATGGCGGTACTGAGCACAAATGATATTAAAATTTGAATGATGAATTGTTTTTTAGTCATTTATGTTCCACGAGAACCTGTTACCCCGTGTAGCTTTTTTTTTTTTTGCTCATTGACTCTATAATATCTAAAACAAACCTGTCTCCAGTTGGTCTTTGCTAAAAAAATTGATAGTTAGATGTACAGTACATTGATATTATTTAACCTTCGATTGTGTGGATGGTTATCTGTGTGTTTGGCCCCACAACAGAATGGCAACCTAATTGGGGAGTACCCCACCTTTCACCAGAAATCAGGCGCGATAGGCTCCGGCACCTCACACAGCCTTATTAGAGAGAAGCGGTTCAGAAGACAATACAACACATATTGATTCTTGTTTTCGTAATATTAATTTTGTAATTGAAAGCACTTTAAGTTTCTTGTAATTTTCCAGTTAACAAGACTATAATCAATTGCACCAGGTAATTTTTAGTGTTCTGTAATAAACAGAAAATAAATGCACCACTTATATTTTGTCATTGTTTAAATAGATTCAAGTTTTGAGAAACAAGCTGATTGCCCAATTTCCAATGTATCAAAACGAATCCTCTTCAAAAAATCATATCAAATCAAATTGATTTGACAGTGCACTGTACTGAGATACGTATCATTTGATGAACCAAGTATCGGAATCGTTGAATTTGGATTGAGACCCAACCTGTCTCCAGTAATTGTAACACGAGCATCTAAACAGTTTGAAATCTCCTAAGGAATTTCCAAATGGGTAAATTCTCATCTTTCATTGCCAAAATCTACAGCTGAAAACCAAAAATTGTATTTAGTTTAACACCAATATCTTTTGCAGTAAACAACAAAAAGTAATATAATTTCAGTTGAGTAATTTTTTTTTTTTTTTTTACGAAGCAGCTAATGATAAATTATCCATGATTTTGTTCCATTCTAAAACGACAAAAAACGACACTTCAAAAGTACAGTTAGATTGTGAGTTTATTATAATCACATCACAATAATATTTCCTGCACATTAGTCACCTTTTATGTAGGAAGATAAATACACTGCAAGGTATAGGCTCGGTTTCACTTGCATGCTGTGAAAGGCAAAATTGTTCCTAATTGCACTCTCCACACTCCCGACTTCCCGCAGGAGATGTTGTTCAAATTGCACAAAATAGATTGTTGTTATATGTGTGCTGGATGTGTCAGCGTGAGGACACCATCCTCCCTGGTGCTGAAGAAGCATTTTATTAGTTCTGACTGCTATGTGAGGAAGTTACTTATCTATGCATCTAGTTTTCTGGCTTCTGACCAAATCCCCACACAATCGCAAACAAAATTATTCACATGCATCATGACGTGTAAATTGTAAAGTGAATTGCTTTTTGCGCACAGTTGTTAAGTGGAAATAGACTTCCATGCTGGATTTTAATGATGTGGTACCTCAGTTTATATATAAAAAAAAATCATAAAAGTAAATGCAGTAAATTTGTCATCTTGCTTTTTGTTGGGTTACACAACCGTCAAAAGATGCGTAAATAAATTATATCCACCACAAAGTTTATTGAATCAAAATTTTTTATTCCTCTTCTGTTATTCAACATCTCTCAAAATTTTTTTTCTTCTCATCAGCTCTGTGAATATTTACCCGCCCGCTGGTGTTTTATTAATACATCTCCAAACCCCACATTCCCTTTCTCCCTCTCTATTTCTGCCTTCATTCATCTCTTGCCCTTCGCTTCTCCCTCATTTATGCTTTAATCTCTGTCTGTGTTTCATCTAACTCTTTAGATTCTCACCCAGGAGGACTGGAACGTGGTGTTGTATAACGGCATGGCTTCAACATCTCCATGGGCAGCTCTCTACTTTGTTGCTCTCATGACATTTGGCAACTATGTGCTATTCAACCTATTGGTTGCCATCTTGGTTGAAGGTTTCCAGGCTGAGGTGAGCAGATTTTTAATAGAAGAAGTCAGTGTTTTTCAACCTTTTTTCGGGCCATGATACATTTTAACAGTGAAAAAAAAATCTTGAGCCACACCACCAAGCAAAAATGTTCAAAATGATTCTCTATTGCCGTGATAGTTGTGTATAAAAATCCCAGTAGATCAGCAGTTTCTGAAATACTCAGACCAGCCCTACTTGCACCAACAATGATGCCACGTTCAAAGTCACTCAAATCACCTTTCTTTCACATACTGATGTTCGGTTTGAACTGCTGAAGATTGTCTTGACCATGTCTTACATGCCTAAATGCACTGAGTTGCCGCCATGTGATGGCTGATTAAAAATTAAGTGCTAAAGAGCAGTTGGACAGGTGTACCTAATAAAGTGGCCGGTGTATATCAATATGCAGGATATAAATACAGTAGTTTCAGACAATGCACCATTCAGAGGATTTACCCAGAATGCAAGAGAAACATTTTTCTTGTTAACGTCTTGCAGAAAATGTGAGATTTAAATAGAATCCGCAATTTTTCTGCTTTAAAATGCAACCTAAATTTACTCTTAATGTCTCAAAAACATGTAGAAAATACGATCTACTGTCTGGGGTAGTTTTTGGGAGGGATGGAGAGCAGCATGCAACAATGAAGCAGAGAAGAAGAGTGAGTTGCTATGGTTACAGTAATGCAGGACAGCCCTGCCTGTCTTTAAATAAATTGACAAGATTTCTACTGATAAACATAAATACATACGCTTTATTCCATTTTTTTTTCACAAACACCATGAGATCAACCACATCAATCTTTGGGAGCTACCGGTAGTTCCTGATCAACGTATGAGGTGAAAAAGAATCATTTTCAAAAGAACACCTAACAATTTCTCATGGAGGACTAGAGTGCCGTGGAGCACAGGTTGAAAAACTTCGGAATAAGTTCATTTTTGCATGGTTTGTTTAACTTTGTCTCCCTATAAAAAAAACTGTAAGTGTTTATCTACTTGGATGAACATGATGTTTTCACAATTTTTTAGGAAAAATTGTAAACAGATCGAGATTTTTGGACACTTGATTTGTTGCTTTTTGCTCTATCTTTGCTATAAGCAATTGGAAAGTTTTGATTAAAATGGATTAATATACCGTTCCTATATTTTTACTCTTTTAAAACCGTCTTTATGTCAAACGCAATGCTCAATTTGGCTTCTTTATTTTCCACTTTTGCTGGTGTCTGTGCATGTTGGGGAGTGTTTTGCTGATAAAGCATAAAATGCAAGTTAATGATGCTATAAATAGTGGATTTATGATATATGAGCCACATTGGGATTTTGGGGGGGAAATGTGCATTAAGCTTTAATCCCACAAGCAATTGAAAATTATAAATACACACCAAACTGGGGTTCATCACGAATATGTCTCAAGTATGAGTCACAGTTCCATACTAAAATTCTTCTTATTAAACACATTTCTTACACATCGGCATTGCCTCTTGAGTGGGATCTAATGAACTCCAGTGGGAGATCTCCCAGGGCCTCTGGTCCATAATCTTAATTATAAAATTGTTCTGTCACTAAAACAGCACTGCTGTGGAAAGACATGATGAGAGGAAAAGGAGACCCACTGACAGTTTCACATCATCAGCATATTGGTGATCCAGTTTAGTTATCACCGACAGCCTTCCCAGTGGTCAGGGAGACTTTCAACAAAATTAGCAAACATGCTAATAAATGTAGTGTGTGTGTTTCAGGGGGATGCTAATCGATCAGAGTCAGACGATGAAAAGAAATCGGACAACTTTGAAGAAGATGAAAAAGTAGAGCAGCTCAGAGACACAGGTAGGTGCAAATTTTAATCTACTCGGGATTGTTCTTAAACGAGTAATTATTTTAAATCTCATGTCTCCTCTGCAGAGCTAAAGATGTACTCTTTAATGATGACAGCAAACGGTCACGTTGACCCTCGAGGTACCATGTCTCCTCCAATAATCATGCACACGGCAGCCACACCAATGCCCACCCCGAAGAGCTCTTTGGGACCAGAGTCTGTTTTGGAAGAGGAACTCTTATTCAAGACTGGTGTCCCACAGTATGAAGAGGTTGGAATTGGTTTTTCTGAGGGAGGAATTCCTCACATTGAATCTCGCCGTGGAAGCTCCACATCTATGGACCCTACACCTTATGACCAACGTTCTCTGGTGAGGAAGCCAAATGAGACAAACCTTGTTCGTTCCATTTAGATTTGGGATTTTTTCCAAAATAGGAGAAACCCTTCAGAAAATACAATACAAAACCCACATTAGTCATCCATGTGCTTTCAAACTAGTTATTTTACCATTTTAGCATTGACAGATAAATGTCATGCTCCTCTATAATATCCACTTCCAATCCTCTAATGGTGATGGGGAGGGATTTGTGAGTCTTCTAGTAGGGGTGGGCGGATCGATCCTAATATCGATAATATCGATACCAACGCTAGGATCGATATCGATCGATACTCAAACTACAATATCGATACTTTGGTTGAAGTTTTACCCCTCGCACTTTGCTTCCGTTTTTTTTTTATTTATTTTTTTATAAAGTTAACCTAACTGATTTGTCTGCAAAATATGCGTAAATGCTGTGTGTTACGCCTGTATGCTAAAGCTAGGCGCCCCCCGCCCCTCCTCTCTTTCGCTTTGACTTGTCACATGACTCAGCGACTCGGGCCAAGAAACAAAAAAAAAAAAAAAAAAAAAACGCAAGTCGGTAAAAGTAGAGAGAGATGGAAGGAAAAAAGAGAGTAACCGTGTGGCTGTACTTTGAGGCTACCTGCACCATTTAAAGAAAGGCTGTTAAATATAGTAATTAGTCATTTAAAAATAGTCATTTAAAAAATTTAAATATCGGTATCGATATCGGCATCGGCGATATTGGTCTGGTGTTTACTTGGTATCGGATCGATACCAAAACTTGCGGTATCGCACACCCCTATCTTCTAGACATTTAGCCGGCTGAAGCATACAATAGAATTGTTTAAATGCTACTTAAACAATTACATTAACAGGCATAATCAAGGAACAATGTCATTGACACGGAGTACGTTTCATCGCCCTCTAAATGGACTAATGGAACCTTTCTCTTTCAGCCACTTACCCTCCCACAGCATAACAAAATCACCCTCATTTTTGAGGTCAAGCCTTCAGACGTGTTTTTTTAATAGAGTGCACCACATGGGAATTAAAATTATTAATGTGACAATATGATTATATTTTTCTTTGCCTGTGTAAAGCATTAGCGGTGGCTTTAATGCCTTTAAATTCTCAAGTGTGATGTTTGTAGGAATAATAAAACAGCTTTATGATTTGAGTCTGGCTACTAATTTAAACTAGAATTTGTCTTTTAAAGTGTTATGAAAGACTTTACATATTCATTTTTTCCCATTTCATTTTCAGCTGTCTACACTGGTTTGACTCATGCTTATAAATAGGTGTGCTGAAAAGACGTCAGATTAAACTGTAGATTTTTTTTGGAACATTACAAACTATAACCAATCACATTTAAATAGTGGAGACAAGCAATCGGCCCACAGTCTGAACATTTACACCCATTAAAATTCAATAATTTCAGTGGGTCAGTGTTGATCAACTCAGGATAAATGTACTTTATTAATTGTAAAATCCTGCTAACTCAAAGTTGCAGCAATTTTCTATCTGAAGACTTTTTTATGGCTATGATCAAACGCAAAAATCCCCTAAATCTGAAGCTATAATTAAAATATAAATTATTTAAATCTATTCAAATCCAAATTATTCATGTTTTCATTTTTGTTAAATCAACATAAAACCTAACTTCCACATGACAAATTGAGAAATCCCAAAACGGTGCCAAAGTGTGAGACCAATTTTACTCAAATCCCGAAATGTTGGGTTGTGGTTAGTTTTTCCACTCACACTCAGTCGATGTCAATCTGCCAGAGAAAAGTCCAGATATTACTTTTATTGGAGAGGAGAAAGCAATCAGCTATAAAGGCATGAGTTTGGAGAGCTTTGGCTCACCCAAAAGATGCACTGCAGCTATGACCACGTCCAGGTTCATAGAGTAATTTGACAGCTTGTTGGAAAGAGTCACATAGAAACTCATTCAAACTCAGACAGCTATCATTTCACACTGATGTCAAATCAGTTTTCTGCGGTGGATTTGTTCAGATTGGCCAGATTTTCTCCAATTAAATGTTGCAGCTTTTTATCAAAGAGCAGTGTATGAAAAATTACATAATTCTGCACAGTATGGCCACATTTCAATTTTGCACGCAGTATATAATGAGTTTAGAAGCTTGCTGCATGTGAAATACTCTTTAGAAAACCACAAGTAAGCAGCCAATGTCTGCGCTCAAAACAACTTTATTCTCTGGTTAGCAAGTTAGCAAAGTGATTTACACTTAATGCCATCGATAATTGATCTTTTAATTGGGAATTTTTATAAGAGCTTTACTTTTCCTCAATGTTACATCAGATGGGTATTCTGCAACATGTTAGCCTTTGTTGCTTACAATGGAGGGGTGTGATTGGGTTTTCAGGGTCTTTTTTGATACAAAGACAGGGAGAAGCATATGGTTTGATTCCTTGGCGGGGACTTATTCTTGTTACTTTACTGGTATCTTTGATCCTTTGACCCAAGTCTTAAATTATTACTAATTCAGAAATACTGCTTTCTGAAAAATTAAGACACCACACGATTCGTCAAACTAAAATTTAATCCACAATAGACACTAGCTAAACTCTGCTTTCTAAAATTGCCTTTTACCACAACCCATTTTTCTTCTTAAAATTTGTTTATAACATTTTTTTTCTCCCTACAGAGCCTCTCAAGTCCAGGCCGGCGCTCCCCTCTTCTCCCACGCGGCTCTGGCAGCTCGTGGGGAAGTCGGCGCTCCAGCTGGAACAGTCTGGGACGAGCACCGAGCCTCAAAAGGCGAGACACCAGCGGAGAACGAGAAAGCCTATTGTCTGGGGAAGGAAGGGAAGAGGAAGATGGCCAGGAGGAAAAAGGGGAGGCTGGGGTAAACAACAGATTAAAGCCAGGGTCTTTGGAGCTCCTGCAGGCGTCTACTCTCTGCCCTTCCATAATTGGAGAGTATGGCGACTGCAATGGGAGGACTGTGACATATGACCCAAATCTGAGTACAGACTCTAAAGACGACTTCTCGCCAGAGGATGACATAGATGATGACGTAAGTTACCATGAGTTGCCAAATTTTGAAACTTCATTTAGCACTCTTGAGAACTCAACCATCCTCAAAACCTACCCTTATGGTGTATTTTATCAACCAACCAACTAATTACTATCTAACCTTGAAATGTGTCTCTTGGGGACTTTTATTAAAGCGGGTGGGGGTGGGGGTCATGCAAAATCAACTTTTGTAAAGGTTTCTGACATGTTTTAATGTTATTCCCACTTTAATAACATGCATGGTTGAGTAATTTGTGAGCTCTCCTGTCCAATCGATTATAACAGATAATATTAGAATGATTAAACTTAACGTGTGCTCTCCACTACAATGTAGGCAAGAAGTGTTTTAATACATATGCGGGGCTCACGCATCACCCTCTCGATCCGTCCACTCGGGTGTTGCTGTCCTTCCCCTCACGCACCAATGGGTGTGGCTAATCAGGAAGCGTAAAAAGGGGGAATTCCATTAACTAAAAAAAAATAAATCTGAATTTATAAGCTTTTGTTCTTTATGAACATTATGAATATCATGTTTGTTTGTTTACACTCTGAGAAAAGACTATTCACCCCATGAATACATAACACGCAGTCTTTATTTATAGACATCTTAATTTACCCACTCTGGCAATTAGATTTTTCTAACCTTTTCTGTCTCTGTTAACACTACTTTAACATCATTGGGGCTTCTGTGTGTTCACTTTGCAAAGCTTGGAGGGAGACTGATTGTCATGCTGTAATTGATTGGCTTTGGCAGTAATTGTTTTCCCAGTGGGTACAAATGACTTGTGTGGATTCAGTCAAAGGGACAACAAAATGCTTATGATTGTGTCTATGTTTAAGCAAGAGAGAAGCTTGGAGACAGGTTTACTTCCCTACTGGTTTAGGTAACCTCTGCTGTGACAGCGTTCATGGTTTTATAACCTCCAATCGAGTTCATAAAGCCATGAAATCCAGGGAAACAAAATGGCTCTCCTGGGCCCACTATGAAAGCCTTTTAGTAGACATTGCTTGAATTCATGGATGTGTGTTTGAGTACAATACATGTTCACAATGTTCTCTTCTCACGTCAGGGTTTTCAGACTTCAGTTATGAGAATGTCTCATCATCAGATTCTTTTTATAAACGCATAAGCTAATGCAAAAAAAAAAAAACAACCTATCATTGTTAAGGACACAACCAAATGTCCACACATTCACATTAGTAGTAACATGCCTAATAAGCAAAGTGTGAAAGGCTTGACTCTAGGCTGTTTTTAATTAGAATCCTGAAACACACAAGTTGCGGATCTAAGCTTTCTTTTTTGTTTTATTGCAAACTTTAATGAGCTTTGCACTGAGTTTGTAGACTCCCAAAGATGAAAATCAACCTGTACTAATCCAATCATCTCTGTCCGTCTACATCTTTCTTTCAGGGCTTCAGATCCAAATAGTCAAGTTTAGTAACCTCGTCAAACTATTTAATGTTACATTGAGTCTGTAAAAGCAGTCGGACTATAACCCTTACGTATTGGGCTGTGTAATTCTCATTATTATGATTTGTCTTGCATGCAATCACCTTTTTTTCTTTCACAATGAGTCACATAGCATTTGACAAAAACAACTAAAACCTTTGAAGATTAAATAGCTAACACTGCTAATGGTCTAACATAGAAATGCCTTGCTTGGAAACCTTGACATTTATATGGATGTTGTTACAATTAGTGTCAACAAAAATATTTCTTGCTGACCGGTCAGCACTAAAACTAAAAACAGCTTGAGAACTACGTAACTAAAACAATGTCCTCTGTCAGGATTTGCACAGTGGATGTGTTACACTGTGGTAAGTACAACCGTAAGAAGGTTTATGATTTGTGCCGAACTCAGAACAGTGGCTTTCTTCGTGCATGTTTGGGTTTTGAGCTATGAGGCAGAAAAAGTAGAGGAAGACCATAGAGGAAGCTTGTGGATAGAGTTGGAGGTAGTTTATGTATTAAGAAGCAGAGGATACGGAGCCCCTGGGTTTTCCCTAGTTATTTCTGGATTCCTCTGACCACTAAAAATAAGCATGCTAGTCTGAGGCTCGATTAAAATATCCATTGTAGTAAATTCAATCAGTTGTAAGACTTTCCCTGTGGGCCTGTGACAGTATCAGGCTGTACCCCTCTTCTTACCTGTGAGCCAATATTTAACCAACTGTTTTTCCTTCAGGGGCTGCCACAGCCAATCAAATGACTGTTAAGCAGCATTTTGCAAAAACGGTCTGTTACGTAGCGCCACCAGAAATTATTTTATCACATCATTCAGTTCCGTTGTCTTCCACTCATCTGGGGCTGGATTGTGGGGGCAATAGCCTGAGACGGGTAGCCCAGGCTTCTCTCACCCCGGCTGCATCCTCTAGCTATCCTAGGAGGATCGCAAGGGATTCCCTAGCCAGCTGCGAGACAAAGTCTCTCCAGTGGGGCCAGGACCAGATGCCTGAACCACTCCATCTGGCTCTTCTCAACCTGGAGGAGCAAAGGCTCTACTCCGAGCTCCTCCCGGATGGCAGAGCTCCTCATTCTAACCTGAGTGAGAGCCCAGCCACCCTGCGGAGGAGCTCATTTCTGCCATTTGTATCCATGATCTCGTTCTTTCGATCACTATCCACTACTGGTGACCATAGGTGAGCCTGGGAACGTAGATTGATTAGTAAATCGACAGCTTTGCTTTTCCGCTCAGTTCTTTCTTCACCATGATGGACTGATGCAGTATCCTGATTATTGTAGACACCACACCGATCCGTTTGTCGATCTCCCACTCTATCCTTCCCCCACTCGTGAACATGACCCCGAGAAATGTGAACTCCTCCACCTGGGACAGAACTCTGTCCCTGACCTGCAGGGGCCATTCCACCTTTTTTCGGGCAAGACCCATGGTCTTGGATTTGGTGGCACTGATTTTACACTCTGCAGCAAATCGGTCGCATTGTGTAATAAGTTCTTCAATTTTTTTAGAAGATTATCGCAAACGTGACAACATCATACATAACGCCGCTAAATTTATTACAAAAGGCTCCCCGACACGTAGCAGTTTATTACCAAATAAAGTAAAAATGATTTTACATTTTAAATAATTACCACATAAAGCACCAGTATTTTAAGACACATATTGACATGCCTTCATCTACCTATGCCTTCTACATGTTCTTTTCCGCATTTACGACATTGGTAAACCAGCTTTTCCGCATTTTAGCTCAAAATGTAACATCTTATGGCAATAGATTCTTTCTCTCCAAGGACAATATGCAGCCTGTTCTGAAATCTGTAATTAAATTAGAAGGCGCAGACATGGAACGGGTAAATCGACAACTAGCGATCCACTAGGGATCACCAGCTGAACCATGACTACTTAAAGTGTCCAACAATTAGTTGGAAGCGTTTACCCACGCTCTGCCTTATTTAAAAGCTATCTAGGCCCTCAAATAACCAAATGGAAAGTTTCTTTCCTGTATTTGTCCACACCTTGAACTGTCACTGTTTTTTACTTGTTAAAGGACTTTTTACTTTTTACTTCTCCAAGACATAATTTATCAGTGTCCTTGTGCTCGGATTAGTAATGCTAATTTTTTTTACTCTGCTGTTATAACCTTAGATTTATGGCAAGGATTTTTGGAGCCCTTTACTGAAAAAAAAAACTTTTGTAGATTACACCTGCATTCACATTACTTTTTTTTTGCTATCTAAAATTTTCAGCTTTACAGCATTAATTCGATTTTAAAAATGAAGAAAGCAAGAAAACTAAGAACCTTTTTGCTAGCTGCCATCCAGACCACCGTGCTTTCTGTAAATATCAGTATCACTGATGCAATGCAAAGATAAATCACTGATATAAAAATGTTTTTATAAATACGAACTCCTCCGGATCGAGAGAAGCCAGATAGGGTGTTTCAGGCATGTTCCATCGCGAAGGGATCCACAGCTAGATCCCAGACCCACTGGACAGACTATGTCAACACAGCTGGATAGGGAATGCCTCGGGATCCTCCCGGGTGAGCTGTCTATACTTGTTGCCATTGCGACTTGGTCACAAATATTTTTCCCCAATTTGTTTATCTATTGCACATTCTATTCGGTTCCTGAAAAAAATATTCGCAACCGGTCTGGATAAGCGGAAAAACAACGGAAAAAATCTCTGCATCAGACTTTGAGTCTGATGCAAGAATGAGACATCCTTTCTATATGATGAATAATTTAGTTTAAACTTATTTATATTTGAAGAGACGAGCTTCTTATGATCGATCTACATGATTGTTACTGTGCCGGTGTAAGATTGCAATGTCTTGTAGGAAGTTTATTTGCTGCTTCATGTATTTTTTTTATGATAGCTCGTGAGTGGGTGATAAACATGCTGATAATAGTGTTTATGAAGATTTTATAATGAACCATAATGATGCAATAACTAATGCGGAGCTAATGGTAATTAGCTTCGTAATGTGCAATAAAGTAGCTTGTTTGTTGTTACAAGTCACACTGATGTTCAACCTGTCACGTCTCCAGAGTCCTTTCTGTTACTGGATGAAGAGAGAGATATGTAACATGAAGCCACAATGGTGCAAAGAACATGAGGATTGGACGCTCTATTTGTTTTCTCCAGAAAGCCCGTAAGATACGCAGAGACAAAAAGACTCTCATTCTTTAATTTTGCTGAGCAATTTATACGTATATCTTTCTTTTTTCATTGCTTAAGTTTATTTTTGAATAATTACAACTGCTTTTGTTTTGGATTTAGATGCCGCATATGGTGCCAAGCTGTGATTTCTCACAAGTTATTCGACCACATAGTTTTGGTGTTCATCTTCCTAAACTGCATCACCATCGCTCTGGAGAGACCTGATATACAATCTCAGAGTTCGGTGAGACAAACGCACGCACAGCTGATTAGAAAAGTTTAACAATCAGTTGCCTCTCGATTCAATTCTATTTGACCAATCACTTCCAAAAAAAAAAAAAAAATTCAGTTCCCTTTGATTCAAAATGCATTTCTTCTTTCCTTCTAGGAGCGAGTGTTCCTCAGTGTATCCAACTATATTTTCACTGTGATCTTCCTAGCAGAAATGGCTATCAAGGTAAACATCTTTGTTTTTAATTGCACCTCTTCAGATTTAAGGTTAGATCATAAACCAATATTTGAAGTTTAAATGGATTTCAAAGATTTCATTGCTCCACTTTGTTTTCTCCAGGTTGTAGCTCTTGGTTTCTGCTTTGGGAAGCAGAGCTACCTCCAGTCCAGTTGGAATATTTTAGATGGGTTGCTGGTGTTTGTGTCTCTGGTGGATATCTTGGTCTCTTTGGCGTACAGTGGTGGGAACAGAATTCTGGGTATTCTCAGAGTTCTTCGTCTTTTACGAACGCTTCGACCTCTAAGGTATTCAAAATATTTGTTGGACCACTGATGCTGCTAATAAAAATTACTGTTAGTTACATTCTTGGTATTGTTATTGCTTTTAACACTAGGACTGCCTAAGCGGTCCATATGACTCCACGTCACTTTCATATGCTAATTAGAATAAATAAAACAAAACCTAGGAGGCTGAGGTTTTATGACTTTTAATATAAACATGTTTTCTATTTTATCATGTAGTTTTTGTGATCTAAAAATGAACATTTCAATATTTATCACGACTTTATCTCCTCTAACCTGCTGCGCCCTGCAACAGCTGAGAGGAAGTGTGCACTGTCATAACAACAATTTCCCACGCAAGTTGTTGCTATGGCAACAAACACATTCATTAATGTGTTTGTATTTGTGAAGAGAGACAAGGAAGAGACTGACTCCATTATAGAAACATTTTATAAAGGTTGAGTGAGATAATATTGAAGAGATACCACAAAGAGAGTAAGAAAATTCTTGTCTGAATAAAGTATGCCATGTTTTCTAAATAAGTCTTCAAAGTTCTGGTTAACCTAACGGAATATAGCCTAGCCAATTTTTAACGACGTCATTTTTGAAGCAGCAGCGCAAAATGCGGGAAAAAAGTAGGCTATTGACGAATTAGATCATTTTACTTTGGCGTTTGTTTTTAATTACATAAGCGTCACATTGACGGTCAAGGCACTTGCAGGTAGATTTAAAACACGGCGGTCCTAGTGTTAAGATAAAATTATGTTTGCCGGTTCACAAGTTGTTTTTTCTTTCTAGGGTGATCAGCAGAGCACCTGGATTAAAGCTGGTCGTAGAGACTCTCATCACCTCTTTAAGACCCATTGGGAACATTGTTCTTATTTGCTGCGCTTTTTTCATCATCTTTGGCATCCTTGGGGTTCAGGTAATCACTTTTTCCTCATGAATCTATCACGGCATTGTCCTTTTCATGTCTTAAGAACAAAGTACTTTGCTCTTTGTTGCTTAAATATCAATTTACTAAGAAGCTTCATGTCTGATTTCGCCTTAGTGAATTACAGTGTCTTGATATTCCAACAGACAATAGCCCTTTGTTGCTAAAGAGTGAGAGTTTTAAAAGAATGACAAGCAGGCTGAGTGTTAAAAAGAACAACATGACCTCCAGGACATTTCTTAGCCGAGCGCTAAAAATTCTCTGATAAGAACATGAAGCATTGTTTTGCTCCTGGCATTTACTGCTGAGTGCTTTAAAGCTGCAAACCGCACTGCTACTGAGATAATGAGTAAATGACAGTCAAGCTGCCCCAGAGACCCCCCCTCTTTTTTCTTTTGCTCATTTTCCTTTTCTCCTTTTTAGCTGTTCAAAGGAAAGTTTTACCACTGTGAAGGTTCGGACACAAGAAACATCACAAACAAGTCAGACTGTCTGGATAACAAATTCCACTGGAAGCGAAGAAAGTACAACTTTGATAATCTGATTCAGGTATGGCTTACTAAATTAAGTTAAAAGCAAAAAGATGAGAGGGGTCATGCAAGTTAAGGTCACTTTGAGCCATTTTCAAGTGCAGTCCATGTGATCCCTCATTTGTCGAGGAGTGATCCATTGTAGAATAGGCTTTAAAGTTGTCTTCTGGACAGTGTGTTTAACGATCAAGATGTTTCGACTTCCCAAAATCATTTTCAATCTGATAGTAGAAACCTGAGATTTGGTCAAATTTAAACTAAACTGAGTTTGCCCAACCTCTAAAGAAAAGCTAACCCCAATTTTCAAGTGAATTCACACAATATTCTGTTTGGACTCATGCTTACAAGTTGCTTCTAAAAAAATAATATATGCATATTAATGAACTATGGATCTCATGAGAAATTACAAGCTTAAGCCAATCTTTTTGGTATGGTGGGCAAAAACCATTCCCATGAAGTGTCTACTGGTTTCAATAATACACTTGTAGTTTGATGTAAGGTGCATAATCTGGTGCTTTTACATGTGTGACAATAAACTTAGTCTGACATACTACGTAACAAGTTCAATATGGTCTGAACAGACGGCAGTGTAAATAAACACAACCGTGAGTTCACAGAAAATTGGAGACACAAACTCAGAAGAAACTTTATTTTTACTATCACAGCCACACGGCACGGTGGCGCAGTGGGTAGCACAGTGGTCTCACAGCAAGAAGTTCGTGGGTTCGAGTCCCGGGTGGGGATGAGGCTTGGAACACTGTGTGGAGTCTGTATGGAGTCTGCGTGGGTTTCTTCCGGGTACTCCGGTTTCCTCCCACCCTCCAAGACATGCTAGGTTGATTGGTCGGTGCCAAATTGCCCCCAGTAATGAGTATGTGTGCGGATGGTTGTATGTGTGTGGCCCCGCGACAGACCTTGCCTTGAAACAGCCGGGATGGGCTGCGGCACCCCCCGCAACTCCATATGGGATAGACGGATAAGAAGGTGACTGATTATAGCCACTTGGTGGTTCATTTTACACACAGGATTCAAACTCAAGTTGTCCAACTCTGCAGCAAGGTAATTACCACTGGTCCACGTGCAGGGGCAGAAGAAACTTTATACGTGCACATTATTACTTGACATTTGTCGACTTCTCGGTCCTGGAAGATTTTCCATCCCGTCTTTAATGTTCACAAACTGAACATGGCTTTAGTTTGAACTTGACTTAATTGCTTAACTTGGTTATCTTATTTTTCAAGCACTTGATGTTGTTTTTGATAAAGTCATCTTCCTGGTTGTAACAGCAACATGCAAAAATTTAATTTATACATGTCACATTCTGATGGGGGCTGCATGGTGGTGCAGTGGTTAGCACAGTGGCCTCACAGCAGAGGTGTCAAGTAACGAAGTAAGATTACTTCGTTACCTTACTCAAGTAGAAAATCTCGTTATCTTTACTTTAACGAAGTAATTATTTTTTTGTCTACTTTTTACTTTTACTCACTACTTTTTTATGCAATTATCTGTACTTTTACTTCGTTCATTTTATAAAAAGTAGTCGCTACTTTCGCCATTTTGTCACCGTTAAAAAGCCGCGACTGTTTGTCGGAGTTTTTTTTTTTTTTTTTATGAACCCTGAATGCATCAAACAAAGGAACAGATGAATGATTGGCTGATAGGTCCAGTCAATCATTACTTTGGGGCGAGTAGCCCCGCCCACAAACTTTTAAAGAGCAGGGACGTCAATTTCCGTGTTTGAGACTCGGGCTCGGAAATCAAAGTGTTTCTGATGCTGCAACACTGAACTTTGATTGAATTATCAATTTTTTTAAAAAACAACAGCAAAGAAATGTTTTTTTTACTATTATTTTCATTCTGCGGTTATTGTAAAAGTCTTTGCTGAAAATGTTGTAGATGGTATTTTTATAAAAATAACTTTGATCTGTGACGCACTATTTTATCTTTAGAAACAAAGCTAATTGAACTGATTAATCCATAAATAGTAGTGGATGAAGTATTTGTGCTTAAAAGCATCCAAAATGTTATTGATTAGTTTATAAAGACTGACTGAGGAGATTAAAACTACACATCGCTTAGATTTTGTATCATGAAGATGTTTGGGTTAACATTAAAAAAACCTTATATGTATATACACATATATATGTAGATATGTATATATATGTAAATTTATATATACCGTCTCCTAGGTCCCGCCCCTACTGGTTTTTTAAAATCTTGTTTCCCTGGTTATTTTTTCATTTTTGCAGTTCTTAAAATTTTAGAAAAAGAATCCAAGGATTTTGCCTCCTGTGTGTTTCCTTCACTCCCACTGCCTTACGAGTGCATGTAAAGGGTGTTATTTTGTCAATGGGCGTGGTTTTACTGGGTGTACGATATTTTTTGTAAAATACGATAATTTTACGTCATTAGTACGATAATCCAGCACCTCCCACCTGGCAACGCTGGTTCCAGGTGTCACGCAGGCTTTATGTGGCACTCCCAACCTTATCAACTTGATAAAGACTATTCAGTATTCCCTCAAAGAACTTTGAGAACTAGCTGCCTTCAAGGCTGGAAAAAGCCTTTTGGTCATTTTTTTTTTCATTTATTTTTTTTTTTTTTTTACATTGAGTGTGTTTGTGTCTGCTGAAGTTGGTTAAATTAGGTGATGCAGAGTGAAGCTTGGTAGCTGAAGGGACGTTACCTAATGCCCTGCTTATGTTAATACATTTGATTGTGTTAATTAATCGATTTCCAATAAAGATTATTAAGAAATAAATGTTTCTGATTCATAAAGTTTAACACCAAAACACTTTCATTTATTATCATATTTTCTGCTCCTTAAAGCATGTGATAATAGTTAAAAAATATGTTCATACGCTTTTGTTAACAATATTCCTTTTTTTCTGAAAATTACTTTTACTTTTTTTACTTGAAGTAGTTTTAAAATAGGTTACTTTTTACTTTTACTTAAGTAGAAAACTTGAGTTGATACTTCTACTTTTACTAAAGTAGTTTTTTAACTCGGTATTTATACTTCTACTTGAGTAGAAAATGTTGGTACTTTTGACACCTCTGCCTCACAGCAAGAAGGCTGGGATTCGAGTGTCGGGGGATGAGGTTTAAAACACTGGCCTATCTGTGTGGAGTTTGCATGTTCTCCCCGTGTATACATGGGTGGCAACCCTCTAAAAACATGCATGTTAGGTTGGTTGGCTGCAATGAAATTGCTCCTAGGAATGAGTTGTGTGTGTGTTGCCCTTAGCAGCAGACAGGCAACCTTTGGAGGGTGTACCCTACCTCTTGCCTGAAATCAGCCAGAATAGGCTCCGACACACCCTGATACCTCATCAGGGATAAGCAGTTAAAAAGACGAAACAAAACATTTTGATGGTTTTATTAATGATTTATTAATCACTTATTACCTATTTATCACTTATTAATCACTTTTATTTGTCCCCGTCCAGGCCCTGATGTCTTTGTTTGTACTGTCATGTAAAGACGGGTGGGTCAACATCATGTACGACGGGCTTGATGCAGTGGGAGTGGACCAACAGGTAATATGAAGGTTGAATCTACTGAACTTTAAATGAACAAAATCAAATGTCATGTTTCAAAATCTTTGGAGATGTGATGAAAGAAGTTTTTTTTTTTTTTCTTAATGTCGTTTACGTTGATGATGACCGTTTGGTAGAATATAACGTTCCAAATTGCTAGCTTTAGAAATCATATGGAATTTATTCTAACATATGGCACATTTTGCATTTATGAGCCAAGCTTTTATTTCAAGAATGCTGATTGTCGTTCCTCTGCTTTGAAGACTTTTTTTAAAGTTTTTTTTTTGGGTCTCAATATTATTTTGATTGAAAATAATTGGATTTTTCTCAATCCATTGAATGCATTTTTAAAAGTTGTATAGTCTAAGGGATAAGCATTCTTAGATCACATCTTTTAAATATTTTATACTAAATTGCAAGAACTTGTGAGTTATACATGTAAAATAAGATTGTATAGTTTTTTTTTAAGTATTTGTTAATTTAGATCCATTTCTACCCAAGAGCATACAAAAAAATATCCATTTAAAGCAGGAAAAAGTCAATCTGGTACTTGAATTGAATGATGGATGAAGATCATTTCTCGTCAGATGTAATTGTTTTTCTCAAGCTTAATCCTTTCTAATAATTTAGTTGTCAAACAAATGTCAAGTTTTTGTGTAAAAATTTTTGATTTTTGTCCAATTCTAACTAAACTCTTATTTCTTTCCATTTCCTACACTCAGCCGATAAGGAACCACAACCCTTGGATGCTGCTTTACTTCATCTCCTTCTTGCTCATCGTCAGCTTCTTTGTCCTCAACATGTTTGTGGGTGTGGTGGTGGAAAACTTCCACAAATGTCGGCAGGACCAGGAAGAAGAGGAGGCCCGTTTGCGGGAAGAGAAGATGCTCAAACGGATAGAGAAAAAGCGCAGGAGTAAGGAGAATGAAGGGGCTGGTCGGTAGTCTATTTTTCTGAGCACTGCCTGCTTTCAGAGCTTGACGACAAAAAAAAAAAAAGAGAATGGAAAGAAAAAAGAAAAGCAGGGACAAATATGAAGATAAAAAAATTAAATAAAGAGGGAGAGTTTAAATGACTGGCTAGCTCACACTGAATGTGAGCTACGCCACTCTAATGCATGCAACTGCATGACTGCAGCCCTTCCCATTTCCCCCTAACTGCATGAAAATCCTAAACAGTCAAAAACTAAAACGTGTAATTTTTACACAAAAAATAACAATAACATAACCATTTTAATTTAAAAATTTGAGTGGCAACATTGGGAATGCCCAAACTGTAAAAATAAATTTTCTCTTAAAAAACATTACTGTAGAATCTGTGCATGCAAAGAAGCCACTAGCAACCTTTTCAGTATGTCTGCGGACATTTTGCTTGTAAAAGTTTCCTCTGTGAAATGCAAGTAGCCCTCCCTGTCCCCCTTCCTCCCAAAAGCATGCTGAAGCCTCCCACAAGGCACCTCTTGACTCTGGAACAAGGACATATCTATTAAACATGCTTTGGCAGGCAGACTCAGAAACATAGCAGACATTTTGGCTGCTACACTTTCTGATAACTTGTAAAACACTTTAGAAAATTTCAAGTTGATCACAAATACTAATGTGCATCTTGTAAGCGGGTTGAAGTAATGAAGTAACACCAAATTTTAAAACAATCATGATGATAATTTGTAAAATAAGATGAAGATAATTATTGTACTAAGTTCATCCCTCGTGGGGAAATTATTTTTGCTGCATCGGACCGCAACAGGCAGCAATGATGGCGCCAATGGAGTGTAGATGTCTGCTCCAGGGACACTTAGACACTTGGATCCTGTGGGAATCGAACCAGCTTCTCCCAATCCAAGGATGGACATTCTACCACTGAGCCAATGTCTCACCATAGAGTCGTACATGATTTTAGTTTATCTTCGCTTAATCAATATGATTTGTATACCCTGGTATACAAACACTGTGTGTGAACACATTGACTGTTGTTAAGGTTCAGTTCATTTACTTGGCGTTTGATGATAGTTCTTGTCGGGTTGTTTTCACCAACCTAAGGAGGGTGCCCATGAAAATTTTACAAGTTGTAAAGTCCTTTTACTACATTTTCCAACAGCACTAGAACACAATTCATTTTTGGTTTATTTATTTGAACTACAGTAGGTCACCTCATGTCTAAACAGAGTTGATAGCAGATCGGTTTCATTCTAAATGGATTGTGATTCTGTAGCAGTCTCCCTTGATTTCTCTTCTGTAAAGATGCGTGGAGTCAATCCACATTCCTACCCTCACTTATGGTGATCATCGGTAGTGATCGAAAGAATGAGATCACAGATACAAGCGGCTGAAATGAGCTTCCTCTGTAGGGACGTTGGGCTCTCAGTCACAGATAGAGAGAGAAGCTCTGCCATCCGGGAGTAGCTCGGAGTGGATCTGTTGCTCCTCCAGGTTTTGAGATGCTGGACGGGATGGTTCAGGCATCAGGTCAGGCCCATTCCACTAGAAGGAGACCCAGAGGCAGACCCCACACCTGCTGGAAAGACTATGTCTCTCAGATAGATAAGGAACACCTTGAGATCTTCCCGGGTGAGCTGGAGGATGTAGCCAGGCTGAGAAAAGTCTGGGTTTCCCGTCTGAGGCTGTTACCCCCACAACCTGGCCCTGGATAAGCGGAAGACAACGGAACAATTCATCTAAAGTTGTCAGTGCGGTTTACCAAAACACATCATGTTTCTGCTTCTGGTCTACCCAGTTGGGTTATGATTAGTACAGAAGACTTTTCTTCCTACGCAGCCTGTGTCCATTTCCTGAAAATTTCATGCAACTTTATTTTAATAGCAGCTATTTTCCAAGAGATATCATCAGTAATGATGACAGTTTCAGATTGTCTGTTTCCTCCTACTAGTGTTTTTTCTAGACATGAGACGCCCCAGTGTTCCTACAACATCACAACAATGTACAAAAATAAAATATTCATTTATAAATGTCACTGTGAAGCAGCAGGAACTGAGTTTATCACATTTAAATCATCTCAAACATCGGATGTTGACTCAACAATGATTTGCTACAAAGTAGGACATGTGTTGTTCTACACGCCCTGTGTGGTTTCTAAATGCCAAACACATTTCATCAAAGTCCTACAAGCATGCAACAGATAAACTGGGCACAATCGCATGAGACAGTGACAGATATGCACATACAACAGCATCATCATGGACATCTGAGTGCAGTTGGTTTACCAATTCCATCTACCATTCATGGCCTTTGGGACTTTTTGTTATTCAGAAACGATAGCAGATCTTATTGTTGGGCTCATGTTTATCAAAAGATGAAGCATACCGTATCACCTTTGGGGAATTTAATTATATGAGGCACTGGGTGTTATAAAAGTGTTCTAATTAGACATGATTCGCTTGAGGGGAACTTCCTTCCACTTTTCTCCTCATAAGAGAGCACAGCTACAGTATATTAGTCTGGTTCTGCGATGCGTTCAAATCCTGTTTGTTTATTTAGTGATAAAAAATGTACAAGAGAGAATCAATCGATTGAGCAAAAGTGATTTGTTCCGCTTAAGCTTCACCTGGTAGCGGATAAAAAAAACGAGATGTGGCTTAGAACAATTCTAGCGATTGGTGGCGCTTTGATTTTAAATGTCGATATTCATATTGAAGCTTTGAAATTATTTTTGATAAAAAAAAACAAAAAAAACAAAACAAAATCATCCACTGATTGCTATTCTGTTACTCTCATGTCCAGTTTCATTTGAACTCCACACAAGCAGTGGTGTGCACAGACTGAGGGAGAGGGGCATCATTCAAAGTGGACACCCCGCTTAGAGCGGTAGAGAACAAATATCTGAACTGGTTTGTTTCCCCTAAAAGTTGACAGTCAAAAACTACACGTACACATTATGTCAATAAATTAGGAATGCAAATGAGTTTCCCTGCTTGAACAAATAGGAAAGTAATTCCTTCGTACCCCTCCACCTCCATGTGCACTCTACCTGATACATAACATTTGAAGTCTAAAGCAGTCACTTATTTATTGTGTTCTTTGCTGTTTTTTCTCGTTTGTGTGTTTTTGTAGAAGCCAAGCAGAAGCCGTACCATGCAGACTACTCTCCAATCCGCTTGTACATTCACACGCTATGCACCAGCCACTACCTGGACCTCTTCATCACCTTCATCATCTGCATTAATGTCTTCACAATGAGCATCGAGCACTACAATCAGCCGCAGGTAACAGACACAGCACACTCGCTCTAACATCAGCAGGTTGCGTAAAATGCAGGGATTATGTCTCAAAATTTGCATTAAAAGACTGTTTCTAATGTCTTTTTTTTGTGTGTATGTTTGTCTGTCTTTATGTACGCAGTATTTAGAGGAGGTTTTAAAGTACTGCAACTACGTCTTCACCTTCATCTTTGTTATTGAAGCCCTGCTCAAACTGGTGGCGTTTGGCTTCCAACGGTTCTTCAAGGACAGGTAAAAGAGTTAAAGGTTCTTTTCTTAAAAAAAAATCACAAGACTTTGTATTGAAGTCAGAGGCGGATCCAGAGGGGGAGGGAGGCATGGTGAGCGCACGCCCCCCCCTTTAGAAAATCCTGGATCTGCCCCTGGAAGTGATCCATAGTTTAATTAGTCCAACTAACAGAAGTAAACAGACATAATTAGCATAAGTGGCTTTATACTGGTGCTTTCTTATTGGCGCAATCCGTAGCCTCCCTATTTTTTGTTTTGGATGTTCTGAAGAGTCTTTATGAAACAGCTGACTACCATCCGTCTAGGAATAAGTTGCTCAGTTCACCAGATGACCAGTGTATCATAAAAAAAAAAATCATATTAATTGTTAAATTTAAAATATTTCACATTTTAAATTTTTACTTTGGAACGATTCAATAACCATTAAAATATATATTTTTTTAATTTTATCATACTGTATTCATCCCTCATGCGGGAATTCGTTTTCTGCATTTTACCGCAGCCATGACAGCGCCAATGGTGGGAGTAACTGGGCGTTAAGTGTCTATATCTGGGCATGGGCCCAGTAGCAATCAAACTGTCTCCTCCCAGTCTTTCTACCACTGAGCTAACACCTCCCCAATGTGTATGCACCATATGTGCACCAAATATGGACCCTGTATCTCTTTTTTTTAAGTTTTGATAACTGCACAGTAATCAGTGGTGGATGAAGTACTAACTTTTTGTACTCATGTAAAAGTACAGATAATTAGGCAAAAAATTTACTTAAGTAAAAGTACCAATTAAAAAAATCTACTTAAGTAGTTGGTGTAAATTGTACTTTTAAAGTAAAAAGTAAAAGTATTTAACCATAATTCAAATGTTATTTGTTGCGCTATAGGTTGTCACCATGGTAACCAGGATAAATACTCTGCAGGGGTGTGATACCCCTCTCCCGGCTCTTTTGGTCCACAAAATAAAATAAATAAATAAAAGAAAAGGGGACAAGTCAAGCTATCCCCTAGAAGGGCCAGTGAATGGGCCGCCAAAATGGTGGAAAATGACACTTATTTTTTTAAATGTTTTGGGGGGGAGGCCCCCAGTCACTATATATTGGCTTTGTCAAAGCCCCACCCCCTTTGGAAAATTCTAGATCCGCCCCTGCTCTGTGTAATGATGGCTCAACTTTTTATTTAAAAGTAAACACAACGAACAACGATCTTCTGACTCTTTTTAATTTGTACTATATTTAATGTTAGGGTTTTGGCGCTGAATGAATGCGGAAAATGTTTCTCGATTCATTACTTCTTCTCCCGATCAACTGCTTCTTTTGGTTTTGGCGATGAGCCTTCAAGATGCGCTAAAAAAACCTGTGTATTTTTCAAATTCCTGAACGAAAATGTAACGAAAAATGTAAAACACACTTTTAAAAGGTAGCGAAGTAAAAGTACAGATATTTGCTTTAAAAATGTAGTGAAGTAAAAGTACCGGTCTTAAATATTAAGTAAAGTACAGATACACAATTTTTTTACTTAAGTACAGTAACAAAATACATTTACTTCGTTACGTTCCACCACTGACAATGATACCTTCTTGTTTCTCTTTTCCTCGAACTCATTGCACATTTAGGTGGAACCAGTTGGATATAGCAATAGTGGCACTGTCCATCATGGGTATCACTTTGGAGGAGCTGAAAATGAAAGCAGCTCTGCCAATAAATCCTACAATCATCCGAATCATGAGAGTACTCAGGATAGCTCGAGGTATACTCACCTACACACACGTTTGATCATTCATTAAATGCATTTAGTCTTTGTTTTTTATATTCCGGTGTTATTTCTGAAGTAAAACTGGCTGACTGATATTAAACTTTTTCTTTTTTATTCTCTAGTGTTAAAACTTTTGAAAATGGCAAAAGGAATGAGAGCCCTACTGGATACGGTGATGCAAGCACTGCCGCAGGTAGTATTCACAAACTTTGTTATCTTAGCTTCTGCACAGTTTGTCTTATTTTTTCATCTAAATGGAACAATTTTGGAGGAAACTGATATTTATTTTAAGCATTCATGTTGCTAATTAATGTTTAATTGAAAACTCATTGACTCTGTGACAATGACAGCTAGCTTCCCGAGTAGTGTGATTGTTAAATTTAATGTATCTTAATTATAAATAAATGTGTTTGAATGGTTGAGCGTTGCCCCGAGAAAGACTGGCAACCTGTTCAGAGTATACTCTGCTTCTTGCCTGAAATCAGCCGGGATAGGCTTTGGCACCCTCCCACGGCCCGTTAGGTATGAGCAGTTCAGAATCTAGATGAATGAATGATTGTAAATAATAAAAAACGTCCCACCGGGAGGAGACCAAGAGGCAGACCCCGGAACCGCTAGAGAGACTATGTCTCATAATTGCCCGGGGAACGACTCGGGATCCTTCCGGGTGCGCTGGAGGATGCAGCTGGGGTAAGAGAAACCTGGGTTTCCCGTCTGAGGCTGTTGCCCCACGACCCGGCCCCAGATAAGCGGAAGACAAGGAAACTTTGCTAGTATCAAGATGTTCAGTAGTCGTCCTGCCATATGAAGGAGAGATGTGAAAATGCAGCTGAATACAGAAGAAATTATGTCCATAATAAGTAATTTATGTGTGTTTTGACATTAAAAAGCTTCCCAGCTTGCATCACATGCAGGTTAACCATCCTGCTGTTCGTTATGCTTCTCATATTTATTTATGCTGGTTAACTATGTGTCTAATTAAATAGATACACATTTATATCTTCCCGTTGGTGGATTCTGACATGTGTACTTTTCTAGGTGGGAAATCTTGGTCTTCTCTTCATGCTGCTGTTCTTCATCTATGCTGCTCTGGGAGTAGAGCTCTTCGGCAAACTGGGTCAGTCACATGTTTGTTCACACACACACACAATTCCACACAAACTGGTATACTTGCTTCAGCAGAAAAGGATTTTGGATCCACTCGTCACTAGCGCAGTCACGACTTTCAGCAAATGAACTGCCTCATCACGTGTAGCTCTCTGTGCCACGCTGTCATCATTTCTATCAGGGAAAAATCACACTTGCATGATCAGATTTATTTATTCAGCTTATGCTCAAACCAACCTCTTTCTTTTCATTTTTTAGAGTGGATTGGTTAAAAATGCATCTAGGGAGATGCAAACTGGTAAAAATGCTATTGATACTTGGAATTCTGTCAAGAATATTTACATAGTGAATGGAATTTAGTGAGATTAATGAACTTATCTGCACATTATCAGAAATATCATGTCTGATCTTGTGGTTTTATGAGGTCATTGATAACAATGCTCTACTGAATGATTGGACTCATTACATATTTTATAAATAATCTCAGAGACACATTTTTTTTAGCTTTGATCTCGTTGTAATGATACAATTTTACAGTAGCGCAGATAGAGAAGCAATTTTAGATCAAACCTCATGTTACAGCAGCATCCAGAGGAAAAACCACCCTCTCATCATCCTCACATCAGTGCACTACGAGTCAGACTCTGAGAGGAAAGAGAGTCTTTCTTTTCAACTGATCAATAGAGTTTTTGAAAACATTCATTCATCTTCTACAACTCACTTTTTAAAGGAGTTAACTTGTTGCTTACTGACTTTGTACAAGCTTTTCTATTCTTGTGATCATCGTTTCATCTCTCTAGTTGTGTCATTTAAATTTTTGTGTGTTTATAGAGTGCAGTGAAAAGAATCCATGTGAAGGTCTAAGTCGCCACGCTACCTTTGAGAATTTTGGGATGGCCTTCCTCACACTGTTTCGGGTGTCCACCGGGGACAACTGGAACGGGATAATGAAAGTATGAACAAAAATGCACACATTTACTATTATTGATCAGAGGTGGGTTGTAATGCCTCACATTTACTCTGTTACATTTACTTGAGTAACTTTTGGAAGAAAATGTACTTCTAAGAGTAGTTTTAATAGTTTGTACTTTTACTTGAGTAAATTTATAAGTAAATAACGCTACTCTTACTCCATTACATTGGGCAAAAGTTTACCCACTATTTTTCTTGCTTGAACACGTTTTTCAGTTCAATATAAGTATTCTTTAAAGAGCGCTTCCTGCTGTGATGACTGTAGATAACGTTCCTCCAATCAAATGTACTGAACCCGATCACATGGTTTCATCTGACCTATCAGACGTACCTTGCACCATCTCTCAAGAAAACAAAACTTTACATGAAAAAGTTATTTTGGAAAACAAGTTACTGCTAAAGCAGGAAAACTTCTTTTCACATGAGCTGCGTCCAGGGTTGTTGGTCTAATAACCACAATAATAGTAAAACATTACAAGTATCACTTTTGTTTTGTCTGTTTTTTGTTTACCAATCTTTTATTTTTATTTTGAAAATACAATTTTTTGCACATTTTGTTGTGTTGTTTACATTCTTATGTTTACAAATAAATCAAATGCCACTTTTAAAGTTACTCAGAACTTGAGTAGTTTTTTTTTACTTTTTACTCTGACTTTAGTAATGTTTTTAGGTCTACTTATTACTTTTACTTGAGTAAAAATATTTTTGGAGTAACTGTACTTTTACTCGAGTAAATTTTTTGGCTACTCTACCCACCTCTGTTAGTGATACGTTTGATATATTTCAAAAAGGAGACAGTACCACTTTTGATTTTTTTTTCCCCCTTGGTTTCTTATTTTAATTACACACATTTCCACAAAAAATAATGTCAAAGTTTCGCTTTGATTGAATACAAAGCTATCATTTGAAGTCCTGAGCTATTTTAGTCTTGGCCAGGTCGTTCTTCACACATCTCATTGATTTTTTTGTCTTACTTCTTCTGTCTTTCTTTTTCTTGCCCTATTTTTTTTTCTAAGGACACTTTAAGAGAATGTCTAGCAGAAGACAAGCACTGTCTTACGTACTTGCCCTGGATATCTCCGATTTACTTTGTCACCTTTGTGCTCATGGCCCAGTTTGTTCTGGTCAATGTGGTGGTGGCTGTTTTGATGAAACATCTGGAGGAGAGCAACAAGGTACAGTAACAAGAAGATTCAGACAAAAAAATTGTGGAAATGTCGAATACTATCAGACTTGAATGTAAAAGTACTTTAAAAGTAGATTTAAAGTTAAATTGACCTTAACAGGAAGCTAAAGAAGATGCAGAAATGGATGCAGAAATTGAGCTAGAAATGGAAAGAGAGAGACAACGCAGACAAAGCACAGCTTCCAGTGACAGCTCGGCGGATGGAACCTACATCGGACCATGTCCACAATCACCTGAAGAGGTGAGATCAACACTGAAATGGTTTATCAACCCAGTCTAACATACTTCTCTGCTAATACAGACATACTCAAACAATACATCCTCTTTAGACACTCCTCATAAGTTTTCTCCAGATCTACAAAAATACCTTTCCTATACTTCTCCGCAACAGCTCTGCACATTTACTCCTTCCTTCACCAGGCATTTTCTCACAACCTAAGATCCCAGACTCTTATGGAGTGTCCATGAAAAACCTGATTTTATTCCCAGAATGATGTTGAAACACATCTGATTAAACAGAATCCAACTATGCAGTATTTGTCTCCCTCCTCAGGAGGAAGAAGTGCAGTACAATGATCCAGACCTGCTGTCCACTGCAAAAATGTCAGTCTCAAGAATGCATTCGCTACCAGACGACAGTTGCATGTTTAGACCTGTTCGGCCTGCCAGCGCACCGCACCTCATGAAGGAGGTAGACCTCAGTCCCAAACACCAGCATTCAGGTAACTTGGGTTTCAAGGGTTGAGATGAACATGTGCAGTATTAACTTGGGCTTTTGTGGATTTTTCTCACAGTGTTAAAAACCACGGACACTAATACTGGTTACTAAAGTTCACATGAACAGAACTCATTCTATAAAACGTCAGTCTTAATACAGATTTTTTTCCAGGTACTCCGGTTTCCTCCCACTTTCCAAAAACACGCATGTTAGGTTTATTGGCCACCATTAAATTGCCCGTAGGAATGAGTGTGTGTGTGTGGATGGTTGTCTGTGTGTGTGGCCCCATGACAGACTGGCAACCTGTTTGGGATGTACCCTGCCTCTCACCTCGAATCAGCCGGGATAGGCTCCAGCACCCCCTGTAAGCCAGTTTGGGATGGGCCGCTCAGAAGATGAATAAATTTTATTGGAGAAGAAGTTTGATATTCTGTTAGAGTAGGGGTGCCCCAACTTTTTTTGTCCCAAGATCTACTTTTCAAGTAGTAAACTTCTTGAGATCTACCAGTCGGCGGCTACATTGCAAACCACCACAAATTTTTCCAGCCTGTATTAAAACTAATACCGGTCCTGAGTAGTTTCTCCAGATCCACAGTCATTTAGAAAGTGTGTTTAGAAAAACTACAGTTGATTATCGAATCAACATTTGGGTTGATGACGTCTCGCATAACGTCATCAATCCGGAAGTGTGCATCAACTCCTTTATTAGCCTTCAGATCTGCGTCTGAGTAGAAATTTGGGGTGAATTGCAGGCATCAAATCGGGATTGTTCAAAAATAAATAATTTGGAATTGGATAAGGATCTTCTCCCCCAGTTAACAAAAAATATTGCTTTGATAGTTTCATCCTGATCCCAGCCAACTTCCGGGTTTTAGTCATGTGAGTGAAAGCGCTCTATAATGCCAGAAAGGTGCTAGGTTGTTGCTAGTAGCTTTTTTGAAAGCTGAATGGTCACTAAATTTAGCGTCAAATTTGCTAAATCGGCAACACTGACTTTCTGTCATAAAAAAAAAAAAAAAGTGCTAATTTTTTTTTTCTTCATTTTTTTCCAACACGCGGTCAATTCGGGACCTGTCCGCAATCTACCGGTAGACCGCGGTCGACTGGTTGGGCACCCCGGTGTTAGAGTGATGATTTAAAAATGTATTTTTTTAACATTATAGTGTTGTTTTGTAACTTCTTTTTGTTGTGTGTTTTTTAACCGAGGAAAGTAGAAGCAGAATAAAATAGAAAAAACAACTTTTCTTTTTATCTGCAGTCAGAATCTAAAGGCATGTTGTGGCACGGCCACGGGCAGATCCAGCTCTGTCCACAGGTACTCACTGCAGTGGATGAGCAGATACATGTGAACGTCTACAAGCTTCACATGGGTTCATCTGCTCAGCTGTCAAACGACAGAATCCTCCAGACAGAAATAACAGCTAACCCCATCGCCAAACTGCAAAATCAACATATTTTTTATTCTGAGGAAATAGGCCTTTTTTAAAAAATTTTTTATTTTGCATTAAATATGATTGACTTTGCAGCTTGGATTTAATGCATTTTTCTGAATTCACAGGTTTTGTTATCCTGTGTGTGCAGAATATTAAAGAACCTGGTTACATTGACTCAATTTTTTCCCTTTTTTTCTTTAAAATAACATATTAAAGCTAAAATTAGTAGTTTAAATGTTTTAAGGTGTAACCAGGATCTAATAAAAGGCACAATATTATCTATAAAAACTTTCAAGATATGGAAATTTTATTTATTTTTTTCCTACTTGACCATTTTTTTTTTAAGTAACCTAACGTTATTTAGAACAAACACTTTATATTGATTGCTGATTTCAAGCATGCATCTGCACATTTCAAATGTATGCTCAAATCAATCACTATAAAGTGTTATAGTGGACGATAAAAATTAGATTATAGAAAAATGTATTTTATTAGTTGAACATTTTTGTTTTTTCTGCTATTTGGCACTTAAATTTTACATAATACAGTAGTTTATAATTCACCATGACATCTGTAAGAAAGATGCATTCATAGGATTAGAAGTATATTATTGAATAGAGCTGAATTAAAACTGCTTTGTATTGAGGATTTGTTCATCCACATGTTTAGCTGTTTAATTCTCTCGCCCCACAAACACATCTCACTTCCCAATATTTTGATGAATATGAAGAGGAATTCCTGAACACTTTTATTGTGTAGGATTTAGTGCCAAATAGCATTTGAAAGCAAAAAAAAAAAAGAAAAATTAAATTACTACTCCTGCAGAGTAAAATACTGGGCATAGCTTGTATGTTTGAAATATAAGATGATGCATGTTCTTCCTGCAAGTTTGCATGTTTTCACTGGTTTGTATCATGAGATTTAAACCTACATGATCCCCTCCCCTTGCAGTTTACGTGATGTCGGTCCATCCTCAGTCCAGTGAGAGCCGCTCGCTGCTGCAAGTTCCAGATGTTTCTCCTGTGCATCCTCAATCCCTACCCAGTCTCACCCTGCCCTGCATTGCCCCTCCGTCACCCGGCCCCTCACCACGGGCCCTCCGCAGACAGGTTAGAAATCCCCATATCTACTCAAACACAATATTGACAAGATTTTTTATTTTTCATACCGCAATATCAGTACATTGGGGATTCAAATGGCAAAGGGAGGTTACAGGGAGAAGAGATAAAGAAGGTGGAAGATTTTAAGTATTTAGGATCAACAGTCCAGAGCAATGGAGAGTGTGGAAAAGAGGTGAAGAAGCGTGTGCAGGCAGGCTGGAACGGGTGGAGAAAAGTATCAGGTGTGATGTGTAATAGAAGAGTTTCAGCTAAAATGAAAGGGAAAGTGTACAAAATTGTGGTGAGACCGGCCATGCTGTTTGGTCTAGAAACAGTGGCACTGAGGAAAAGACAGGAAACAGAGATGGAGGTAGCAGAGATGAAGATGCTGAGGATCTCTCTGGGAGTGACCAGGAAGAATAGGAGTAGAAATGAGTATATCAGAGAAAAAGTACATGTTAGAGGTTTTGGATATAAAGTCAGAGAGGCCAGACTGAGATGGTTTGGACATGTGCAGAGGAGCGAGAGAGAGAAAGAGAGAGTACATCGAAAGAAGGATGCTGGATTTGGAACCACCAGGAAAGAGGCTTATAGGAAGTCCAAAGAGGATGTCCATGGATACAGTGAAGGAAGACATGAAGATAGTTGGTGTGACTGAAGTAGATGCAGCAGATAGGGTTAGATAGAGTAAACTGACTTGCTCTGGTGACTCCTGAAGGGAAATGCTGATAGAAGAAGAAGAAGAACATTGCAATATCAGTACATTGAAAAAAATCTTGAGGCACAACAAGCAAAACGGTTAAAGACAATTCTCCAAAAGCTGTCTATGTTAACGATACATGATTACTATTACATTATTATTACATTGTAGTATGTCTGTTTGGTTCTGTCCTCCAGGTCGCAGTCAAACTGGATTCTGTGGAGTCACAAGGTTGTGAGCAGCAGGAGCGCCCCAGCTCCACCCATCTGCCTCCTCACTCACCCTCACCTCTCCACCTCCCACTTTCCTCTCGTTCTGCTTCCCCTCTTCCTCCGATAACTTCCTCACCGCTACTGCCGCCACCCACTCCCCCGGCACTTCTGCTCCCTCCTCCACCTCCTTCCCCACGTCTGCCATCTCGTTCTGGAAGCCTCCGTCGGCCCCGACCTATCTCCACTATCTCTCTTTCTGACCCCGCAGATGAAGAAGTTTATCACATCACTTGCTCGACCTCCCACCAATGGAGGGATGAGGTGGGAGGAGCACAGGAAGGAAGACGAAAAGCCGGCCGGAGTCACTCGCTCTCACCGTATACGTTGCCATGCTCTTTGGATTCAACCTACTGCTCGTTGTCACCCCCACTGCCTCCTTCCTCCACAAGAAGCACGCTGAGTCTGCTCGGAACCAAGGACATCAAAAAAGGATTCAGTGTCGACAACCAAGGTTTCCTGGACAAACCATCGTCCACACTTGCTGGTCACTGCGATGACCAGCGACGTCATTCTATTGAGGTTTGCCTCCCGCAGGCCATTACTATACCAGACGCACACCTTGGTGAGAAAGCTGCACCGTCGTTCCCCACGAGGGTGCAGTCTGTCGGCAGCAACCACCGAAAGAAGAAAATGAGTCCTCCATGCATATCTATCCACCCCCCTTCAGAAAAGGAGCCCCCACAGATCGGCTCACCACCCGAACTGGCGGATTGCAGCATGATGCTGAGACGCAGGACGCCGTCGTCCGACTCGGCACTACACACACAATCTGCGGAAACAACAATGCAAACGCCGCTCACACCGATAAACGTCCCGCTACAAATACTGTCCCCATCCACACACACATATACACCCCTACCTACGTCCTCACCCACTACCCCAAAAATCTTCATCCAGCCTCACGCTCCTCTACTCCCACACACATTGCCCTATGCACAGGCACACTCCCCTTCGCCCACAGCCAGGCACTCACCCCTCACAGGGGACTACATCCCCATGCCCCAGTTCACCTTTGAGCAACCCCAATCACGATATATGAGCGGCCTGTCGGCGACTGTAACCGACCCCGACACTCCCACCTGCTCTTCCCCTTTCGATAGCAGACTGGGAAGCAGTGCAGGATTCAGCGCAAAGAATCGGAGGACCGCGCAGTGAACGCTCTTCTATTCATCCAGAAGGTGAATTATTCAGTTTAAATCCCCTGAAGCCAGAGAACAGGGGTCCGTCAGCTGATGTCTGCAGAGATTGGAGCTGAGAAAACAAACAAGAGAAGTTGATCCAGAAAAGTTTTTGATGTTTTTTTTGTTTGTTTTGGTTTTTTTTTATGAATAATGAAAAGATATTGATCTCTATTTAGAGAGATCTTGGTACAGACTCTTCCCAGCAGATCAGACAATGGATCTTTTTTTGCTTGAGAAACTAAAGATCCGCTGAGGCTGTATCAATCAAATAATACACACTTATATGGTGTGTGTGTTCGGGATCAATGACTCATCACACACCAGGACTAAAGCCACCTTACTCCGTAGCCAAAGTTTTTTTTCACACACTGTCCTCACCCCACGTGAGCCAATCAGGAAGCAGCGTCTGGCTGATAACCCCCCGACCTTTCCCGGAAGTGGGTTTTTTCGAATTGCGAGCGTGGGCAGGGAATCGTGGGATATGCAACTTCAGGTTTTCTACAGAAGTTCTGCTTGCCCCTCCTCTGCTCCTCGATCACATTGATCAGAGCAGGAGTGCGTGCGTGTGTTTTTTTCTCTACGTGTACGTTTTGTCGTATATGTCATCAAGAAAGTTGGTCATGTTTGTTCCGCTTGCATCGATAAAGACGGGGAGCAGGGCAATGCTGTAGTGTGTGTGTGTATGAGTGTGTGTGTGAATCTGTGCAGTGTAAATAAAGAAAAATACTGTATTTGGTGAGATTTAAAAATAGCTCTATCCATATGCACATATTTTTATAGAGGTCTAAGATGTTTTTTGCACACAAATTTAAACTTCGAGTTGCTCGTTTTTCCTCCGTCGTCCTCTTGTGAATGTACGTTTCTTTTTAAGGAATGAAAAAAAAATTGAGTGGTGAGGGGCTGAACCCTTTTATCATAATGTAAGCTGATGTCGAGGAGATGGATTTTATTTTTCTATTTTGGAAAAGAGACCCTAAAGGAGAACCAGTGTGTGATGTGATGTGTTTCTGTAGCTTTATCTCATTCTTGTTTGTACGTGGTGTCTGACTTGCAATTTTAAGACGTGGGCTCAGTGATGTTTGCTAAAAAAAATTTGGATTGACTTTTCACCAAACAAGATTGCGTCCTGTCTCTTCCTAAAGCCCCATTTTTTTTTTTACAGAATAAGCATTACTCCTGGATTTTTGAGTCTCAAAAATTTACCTGTCTTTATTGGCTAATTTTTCAATTTTACCAACTTTTTCCAAAAAGCTTCACAGTTGTGTAACAAACAAATTGCTTATTACTGCTCTACAATGTTGGTTAACCGTCGCCACAAAAACTACAGTACATTTTGAAAGTGTTCAGATTATGCATTTTTTAACATTTCCATGACAACAGTCTGAGTTGTACTCTCAAGTCACATTTTCATTGGAGGTAATTTAGTCAAGCTTTTATTGGAAACTAAAAAAAAAAAACCCACTGCATTGGAAAACTTTATTCTCCAAAAAGACATATTTTGCATTTCAGGTATTAGCAGAAAACTATTGGCTGAAAAAAAAAATTGGAAAGAAGATTTCCACAGCTCAGTTATGCTAGCTCATGTTAGCTCAGCATCCTAATTGTTGCAGATGCTGCACCAATCTGGCCAATAGTCCCTATCCCCATCCTTTCGAGATACACAGTACATTTAACTCTTCAACTTAAAGCTTTATAGTTTAAAACCTAATATTTGAAAAATTTTAAATCTTTGTTGTTTTCATTAATACACATAATTTAAGAAATAAAAAAAATGGCGCTTGATTTTATTACTTGAGTCTTCACATATGATCTAACTTCATCCGACACAACATCACTGAGCCTCTCTGTTAATGTTTTCCAGTTTCATCAGCTGTGACACCTGTGTTTCTGTACATCTAAAACCAACCAACCAAACTTAACTTTTTAAATATGTGTAGCCAGGGTGCAATAATAATAATAATAATAATATATACCTGTGGAAATATAGTAAGATCCACATGTCATAAAACTGACACATTTATGTATCCATGCATACTGTAGAACTGCTATGTATAATATATAAAAAAAAACATTTTCATTAATGATTGAGAAAATTCCTATTTCTCGTGTTTTTTTGCTCATGTTGGTACACATGCTGACTGTGGTGGAGCGGCTGGAATCAGTGTTAGGTACAGTAGATTTCTCCAGAAGCTCAGGCCTGTCCACTGATGGTGTTACTGTAGACAGAAGAGGGACGTGCATCACTGCTGAGGACTCAATAAGCTATTTATCATTCCTGCATTGTTCCTTGTCCTCTTTAACCTCTTCTTCTTTTTGCCACAGTGCATCAGATTTATTTTCACATGTCAGCTGGGTTAGTGACCCTAAAGTGTGAGCGATATATATTTTTTTCTGAGGTTGAATGTTTTTCTAAGCAAGCCATACCTAACAGTGCAGCATGAGTTTGATTGTGTTCTGTGCACAGAGTGGTCCGGCCCACAGTAAAGATGTTTGGAAGCTTCTTGTATCAAATGACTTCTTTTTTTTTTAAGGCAGCTGGCTGGAACAGCATCTACCAATCATTTTTTTTTTTTTAACAATTCTTTTTATAATTTTTTTCATGTTTTTTTTTTAAATCAGCAGCAATCATGCACAAGTCCTCAGTAATCTGAGTGAAAACCAAAGTGCTTTCATGTTGTGTCGTTACCACTTCATGCTTACTTTGTCATACTTCACATCAGGCATCAATTAAAATAAAAGTTAACAAGAAAAGGGAGGATTCCAAAGCGTGAAAAAAGTTCCTAGAAATTAGTCGAATTTGTCAAAACAAAAATTCTTGTTTTTGAAAATGCTGATTTTGTATTTATTTCACAGATTTAAAAATACTCCAAAAGTGTGTTTAGTCTTTGCTGAAACTCCCAAGATTGGTAATTAAAGGTTATCATTCTGCTTTGCACACGTTTATTATCCTCTCCACTCCCACACAGTATGCATGCTGAGTGTAAAATTGACATAAAATATCACTATCATTAAAAGAAGAAAAAAAGATTGTGCTTTAACCTCATGTTGCTGCAAGTTCACCCATTTGGCTCATAAACCCAAACCTCCTGATTAGTTACCATCCTCAGATAAAACCGAATAAGTGAAGTGGAAAATTAAGAAAAGATGAGAAACTTTGGTAGCTTCTTTGAATCCCAGTTTGAAAGCGCTGCTTGATTATTTTTCTGCATTTCCGACATACCCATTTAAAGAGGTCACCCTCCATCATGTCCACCGCACAGTGGATCAGTTATATTTTTTCTTTGATTTGCAGTTTGTGTTTGAACCCACCGACATTGTGCAACTGCTTCATCCTGTTTCTTGTCCTCTTCCTGCATGGCTTGTCAGCAGTGGGAGATTTAAAGTAGTCTGAAATCTGCCTCTTTTAATCTCTCTTGATGCAGACAACCTTAATCTGAAACGTTTTACCTTGTCAGGCAACACGGTTTGGTAGAGCCACCATGTAATTGTTATTACAATTTACAGATCTTCGAATCTCAGTATTTAAATCTGATTTTTTGAGGAAACAGTTTTGACTATTGCATGTTCTGATTAAAGAAAAAAAAAAGAACTTTTGGGAAAGAATCATCTGAATGTTTTAGACATTTTGATATTTGCATTTTCAGATGTTTCCATTTGTAGATTAACTACCTAATTGCACTGGGCTCTTATTAATTGGTATCTGATGAAATACTGATTAAATGACATTATTCTTTCTTGTCCAATGCAATACAGGGTGGTTATTTATTGACCGAGGACGATTCTCGTCTTTATACTCTTTCATAGAGACAGATGGATATCTAGTTGGTTCATTTTTGTTTCGAACCAATGTTATTCAAAGTAAAAAAAAAGGGTGAATTTTTTTCACTTTTTCCTTATGATACTCTGATCATAGTAAAACTCTGGTGATGGTGAAAATACCTATCTGCTGTATATTTTATGTAGGAGTAGCCCTGATTCTATGTAAAGAACTGATCAGATTATTTATAACTTGCATTTTTATGGTTGATGATGATGGTGACCATGTTCTTTATACAAGACCCAAGAAAGTTTAAAATGTTACCGCATTTGATGGAAAAGAAGCCTTGTTTTTTTTTTTTTTCTTTATTTCTTTTAAACCTTTTCAGTGATTGGCTGGTTCCCACCACCCCGAAACGCCTTACAAAGAGGGGAGATGGTGCATGTGTCTGTCCGAGAAGAGCCAGTGTTTCTGCAATAAAAAGCCCTCCATAACACATTTGTTTCCCCCCTGTTTAGAGGGAGAAGTTGGGGATGGGGTGGTGTTGAAGGCTTAACCATACAGGTGGACTCTTTCTGTTATACTGTGGCTGATTATTATGTAATGACCAGCCATTGTCCTGAAGGATCTTTTCCTGTTCATTAAAAAAAAAAAAAAAACAAGACATAAAGATCTTTGTCTGCTTCTTACTTATTTGTCTCGTGCTGATTATGTTGATTTGGGTTACATTTATGTTAACATTGACATTCGCACTGTTCAAAGAATGATACAATGTAACATTGAGGACGCCCAAAAGGCATACTAACCAGATGCCCAATCCACCCCACCTGGCTTCTCTCCACTGGGAGGAGCAACAGGGATACTCCAAGCTCCCAGATGGCAGAGCTCCATACTCTGTCTCTGAGAAAGAGCCCAGCCACCTTGTGGAGGAAGCTCATTTCAGCCGCTTGGATCCACAATCTTGTTCTCTCATTGATCGAGATTGATCACCGAAAGATTTTTAGAAAATATTTTTTTTAGAGCTAAATCAGTTTATTGTATGATTCATGGGGTAAATTGAACTATATTGAGCCAATTTAAGAGCTCCTATTTCTATAGCATCATGCAATCATTTAGCAGTTAGATTAGTGCAGTATCCTCAACAATTAGGATGCTGTATTGGTTTGTCAGAACTCTTTAGTTACTGGTCAGCCTACTTTCTGACCTCCACCTTTGGACACCGATTGTGTTAGTAATCAGACATGCAAGATTTCGAATATAAGCAGCAGAAATGAACTATTCCTCTTGTTCACAAGATGATGTGAGAAGCTCTACCATTCTGTAGGGGTTCATTGCTTCTTCAGGTTGAGAGGAACCAGAAAAAGTGGTCCAGGCATTTTGTCAGGATGCCTTGATGGTGAGTTGTTCCAGCCATGTACCACCAGGAGGAGGCCTGAAGGTAGACTTTGTTATGACATGAGATGCAGATGGAAGGAGGAGGGCCCAACTGCAGGACAAGAAACATGATTTATTTAATGAGTCCAGTAATACCATAAAGAAAAAAAACCACATGGATCAGTGGAATGTATTGAAGTTATTGTTCTAAATGTTCAGTATATCATGGACAGGAAGACCTGGCTGGGATGGATGGTACTAAAGAGAAGGCAGACAGCCTTTTTAAAGGCAGCTGCAGAAAGACCTTCAGGTGTCAGAAATCAGTCAGATTAGGGAAGGCCTCGGGTTCTCTCTGGTGGTGGGCGAGGGAACCGTGAAGGACTTGTGATCTGCTGGATTGAATATGTCTCACAACTTGACCTGAGAACACCTATGGATAATCCTAGATGAGCTGGAAGATGTGGCTGAGGTGAGAGAAGTCTGGACTTATCTGCTGAAGCTCCTGTTCTGGCAATAAAAGGTGAGGTAACAATCACAGTACCAGTAAGTAAAATACGTATGTCGAGACTAAACAAACTGGAAACAGTTTTTGTACTTTGATATTGGCGAGTCTGAACATGAGATTCACAAAAAAATATGTAAACTAATTTTTCACATTATCTTTGAAGAATTATGAGGAGCTCCAGCTAAGAGCAAATATATACTTTACATATGAGGCCATAGCCTGAAGTGGTCTACTGGACGTTGCCAGTTGGTCACAAAATCTAAATGACATCATGAGGCGTCTACAAATGAACATTGTAAAGACGTTGTGAGGAACGTCATGACAACATTGTCACAATGTAAAATTGTTAACTGGGTAGAACAGAGCTTATTTCACAATTTATTTTTTTTAAATTCTCATACATCTAATATATATATAATGTGTATGATATTAATAAATAATACTTTATTCAAATTAAAAATTGTTTTCAAAAATAAAAATCTCTAATACTTTGTATTTAATTAACATAACAAGCAGAAAGAAAGGTTCAGCTTCAGTGTCTTTGAACACGTCCACCTTACCATGACACAAATTACATTTCATGTGGACATGACTCTTTTACCTCATTAAATCTTTTTGTTTGTACTAGATCTATATTGCAATATGAGAAATTTTCATTCCTAACTTGTTTGTTGTAAAGTATAATAACCACCAGATGGCAGGTTTGGTTCATTTAGAAAGTGGTCTGTTCAGCTGTAGTTGTAAAGCTACAGTAGATTTAGATTTTTTTTAAAACCTGAAAACAACCATTTTTCTATTTCCATGTTTGCAAAGAAGCTGCCATGATAAAAAAAAAACATTGCTGTTAATAATCGATAACATTTATATTTTATTGCGATCTATATACAGTATATCCATTCATTCTTTGAACTGCACTTCCAATGCCAGGACTTGGTGGAGACAATGAACAGGTCATTAGGTCGTCACAAGGTCAAACGGACACATGTAATCATTTTCACGTTTTTTTAAAAGGAAAATTTTATGACCAAAAATTTAAATCATTTTTAAAGTTTTGGATAGTGTAATGAAGTTGCAGTCGTTGGTATTCTTCTGTCTTTAGAGACAATCGAGTCTGCGCCTGTATCCTTATCTGTTTGTGGAGTGTGACCTGCGGCTGAATGAGCCGATATGGGAGCTGCACATTCGACCAAACTTGATGCAAATGTAAAAGGGGATATGAGTCATGGGGGGAGCAGTGGCAGACTGATTGTTAGAGTACTCGACACAAAACGGCCTATATCCCATGCCTTGTGATAAGACTCTTACAAAGAATGAATATACTCAGAAGTTTTGAAAACAAGATATCTTCTTCTTTCGGCATTTCCCTTCAGGGGTCGCCACAGCAGGTCAGTGTCTTCCACCTAACCCTATCTGCTGCATCTTCTTCAGTTACACCAACTATCTTCATGTCTTCCTTCACTGTAGCCATGGACATCCTCTTTGGTCTTCCTCTAGTCCTCTTTCCTGGTGGTTCCAAATCCAGCATCCGTCTTCCGATGTACTATCTCTCTCTCCTCTGCACATGTCCAAACCATCTCAATCTGGCCTCTTGGATTTTATCTCCAAAACCTCTAACATGTGCTGTTCCTCTGATATATCCATTTCTAATCCTGTCCATCCTGGTCACTCCCAGAGACATCCTCAGCATCTTCATCTTTGCTACTACTTTTCTCCACCCACTCCAGCCTGCCTACACACGCTTCTTCAACTCTTTTCCATACTCTCCATTTCTCTGGACTGTTGATCCTGAGTACTTAAAATCTTCCACCTTCTCTATCTCTTCTCCCTGTAACCTCACATAACAAGATATACCTCCTACTATTTATTGAGGGAGAACAAATTTTAGGTATTGTTGAGCTGTTCAAATCGACTTCAGATAGTCAAATTACCTTGAATCTGATAATCAAATTTATATGTTTGATGACGTGAGTTTTCCTTTTTAAGCTCAATTGCAAACTTTGAGTCATTTATTTATTCAACAAAATTAGTTACTCTGTTTTGAATTGTTGCAACAATTTTACCCTATACTTTGAGATAATGTTATTAAGTGGTGCCGCTGAACATATTATAAATTCCATAAAAAAGATTTGTATGGCAGTGTGTGTATGGGAGGGTCTGTGTGAATATTTGCTAGTTATGCAATGTCAGCTCTAACATGTTCCTGTTTGCCAAAAAGGATCAAAATGACAAACATTTTACACCTCTTGCTTTTATGACAGGAGCAGCAAAGTCTGGTCAGTAGATTTTTCTTTGAATTGCTGATATTTGGGGTAAAGAATTTGTTATTATTTCTATTTTAATTCATCCCACATTGCACAGAGGGATTGTAATAATTTTTTTATTTATGTCAGACATTGGTACTTTTTCATCTAATAACAAGCAGATTGTTCAAAAGCAGCTCTGCCTCTTCTCAATTTAAATAACCAACCAAAGAAGAATTCAAAGCCTGACTTTGCTTCTGACCATTAAAGAAACATCTACCTGTTTCTTACTTGCAGTGTCTTTGAAGCATGTTTAAAAAGACAGCCCTGCAGATAAATTCTCCATGTCTTTTCACTTATCTACTCTTTATAGAAAAAAATTACCTTACTCAGTACGATCTCATGACAAACTATCTGGTGTAATGAAACACCTGCTATAAGCTTTTAATTGGATATCCATATTCAGCTGTTCAGCAAAACTTTCCACAAAACTGGTTATGGCACTCCTTATGAAATCCCAAAGCTTCAGCAGCTGCTCAGATTGAGAGTAAAGTACATTTATCAGGTGGTGACATGATAGGGAACTCTGTTGAGATGACAAGCACAGAGAAACTTGGTTTGCAAGCTAGTGGCAATAAAGTTAAGTTCAGTTGGATTTCAACCCAATTATAGACATCTACTCTGCAGAGTGTTGATAAGAAAACCTCACCAACAGCAGATCAGCCATGGCCAAAAAATGGAAATAAAAAGAGAAATAAGTTTATTTCTCAATGAACAAAAATTTATGGAGATGTTTTATGTTTTTTTAAACAACTCATAAAACCTTTACGTCCCAATGTTTTTAATAATCTGAACAAAGGATCCAGCAAAAAAAAGTTACAAAATTGAATCAATTTGGAAACTGTAACACAGACGAACTGGAACATGGGAAAAGGTCGATGGTAGAACTATAACAATTAAGGTTGAAGTCATGATGACAAATTTCTGATCTCAAAATATTCTTTTGGTAATTAATGAGGTTTAAAGGTTGTTTTTTTTCTTCAGAAAATGATCGGTGTGGGTGCAGCTGAATATTCAACATCTTGTAAAGCTGAACCCTACACAAAAAAAAACCCACAACAATCGTTTCACTCCAGTGAGTGCATTGCAAAGATTTTCTAAATTGGCTTCCCGTAGCAACCGCTGAGTAAAACTACAGTGTGTTTGGAAAGTTTTAGATTTCATTCATGAAGTTGGTAAGGTAATGGGATGTGTTGGGTAAGATTGTCATTCATTAGCATCAGTTGTTTGTTTTTAGTAAATTATAAATACAGGATTTTATTTAAGTGTTAAAACACTGTTGTGTGACATCCACAATAATTAGGATGAAGAAGGAGCATAGTTAAAAGACAAAACACTCTTGGTTTTACAGTCAATTTACATTTACTTCCTACCCTCAATTACAGTCATCAGCTTTGGATGGACACCGAAAAAAAAGACAAGATCCCAAATGTGAGCAACCGAAATAAGCGTCTTCCACAGGATGGTCAGGCTCTCACTCAGATTGTGAGAAGCTTTGTTGTCAGAAGAGGCTCAGAGTCGAGACATAGTTTTAAGTCAAGAGGATGTAGATGTGGTGGTTTTGTCACCTGCTGTGTTTTGGGCTGCCCTGGAAATGTCTTGGGATCCTCATGGATGAGCTGGAGCAAGTGGCCTGGGTGTGGGAAGTTTGTCTTTCACAGCTAAGGTTGCTGCCCTCAGGATTCAACTATCGATAAGCAACAAGGATTTTGTATGGATGGAGTTATTCAGAGTAAGACAGAGTACATGTGTGTAAATGAGAGGGATCCAAATGGAAAAGTGAGGTTACAGGGAGAAGAGATAAAGAAGGTGGAAGATTTTAAGTACTTAGGATCAACAGTCCAGAGAAATTGAGAGTGTGGAAAAGAGGTGAAGAAGTGTGTGCAGGTAGGCCGGAACGGGTGTGGAAAAGTATCAGGTGTGATGTGTGACAGAAGAGTTTCAGCTAAAATGACGTGGAAATTGTAAAAAACCGTGGTGATACCGGCCATGCTGTTTGGTCTAGAAACAGTGGCACTGAGGAAAAGAAAGAAAACAGAGATGGAGGTAGCAGAGATGAAGATGCTGAGGATCTCTCTGGGAGTGACCAGGATGGACAGGATCAGAGGAAGAGCACATGTTAGAGGTTTTGGAGATTAAGTCAGAGAGGCCAGACTGAGATGGTTTGAACATGTGCAGAGGAGAGAGAGAGAAAACATCGGCAGAAGGATGCTGGGTTTGGAACCACCAGGAAAGAGGACCAGAGGAAGACCAAAGAGGAGGTTCATTGGTACAGTGAAAGAAGACATGAAGATAGTTGGTGTGTGCGAAGAAGATGCAGCAGATAGGGTTAATTGGAAGAAACTGACTTGTTGTGGCGACCCCTGAAGGGAAATGCCGAAAGAAGAAGAAGAAGGAACTATTTAAAAACTCAATGATTTAAGAACTCAAGCCAATAGAAATCTAGAATCACATGGACTGACACATTTTTTTCTCTCAATTTGATTGTTTCTTTGTGAATTTAATTCATTTGAGCCACCTTCTTTCTTTTCAACTTTCTTCTTCCTTGAAGCTTTAAAGCAAACAAGTTTTCCCAAAAGGTGGTATGCATATTTTAATTTTATTATGGGAGAAAGTTTTTGATCACGGTGTGTGAGTATACTTGTGCATATATGTGTGAAAACAACCAAAGAGAGCTTGTTTTTAATCATCTGATACCAAAACGAAAAAAGCCAGAAAAGTGCGGATTTACACTCTCAATAAAAATACCAGGAACTGCGAGAAAATCTAATTGATCTCCATATGGTGTGTTGCTGTGATGTTTGTGTGTGAATGTGGAGTTAAGGAACGATGAGGACGCCGTGATATCTTTTGCTTTCCTCACATGGTGTTCACATGTTTATGGTCGCCTTTCCCTCCACGTCTGTTTGTGTGTATGTGTTGCACTCTCCCGACGGCTATCCTGTCTCCGAGACAGCTGTTTGGTGACCTGGTAACAACCCCCTTTTCTGCCTCCCTCAGCATGTCGCACACACAGAATACACCCGTGCACAAATGGCAGCGCAGCACGTCTGCCACCACTGGTATCCTCGGGCCGTCACACTCTCAGAAACACTCAAATAAAAATCACAGCCACTTTCAGTCTCACCCACTCACCACTCGGATCATCGGGGACTGTCCTTTCATCGCCTAAGTCTATATTTTTTTAATAACAAAATGGTTGATTATTGAGTTTCACCTCTGGAAATACAACAGGCCATCCCCTTTGATTTATGAAGCTGTTCTAAAGCAAAGGTTGGGGCCTCAAACCAAACAGTTAAGATCACTGTGGATTTGCTACCAACTTTAAAATGCTGAGATTTTTTTATTAGCCACTAAATTTGATTGAATGTTGACTATTCATGAGAGATTTACCTTCAATCAGCTAGACGTTATGATACATAGATACCTTTTTAATCCACGATCATGGTCTGATGTAATGGGTCATAGGCGCTCTTCATGATGAAGAACATCTTGCTATTGATATTCTTTAAAGCTAAAAATGATAGGGAGTCCTGCTCAGCACCAACTACACATCCTGCCTTCTCCACGAGTTCGAAATGATGGTCCCACACATGATAGTGGGGCTCTCACTCAGATTGTGAGAAGCTTTGTTGTCAAGGAGAGGCTCAGAGTCGAGCCATAGTTTTAAGTCGAGAGGATGTAGATGTGTTGTTTTTGTCACCGCTGTGGGGACTGTTTTGGGCTGCCCTGGAAATGTCTTAGGATCCTCATGGATGAGCTGGAGTAAGTGGCCTGGGTTTGGGAAGTTTGTCTTTCTCAGCCAAGGTTGCTGCCGTCAGGATTCAAACATCTAGCAGCGACAAGATTTTGTAGGAATTGAAATTAGTCAGAATAAGACAGAGTACCTGTGTGTAAATGAGAGGGATCCAAATGGAAAAGTGAGGTTACAGGGAGAAGAGATAAAGAAGGTGGAAGATTTTAAGTACTTTTTAATTTTAAGGATCGACAGTCCAGAGAAATGAGAGTGTAGAAAAGAGGTGAAGAAGTGTGTGCAGGCAGACTGGAACGAGTGGAGAAAAGTATCAGGTGTGATGTGTGATAGAAGAGTTTCAGCTAGAATGAAAGGGAAACTGTACAAAACCGTGGTGAGACCGGCCATGCTGATTGGTCTAGAAACAGTGGCACTGAGGAAAAGACAGGAAACAGAGATGGAGGTAGCAGAGATGAAGATGCTGAGGATCTCTCTGGGAGTGACCAGGATGGACAGGATCAGAGGAACAGCACATGTTAGAGGTTTTGGAGATAAAGTCAGAGAGGTCAGACAGAGATGGTTTGGACATGTGCAGAGGAGAGAGAGAGAGAGATTACATCGGCAGAAGGATGCTGGGTTTGGAACCACCAGGAGACAGGCCTAGAGGAAGACCAAAGAGGAGGTTTCAAGGAGGAGGTTCGCTCCTACCATTCATCTCATGGCATCTCTTGTTTTAACCCTGCCTCCCCAGCAAAGCGTAGAAAAGAGAGCTAGCGACAACTGCTTATAGAATATCTGGAGCAGTTTCTGTCAGATGTTGAAGGACTTCAGCCTCCTTAAGAAGTAAAGTCAGCTCTGTCCTTTCCTCTCGAACAGGAGTATCAAACTCAGATCCTGCAGGGCCGGTGTCCTGAAGATCTTCTAGGTGTTCTTGCATCTACGCACCGGGTCGAGTTTTTTGAGTCAATGTGCCAAATTTTATTGGCTGTTGATTTCACTTTATGTGCATCAGGGGTATTGAACCAGGAACAAATGGAAAACCTTCAGGACACCGACCCACCTGGACCGGCATTTGATACCCCTGCTCTAGAAGGTGGTGGAGTTTGGAGACGCCAACCAACCAATTCAGTCAACGAAACCATGCACACACACACTCAGTGCTGGAAGCAATTTTATAGAGGCCTATCAACCCAACAATTTAATAATACTAATACATTTATTTATAAGCACCTTTAAAAACTTTCAAGGTCACCTAACAACATGCATAAGGGTATAAAAACCCCAGAAAATAATTTAAAAAGACAAAAAATGTATACAATAGACAACGTGCAAGGTTGGAAGAGGTGGTGGGGGCTAAAGAAGGATGGCAGATTTAAACAGTGGGAAGGAGTCAATGGTCCAGACGTCAGGTGGGAGAGAGTTAAGACATGCATACCGTTAGAGGGTGGAAGAAAACCCACACATACACAGGGAGAACATGCAAACTCTACACAGAAAAGCCAGTGTTCCAAGCCTCGTCCCACCCAAGACTCAAACCCCGATCTTCTTGATATAAGGAAATTGTGCTAACCACTGCACCAACATAAAAAATAATTAAATAATTGGTTAGTACGTAATTGTTTTATCTAAAGCTACTTTGTACTTAAAAATATAAAAACGAAGAAGGTGTTGCAGGGAAGTTTGAGTAGTGCCAAGAATAAGATGTAAAAGAATAATGGCTATAAGTTATTATCTACTGTCTTCATGCTTTGATATAAATCATACTGTGTGGCCTCACAGTAAACAGGTTAGGAGTTCGAGTACCGAAGTGGGGGCGAGGCTTTAAGCACTGGCCTTTCTGTGTAGAGTTTGCATGTTCTCTCCATGTAGTATGTGTAGGTTTACTTCGGTTTCCTCCCACCCTCCTAATACATGCATGTTAGGTTGATTAGCCACTATCAATTTGCCTCTAGGAGTGAGCTTGTGTATGGCCCCACAACAGAATTGCAACCTGTTTTGGGTGTACCCTGCATCGCACCTGAAATTAGGCTCTGGCAAACCCTTTAGCCCCATTAGGGAAAAGTAGTTTAGAAGACACGACAAAAACATTTTTTTTTTCTAATTTAGGTGATTGTGATGCTTTTTGTTTGTAAAAGGTCATGTCATGACATTTGTGTCGTCTTTTTTCTGAAATAATTCCATGAGATTATACGTGATAGGACACAATGCTTTTCCTACTGGTCGATATCAAAACACTGTAAAATTTTAAATAATGACCAAGTCTGTGGAGAAAGATAGTCCCCATTTTCCTAAACTGCTGTCACCCAGAAAAAAGCAAACCAAATATGTAAGTAAACTTAAATGAGCCAATTTTACAAAAAGCTGCTTTCTGTTTCAGCTCTATTTACTGTATAAAAATCTGAGTTACAGCTAAAGTTTTGTCTTATTTCCTGCTTTTATTTTTTAATAATCTATGCTTTTCTAGTAACTTCCTGCCCGTCTCCACACCTGACACAATTAGCTTTTTTTTTTTTTAGGTTGTTTTCTACTGTTGTCCCATTAAGTCCATTTTTCCAGTGATAGTTAATAAACATTTGTTCTTATATGCTTTATGCGTCCAAAAACATAACAAAAAAAAGTATCTCTTGGTCCCAGTTGTGTAGGTGTTTAGTAATCATCATTGTCTTAGTCTTTGCTCCTCTGGTGCTTCATTCCCATTTAGGAGGAAACTCCTCTGAACTACAACCACGTCCATCAAGGTTTCACACCTTATGTCTTAGAAGCAGTGTTGCAGTTAGTCCTAAAGCAAGCTGACAGGTCTGGTTGTATCCTGCTGAAATAATTATGAGGCTTCGAGAAAAAAATCATCACTCGCAAGTCTGCAAAATTTCAACATGCTGGTAAGTCATCCGTAAAATGAAAACCGTTTCATTTCCATACTGTGGATTTAGCATCTTTCACTGAATGAACTTTATAGATTCTAGCATTCTATATTTACATTTTTTTAAAAGACATAAGCTTAAATGTTAAGTCGGTCCTTGCTCTGTTACAGTTAAAGTTTCTTGCTCAACTATTGCCACAAACTGTCTTTATAATTTTTCCTTTCTCTTCTTTGTGTTGTTGTTAGGGTGTTTTATGGACACCAAAAACCAAAGTTTTCTTAATCATGGACTTTATTGGTATTGTCTTCAAAATTTATCAGTTATTCAGTTTTGCTTTGTTTCCACTGATGGTTCGATCTAGAATTATATAGTCTGTGGGAATGATTTGATAAACAGAGTCAAAACAGTCGAGAGGAGCCAGATGGGGTGGTTCGGGCGTCTGGTTGGTATGCCCCCCGGGCGCCTCGTGGGCGAGGTGTTTCGGGCACGTCCCACCGGGAGGAGACCAAGGGGCAGACCCCGGACCCGCTGGAGAGACTATGTCTCACAGCTGGCCGGGGAACGACTTGGGATCCTTCCGAGTGATCTGGAGGATGCAGCCGCGGTGAGAGAGGGCTGGGCTGCCCGCTTAAGGCTGTTGCCCCCGCAACCCTACCCCGGAACAAGCGGAAGATGACGGAACGGAGTCAAAACAGTCATTTATTATCTGATGTGTTGAACCTGCAAACAATACACCGCAGTATATTTTATATGTCAGGATATGACATCGGATTTGAATGCATTATGTTTTTTTGTTTGTTTATCTTCTACCTTCCAGTATGTACAACTGACCCATATTTTAAATTACATATGAACCATATTTTTTATTCAAATCTGTTCCAACAATGACCAAGGAGTTGTTCAAGCAGATGAGCAGCATTTAAATGTTGTTTTTTATTTCTCTCAACAACTCGGGGTTCTGGAAATGGACAATTTTTAATTCAGTGAGATGTTATCTAAATTTCAATATTTCAGTTGGCCTTAAACCCAAGTTTGTCTTCTTTAAAATATTCAGTTCTTCATTTTCTATTTGAATGTAAAAATACAAATAAAAGCCATTAACGAGATCTAAATTATTTACTTTTTACATTGGTTGAATAAAACTACTTGAGCACCAGTAATTGTAGTATTTCTTTTTAAAACCAGAATATAAGTTTATTAAAATACAATTTGAGTACAGAAAGATCTTAAGCTGATTACCACTAAAATTTCCCAAGTTCTGGGATGCTCAGGGATAGACCTAAAATTGTTTACTTGCATTGGTTCACCTTTGCGTATTTAATTTTATTTCAATTCTAACAAACCACTCAGGAAACCAAAGAGATGAGGTGAGATTTAAAATTTCCCTCTTTCTGTGTATTTGTGATGCTCAAGTTTGCTAAATGGATAGAATGAGTAATTCATAAGTTTCCCAAATCCTTGCCTTGAGCAGTCATCCATCCCGGGTAACATCCTCCAGGTGAAGATGTCTTCAGGAACTGTAATCCAAAATCAAAGGAACACTTTTCTTTAATTACTTCCAGTCTTATATATGACACCTCGAACGCTTTGTGTTCTTTTTACGCCTTATTCGACACCCTCATCTTTGGTTAGTTTAATGCACATTAAAATACTTTTAAACCCATGCTTCCCTCATCCTGGCTGCCTCCTTCAGCTCATTGGGGAGGATCCTGAGGCGTTCCCTTTCCTGCTATGAGGCATACTGTAATCTCTCCAGCGTGTCCGTGGTCTGCCTCTGGGTCTCCTCCTGGTTGGACCTACCTGAAACACCTCACCAGTGAGGCATTCGGGAGGCATTCTAACCAGATGCCCGAACCACCCCATCTGGCTTCTCTCGTCCTGGAGGAGCAATGGCTGCACTTCGAGCTCTTCCCTGATGGCAGAGTTCCTCATTCTATCTCTTAGCAAGAGCTCAGACACTCTGCAAAAAAAGCTAATTTCAGCTGCTTCTTTTTTTTTTTTATTAAAGAAAAAAACATTGACTTGTTCTTGTGTTTCTAAAGTTGGTTTTTATTTCCATAAACAATTCATAAAATAATTTGAGGGAACCATAAAACATGGGAGCAAATTTTACATTCATTGCATTTAGATAAATGCATTTGTGCCTCTGCTGGATTCCAGGAAGGAAATGACTGCCGCCCCACCCCGCCTTCCTCTAACTGGGATATCCATGCACGAGAGGGTGCTACCAGACTGTCTGGACAGTATCCAGCATGAATGCAAAGAGGTGCCATCTGACAACCTTCTGGCTCTAGCGGAGCATTATTGTTGAATTGCACATGAGCAGTCCATGATTCATGAGGAACACAAACGAAGAACATCAGCATGATGATTTTTTTCCCCCAAGCTTTTCTTAACCACAATTCAATTAGCACCCTCGTCTTTGCTTCAATACATGCAGCTTCACTCATTACTTCTGTCCTATCTTTTCATCAAATGCAATATGATGGTGACAAAATCTCAATGTTGGATCTGGGTAAAGATCAAACAATTGGACTTTTTGTACTAAAGACCCTATTTAGTCTAAATTGTGAACAATTTATTATCCTCTAAATTTTTCTTATTTTGGCCAGGGAACACATTTGCTGTGTTTTTGGTGTGTAGCTTTCAGCCAGTGGATAAAAATAAACAGGTCACCGGTCAGATGTGGGTTATTGCAGAACTATTTATGTGTCAAATCAATACTGAGGAGGATACTGTGCGTATTTGGATACGACAGACCAATTATAAAATGTCTGGTGACACCAAGATAATAGCATATTTTGTCATTCGATAAATAATTCTAATAAAAAATATATTGGATGAGAAAATAGATCTCCGTGTAATAGTTGGAGATTTTAAATCTTTCATGGAAGACTTCCTCCTTCCCACACCTTTGATTTTTGTGATTCTAACCCCATGTAAATTTCAAAACGTCTCTAACACTTCATGCTGCCTGAAGGTGGGTTAATATTCAGATTTTATTGCCCTCTGTCACTTCAATGCATCCTTATCTTTGGATCACTTTAGTTTTTAGTGGGGGCAACCTAACGTGTCTGTGATGTGTAGTAATGAGTTCACGGTGACCTGTTGAAGCCTCGTGGCATTTTTAATGTCACAATGGCATTCTGTGACATTTTTATTAAAGCATTGCTACAGGTTTGCTGCTGCATACATGAGCGTAAGACAAACGGAGGCCTTTTTTATGAAATGCGAATGAGGTTAGAAGATAGAAATATGGCTGCTTTCTTTTAGTGAGTACAAAGGGAGACTACGTACTACATCACCACACAATAAAAAAAAATCCTAAAAACGGCGCTTTTAAAGCTGCAGATGTGTGAATAGTGCGGATTTATAACACATCTACCCAGTGAAATGGAAGTAGTCAGCAGTCCACACACGACATACTAAGAGACACACACATGCAGATACACACGGCGAACTGAGCATCTCTGGTCGTTTTGTAGTCATTTGCCCAGTCAGGTGTGAACTGAGGCTATAAACCCATTTGTGAAATCTGTATTACTGCGTGTAACCCTGACCACAATTCTCTATCCCTTTCTTCCAAGCTCTGTGAAACAAAAATAAGAAAATCCATTGCTTCAGAGGATGAAGAGAAATGCAGACGTTCTAAAGTCGGTAAAATACAAAATGGAAGACAGTGAGAGGTCACTACGCAAAATAACAGGCTGTAGAGGAGTTGTTTTTCACTCCAAAGGCATTTCCATTTTTTAACATGCAGTTTTTTTCCAAAGCTGTGATTGCATTTAGGATACAGATGTGGATTATTGACAATTTAGAAATATGTTTTCAAAATGCAACTTTAACACTTGTTCAATAAAAAAAAAAAAAAATATTATTGTGCATCCTCTAACAGTCAGTAGTACGTACGTATCCGTCGGTACAAATACCAGTGCTTTGATTTGTCCACTGTTATTAAGAAAAGTCTGAAAGTAAAAAAATGAACCAAATAAAATGTCATCAAGCATGACACCAAACTCCTCCCACCAATTCAATTCTATAGATGACTTAGCTGTATGGCTAATTGTCTATATTTGTCACAGTTACCAACTGGCTTAACGGCACATTTCTTGGAGCTTTATTATTTGTTGGAAATTAATGCCAGGTGATTTGCAAATTACTCATACATTCAAAATGTTAAATTATGTTGAAAAAACAGCACAGCGTTTCATTCCCAGGGATAGACAGACAAACGGCAAACCGACCATGTGTCAGTTGTGACAGATACTATGGATATTCTTGTTATGTGTAAATTGTTGTAAACTTTATTTAACGGGTTCGTTTTCACAGTGCCAAGTGTTGTCATTCTTAACTGTCCTGCACTTACACTATTTACATGTACAATAGAGCTAAATTACAGCTAAATTAACTTCATAGATATTTACCATTTCTGCTATAAGCCACCTCATTCATATAAAAAAAAGCTGTACGTGTGATTGGCTCACCCCTCGCCTGCATTCAGGAGGTGATGAGGGACAGAAGGAAGCAAAACTGTCATCAATCATGCTAAATCCCTCCCACGCCCTCCATGAATCTGTGGACCATCTGAAGAGCAGCTTCAGCAACAGACTCCTGCAACCCCGCTGCACAAAGGAACGGTACAGAAAATAATTTCTGCCGTCCTCCATCAAACTGTTTAACCTTTCACTTTCAACCCTATAACTACTTGCCATCCACAACAGGAAAAAAAAAAAAGTACTTATTACGTTTTTGATTGTATGATTGTAGCACTGCAGCACTCAAATTTCCCTTTGGGAATAAAATACATTCAATTCAATGATTTTAAGATTTTTTTTTTATAATCAGCTAGGTAGGTATATTTCATGTTAAATTAATGATATTTTAGCTCAAGATTCTTTGGTCATTGATGATTAATGTCTAAATAAACTTGTTTAAATTTACTGTGTCATGACCAGGCAACACCAGCTATCTGCTTCTCAAGAGGATCTTGATATGTATCTATACTATGTTCCTAGTTCATGTTGAACTGCTTTGGTCTTCTTTCTGGGGTTTCTTTGGTTGCACTCTTAAGTGACTGAGAAATAATGAGGAAGTAAAAAAGAAGCAATTCTAGAGTGGGGGTTGGGTTATAGAAAAGAGTGTTTATTACAAAAGCATCTTAAAAAAAACTAATCTGGTGTCATTAATATACAAAAGTCAGTATACAAAATTTTTGGGCAAGCCAAATCAAGTTCTAAGAGTGTCCACTGTTAGAACAGTTAGGACTAAAAGTCTTATTGACCTCATCATGCTCCTGTCCCAGGACCTGCTGGAACATGTCAACTTCTTGAACCCATCTCCCTTGTTCTCTCTGGGGAGGGATGCCTCAGTGAGTAGGGTGACCACCTTGTAACTGGAGGGTTGCCGGTTCGATCCCCCGCCAGGAGTTCATGCCAAGGTGTTCTTGAGCAAGGCGCCAAACCCCCAATAGCTCCTGATGGTGGCAATCTAATGGCAGCATCCCCATCAGGTATGAATGTGTGTGAATGGGTGAATGTGAGCTACACTGTAAAGCACTTTGAGTGCCAACACAGGTGGTAAAGTGCTGTATAAGTAGAGTTCATTTACCATTTTACCATAAAACACATATAAAACATTATCCAAACCTATGTCATCATAGATTTAGATCATCTAGTCCTTAATTCATTTAATGTCCATCTTGTTAGGAGATCTTTCCTTTTTTTGGACCCTGATGAGGTTTCTCGGCGGCACAGTGGTTCAGTGGTTAGCAGAGTGGCTTCACAGCAAGAAGGTTGGGGTTCCAGTCTTGATTGGAAAAAGGTCCCCTGCAAAACCGTTAGGGATGGGCAGTACAGAAGGCAAAACGAAATTAGGTTTCTTTTCTTCCCACAACTGTTTTATAAAAAAATTTTGCACACCATTTACGAGGAACTGTGAATGCAGAGGATCTGTTTTATTGAGCGTTTGAGACTATAATTTCATCACTTTTCAGTCTGTATCTTCTACAGTAATGTAGAAACTACTTCAACGTCATCTCAGGATGTCCACTTTGGCCAGGGTTGCTAGGGTCATCTTCAAACAACGACAACTCGAAGTGGTTGTTAAATTTTAAAACCTCTCCTCATCTTCACTTTTTCCCCTTTTTGAATGTATTTCTGTCCTTAATGGACTTGATTAGACATTCAGGTTTTTCTTTTCTAACAATCTCACACAATGAGCCAAGCTTATTACACAGTCGTGTGAGATGGTTTAGGAATCTGGTTAGGATGGCCACCGGACCTCTCATTGGTGAGGTGTTCCAGACATGTCCCACCAGGAGCAGGTCTGGAGGTAAACCCAGAACCTGCAGAAGATGTGAGACATATCTCACATCCTGTCCAGGAAAGCCTCAAAATCCGGATGTGCAAGAGGAGGTGGCTCTTGGGAGGAAATCTGGGCTTCTCGACCATGGGATAATCAGCAGACAATGGTTAGGGTATTTCATAGCCAAATCCAAAACTTTGCATATTTAAAAAATTGGCTAGGCTTCTGTGAGGCTCGTGTATCTCATACAAATTTGATAAAAAGAGCAACCGATTGTTTGTAACAGAAATGGGTCTAAAGCTCATTATGTTATGCAACTTTATAGACAATAGACCCACATTAAAGTAAAACTGAGTCTGATCTAGTTAAGTATCTTCAATAAATTTCACCAAATCTTATTTTTAGTGTGTTCTTACCCCAAATACGTTTCAAAATGATCAAATCTAAAAAGGCAATCTCACTCAAAGTTGCCAAAGAACAGCAAAGGAACTTTGCTTTAAATTTACAAGCAGGCAATAGCACAGATCATTACAACACTTTAAATGTTCATATTTCACTTGGCAGACATGTGTACGCTCTATTTATTTACTCACATCAAACTCTTTCATTTTTTTAAAAGTTGATCTGAGCTCATAAATTGCACCTGCCGGTGGTGCTCTTGTGACAGCTAATTCATCCACACAGGGAAGGTAAAGCAACTGACATTCATGTGGCATTTCATATTTTATTTTTATGCACCACTTAACTGCTCAGTTGTGCCTCTACTTTTCCAGATGGATTAGCATTATAAAAATGTCCCAAAAGACAGTGCAGAGGGGGGCATTGCTGTTTTAGAGAAGATTTTGAGTGAAAAATAACTAAAAAGATAACAAAATGTCTCTGAATTGATTAAAAAGCAGTGGTAAGGTCTCATTCTTCTGAATGTTAAGTGTCGTTCTGTTTCTGATTAAACTGATTTGCTGATGAAGCTTTAGCGCAGAGATCAGGGGGGTGAGAACAGACAGACTAACAGACCCTCTGTCCGTTTGTCCGTCCATCCAGCTGCATCTGCAGGAGAAGCGCAGGCAAACACTCAAACACACGCACCCAGAGAGAGAGAAAGAGACAGAAGCGTTTGGTTTGTGCTTTGGATCCAATGCATGGTGCTTTTTTTTTTTTTTTGCGATCCCACTGGGTTGGATCTCCTATTGTAGTGCATGTGCGTCTGTGCGTGCGTCCGGCGGCTGGTCGCCTCTCTTCCCGGGACAGGAATAACGGGGATCTGTGAAGCCCCCACGATGCGCATGGCCAGCAGAGATTGCAGTGGAGAATCAGAAGCACACAATGAAGATCGGATTACAACAGTGATTTTTTTCGCAGCCACGCGTCTGTGAAGTGCAACAACCAGGGATTTCATTCATCTTCTTGGGAATGATCTATTAGAATAATTTCTTTCCCCTTCTTTTCTTCTTCTGATCATCATCTGCATGTTTTTTCAGAGAAGAGAGTGGACTGTTGCAATGTCATTTCACACCACTGATTTGGAGATCTGTGGAAGGGAGATGCTGTAAGTACTTTCATATCTCTCGGAATGTCTCTTTTTTTTTTTTTCTTTATTTCTGTTTCTGCTGTTCTGTGTCCAAAGTGCGGCATCACAGAAAATCAGTCAAGTTGGATTAAAACGGTGCGTAAAAAGAATCTCTCACATAAGATTTAAATAAAATTTCTAATATTGGTGCACTGAATTGGAGCATGCACATATACACCCAAAAAATATTAATGCGTCTCCTAAATCTATCCTCCTCATATGTGTTTACAGTTGATTTCAAATTATTTTCAGAGGTGTAATAAATAGGGTGGTGGGCATTTTTTAAATGCAATTTTTATTCTAAAGCTTTAAACCACACTGCAGGGGTTTGGGCTGAACTTCTAGGAGATCATCTCCATCCCATAGGGGGAAAAAAAACAAAATTACTTTGAAATGAGAAGTCATTTCCAGAGTTAGCATTTATTTTTTTGTTGTTTATAATTTGGACTTTGGAAAGTGAGTTGAAGACTGATATATTTGTAGATGAAAGTCTTAGCAGAGTGGAGGATAGCAGGGTAAGTTTGCAGCAGTAGGGGGCACACTTGTATTGTATGGCTGCAGTTGAACCTGATGGGGAGATCCACATAAATTTTCATCCTCCCTTCATCTCCATCTCTCCTCTTCCAGAGATTCAGTCACGTTGTTGAAGTGCAGTACCCCTCCTTCATGGAGAAACTCTCCCTTTTCTGCTCCATCTTTTTCTAAATAAAGACATCAAGCTACCCAATCATTGATGAAACTAAGAAAAACAATACTTATTTATAACTTTACCCCAAATGTATAATCCAGATCCCAATTAAACTGTTCTTAGTTTCCCAATACAACCCCACTTAAATTGAACTACAGTATAGAAAAATAACTGTTTTTTTAAAGTACGAGATTAAATTACTCATTTTTATTTCTTTAGTTTTACCATTTGTCACAGCTCTGGTTAGACAGCAGGGTGTGGAAATAAACAGGACGAACCAAAAGTGTGATTTAGAACAAGAAAGGTGTGAGTCATTTTTAATGTGGCATCATTTCCATAAAAGTGGGAACAGAATAAGCTTGACTCCCAAAAAGCAGGAAAAAAGTATAGGGTTCAGAATCAAGCCGATATGAGAAGGCATCTCTTCTATATGGATGTACTGTATGTGTTGTATTGTTAGAACAAGGAATTATGAAATCTAAATTTACCCCCAGAGTCTTAAGGGAAAACATTTTTTTTTTCCAGGTGGACAAAACTGGAAGTACAACGTTTACTTGTACTGTTGTTTTAGCTCCAGCCTATTTTAAAGGCTGCAAAGTTTAAACTTTAACCTTTAGATCTATAGGTTATTGTATGTTAGGACATCAGGTGCAGAAGGCGGGCATTCCGCAATATTTATGTCTTTTATATACGTGAGAACACAAATGGCTTCCTCTCCAATTCCTGTCTCTCTCACATACACGCACACATTGAGTTTGTAGCAAGGTAAAAAGAGGTATGTGCAGTGGGCAGACAACAAGCTTGAGTGGTAACAGACGATTACATCCACTGGGCTTCTCATGGGCGCTCATGCACATGTCAGGGCACATGGAGCAGATGGCTTGGGCCTGTGAGAGAAGACCGAACGAGGGGATGGCTGGGAGAAAATTTAGTGACAGAGGAGAAGAATGTCAGGTGTACAGGGAATATCGGATATATCCCATTGGTAACTTAACGAAGCGCTCAAGCAAAAGTTGAGTCAACCCATTTTCTTTTGAGGAATGGACATTAGTAACATTATTACTTGAAGTCTAAGCTGGTGGTTAGATTTATGGAACTTTCCCGGATGGGGTGGTTCGGGCATCTGGTTAAGATGCTTTCTGAACACCTCACTGATGAGGTATGGCATGTCCCACCAGGAGGAGAGCCAGACGCAGGCTCCGGACCCACTGGAAAGACTCACAGCAGGACAGGGAACACCATGGAATCCTCCCGGAAGGAGGATTGGCAGAAAGATGCCCAGTTTTGAATTGCCAAGCAGTGGGCCTAAAGACCAAAGAGAAGGTTTATAGATGTGGTGAAGGAGGACGTGAAGGCAGCTACTGTGAGAGAACAGGATGCAGGAGACAGAGATTGATGAAGGAAACTGACTTGCTGTGATGCCCCCTTAAAAATAATGGAAAACAGCAGACGTATCCCATGTTAAAGTAGTACCATGAACTGGAATAGATTTAAATAACACCAGACAGACCTATAACTCCAACTTTTTTTTTTGAGACATAAAGATGTGATCTTCATCACAATCTAAGGACCATTTTTGTACAAATTTAACAAAACATATGCATTCAGACAAAAAAACATAAAATAAACCTAGTAAAATATTTGGTGTACGAATTTAGGCACAGTAAAACTAGCTTTTGAAAAAATGCTTAATTTAGTGACTTTAAATATCGGTCATTTTGAATGTATTGAAAGTATGTATTTGTATTTGAAAATGATGAAACAGTAGAAATGATAGTATTAAAAACTTTTGGTTTCAAACTGCATCGATTGGAGCAATAGTTTGAACGTTCCTTTGATTCATGCACACAAACAATAACTTTAGTTACAAGTGTTGTTAGATGGAAAAGTTATTAAACTTTATCCCAAAGCCGTGCTGACCGGACAACAAATCAAGAAACACTCATATTTTACTTGTCTGACAAGGATAAACACTCCAGCAGACTTTATTAAAGTGTCTACAAGGAATACGCATCCTGTCAGCTTTATTTATACAGCTGTGGAAACAAGAGGTGTGTTCTTACAGAGTAGTGGGGGTAAAGAAGGGTAAAACAAACGTGTTTTTTACATAGTAATGGAGACAAAGGTTATACTATTATGGGTTCTGCATAGTGGTGGGGAGCAAATACTCTGTGTGATGCAGCTGCAGGTTTCGAACTGCAATTGGGAATCTTATTAAACTAAAAGACATTTTTAAATGATAAAAAGAAAAAAGTAATAAAAGAAGTCGTAACAAAAGAAGTATCATCCAAAGATTTAAATTTTCTACCCAACAAGTATGAACTTTGCATTCTTCCTGCGTTTACAATGTCAGTCCCCAGAACAATCAACCACGTGGCAATCTTTACACAAACCTAGCAGATCCCTAACAGCATGATACCTACACATTGTTATTTATACAATTCATTTTACATCCTGCTCCACAAATAACCAAATCTCAGTTCAGACTGAATTTTTCTGAAATAGAAAGGTATGAAAATATACCAAATTTGACTGGTGTTGCATGGAGTAAGAGAGATGAACAACATTGTGAAACAACTCCATACAGAGATGGCTTATATGACTGGTGTGAAGACATTTTTATGTTGGAATTGTGAGGAAAAACACAAAAATAAGGTATGGAAAAGATTAAGCACTGTAATTACACAAAGCAGATAGACTTAAAATGAGAAATAAAACCTGTAGAAAACATAACAGAGTGGAGGACGTGTCTTTAATGAATAGGAGTTTGAAAAGCTAAGATCCAGAGACTCTGGTAAAAGTGAATTTCAAACACAGTAAAAGAGAAGCAGAAAACTGAAGAAACAGTTGAAAGATTAAAGGATAAAAGCAGTCTGAAGAAATGATGGACATATAAGTGAATAGATGGTAGGGTGATGATGAATGGAGAGTCATTCAGAACCCATGGTGGGCAGAATAAGGAGGGAAACTTGTTATACCAAGGATGAGCGAAAACAGTGTATACACAACCCATACACGCCCAGCATCCTCACAACACATCGGTCTGGCCAACTCTAAATAAATCATCTCCGTGAAGTTTTCTGCAGCGTGCTGATTTAATTAAATGCAATTTGCGAAGATAGCGGGAACAACAAATTTGTCTCCTGCAGTAACTGCAATCATTTAAATCATCTTGTAAGAATAAGGCAGTTGAATTATTAATGAATTCCTGAGAAACAGAGTTGTAGACTTCATCATGGTGAAGACTGCAGATATTTATGACATTATGTAGCAAGACGGCACACGATGATAAAATATAAAACCTACAAGAATTGTCCTGTGATCAACACTTGTAAATAATCTATTAGCCTTGAACCACAAATACCCGAATCTTGTTTTCTATTAGCTCTATTTTTAGAAGAAATTCTGAGTATGTTTGTGTGTGTGTGAAAAGTTGCCAATCGTATGGTTGTCTGCCAAACATAATTTACTATTGCAGTGCCAGGCAATGGTAGCCTTGGTGTTACGGCAAACTGCACAATAAGCTTAGACTGGGCACGCTCTCTTATTCTCTTTCTTTTTTCATTTCTCTTTTAATAAAATGCTCCCCTCTTCTTTTTGCTTTTACTTACATGCTGTTTATGTTCCCCCGCTTTTCCCCAATCCTTAAAATATCCCTGCATTGCTGCAGAGTTGAGACAAGGAAGAGAGAATGTGTGCACACGACAAATTGGAGCTGAAAGATAATCTTGCTTGTATTGGGCTTACACTTTACTAAAAATATACCAAATGGCTACTAGGCTGGCCCCTTTGAACAGCTGGTTTTGCCAACCCTAATGCTACATGAAAGCCTTTAGGGTATTCTTTAAGGAATTCTCAGTTTTATACAACAGAAAGTCAAAAGGAAAGTGTACTTGAGTTAATTTGTGCAAGATAATTTGACGACACGTCTGTTCTGTTATTATTGCTTGATTTGAAGATTGGGTTGCAGGAGCAACAGTTTAACACGGGAAGGCTTGGAAGACATCCTAACCCACAGGTGTCAAAGTTTGGTCCTTGAGGGCCGGTGTTCTGAAAGTTTTCCATGTGTTCTTGCATCGACACACCTGAACCAGTTATTGAGTCAATTTAGCAAATATTATTGGCTGTTGATTTCACTTTATGTGCATCAGCTGTATTGAACCAGGAACACATGGAAAACCTTCAGGACACCGGCCCTTGAGGACTGGAGTTTTGCACCCGTGTCTAACTGAATGCCCGAACCACTCTGTCTAGCTTCTCCTGACCCAGAAGAGCAACAGCTCTACTCCGAGCTATGCTGGATTGTTCATTCAAGGTTGCACAATCCATCAAACTCAAAATTAGTAATGTTCTAATGCACTTATTGGTGGTCTGATGATCGAATTTAATCAAACTCAAACCAGCTTTTTCCAGTCCAATCCTCACAGTATATACATTCATTTGGGAACAATAGGTGCTTAATAATTTAGTAAATTTGATTCAGAAGTTATGGTCCCGGACCCGCTGGTGAGACTATGTCTCACAGCTGGCCGGGGAACGACTCGGGATCCTTCCGGATGAGCTGGAGGATGCAGCCAGGGAGAGAGAGGCGTGGGCTACCCGTTTTAGGCTGTTGTCCCCGGGACCGAACCCCTGAACAAGCGGAAGATGACGGAACGGAACGGAAAGTTACGGTCCTGCTTGTGCCATTGAGATTGTGTTAGATCCTTTGATGATAGCAAGACATTCATAGAGATTTATTTTCTTTCTGGGAGTTTTAAAAACAAAATAAAGAAAGTAAGACAGGTTTGAAAAAAATTGTTCACCACAATGATGACATTAATGCCTTCCATTAAAAGAAATTCCAGGTCTTTACAATTAAATTACTTTATCAATTGTCAAAGCAAGCCATCATGAGCAAGCCATCATGAATCTTGTGGCCTTTTAGAAAACGTAATACGATGACTTCTTGACAGAGACACTAAGAATCCATTAGGCAATAGAGCTCTATATCTGCACTGAATAGACTGAGATTTGGATGATTCATGCTTCAGTCTAACAGTGTTTGTGAGGTGGGCTGGGGGGACAAGCAGTCCTCTGCTTTTTTTTTAAATAAAAAAACACAAGATGACATAGTGAGACCTCATGTTTTATTCATCTCACACGGAGCTTTCCACTGCAGTCTCCAATTTATTACAAAATCACAAGGTATGACAATTGCTAGTCTTACAGAAAATAATCCACAATCATCATATTTTTAAAGCTATGGCTTATTTTTTTTTCTCCCTTGTCTATCTCTTGGCTTATGGGTTGAGCAGTACTTCTCTAATGTTTTAAATACACATCGTCACTTACAGACGGGCTTCGCAAACGAGAGATTGCGATCTCAGTAGTTTAACATATGCTATGAGTGTCATGATAAATGATTGTTTGTGCGAATCAATCACACACCAATGAGCTTTGCACCAACCCAAAACATTGGTTCCGTCACTAATCTCACAAACCATCAAACAGTACACGCGAATGCAATATGTGACCATATGCTACATGGGCGTCTAAATTTCCTCACGCTCAATTGTTCATGCACCTGCCCATATATCTTACAACACATGATGTTTTATGCTCTTTGAAGGTTTTCAAGGAAGCAAGAGAGGTATTGCTTTTTTTTTTTTTTTTTTTATCTGTCGGGCTCTTTAATCTCAGAAACGATTACATCTTACCATTACACTAAGCGTTCTACATTTCACTGGACACACTTTTTTATGTCCACAGTCCTTATAGCTGGTAAAACTCTACCTCTGCCACTTTGTCCCCATATTTAGGGTTGTACAGCAACCTCAAAGATGCTATATTAAGCAACATGGACATCTTGGCGCCAAGTGGTTCATACAGTATTAACATTTTCTGCTAAGCTCTTATGTAATCCCACCTCTACAAAGACTTCCATCTGAGATTCAAACGGATTTCTGTGTGTATCCCACAGCGATGTCACAACTTTGATTACTGGATCATTTAAACTAGTTTGTAACTCCGGGCATTACAACGTTCTGGTTATGGTATCTTTTGGCAATTCGACACACAGACCATAAACTTGTTGCTTTAAGCGGACTTCCTTTCAGTAATGACCTGGAATAGTTCTATTTTGTGATAGATTGAGGTTTAAAGACCATACACATGTCAACAAGTTGTTTATGTGCCCATGTTTAACATCTCTGCTGGACTGATTGAAAAACTCCTCTCAAGCCTTTCAACCAATAAATAGTCTTTCTTCTTCCTCTCTACATTTGGGTAAAAATGGAAGTCCAATGTACCTAAACTCTGCAAAAAGCAATGATTTACAAATACAATTAGACCAAATTGCGCTGACTGGCTCAATAAATGTGACTTGTTCATACTGAACTCAATGAAGGATCTTCAATAAACTGCTATTCCTTCCAACCCATCAAGCTGCATAGCCCAGAGAAAATTGGCCTTTCAGACACAAAATTTTCCAACAAACAACTTATCTTTTTCATTTGCAATAGTTAAACTAAACTTTGTTTTGGTTTCATACTTGTTTGGATCACAAATCAAACAGTTAATATATTTTATTAGACATTTCTAATAGCCTGAAATGGAGCACAACTTAGTTTCCAGACACGGTTATAGACATAATAGTACTTCCTTCACAAAGAATAAAAACGTAGATTTTGATAAAGATCAACAAAAAAATCATTAAGACTTAAACTTTCTAACAAAACATTTTTAAGGCAGCAGAAAAGATTTCTTATTTAGTCCAGGGATTTTTTGCAAATACTTCACAAAATTAAGGCCAGTCTTGTTTTTTCTGGTTTCTTCTGGGTTCGCGTCTCCAACCAATAGCAATTATTTTTCTCCAAATCAGGTGGTTTGAGTGTTTACCAGTCTCTGGGCCAATGATTTTTGTTCATCCCACAAAAATGAAAACCTGGGGTTTTCTATTTTCAATACTACATATTTAACAGCATTGGTTTCTAACAGTGAAGATGGACTCACGTTTTTTTTTCTTCTTTTGAAGAGAAAAAAATCTTCCAAATGGCGCAGTTAGCAAGGTGATCTCATGGTAAGAGGGTTGGGGGTTTGAGCCCCAGAAGGGACGAGGTTTGAAACACCAACCTTCCTGTGTGGAGTTTGCATGTTTTCCCCATGTATGTTTGAGTTTTTTCCGTGTACTCCAGTTTCCTGCCACAGTCCAAAAACAAGCATGTTAGGTTGATTGCCCACTATGAAATTGCCCCTAGGAATGAGTGTGAATGGTTGTGTGTGTTGCCCCACAGCGGACTAGCGACCTCTTCATGGCGTACCTTGCCTCTTGCCTGTAATATGCCAGGATAGGCTTCAAAAAAATCAAAAAAGTGGAGCGGACACAGTAGCCCATCCATGTTGGCAGTTGTGGGAAGTTTTCTAACTCGGATACATTAACTATGCTAACTCAGCAGAGTAAAATCAAGCGGTATTTTCACTTTTCACAAAACAAAATGCAAAATGTTGAAATTACACTGACAGACTGATATTCTGTCCCCACAAAATGGTCCTCCTTGCCTGAAGCATAAAAAATTGAGCCTAAACTAATGGAAAAACTGGCACAAAGTTTAATTGTGCCACATTTTACCTCGTTTGTCATCTGTCACTTATGAATACTCTTTTATAGCCGACTATCCAGTGTATGCCAATCTTCACTGAAGACTGAGAGTGAATATATCACTCTTGTAAACTGTGTAAATGTCCGCCTGCCTCTTCCAAACAGCAAAGCTTTTTCCTGAATCATCTCATTTCAGCAGTCGTGACCATAAAATGTGTACTTGTTAGTCATCTCTTCTTTTACACTCTTTTCTCCAACTTCCTCCCAAGGCCATCTCCCGCCCAGCATGTTTTATGCGTTTAATAAACGCATTGAAAGGACATTGAATTTGGAAGAAAAAAAAAGTTTTCAGCATGTAAGGTAAAAGAGCTAGGCATTAATTTGTTCTATCTTCTTTTTTCTCTTTCATTCTTCTACATCTCTCTGTCCAATCTCGCTCTGTGTTCTGGCTACATCTTTTCTCCATGCAGGGGATGAAGTGGTTTAGCAGTATGTCCCTCAGCAGCAAAAGGAGTAAGGGGAGGAGTAGAAGGAGCAGCGGAGAAAACAATGGAGGCAACTTGTTGCTGCTCTTTTTGGCCCTCCCGGTGGTGGTGACAACAATTGCCGACCCCGCGATGGCTCAGAAGCAGCGAACGGGCGGATCGGAAAAAGTGCCCGTCCTGAACATTGCAGTGATCCTGGGACGCACACGCTACATCTCCGACCGGGACATCCGAGCTCTGTGGAGCAAAGACGATCCCATCGACGTCAATGTGGTCACACTGCTGGTCAATGAGACTGACCCGAAAAGCATCATCACTCACATGTGCGACCTGATGTCAGGGACCAAGATTCACGGTGTGGTGTTTGGGGATGGCACCGACCAAGAGGCCATCGCCCAGATTTTGGATTTTATTTCCTCGCAGACACTCATCCCCATCCTCGGCATTCACGGAGGGTCGTCGATGATCATGGCTGATAAGGTATGGAATGTGTATTGGGATGGATGGTGATGCAGGATGAAAGGTTGCAGAACGTTAAGAAAGAAGCTGTGTGTGGTTAAATGAATGAACACATGAATGAAGGATTGTTTCACGATAATTTGCTCAAGTATTTGGCTGTTTTAATTAAATGTTTCACAAGTAAATCGTAAAACCCTGCAAATTGTAGAAGAAGGTAACGACTGTATATAAAAGCAAACATTTTACACGACTTAAGCTATTATTAGAAGTAGAGAAGAAAAATTAGGTGTAATAATAAGGTAAGTATCTTCGACTAAAAAATGTGAAGGAAAGAATGAGAAAATTTGTTTTGACCAAAACGGAGAAGAGCACTGACAGAAGTTTTGTGGGAGAATGGGTGTCGTCATTGTCTGGCCAACATTGACTGCATGGTCCAATGAGCTGCAATATAGGAAATTCTCATTCATTGTGCGGAATTTCGTCAGACAAGGTGCAAAAGGCTTGATTGGTTTGGTCATTTGAATAAGGCAATGTTTCCTAGTCTGCCAATCATTTTGTACTTGAATGGGAATAAATGAGCAGCACATGATTGTGTGGATTCATGTGTCGTGATAAGCTCCTTGAATTCATCACACGCACAATAGAGCTGTACTTAAATGTGTTTTTTTTGCCTGGAAGATCAAAGAAGGCTTAGAAGCAGTGATATCTGCACTATGGGAAATTGGACTTAAGTAAAAGAGTATTCTCACTTAAAAAAAAAATGTTCAAGAGGTACTGAGATAAAAAAGAAAAGTAGGGCAGTTGAATTGTTTGTAGGATACGTTTACAAAGCATGTTTTTGTAAAATATATATTTTTTAAAAATGTAATGCAGTAGTGCAACAAATACCGGAAAGAAAATCTATATATTCTCTGTCCAAAATCATCAGCTTGGCTTTCATATGAAGATGCACGGTTTCCTTTTTTTGTCAGTGTTAAAAGACACAAATCCAACAATCTGTGGACATTGCAAAAAAAAAAAACAAGATTTGCAGCAAAGAAGAAAAAATGTCAGAAATATAAACCTTGCCGAATTTCTGACATCAAACAAGACACGTGACAGTCTTTTTACTTAAAAAAAAAAAAAAAAGTTCTCCAGTAGAATCATCCTGGAGCCTTTGTTGTTCTAGTTTCAAATTGCTGTCTTCACAGAGGGTATGCCCATGTCCTTTGGTGCCTTTGATATTTTGCCAGTGAACATATTGTGTGTTTGGACACATTTGGAACATGTGCAATATTTTACAGCTGGGGCTGACCCACAATGGCGCCCACGTCAAATCTGAGCTCTCAGAAACACATGTCAGCTGCAGATACCTCCTTTTTTTGTCACTATTGACAGTTTTGTGCCTTGCTTGTGTCATTTTACTTTAATTTTGCAAAAAAAAAAAAGAAAGGATTTATTCACTTGATAAGCTTAAATAATTTGAAAATGAGCAGTTTTTTTCAGAAACTGTCTGAGACAGGCAAGTATTTAAGCCAATACATGCTGCATTTTGCAGTAATAATATGTCAGAGTCAGCCCAATTATTATAAATTACATTGCTGTAATTGCTATGAACAAATTAACCAATTATAACTTGTTGTTAGAGCTAATGTTCCTGACATTACCACCACACTTCCTCTTCTTTCTTCTCATCCCACAATCCCCTGGCGGATATGTGCTGCCGCTTACTGTTGATAGATTGTTTCCAAAAACCTTCCCATTTACCAAGATCTACTAGTTAGCTGGAAATTCAACTGTGCAGCTCCAGTTACTTTAGAAAAATCCCTCTCAGCTTCTTCATATCATGAGAAGTATGCTTGTGGATATCCTACCTATCCTCAGCTTCTGCTTTGCAGTAAATCATGTTGACTCTGATTTGGACTTTTGGAGATTTATCTTGTTTCACTGAAGTGAAAATACAAATACTTTAAAGTTTCTGTGGTAATTGCTTATTGATCCTGTAGTGGAGTATGTAATGCATTTCTATTACAGGAGAGAAGAAGTAAGGAGAAAAGGAGATAAGTAGGAGTAAAGAGGGCAAAGGAGAAAGAAGATGGTGAGCGTTAGAATAGAAGAGGCGGGGAGGGGTGGCAGAGAGATGAAGGGGTGAAGGATAATCCCTCGTCTTGACCAGAGGGGATGCCGAGTGGAAGGGGATTACTGAATGTACTGATTGGCACCTGCTTCTCTCCAGCTATTTCAGGAGCACACACCCAGTGCTTTTTCAAGCATTTTCTGAGGACACTACCATGACTTTCTGGTTAAACTCCAAAGGAGATAGTGCCTCAGTTTCTTGTTGCATTACAGACTTTTGTGTTTAATCAAAGAAAAGACATGTTTCTGTCAAGTGGAAAATTACTTAACATGCAAAAGAGAGATACATTTTTATTGCTTTTACACACAGAAAGTAAATTTTTTTGAAGCTCCTCAAGCTGAACACTCATAGCACACTACCTAATTAGTTGCTTTAGTGAATCAAGGAAGGCTAGAGGTTTCTCAAAACCCAAGACTTTATTTATTTTTTTTACATTACGATTAATGGTTGATGACTATGTCATGTCTTTAATGGTCACGTGTTGTTAAGTCATTCACAATCAGCAGGATGTCAAGACCAGTATGTCAAGTATGTTACTTTTAATTCACATAAAAAGAATTAATCTACTTTGTTTGTATAACTTATTATCACAGCACCATTGTTTCAATGGACTCCATACAGTAAATTGAACCAAAAAATGACAAAAAACAAAAATCAGTTCTATGAATAAAAAAAACCCAGCTAATTTTCAGTTGGCCAAAAATTGGCTACTAAGAGCCAAATCTTGGCTCATAGTAGCCAATTATTGAACTAAACAGAATTAGAGCATTCGTGTCCTTAAACCTATCTTCCCTATGAGAAAGTTAATGAAAAAAAAAAAATCAGGCAAAAAGCAAGAAAAAAAGATGAAACCTATCACCCCAGGAAGCACATTCAGTGTACCAAAGACTGTCAAGCAAATATGAGCTCATTTCACTCTACAGCTATATATTTTGAAGAAATTGGCAGATATGCGCCATCCTGATGGAAAATAGGAGTGCATGAAAGCACAGGCGAGAAGAACCCAAGATGAGGGTCGCAGGGCAGGAAACCCAAAAGTCAGCTATGAGCGAAGTGGATACATCAAGCACTGAGGCCGCCTCAGTGTGGTGACGCACAGGACAGGAACCCAGGTCATCTACCAGGAATCTGGAGCAGAATTCACGCCCACAAAGGAACGAGAGAGAGACAACATGTGAATCCAACTGTACCAACTAGTAGTGTTGAATTCTAAATGAAAGGAAAGCCAAGATTCAGCCGAAGGCGATGTGCATACATCAAGGGCCGAGGCATCCTCAGTCTGGCAGAGAATAATGAAGAGAAGACGGAATCAGACGACACAACCCTCGTGTACCATACTTTCTCCAGCCTCTAAATTCTAGAAGGCAATTAGAAACTTATTAAAATATTCTGTTTCTAGCTGGCCTGGTAATAAGCTAAGATTGCATTTTCAACACAAACAATGATTGAATCCTCCGATGGTTCCTCTAAAACACAGTGTCCTCTTAGCATTTTTCTTAAGTTGTTTTTTTCTCCTTCTTCAAGATTTCTATATTAGTCCTCATTCTTTGTAGGTGAACATTCCATACAGCTACACTGTGAGGTAGTGCAGTTTTGTTTCGCCTTGTAGCATGCAGATTTTCCCTAATCCTCATGTGAAATACGAGAAGCTCGCCTCCAATGATTATGCCTCATAAGACCCTCGGTGTGTTTGTCTTTTCTAGATTATGCCTTCCCACTAGTGTATGCACTTCTGTGAAATTTTCCCCCCGCATAGTCTGCTTCAGTGTGTGGAGGCACTTGATTTGATGGGGGTACATGTGTGTATTTCTTTGCATGATACTCAAAGGCAAAATCCCTTGGTGTTTGAAGAGTTCTAGTCAAAATTGTTTCCATGTCAACCTCTGGAATACTGCGCCAACCAAATATAAAGTAGACATCCCTCATATAATTGTTGTTTATCTTCTTTCTTTCACTTTCTTCTTTGAGTTATCCATTTCTGTTTTATTTCAGCTTGTTAATTGTTGCCTTATATATTTGTCCCTTCCATACATCTTTGTGCCTTTGTTGAATAATGCACACTCGCCTGTACATGAAAGCGTACGTTATTGGCTGAGGAAAGATTGTTTTTCTCCTTTGCAATCGCAGAAGTTCAGCTCAGAAAGTAGCATTTAGGCAACTCCTGAATTTCAAAGCATTTCCTTTTGCCCATTCTGCTTGCTTCTATCGTCCTGCATGTCTGTCTTTCTAAGGTTTGGCTTTCTTATTCATTTACCAAGTATGTGGGTGGATGTCTGGGTCAGCTTGTTGATTGGCTTCGAGTAATTCTCATGCTAAATGGTTATCGACTTGCTCAAAGGTCAGTAACAGCGACTGCATTGTGTTTGTCACGAACACGTCTTACTGTGTACGGCTAAGCCTCTCCTGCCCCAAGTCAGATTTGCCTGTTGACATGTCCACTCTGATCCATCCTCTGCTTCTTTTTTTTTCCTTTCCCCTGTCTCTCCACCCTTTTAAATGAATTAAATCACAGTCTGAATGCACAAATGAGGTCACAACCACAATGAAAAAGATCTATCTTGACTATCATTACTTTCAGACAAGCCCAAATTACTTTCTGCACAGCAAAAAAATAAAAAATCAAAGTATAAACAAAATATCATGATAATGTCATTAAAGGAAAAGAAACACAATCTTAATTTGCAATTGATCTTTAGAGTGAATCAAAAGAGATTTTTTTTAAACAAGTCAATTCATGAACTATTCAGTAGTTAAAATAAATAAATATTGTCGAAGCTTAGGAGAACATTTTTATTCATTACTCAACCAAGGGTAAGTCGGAAATTTGCCGATTAATGATTAAACAGCTTTTGGCTCAAATTGTGGCTGCACTGGACTACTTTACAGCAGCTAAATGAAAAGGACAAAATTCACGCTAGCAAGGACCTTATTATGAGAAACAGTTTGGTTAAGCCAATTACTGATTCAATTAGTGGTAAGCTGGCTCCAAGAGCATCACTAACTTTGTCATTTTACTGCCTAATTTTATTATAAATCAGACCAGGTGTCTTTCAATTTCCCTGCGGAGATCATTAAAGTATAATCAATCAATCAGTCAATCAAGGACTTGGAGGTTTCCCTCTGCACCTAACTTAAATGGGGCTCGTAATCACCTTATGGAATGGACGATTTGTGGTGCGGCAAAGTACTCCTAAAAATGTTCGAGACAACAAATAAAAAAAGTACAACAACCTCTTTGTACAATAGAAATTGCAATGAATATTTCTGAAGAATATCATGTCCATTCTTTACAAAATATCTTATGGAAACAACACAGCTTTACCAATTAGACAGGAGAGAAATATGGAATAAGCCAGCAAAATATTTAACCGATAATGTCAAAGAAGTCTCGTTTAGCTCGTTCCAGAGCGTAGCTGCAATAGTTATCGGGCAAATTGACCGAAAGCGTCCGTTGCAACTCACGATAGAAAACGAGATAATTCCTGTAACCGGAAGTTTTCCACCGAAAGTTGTTCCGGTTTCCTGTTAGTTCAAACCCGTTCAGTGTAAAATAGGTGAAAACCTCTTCCCGTTAAAGGGTTAAACTGAAGAACAGCAGTAATTTGCTTTACATTTATTTTTAGTCATGCCCTTTTCTCACTGAACTCTGATTAGAGTTTGCAGCTACATTTTCAGCTCAAATTGACAAAACTTTTGCTTTTGCTTGAAACATGTACTTTTTGGAAATAACAGATCAAGTCACCTCAGAAGTAATTAATGAATTTGTTCGCTTGACAAAATCTTTGTTCTGTATCATTATTTAGGGAGGGTAACATTAAATATCTCAAGCATAGAGAAGATAATAATGCTGATTTTTGGCGAGCGCGTAGGTAAAATTCAAATATCTCATCCCGAATGGTGTCAGTCGTCAGTTATACTATTCTGTTTTTATGGGCTGTTCCACAAGTGTACACACGGAATAAAGAATAATGTTTTTCAATGGCTGAATTTTTGGAATTCTTAACATGTGCCAATTTCCCAAAGACCAACAAACACGACTGATCATGAGAATAAAAAGTATTATTATTGGAAATTTGAAGTAACTTTATTCAGATAATTGAATGTTTCTAAAATTTTATTTCTTGATTTATTATTTTCTCACTGTTTTATTGCCATATACAAAGGATTACACCAAGTATTGACAGGGTATAGCGTGACAGAACTGACCCTCTAACCCCAGGTCTCATGACTATATTTGACTTTCCAGTTTGGTTGTAGATAAATGGAAGCATCCTATTGGAGCGTATTCCTCAATGTTTCCATTCAACTCATTAAACAATGATCCACAGTGTACCCACAGTCGAAGTCCACTCATGTAATTTATGGATCCTTTCTGAACTATATGTGTTGTTCAATTCACAGCTTCTGAGTGATATTTTCTGCCAAACCACCGCTAACCCATATCTATGTTATGACATGATCGTGAGTGGCTGAAAAAGTTCTTTAATTCTTTTATCAAGTTAACACACACAAAAGTGATATAACTGCCAGCGTTAATGCACTAGATTTGTGGGTGTGGTGTTACGCTGATCAAAGAACATTATTCATCCATCCCTGTTGTCTTCCCTCGGGCTGTCTAATTACACACAGCACACGCGCGCACACACACACACATGCACACACACATTCATCGACTCTGTGATGTTTGTGGCTGCTTGATTGTGTCAACCAGCAAACACTCCTCAGAGAGGACAGCGAGAGAGGGGATAACATTTTTATGACGCGGTTTATGAGTTTGTCCAATTACTGTACAAAGACTTTTGTTTTGCTTAAATCATGCTGCCATTTAACCTGAGAACCCTCCGCAGGCTACATTGTGGGCCCACCTCACTCACACACACCTATGCACAGATACTATTCAAGTTTATTGGTGAAAATGTCAATGTTCTGTGCTTGTCAACATTTACGCTGCATAATCAATACATTTAGTTCAAAGGTAATTTGTATTTGGCTCTCTAATTGGCTGCAGATAAAGGGAGTATGGGAGATGTGCAGTGCGGGGGACTGCAATAATGACATCACTTGGGTGTTGTCAGATTACTATTACATTTGTAATAGTTTCCTCAGTTAGATTCCCATGGTAACATTTTTCTTTTTCTTCTTTTTTTATTCAGTATTCTTAGTGTGTTTGTGCATTTAAGTGTAAGGATGTGACTGTAAAGTGAACACTAAAGCACTTAAGCGGGTATGAGTGTGCGTGCATGTGTATGCATGCTTTGTATGTGTGTATAATTCCAATAGCAAGATGCAGCTGTCCTGAAGATGAATAATGGCCTCTCACTTCTCAAAGGGAATCGATTTGGATGAATACATAGAAGTAAAGGAAATGTGGCTGATCCTCAGGAGTACGAGTATATACACGTATCCTACTTTTTTTCTTTCTAACTTGCCCCTCTTTTTGCGCCCACCAATTATGGGTTCTAAGAGATTGAAATTTTATATCTGCTATTTGTCTACCTATGTTAGGCTTATATACAAATTTAGCAACTTTCTTATTGTGTTTCAAACTTGAAAAGATTAATTTTTTTTTTATTATTTAAAAAATTGCAAAAAAGATCAACGCAAATTGATCTCCAAATTTGTTTAATTATCTTCTTTGGCATAAAAGGTCATCAGAAAAATCTTTGTAAAATTAGTGTTCGTGACACTTTTGAAAACTGCAAAATGATCGTTCAAGAGCCGGTCAGTCGCTTTTACGTTTTGGCGAAATGTAAGCAGTTCAGGAAAAACCATGACATGGATTTCGCATGCACTTAAATAAAATCATTTATTTTACGTAGCACCTTTTTTATGTCGCAAATTTTAGTTGTAGGAGTAAAAGCAAAATAGGCAGGAAAAGTCGTGACGCATGTACACTTTTCCCTAGAGTTGATGTGTGCTCAACGTTGGTGGATCTTCCATTTTACCTTTAATCTTAGTCTTAAATCTGCTCAGTCTCTACATTGTGTGTGATATGTTATTGGCCCACTACCTATTTTTCCTCCTCATTTATGTAGACTACTCTGTGAAGTAAATTCCTAATTTTCTTTTAAATTCCTGTCACCCACAGCCAAGTGCGGTGGTTCACTAACAACTGCTGGCATGCAAGAATTGATTTGGTTGATTGTGTATATTTGCATGCATCGAGCATCTCTCTCTCTATCCAACATGATCATCTGTTTGTACAATTTGTTTGGAGCTGGTGCTGTTTTTTTGCACGAGTGTTCCTGTGTGTGTTTTGTTGCTCTGGTGTGTCATTACAAGCAAGGACTATGGCTAACATTGGGCCAATCAAAGTGATTGAGCCAATCCTTTTTTTCGAATTGTTTTGATGCCCAAGAGTAGCAATTTAGTTCAACAGCTACCTTTTATTCCAAGCCAAAAAGAAAAAAAAAAGAACTTACGACATATTAACATTACCATCGATCTCTGCAGAAAGAAACAAGGAGGTAATAAAATTACTGACCAGATGTGAACAGAAGGTTTACTGTTCAAACAGAAAAAAGTGGAAGGTGTGGTAGAAAATTTAGGATTAAGGAAAGTTAATATCCACTTTGAAAACATCTTAATGACAATAAATGTCTTTAATTAACTGGATGTACTGAAACAAGACATCTATCTAACATCCAAGGTGTGAACACCTTGGTCCAGCCTATTCACACAGACTCCAAGCCGCTCAAGGTCAAGCAAAGATACATTTTACAAACTCTATCCAAATAAGGCAGCCTATGTCCAGCAAGTTGCAGGTGCAAGATAAGGAAATCTGTTGTTTGCACAGCCCAGTAATAAATATTAATAAATTATCAGCCTATCAAACATAATGATCAGCCCTACCAGTTGCATAGCCTATCAGAACGAAACGAAAAAGCCCACCCTGACAGCAGGAATCCTTAAAACATGTATGCATGGAAAAAATCTTTGAACTTCTGCTGACCAAACTTTGGTTTGCATGAACCTCCAATGCTGCAGCATTTAATCTTTTTTACTTCATTAAATTCTATTTTTCTCTTCTCATTTGTGTGACATCTCAAGAAAATTCCACAACAAAGGTAAATGATTTTACCATAGAAAATTAAAATGATATGAGATATTTAGAAAAAAACAGATTAACCAACTGCGCTAAATATGAAATCAAAGTACAAGGGGTTGTGAGACTTTTTGGTAAAACAAAAGTTTGTTAAAATTACCCAAATCACCAGAATAGAAAGATTCTATTTGAATAATAATCTTGCTAAATGGGTCAACAGAAAGTAAAATTAGATTATATTTGATGGTCGCAATCAAACAAAAACAGACACCGACGCTGTCTGGCCAACAAACAGATGCACAACTGGATGGATGGATGCTGCACCTTTTATCTCTGGAAAACAGCAGCAGGTGTTGAGATTCCACCAATTTAAGTTATTTGTACAAAAATGCTCTCAAGATAATTGAAAGTCACAACTTTAAAAGGATGCTGAATAATAACTTGGAAGGAAGCATTTTATCATTTCAACAGTGGTGGACTTTGAATGCCTTCAAAATCTTTTCTGCTAGTCTAGAAAAATACCTGCGACACAAACTGTTATTTATATTTCGGTCTTTAATATTTATAAACTCTTTCCAAATCAGTAGTCTGCTTTAATTAAGGGCATGTTTGGTAAGTAGCTCTGCTTCCAAATGTACCTTTTAAAGTATTTTGAACAATTAGATTTTAGCCGGTATTTGTTGCCAAGTTGGCTAAAATAAGCAATTTGCTTAAAAATCTTAAAAAATCTGTTCTGCCAGTTCTGTCTGTACAAAATGAACAATGTTAAAAGTTGTGCTTCAACAATACAGATTTTGAGCTATTTTCTTTAGGCCCATTCAAAGACTTGTTTATGTAACCATGTAAAGAGCTTCTGATTGGACATGGCAGAGCAGCAAAGCCAGTACACAACATCGACAGTGGGGTAGATAAATGAAAATAGTGTTTCATTGCTGTAAAACTTGTTTTAATAGAACACAACAATTATAGAAGGACAACTTGTAGATTTTGTGGCTGATTTACTTTCAAGGTAGATTTCAAGATGGATTTTTCAAAAGAAGTTTAATAAAGTAAATAAAAATGAGTTGCATAGGGCAGGACAGGTGTGCACATCTATAGAAAACTTGTGCAGAAATATGACAATCGAACGGCCTTGATGAAGAGAAACAAATGTGGGTTTTATACCAAGTTTTGATGAAGATTTTTAAAAAATATTATTGAAGTTTATGAGGTAATTGGAAGGTGTTGTGAGTTTTAGTTGAACGTACAAAAGCCCCTTTCCCCTCATGGTTTGTTTCTTGGGTATTGACATTCATTGTGAAGTTTTTCATTTGTAATGCCTAATATAATTTTTGTGTGTTAATTCAATACAGTAATACGATTTTATAACATATATATAAAGTGAAGTGCATGAAATGTATCGTTCGCCATGGCACTTTAAAAAGGATGGTTGCAATGAGTTGTTCTGACATAATAAAGATAAACACTGATAAAATCTAACTTTGTGGATCTGAGATTTTTGTCTGCTGTTTGTAGAATTAACTTCAGTTCCAAACAGGTGGAGCTCAGAACTTTGGCAAGAATACATATCCAGGAATTAATATCTAGTTTTGTTATTTTTAACAGATGAGAACATTTGTGTAATTTGCCATCAAACAAACAATAATTAATCAGAACAGGTGTTACAGCTCCCTGAAGAAAGTGAGAAAATATGACGAAACAAATCTTTTTTTAGGGCCATATTTCTACAGCCCAATTTATTGGGATTAGTTTTACCTAGGGAGTGATTATTTGTAATTACCGCCAATGTCGTCTGTGATTTCTACATGTGTGAGTTTGCAATGTCTAATTAATTGTCTGTAAAAATTCCCTTTACAACCATCATTCGGCACCACTGAGGTATTTTGATCACTTTATTACCATCCAAATCCCATAACATTAAATCTGACAGATTTTTTAGTACTGATTCTATTTATCATTATCTATGTTTTAAAAGTTTGTTCACGTTTTTATGTTTCTATCAGAAATAAACGTCATGAGGTGCAAAAAACGAGTTGCAAAAAATTGTTTTTTTCCACCTGCAGTCTCGCATCCACTTGAGACATTTAAACACACACATAAACAAGTGTAAAGCAACTTTTCCCTCAGGGTGCTGACGCAACCACTTATTTTTTACATAAATATGAGTTTAAACGGTAAATGTATCACTCTATTCACCCTTCCACGTTATCAGGCAGTCTGAGTTAATTGACATCATCTTAAAAGGGTTTTTTTTTCTTATTGAATTAAAAATTGATTAATGATTTTATTTTATTAAAAGACAAACTGTGTTTTATGTTTTAGGGTACTACTTTGTCAGACAACTGTATGTATATTGTCTTTTAAAGTTTTGAGATTTTAAGGTTATATCTATCCGTTCCGTTCCGTCATCTTCCGCTTGTTCCGGGGTCGGGTCGCGGGGGCACCAGCTTCAAATGAGCAGCCCAGCCTTCTCTCACCCCGGCTGCATCCTCCAGCTCACACGGAAGGATCCCAAGTCGTTCTCCGGCCAACCGTGAGACATAGCCTCTCCAGCGGGTCCAGGGTCTGCCCCTTGGTCTCCTCCCGGTGGGACGTGCCCAAAACACCCCGCCCGCGAGGCGCTCGGGGGCATCCTGACCAGATGCCCGAACCACCCCAATCTGGTTCCTCTCGACCTGGAGGAGGAGCGGCTCCTCACCGAGCTCCTCCTGGATAGCAGAGCTCCTCACCCGATCTCTGAGTGAGAGCCCAGCCACCCTGCGGAGGAAGCTCATTTTGGCCGCTTGAACCCGCGATCTCATTCTTTCGGTCACCACCCACAGCTGGTGACCATAGCTGAGGGTTGGAACGTAGATCGACTTGTAAATCGAGAGCTTTGCTTTTCGGCTCAGCTCTCTCTTTACCACGACGGACCGACGCAGCGTCCTAGTTATTACTGATGCTGCACCGGTCCGCCTGTCGATCTCCCGCTCCATCTTTCCCCCACTCGTGAACAAGACCCCGAGATACTTAAACTCCTCCACTTGGGGCAGAAAATCATCCGCAAAAAGCAGATGATGTGGTCTGCTTTTTATTTGATTAGATATTTGGTTATATCAATCACCAAATATAAATATAAATGTATGACAGTAGTTGAAAAGGAAATTAACATTTATTGCAGATGTTTTGTCTTAAATAATTATTCTTAGTGTGTTTTTATTTTACCTGCATGTGTAAAACACTTGGCTTAGGGTGGAAAACATTGGCTCAGTGGTTAGAGCGTTCGACCGCAGACCGGAAGTTAACCAGAAGTTCGCGGGTTCCATTCCACTGAGTTCACGTCGAGTGTCCTTGTAGAAGAAACCGAACTCCCCGTTTCTCCCACCATTGGTCTACCCATCATGGGTAGCAGCCTGCTGTGGTGTAATGCAGCACACAATTTTCCCGATGAGGGATTAATAAAGTAAATTTAAAAAAAACAAAAAACTAAAATTAAGGATTAAATAAAGTGACCAATTTTGTCCTTATTGAGAAAATCATGAAAGATTATCTTTGACAGGAATAACCTAAACAATATTCACAGTTGGTGATTATTGATTGGGGTAAATTTGTAGCCATGTTTTTTATTTGAAAATGACAAACAAATTGGTTGTAAAATAATTATAATAATGAAAAACCTTCTTATCAAAATCAGAATCAGAATGCTTTTATTGCCATGTCAATGAGAATATCAGAGACTAGGAACTTGCTTTGATACAGCTGTGCAATATTATAAGATGAAAATAATAAAAAATAAAAAAAATTAAAAAAGAAATTAAAAAATTATTCCATGCTTGCAACCAGCATAAAAATGTCTCAAAGCAGTCTATCTTCTAATTTATATTAAAAAAAGGCGCTAAATCAAAAATTTTTGTAACACACAAGATATATTAAAAAAAGCACATCGATGTTCAGTATCCATGTGTTTTAAAATGTTTTATAAAGCCTAAACCTTATATATCCTTGAAGATTATTTAAATAGAGAACTTCTGAGCTAATTTTATACACATCTGGTTAAATAGAGCGCAAAACAATCCTCGTACGCTCAAAGAACATGTAAATCTTTAATGAGTATTCAATTGTTGTCAATTGTTAGCAATGGCGGATTATGCTGCATGAGTTCTGAATCAAGCAGTGGTGTAACACGCACATAAACACAGTATCACATTTGACATTCCCCATTTCCTTTCACTTTTTCCTAATTTTGTTCCCTTTTCCTTCTTCCTTTTTATTTCACTTCTCATGCTGCTGTGAATTCCCTCAGCTTATTTCTGTAGTCGTGCAGTTGTGTGTGTTTATTTGTTTTGTTTTTTTGGCTCCATTACAATATCTTTGAACTGCTTTGGGATTTGAATTAAGATGATCCTGCTGGGAGGTCAAACAACAGTCACTTACTTCAAGTTTGATCTAATTAGACCGACAATGGAGCCTCCATTTTTCAGACTGCATATTGTGTTAGAGGGTGGAAAAGGGGATAGATTTTCCACCAAAAATGGACCATTAAAATCTGCCACATATACATTCTGTAAAGAATGAAGATGGTGATACAAAGATAAAAAAACAACAACAAAAATCATGTCAGCTTTCATCTTGAAGTTATTATCACATCGCTATTTAAACTAACCGCAGGATGCCCTATTTAAAGCTTTTTATGCAGTGATCTTTGCAGTGTGTGCATGTGTGTTTGACTCTCTTAATGCGGTCCTCCTGCACCCTCTCCTCTTCTACATCTTTCTCATTTGCATTTCTTATCTAATTAAAAAAAGCCAATCCATCCCCCACTACTTTTTTCCCCCATCATGTCTGTTGAGTATTTAGAGATCAGAATACAAAGTGGACCTTTGAATTGAAGCTACATTTAAAGACGATTGTAGTCGTGTGCATGCACATGGCGCTAAAGAAAGCCAAGCCCTTCGTATTTCCACTTCTCTTTTGTTGCTTTTAAGACTGCTTTTCTTCCATTTCTTCTTCTTTGCTTCATTGACTTTCTTCTTAAAAGTACACATACCATCTAGTGTCGACGAGCACACGTACACACATACAGTCATGCAGAAATGTTGTTGCCACATCTCTCCGCAGAGTCATAACAATCAGAGTCGAATCGCTTCCCTTGCCATGTCCTGTGCGTACAGTAGCGCATATCTGGCACAGCAATACAATTCCATTAAAGTGGTCGAGTTTGCCCCTTAATGTTTGCACGGCGTAGCTTTTGCCCAGCTCTGCACCATGTTTCGAGCAGTGAGCTGTGCTAAAAGACAGAGAACGTAGAGATGTGGGCAGTAAGAGTGACATGAATTAAATATCCCTCTCCCTTGTTCCACTCGCTTCACTGTTATGATGGAAAGCCCCGTGGAGCATGAAGTCAACCTTAATTGTTCCGAAGTAGCACGGTCGACAGGCGCAAGGATGGATGGATAGATGGATGGAAGGGAAAAAAGAGGAATGACTTGTAAGAACCTCCCAATGTTATGGGCAGAGAACAAGCTGTGGGTACCTTTGGGGGCTCTCAGGAAGATGGCATTATCCATGTTTTATCAGCACACTTAGTTTATTTGTATCTCCATCTCTCTTTCTGGCTCTCTTCTTTTTTATTTCCCAGTTGACATAATGTACCTCCAGCACTTTGCTCTTAAAACTTCAGCTCCAAAAAACAAGGATGCTGCATTGAATCCATTAGAATGGAAGGCAACTTAAGAGGTTTTTTTGGGGTAAGACAAAAAACAAACATCCATTTTTTTTTTTTCTTTAAGAAAAACTACTAACCATAACAGTCTTCTTGTCGCTTCTATGGCATTAAGGTGGAAGGGCAAGAGTTGTGGCAGGGAAGCCAAGACTTCCCTCACCCGGCCATATCTTCCAGTTCCTCCGCGAGGATTCTGAGGTGTTCCTTTGCAAACCGCAAGATGTAGTACCTTCTAAAGGAACTAACCACCTACAGCTGGTGACCATTGGTGATAAACTGAGAATTTTTTTCTTCACCGTAGTGGACAGACGCAGCATCGTAATTCATGCAGATGTGGCTCAGTTGATGTCTCGTTCCCTTCCCTCGTTTGTGAACAAGACACCAAAATACTTGAATCACTATGGGCTTACTGTCCCTTTTTTAAAAAAGAGAAAAGAAAGGAAACAACATTCACTACTATTAAAAAATGAAAACGTGAACACGCCCACCAACCCTCCTCCATCTTAATCGTCACACCTCTTTCATGTTAGAGACATTTACAGTGACATTTTTCCATATTCAATTGCAAAGCATGTTAAAATCTAACAGACATAGTTAGGTACATAATTTGCAAAGTTTTTTATCTGCATTCCAATAGCAATAAGCATCCTTTTACTTCTTTGTCTCACTTCTTTAAACACTGCAGCAAATGATGACTTTTTGGCAGAAACTATTTTTAGTTTCCAGGTCATTTTCCTACTCGTCTTAGCACTCTCGGTTCTCTTAGCTGCAGAGTCCCTAGTATGTAGTCCTTAAAGTGTCTCGTCGCATCATGTTACTGACATAGTGCACCAAGCTCTTGGCTTTAGCAATGGTGCTATTGGAGGATTCAGCTAACTTCTGTGTTTGTGTGAAGAAAATAAGGATAAGGAAATGACTCAACAGCTTTTTCTTTGAGTAAACAACAACATGGAAGAGATGAGCGTAAATGTAAATTGTTGGATGCTGTATATGAAGAGCTGATGAAAATTAAACGCCACTGGGGTTCTTTTAGCAAAGTGGTTAAGTAGATGGTATGGCTACTAGCGCTAAAGAATTTGATGAAAAAAAAATGAGTTCAATCCTAGACATATGTTCAAACAATTGCAAAGTTCACGCAGAGTTTCAGCTTTGTTCTATGCTTTACATCAGGGGTGCCCAACCTTTTTTGTCCCAAGATCTACAGTACTTCACAAATATCAAACCTCCTGAGATCTACCAGTCCCATGTTACCATCGCAAACCCCAACAGATCGTTTCCAGCCTGCTGTAACTACCCCTACAGCACAATTTGTTACATACGCACACACTCACAGTGCTTTGTGAGGGGGAGGGGCCATAGCAGCACCGCGGGCTGCTTATTGATTACAGGCTTAACAACGTGATTTCACATCACAGACTCAAAAATCTCCACGAACAGCAGAATAGCCGCTAGATTGACACTTTTTTGGAAAAAAAAAAAACACTCCCTAAATTTTAGCAACTCTAGCAGCTGACTTCAGGGCAGATGTCATTGTGAGGCTGATGATAGGCTGCCGCCAACTTTTTTTTAAACTTTTTTTTCAATGCTATGCGATCTACCCATAATGCCTTTGCGATCGACTGGTAGATCATGATCGACAAAATGGGCACCCCTGCTTTACACAATTCTTGAAGTAATTTAAAAAAAAAACACCTAGAAAGAAGTTTGCGCTAGAAAGAAGAGGAATGAAGATTAGTAAGAGTAAGACAGAGTACATGTGTGTGAATGAGAGGGATCCAAATGGAAAAGTGAGGTTACAGGGAGAAGAGATAAAGAAGGTGGAAGATTTTAAATAATAATAATAATAATAATGTATTTTATTTATAATGCACTCTATACTTGAAATCAAGTCTCAGAGTGCTACATGGATTAAAACATTAATACAATGTTTTTATTAATACATTAATAAAACATAAATACTTGGGATCAACAATCCAGAGCAAATGAGAGTGTGGAAAAGAGGTGAAGAAGCGTGTTCAAGCAGGCTGAAACGGGTGGAGAAAAGTATCAGGTGTGATGTGTGACAAAAGAGTTTCAGCTAAAATGAAAGAAAAAGTGTACTAAACCGTGGTGAGACCATGCTGTTTGGTCTAGAGACAGTGGCACTGAGGAAAAGATAGGTAGCAGAGATGAAGATGCTGAGGATCTCGCTGGGAGTGACCAGGATGGACAGGATCAGAAATGAGTATATCAGAGGAACAGCACATGTTAGAGGTTTTGGAGATAAAGTCCGAGAGGCCAGACTGAGATGGTTTGGACATGTACAGAGAAGAGAGACCTAGTACATCGGCAGAAGGATGATGGGTTTGGAACCACCAGGAAAGAGGGCTAGAGGAAGACCAAAGAGCCACCAGGAAAGAGGGCTAGAGGAAGACCAAAGAGGAGGTTCATGGATACAGTGAAGGAAGACATGAAGATAGTTGGCGTGACCAAAGAGGATGCAGCAGATACGGTTAGATGGAAGAAACTGACTTGCTGTGGCGACCCCTGAAGGAAAATGCCGAAAGGAGAAGAAGATTTAAAAAAAAAAAAAACACCTGTTATTCTGGGGTTTTTTTTGGGTTTTTTTATATTTGTACCTATTAGCAACTTTGTGGTGGTAAACTAGTGAATTCCGAGTTTTAATGAAGTGTGGTTCGTTGAAGTCAAGAGCAAAATGAAGCAATTTTAACTTGGCCAGTGCGTCTAGAAATGAAATGCTGAAAGATGCTTTAAATACTCCATTAAACCAACAAAAATTGCAACATCAGGTGATAATTCTGCCTTGGGTTCCTCGCTATGAGCGACATCTTTCATAGTACATACCATGTCATCATTAAATAATGAGTGTAGTTCAAAGTTGTAGTTTATTGAGGTTCAATAAATTATCTTTCGCATTAATTAACGTGTTATCTGTCCTTTAGTTCATCACTACTTCCACACTGCTCAACCTTTTTTTTTAATTTGAGAGAGTTAGAAGGATTCAGAAATAACCATGTAGAGAGACCATGAGGTAAGATGGGAATTTGACTGAAAGAGGTGAGGGAGCGAGGGAGGTTTTCAGGGTCACCGTTGACAAATGGGCCTGCAGAGTTGGCTGTAGCTCCAGGGAGCACGGACAGTTAGGTCAGCATTCCCAAAGGGGGAAAAGGAAATGGGGTTTTTACCTGTGAAAGTATCGAGGAGAGAAAGCGAGAGAAATAAAACAAAAGAAAAATGTTTAGAGAGAAAGTGAACAGTCTATGTGGTCAAAATGTCTGTGTTCCTTTAATGCTTTTTTCCCTTCTAAAAGATAAATGGTGGGGTTGCCATTTTGTTTTGTGAGACCACGGCAGTTTAACCCCACTTTTTTTCTTTAAAAGTTTTTTTTTAAACTCTGACACTACATTATGCTGGAAAGGCCTCTTATTATTTTTGGCTAAACAACTGATTAAATCAATCATAAGTTTGGCTTAAATCTTTTTTGTAAAGAAACGTGTTGCTTTTATAGAACTTTGTTTTGTCTTCTGAACTGCTTATCCCTATCTGGGTGACGAAGGTACCAGAGCCTATCCTATGATTTAAGGCAAGAGGCAGGGTACACCTCAAACATGTCACCAGGCCACATAAACACAGACAACCATCCACACACTCTCATTTCCAGGGGCATTTTGATCGCAGCCAATCAACCTAACATGGATATTTTCTGAGAGAGGGAGGAAACCGGACTACCTGGAGAAAAACTTTGTAACTTATTAAACATTTTAAATGACTAATATGGTAATAATGGATTATTAGCTGATACCTGCATATCATTTCATGAAAGAAAATCGAGAGGGCATCCAAAGTTTGGCAAATGTTGTCAATTTTTTACCTTAAAATTGTCAATTCAGCATCTGCTTTGGATCCCGTATTTTTTCCGAGCTCTCTCCAACTAGTAAAAGTCATTTCAATAGTAAACATTTGTTTAGTCCTCTGAACCACTTAGTTTTTTTCTTAATCTAGGATAAGACTAATTTGAGGCAATGCAACCACCAGGTTATACACACATAGACACACACACACCAGACTTGGTTTAAGAACCTAGTAGAGGATGGAATAAAAGACTAAGCGTAGCAATTCATTTTGATCAGAAGCATCTGATACCGCCGACCTGAGGGCATTGAAATAAAACGAGAAGATAAGACAAGCCTCTGATCTTGGTCGATAATTCAACAGGCTTTCCTGATTTTTCAAGAGAGACATGAGATCATTCAGTTGGGCACCTGTTATTGCAGAACACTCTTTGACAGCTCTGTTTAAGCTGTTTTTATTTTTTACAGATAAAAATCAAGTAATCAAAGAAAAAGTGACAGTAGTTGCAATTTCATGACACACACATTTTACTCACATTAAAAGAACAAATTTTGTATAAAATATCTTTCCTCGGTTGGTCTTTTTTTTTTTTAACAATCATTGCTGTATTGACATTAAGCTTGAGTTTAGGATCAAACGTTGTTCCAAGGTATTTATCTGTACATCTTAATCAATAGAACCCTTTTAATCATGAATGAAACTCAACTGATTATAAATCTCTGTTCTTTTTTTTTGTTTTACTTGCCTCGGTTAAAATCGAAGTAGCCAAAATTTCAAGCCTATTTTTGGCAAATAACTCAAAAATGCAAATGTAAAAAATTGAGTGCAGCTGGATGCAATACCCGTTTCTTATTGAGTGTTTATAAATGAGCTACAACAGACCTCACTCACTTGTCAAAATAAATCCAAATTTTAATGTCTAATTACAACCTTAGCATTATACATAAGAAAATTGGGCAATTTTTCAGTAAGCAATTGTCATGTTTTCACATTTTAATTTCAATTGAGAAGTTTTCAAATAGCTTAGCATTTTATTAAATGTCTACCACCAACAAAACCAACGTGTTTATCTAACTTTGGTCAAGGATCAACACTCTCAATCACATGAAAATACACTTTATGTCAGTTCCTTCTCTCCCCGCTTTTTTAAAACACAGCAATAACGCGAGACATGCCAAGCTTACTTTTTATTTCCACAGGGATGTGTTCCTGTTTAGTGTTTCCAATATTTTTCTTCTTTTATTTTGCGCAAATAACTTCGCAGTAAACCAATAGATCACCCCAAGAGTGAACTTGCTGGCGCCCATGTAAACCATTGCATTGTGAGAGCTCAGGTAAGAAGTCCTTGAGAGAAGTGATCTTTTATTCGCCTCCCCGCAATAAGCCCACGCTCTGCCTGGCTGACCCTGGCTTTCTACATCTGAATGTTGAAACTTCTGAAAGAACAGAAAGAGACCGAGGTTTGTTGTTAAATAGACTGAATTAATAAAAAACTGACTTTTCAAAAAACTCATTTCAAATCAATGATGAGAAGTCACGATAAGATGAGGTTTTTGTGTGCGTGTTGGCGTTCATCGGGCTTGTGCGTCACTTTGGTTGTGTGGATGCAACGTGATCTACCGCTCCACTAAGCCATTGCTTACAATTATATGCATGTATGGATGAGATATTAGCCATTTTCGAGCTGGGGGAGACGAAGAGGGTAATATTTGGGCACACCCAAAAAGAAATGTACCACACAAGTTTTACAAAACACTTCTCATCTACCTTTTAGTACACAAAAAAATCCACACACCGAACTAGAAAACTGTTGAAATATTTATTTACTGTCTGTCTAAGTTTTTCCATTTATGTGAAGGTTGTTTTCTGACCTTTTGTCCTCAGCACACGCACAATATTCCACAAATATTAGGCACATTCAGGAACTGATGAAGATTAAAAGCTCTCTCATTTAACTGTAGTCTCACACCACCCTCACCTCACCCCTGCAGCATACAGACTGTAATTTATTGCTGTTTCTAAACACATACACACACACATAAATGATGGCTTTGCAGTGCTGTCACTGCAGAGCAAGGCCATTTAGCATTCTACTCAGTACACTGGAGTATGTGTGTGCTTCACTGTACCTGATCCAATCACGTTGAATATTTCACCAATGTTAAGATTTTCTTAATCAGAATCAATTCTAGCATGTGAAAAAGGGGTTAGATTAGACAGACTTAAAAATAGAGGAACAACCATTTGTTTTAAGGTTTGTCACCATTTGAGCACTTCTAATTTCCACCATTTGACTGGCTATTTATAAAAATGGATATAAATATATCAAGATTGCTACTAAAAAATGATTTATCCCTGGGGCAAATTTGAAAAAAACATTTTTCTGGATATTACCAAAATATGGCTGCACAGTGCAGTGGCCAGTTAGTACAGTGGCCTCACAGCAAGAAGGTCTGGGTTCGAATCACAAGTGCGGATGAGGCTTGGAACACTGGCCTTTCTGTGTCTGAGTTTGCATGTTCTCCCCATGTATGCGTGGGTTTCTTTCAGGTACTATGGTTTCCTCCCACTCTCCAAAAACAGTCATGTTACGTTAATTGGCCGCTACAAAATTTTCTGGTGTATGGTTGTTAGTGTGACTGGTGACCTATTCAGGGTTTATCCTGCCTCTCGCTTTGAATCGGTCATAGAACCACCTCATCATAAACCCTTACATTTCCTAAATAGAACAGATTGAAGCCAATTAAGATCTTAAATACAGTTCCCCTCTATATTTCACCTCATCATCACTCTCACTACCCTCTCAGATTGGAAGAGATTGCTCTTGGTAAGCTGCGGAGGAACCACAGCTGTTCACATCCATGACGATGCCAAAAGGAAGCAGGTGGTAGAATTTAGGCAACTTTAGGTGCCTCCTTCACCTGAAAATGTTGCATTATGTTCACCTCCAACATGTTTACAAGGGTAACGTATTAAATCTAATGAGTATCAAAAATTTAACCTAAGACTGAGCAGTTTTAAAGAAAATCAGAAAAAAAAATCTTTTGTCGTGTTTAATTGTGCAGACAACACTAACATGGTGACACACACACACACACACACACACACACACACACACACACAGTGTACAGGAAGGATTAGTTTAATTTGCACTGCCTGTTTTTTTTTAAAAAGGTATTTTTGTGCTAAATCACATTTTAACAACGACCAAATTTAAATAACGCACACATTCCAACGAACAAAGATTCCTACTTTCCAAAGACAAACTCCGCACCCCCCCAAAAAACATCAAAAACTGAATCACATGAGCAAAACAAATTTTCCAAACGTGTCATTTTATGAAGGTCTTTTTTTTTCCATACTTAATTCATCACTCAATGGGGAAATTTGTATGCTGCATTACACCCCAAGGACACCTAGAAATGAGCTCAGTAGGATTCGATCTTGCAAACTTCTGGAGAACTTCCGGTCCAAGGACGAACATTCTTGACAAGTCAAAACAGTCAAATCAATATATTGTACTTATGTTATGATTTGTGATTAAATATATACTCTTTTTGTGGGCTTTGGTTGTAGAAAATGGATCAAAGTCATTACTACCATGATACAACGTGAGACATATGCTACATTTTTTCAAAAAATAATTTGATTACATCAAGCATCAAAAGTTGAAAGTAGTATTCCTAAACTTTTCAAAAACAAATGCATACCTTTCTACATTAAGAGTAAAAAGTAAACCAACACCTCTAGACAAAATCTCATTTTTATTCCTTTCCACCGTCTAATGTTTCAGAACAATATAAAATATATATAAAAAAACAGAGCAAGAAATTAAACCCACTACATTTATAATTGGATGGCATCTTTTTATTGCTCCCCCTACTGTTTCGGCTCTCCGCAGTGTTTTACAATCGCTTCCCCAGTGAGTCTCTCATACCCACACACACAAATTGTGGATGTGCTGAAGGAGCTAAATTGTTTTCAAGGTCTCTTCTCAGCTTGTTGCCACGTATTCTTTCAAATGTCGTGCGCATGTGTGCGTTGCTAGGTTTGTGTGTCTGTGCGATCGAACTGTCAGGCGCTCTCTGTCCCCGTGGCGAATCATCTGTCTGCTCCTTAGGGGTTGTCGGCAGGTGCTCTCTAAACAAGCCTCCCCTTGGACACCTCTGTCCTTGTGTCTGTCTTAAAGTGCCTACATCTTTCTCCTTTAACTCTCCGGAAACCTCTTGTGTACGTTGCAAAAAAATTGGATGTGTCATTTCCAGAATACAAAGAGGTCAAAACTTTTTGGACAAACAGAATATGTTGTGTTATTATTGAGTCACATTTTTGACAGTTAGCTTTAAGTTTAAGTGTCTAGTTTGGGTTATCGTAGTTGGACAGTAATATGATCATCCTCTGGAAATAATTGTAGCCCCAACAAATAGATGGCGCCTCATCTGAATGTACATAGCCTAACTGGTCTTTCTAACCAAACCTTTACGGCTGTTCCACAGGGACAAAGATCAATTCGCCAGCATTGCAGGCAGAGGGAATAATGAGGCTTTTCCATTGATTAGAATTTAATTGAGTGGCAGCGATGGGCTGAGGAAAGGAGGAAAGGCTATTGAAGTCTCTAAGCGCTGCGAGGCTTCCCCTTCTCACCCTTCCATTCTTCATAATAGAACTCTTTTCATTTTCCCCTCTCCTTCGTCCTGCTCCCTCGGCCTCTCGGCCACTGGTTTCTCAGTCTGATTTCTCTGCACTCTCTCTCTCTCTCTCTCTCTCTCTCAGTTTCTGTAATATTGAAAGGTCTGCAGACACGCTGGAATCAGGCCTGTCATTGTTCCTGGCGGTGTCGCTGACTGAGTGCACAGGCCGCTGGAAATGATAGAGTTGAATGATTACAAAGTCTTGCGGCGCTGAGCGCAATCACACGCTGGCAATTTACAACTTAATTCAGCTCAGTTTGCTCTCAGACACACAAAAACTCCACACAAACATTTCTCCACCTGCACTAAACGGGTAGTTTACCCCATAGACACCTGGGCAAATTGGTAAACTATACTTTATATACTTCATTTATATATGTTACTGTTATTTGTTTATTATCCACTTTTTCTTTCATCATTCCTGCTACACTGATATAATGAGCAACATGTTGTCATTGTGGTACAAAAACTTTTCTCAGATCCTTTACACCAAGTAATTGATCCTTTTTGTTAGTTTTTTTTATTCAAACTCTGGTAGGTGTGAGTAATTACAAAACAAACAGGTAGACTCTTTCTTTTTCTTTTGCCCTTATTGTTGAACTGTTAAAATTTTTCCCCAGATGAGGCAACTGTGTTCTTAAATTACAAGTTTTGGTTAATGGTGGTGCAACTTTGTGTATGTTTAAATGTTTTTTGCAGTTTAATCAAATTGATCAAATGAGAAAATGCCTATTTTCTTTATCAGAAACAGTTTGAAAGTTGAGATATATTCGTCATCTTGGCCGTACTCCACTCAGTTGAAATGCTGAATTTAAGCAAGAAGTTATGAGTCATTTCTTAATCCGAATTATTAATAGTCAAGGCAAATGGTGAGTTTCCATTTCAAAAACTTTTTGTAATGTAAATACACTTAAAACCGAGAACTTTTTTTTTTTTATCAAGACAATACTTTGTGGTGTATTTCTTTGTATATAATTGGTGAGCCATATTGTAATATTAAAAAAGCAGTCTACGTGGAAAAAAAGTTTGAAAATAACCAACTAAAAATATTAAAATTGGTCATAAACAACAAGTTAAATTGGATGTTTGACTTTGAAATCTCAGTGGATATTAACTGCCAGAGCACTTTTACTTTAAAGCATTGACGAAATTTATACTCTTAACATCCTGAGAACAGAAAAATTACTTCCGGCGTTACATTTTTTTCTACGTCTTTTGTGGGATCATTCATGTTTATCTGAGGGTACAATATATTTTGGTCAATTTACAAATGTATGTCAGGATATTTAATGGAAAGTTTACATGTGTGTCGCATTGTCTGGTTATCAAACTCTTTGAACAGTTGTTAGCACGGTGGAGCAGTGGCCTCACAGCAAGAGGGTTGGGGGTTCAAGTCTGGAGTGGGACGAGGCTGGAAACACTGGCCTTTCTGTGTGAAATTTGCATGTCCTTCCTGTGTATGTGTGGGTTTTCTCCAGGGACTCCGGTTTCCTCCCACCCTCCAAAAATATGCATGTTAGATTGATTGATCGCTACAAAATTGCCTATAGGAATGAGAGTGTGTGGATGGTTAAATGTATTTGGCAGACTGGCGACCTGTTCAGGCTGTATCCTGCCTCTCGCCTTCAATCAGCAAGAATGGGCGCCAGCACCCCCCGTGACCCTGTTAGGAGTGGATGATTCCGAAAATGAATGAATGAGTTATTAGGAACATTTTAATCTAAACCCATTTTGAGATTAACAATCAATGGGCGTAGTGTATATCCTATGGATAAGTAGTGAAGCTTTTATAACCGAAATAATGTGTTTAGTCCTCTTAGTTCTGTTTGAAACTCTAAAAAGAAAACTGAAAGTGATTTCAGTCTAATAGGTTTTGCAAATTAACATCTCGTTTTTCATCCTTGATGCATATTTTCCCCCACATCTTAAATCACCTACTGATCCCCCAAATAAATTGAAAGAGGAGTCATGTGTTTGACACGACTTATTTTGCATTTTATTCTCAATACCGCTGAATTATTTGCCTCCAACCGGCAAAATTGTGATTGAACTCTTCCCAAGGACAGCTGTAATAGCATTTTATGTCTCATAGTGGTGAACAATTACACAAAATGTGTGCAGGGTGTTGCATAATAAGGGAAATGTACTTTTCAAAGAGTGCACACTTTCTCTTGGACATCTTTTTAGTGTTTTATCGCTTGGTGCGTTTACAAGTGCATTGCTGTTCTTGTGTTTTAGCTGCAAACACGCCTTCTAACAAAAAGGTCACTTTCACTTTAAATTAGCTTACACACATCCCAAGGAGAAAAAGAGGATGAAATAGAAATGGAGAGATGGGCAAAGATGCGAATGGAGAATATTAAGGAGAAAAATGAAGTAAATTGTAGAATACCAGTTGCTCAGGATTAAATTAAATCCCTGGTTTATTGATTTTACTCATAGATTAGAAAATAGGCAAACAATTTACGGGAAAAGCAATCATAAATGAAAAAAAGAAAAGCTAAAACTGGAACTGTCCTTCAGTTTTTGGCGCTTTCTTTGCCGGCATAATGTTTTGGTTTTGTTTAAATGTGAGTGTGCATAGGCATATGCCAGTGAGTGGCACCCACCCAGAGGGCTCCCACCCTCAGGTAATGGCTCCATTAGAAAGACAAAGAGCTGACCTACAGGCTAAAACACCACCATTCCATTTCCTATCTTTATTCTTTTTTTTTTTAAACTCATTCTTTCACATGCACTCTGTCACATCTCTCCTTTGTGACATCCAGTCATGTATGACATAAAGCGACAACAACACTGGAAGATGTGTCTTGTCAGTTGGCTCATCAATCTATCATGTACAATTTCATCAGGCCAACCCAGGAGTGCACTTGTGTGTCCATGTGTGTGCGGGTCTGTGCATGTGGGGTTGTGTGTGTGCGCACATAAACAGAAGCAACCTCAGCAGCCTTTTGTTGGAGACAGTTATTAACCCTCTTACCCTCTACTTGTTATCTCTCCCACCACTTATCTCCAGTGTGTACGTGACTTTGTTGGGTGTGTATGTGTGAATCCGTTTGTGACTTGTCATTCATCTTGATAAATCACCAGTCCATCTCAATTGTAAAGAGATTGTTTAACGACTTGAACCCATTACACGCAGGATCTCCTCGCGGCTTACTTCAGAAAGTGGTTTTAATTGCCTCTCAAGTCTTCAATTTTCCAATTGTGCTTCATTTTTTCTATTTTGTGATTCTGTGTTCATTTTAAAATGGATCAGTTTAACACTAATTGTGGCGGTAATGGTGCGTTTAATAGGATTAACATGTTAACCAATGAGATTTCTTTTCAAATTACTAATATTATCAAATTTCTCATGAGAAAAAAAATGTGATTGAAACTAAAATATGAAAACACAGATTTTTATGAGGGTTTGACTTAATCTTAAAGTGTAGAGCACTTTTTATTCAAATGTCTAATTATGGGTTTTTCAGCTTGATTTTAAAGCAATTTATTTTTTAAGTACTTTGCAAACCATTTCAATTTTATTTGTCTGGCACAATATCACAGTTAAATGTTCTCAAAGGGCTTTGCACATAATTAATTAAAAAAAAAAAAGCACAATTAACAGCTAATGAAAGTTTAGATCAATTAAATCTAAAATAAAACAGTTCGCGTTTGCAGCGTGTGGCAGATGGGCTTCATTCAAACACATGTAGTCGTGAACTATAATTTTGGGTCAATTTTTTAACATAAGATATGTGTGCCTTGAAGTTTACATACGTACATTTTTTAAACTTTTTTTTAATAATTATGTTTGAAATGGTACCCTCGTCAACAAGTATTAGCTTGGTAATTAAAAAGAGAAGAAATCCTATAATTGTGTGATACAAAAGGAAAAAGGTTCAAACAAGTTGAGTTGACTTGTGGTTGCCAACGTTTCACACAGAGTTGTGTATTGAGTTAAAAATTTACTGACCCTTTCTTTCACACTTCCCACTTTACTGTTATCTTCTAATGTAACATATTCTCTACATTAGCCAGGGCAAGACCAGAGGGGTGACCTGAGGGCAGATGGGCGATTCCTGAGATCTGAAAAAAATGAAGAAATCGCCGTGTTAAACTCCAAAAAAGGACACTAACAAATTTCTGGTCTAAGTGAATTGAAACTTTAGAATTAAATTAAATTGAAAGTCCTTTATTGAACACTGAAGGAAAAGTTGAAACTAAAGCACACATAAATACAACATCTATTAAGACATTTTATGCTGCTAAAAAATTCTCAGTTTATTTTTGTTAGAATAGTTTTTGCTGCAGTTTTAAAATAATTGGAAAATGTATTAATGCCAAACTGACCAGTTTAGATTGGAAAAAAAAAATCTTTTGGAATGCTTCCTTAGGTGTGCTTTAAAACGTGCTAAATCATTGGATTTTCTTTATTTCCTATGTAAAGTGATCATTTTTGTTTGTAAATAAACTTTAAAATTGAGGTTTTTGAAAGTCGTTCAAGAACTCTATTGACATGTTTATATAAAAAAAAAACTACAGAAAAGTCTTATATTTATTAAACCATAAAAATTTTGATGTTTGCTTCATCTGTAGTTTATTACCATTTTAGACGTACCTCAAAAAATCTAAAAAATGAAATTGTTTTGGTAGACATTGACCAGAATGGAATCAATTTCAAAGGAGAAAAAACTCCATACAAGAAAATGCACAGATCATGTGCTGCCATGTCCAAAAAACAGATTAATTAAGTACATTGAGGAAACAAGAGTCACACTTAAATTTTGGAAAATACGAGTTATAAATGCTGCACAGTTGTTAGCATTGTGGCCTCACAGTAAAAAGGTCAAGGTTTAAGTCCTGGTGTGGAATTGAGGCTTGAATCACTGGCCTTTCTGTGTGGAGTTTGCATATCTGATTTCCTCCAACCCTCCAAAAGCATACAGTACATGTTAGGTTGATTGGCTGATGCGAACGTGCCCCTAGGAATGTATGTGGTTGTCTGTGTGTGTGGCCCCGCAACAGACTGGCAACCTGTTCAGGATGTACCTTTCCTCTCACCTGATATCAGCTGGGATAGGCTCCTCATCCCCTGTAACAACGTTAGGGATACACAGTTCAGAAGACAAAATGAAACAAGTTTTAAATTGTAATGCCGATCCAAGATAGTTACACAACTCTTTAATCTCAGACAAATCGTCCCATTTTTCTCCGCCCACCATCCCTTCCTATTTACAAAAATCTTTAAATATTGTAGTCAACTTACAGTATTTTTTAGGAAGCTTTGTAAAGGTCACAAGATGACCACTTGTTTTTTTAATCAGATAGAAAGAACCCCTCAGACGAGGAAATAAAAGTTAGTGAAAGAAAGCAAACAAGTTGGCTGAAGAAGGTGAAGAATTTTCAGCTTTGGAGTGTGAACATGATTGTGCGTCAGCCTCAACATAACCCTGCATGCCAGCTTAGACCATTCTGCTGACTCAAGCTTTTAAATACAATTACTTGTAGAAGCACAAAGTGTGTGTATGTCAGTGTGTGTGAACGAGTAAATGAAAGAAATGAATAGTTAGTTGTAAATCATTTCGCCAGCCCTGTGCATGTTTGTGTGTGTATATGTGTGAGGATTTAGGTTTTCTGTTCCCTCCAACTAAGCCTGTGTGAGGCTGAGTGTGACGTCACACAGCACTTCCCCAGATAATGCAGCTAGTTTTGTGTGTCTGCCTGAGAGAGGAAAAAGTTATTTCTTGTCTGAAAAGTTGGGAAAAAGTGGAGTTGGCAAAACTGGTTCCACACGGATGGTGGCAGGAATGAAAGCAGATATGAAATACAAAAAGATATGATATTCTTTTTCCTTCTGAGAATAAAGAGAAACTGTCTCCCTTGTTATGAGGAGGTAAATTTGTCAGCAAAAAAGCTAAAAGTGCAGCGCAAATGCTTATTTGTCTCCCTCCACAGAAACATACAGTATATCTATATAACATCTTGGCACCTGATTTAAAAAACACACACTCTCCAGCTGATATTACATATACTGTACCTACTTTTTTACCCATTAAAAACTCTAACTGTATGTTCCAAGTAACAGTACTGACTGCTTTTTAGTCATGCACCTTTTAATGCTACATTCAACACAAATGTCAAATGCAAATATTTTTCTACTGTTATAATTTTATATGATTTTGTATATTTTGATTGTGTGTATTTATTAATCATCTCTTGAGTGATAAACCATGCTTTTTATTTACGTCTTTTAAACGCCACTTTTGAAGAAATTGCAGTGATAGAATTGCGTTTTAGATTAAAAAACAGTCCCATCACAATGATAATTTTGATTCCTATAGCGTGCCATGTTTGTGTGCAAAAGGGCTTTAAAGCATTTGATTTGCAGCGCACGATGCACACCAATGCATGTGCACTTTTGCACCAGTTACTGTGTGCGTCCCTGATTATCCTCATTCTCTGATGTTAGTCTTTAAAAAAATTTTGAACGTTTTTGTTCAGGTGTGATCCTTTTCCCATCTGAGGACCCTTGATCTCATTTCCCGTGGACTTCATGTTGAACTCCAACCCTGATCTTCTGTCTGAGTGAGGGCCACTGTATTCAGTCTGTATGTTGCTGGCAAATATTTTTCTTTTTACTCGGTATGCAGTAGGTTTTACACTTCTTTTTCTCCTTAACAGTTTTTTTTCCTTTTTTTGGAGATTTTTTATTAATTTTAATTTTTAATTTTTACTCACTCTATTCATCCTTCACTGGGGAAATTTGTGTGCTGCACTCCTATACCACAGCAGGCTGCAACGACGACGCCAATGATGGGAGAAACGGGGGATTAGGTGTCTTCTCCGGGGTCAGGTCACGGGGCAACAGCCTCAGACTGGAAACCCAGGCTTCTCTCACCCCGGCTGTATCCTCCAGCTCAACCGGAAGGATCCTGAGCCGTTCCCCGGCCAGCTGTGAGACATAGTCTCACTAGTGGGTCCGAGGTCTGCCCCTTGGCCTCTTTCCAGTGGGACTTGCCCGAAACACCTCACCAACAATGCGTTTGGGAGGCATTCTAACCAGATGCCCAAACCTGAAGAAATTATTGATTTACATTATGTAATTTTTTTTTTGTCGTTAAATAATAACAGGGTGAGTTTTTTTTTTTTTTTTTTTTTTCAGAAAGGGAAATGACAAAACAGGTTCCCGCATCATTGCAAAATTCTAACTAACTATTGGGAGATCTTGTTCCGTGAGAAAACAACTTTTTTTTTTTTGTTTCCAAAGCAGGTCAGTGGCAGCCCTGTGGACTCACCCCAGGCCACACACACAATTACAAAACTGTACATATACAAATACAACATAAGTCTGAGTCACCCTACGATGAGACACTCAAAGTCTCTCTGGGGCTGTAAAGTACTCACACACAGTTAGGGAAGGGAATGTATCCAGCATTTGTTACGTCATTGCACGCACGCATTAACTCAGCAGATACACTGTTTTGGATTTCTTCCAGCATTAATATTGGGTAACTAATGTGTTTGCAAACAGTAGTGTGAAGCCGAATGGACTGACACTCATTAGCACGACTCCAGAAATAAGGCTAAAAAGACAGCCAAAATAATAATTAAAAAAAAAAAAACCTAACAAAATTGTAGTATCACATAATTTGCAGTTACTATTTACATGTCTATCTTTTTTTGTACTGAGATGATAAAATGTGAGCTTCTGATAATTTAAAAGCCATTACGGAGGTGGTTTCTATTTTTAGGAGTAGATTTAAGCTTATCATACTGGGATGAAAAGTAAGCTAAATACTCTGAAGAGGATGAAGAAGCACATGGCTTCAGTCTTTTGTGTAAAATCCATTACAAGACGAAGTGGAGCTGTCCATCTTAAGTATTAAATGACTGTATTTTTGGGCCAACAAACCACTGCTCAGTCAGAAAGCCCAAGGGGGATTGAGGTGACAGATGACATTTTGAAATGTGTTATCTTCCAGAGCGCCCCTTTCACATAAAGTGCAGAGGTCACAGCTTTAACATCTGCCAGACAGTTCTGCTTCAGTTCCCAAACATGTCTCTTTTTTTTTTAGAACTTCTGATCAACACAAATTCCTTCAAAGACAAATATCTCTATTGATATTTTTGTTAAATTAATCTTAAATTTACAGTAAAACAAACCATAAAACAATAGAAGTAACACAAAGAGCTTTCTTTTAAAACTATTCTTCCAAAGTGGCGACATTTAAAAAAAAAAAAAATTGTTTTTAATTTTTTTTTTTTTTTTTTATCAAAAATGTTTCTTTTTTTTCAAAGTGAGCCAAATCAGAAATATGCTTTTGATGCCTTTAGGAAAAATATGTTCAACATCATGATCAACAGGCGGATCGGTGCGGCGTCAGCAATAACTAGGACGCTGCATCGGTCCATCGTGGTAAAGAGAGAGCTGAGCCGAAAAGCAAAACTCTCTATTTACAAGTCGATCTACGTTCCCACCCTCACATATGGTCACCAGCTGTGGGAGGTGATCGAAAGAATTAGATTACGGACACAACCGGCCAAAATGAGCTTCCTCCGCAGGGTGGCTGGGCTCTTAATCAGAGATGGGGTGTGGAGCTCTACCATCCAGGAGGAGCTCGGTGAGCAGCTGCTCCTCGTCAAGGTCGAGAGGAGCCTGATTGGGTGGTTCAAGCATCTGGTCTGGATGCCCCCCCGAGCGCCTCGCTGGTGAGGTGTTTCGGGCACGTCCCACCGGGAGGAGACCAAGAGGCAGAACCCAGACCCGCTGGAGAGACTATGCCTCACAGCTGGCGGGGGAATGACTCATGATCTTTCTGGGTGAGCTGGAGGATGCAGCCGGGGTAAGAGAAGCTTAGGCTTCCCTTCTGAGACTGTTGCCCCCGCGACCCAGCCCCGGATGAGCGGAAGATGACTGAGCAGAACGGAATGTTTCTCACAGCAAAACAAGGACATTCAGATGTAAGAGCAATGATAAAACTGACACAAATAAAGACCAATAAAAACAAAATAAAAACAAAATCAGAATAAAATTAAATCAAATTGTGAACACAGAACTCCCCTTGTTGTGACACAGTAAACTATTTGCAGATTTATTTTGTAAATTTTTTTAAATTTTTTTTTTTTTTTTTGCACATCATGTCCCGCTGTCTGATTGGCCGTAGAGTGTTGTCAACCAAACTCCTCCCTGTCTCCTGTACCGTACAGAACGCCTTTAGCTAGCCAAATTTATATTAAAATTTGATTGCAAGCAAGGTGATTCTACCTGCAGCTCATGATGAAACACTCCACAAAGCTGTTGCAATTTTAAAATGACTGATTAAAAAGCAGTGAAATGATTGATACGTGATTTAACATGGAAACCATGAACGGGAAGTACAATAGGAATCTTTACAGAGAAGTACTCTCTCTCTTTCTAACAGTTTTGTTTCATTATTTTGACCCCAATGCATGGAGAACATTGTGTCCAGCAAACCTTCCCTGCTCTTGATCTTAGTTATTAGAAAAGCTACCACTGTGTGGTCATGCAAACTCTCTTGAGAACTGATTTTATTACTAGTGGATACCATTGTGTCGGTATGAGATCTGCTAGTGGAAATTGGAGCTGTACATTTTTTTACAAGTACTAAAAAAAAAAAAAAGCTTCTATAAAGTTATTTTTGCACAATATTACTGTAAATGTCTTCCCAAAATGTTAATTGTTTTTGTTTAGTGAGCTTGTTAAATACCTCTGGGGTGAATCTGAAGTCACTCTCCCCTGCTTGAGTTTCTCATCTGAAGAGTGCTTTCATTATAGGGTTCGCCATTTGTTGCTTGTATGGACGGCTCAAATGGTCCAAATATTTATCTCTGGGAACATTTCTATAATGAGTTCTGCAGGGAGCTTTTCAATGTTAGAACAAATTATAAGAGGAAGGCTGCATTACAGTGCATGGCTGTGGAGCTTGATAGATGGTTGCGTTTACTGGGGAAGGAGTGTGTACAAACTGCTGCTAAGTTGCATTATAGAAAATGTGGGATGCAGCATTTTTGGAGCTTGACTCATACTTGGACCAAAAAAAATCAGCATATTGCAGTCTCAGCTTTACATGCTTTAACTTTTTTAACTTCTTATTGATTCAGTCTGATTTTGTCCCATTTTTAAACGGTCCCAAGTTGCCTCATTTTAAAGTGATGAATAGCATCGTGACATTTTTAATTGAATTTTAGGGCTGTGTTAGGACTACTTGACCTTTTCAGAGAACAAACATATTTAATGAAAAATATACTGAAGGTTAATTAGTGTCAGACATAATTGCATACATATGGCTTAGATTATCTGAAGCTAGTCGGATGAAGGATGGTTGATGCATTACGCTTGTCTGTATAAGTGTGTATGCAGATGCCCTCCTGCACCCAAGGTTAATAGCTGGAGCAAAGCTATCACAGCTGCCATACTTTGATGAAACCTGTTTTAAACTCACAACTAAGAAAAATTGACGTGAACACAAGGGACACATCCAGTCCATCCACCTAAATACCTCAATTATCCTCACATAAGATTATCAGTTTTTTACATTTATAATTGACCACTTGGCCAGACTTTGCAAGCCAAACCACTGCAGGTTTATTGAGATCGATTTAGAGATGAGGGTTCCTTAATTTATTCATCAGAGCGTCCCAGGTAGAGGTCCAGGTGTCATCCTAACTATTGGCATATGGTGGATTTAAGGTGTATCAGAGTCAGCACTAACGCCTCACCGCATTAGTGCTCTTAATACTAAATCAACAACTCTTTGAGAGCCCATAGAGAAAAAAAAACGTAGAGAAAGAATAAAGCAATTCTCTATTTCATTGTCCGTCTGTGCATAATCCATTTATGCATCCAGTCATCCATACTTCCAGATATATAGATATATTTTCAGAACCCTTATCATAGAAAGCATGATCATATTAGAGAGTAAGCCTTTTAATATTTGAACAAGTGTTAGTCAGAGACCTGAGGGAGACAGGCAGGGAAAGTGTCTCCTCTTGTCATTAATCCCTTCTTTTACCTCCCTCTTCATCTCACCGTTTTCTTCTTTTTTATCCCTGGTTAAAATTAAAGTAGAGGAAGCTGGGCCACAATGGCACATCATAGCGCAGGAGACAGATATCTAATCGTCAAAGACAGGTACAATAACGGTGAGATGGTGGCTCAGTGGTTAGAGCGTTCGTTCGTGGACCCGAAGTTAACCGGAAGTTCGCATCCCACTGAGTTCCCGTCTAGGGTCCTTAGAGAAGACACCTAACCCACCCTTCATCACCCGCAAGTTTTTCCCACCATTGGCACCGTCATAGGTGGCAGCCTGCTGCGGTGTAGCGCAGCACACAAATTTCCCGGTCAGTGATTAATAAAGTATATTTTAAAAAAATAAATAACAGCCAGAGTTTGGTTGGGGGTTGGAGCTAATTTGGTTCAAGCTAAGAATCTGACCACAATGTAGATCCTCATACTTCACATGCGACTAATCTAGGAACTTAAAAGCCAAGTAACTTGCGATGTTTATGCTTTCTAGTCCATAAAATGTTTAGGTATTGGGAATTCCAGGCCAGAATTGGTGTATGAAATAAGAATTTTATGCTAGGTGTTCTTGAAAATTAAATTAGAAATTCTTTGTGAAATGAAGTAAATCTGTTTATTTATTTCTTTTTTAAAACAAAGGACCAAGGCTAGTGCTACCTAGTGGCTCTGCTCAATTTTTTTCTGGTAGTGAAAGAAACCGTAAACGAAACAGAGTGAAAGAATTTTTTTTTTTTTGTCAATTTTATATGTTATCATAAACTAAGAAAATCCTAAAAGTGATCAGGACCAATAGGCTGCCAGGGAAGAGGGGCAATCTTTTTCTGCGAACCTTGTTCTCTTTCAAAATTGTGAAATTTAAAATCTGGCCATGGAAGAGAACGATGCAGATTAAAGTTGAAATTTTTTTATTGTCTTCTAAAAATCTAGTCTAATCTAACTCTTGTCCAGGTTGGCTAAACAAATCCAACACTAACTTTAAAACCAAAATTTTCCATTTCTTTGTTCTTATAGTCGTAATTATATTTGTAAACATGCAAAAACATCACACAGACATTATTGTTGCTTATTTTGTCATTTTTTTCCCACTTTAATTATGTGGTCCATCTTAACCAGAAATGGCTGGTTTCATTTTTCATTTAATATACAGTACGTACCAAACTGAAAAATCCACCCCAGACTTTAAAATGTTTGTGCTGTCTGTTGTCTCATGTTTGCTGTAATCAATGTTTAAACGTCTGGTGCTCGGTGTTTACTGTTCATTTCCGAGTGTGTGTTTGTGTAGAAGACCCTGGTGCTGTTATGGGCGCTAATGGCTTCGCTGAGAAAAACACTGCTGGCCATGATGTCAGCAGGGGTGTGAAGGCAACAGTAGGGTGCTGTGTGTTTGTGTGTGTGGTAATACACTAAGCCATGAATGTTGTAGAGTCCAGGGGATAACACGGTGAACACATTTGTCGATTTAGATCAGCGGGAGTGAGAAAAGGACAACAACACAACTAAATGGAGAGAAACTTGTGGCGTAGAAAAGATGGAAAGAGAGAAAAGCAATGGGGGAGAAGAGTGGTGGATGCAGTCATTTATGTCAGCGCCTAGAGTTGATGGTAACTGAGTAAAAAGAAAGAGACTTGTATGAAAATGAGAGCAGTGAGACACAGGTGCACAATGGAAGAAGAAGAGAGAAAGTAAGTGGTATGCAAGCTTGATAAAGCTGTACACTGATTTATTCATAACAGCAGAGATGTGAATTATTAAACAAAGAGTATTCAAACATTAAAACTGTTTTCATAGGTCATTTGATCACAGTTTGCGAAACTATTCTTGTGACCATTTATTGCATATTTGAGCTATTAAGTAAAAAAAATTTGAGGTCCCAGGGGTGTTGGCCCAGCGGCAGATTGTTGTCTTTTGACCGGGAGAACCTGGTTCGATTCCCGCTGTGCCCAAGCCGTCCCTGGGACCACGGAAAAGACACAAAAACAAAGAAACAACAGAAAATAAAAACCCTGAAAAGACAAAAAAAAATTATTTGAGATAAAAGTTTTTTTTTTTAAGTGTGAGAATGGTTGAAGGTAGTTGTATTTGTTTTGGGAGACTCTTGTTTCAGGAACATCTTCCAAAGATATTTTTTCCATTGGACTTAGTGGGTTAACTGTCTTGAAATGCATTTTTTTAACCATTTGCATGCTAGAGATGGGGTACGCCCTGAAAGCATGTCAGTATATCACATAGTCATACAGGGATGCAGACAATCACATGCGTACTCATACTGTAGGGATAATTCAAACTGCCCAATCGGCTCCATTTTTTGGTGGCTGGGTGGAAACCAGGACGTACACACAAACACGCATACACATGGAAGCACGTAAACGCCTAAGAGACAAGACATCATAGCTTACAGTGCAAGAGAAATCTGCCATTTTTTTTTTTTTTTGCAGAAAAAGGATACATACTGTATAATAATACATCAACAACTGTATTTAGTTATTGGGTGAAACTTTTTAGTGTTTCATGTTTGCTTCCAGTAATACAGTATGTTGATGCCAAATAAAACATATACCAATTTTTTTTGTATTCTTGCTCAGTTGACAGCTACCCTGAAGAGTATTAATGATGATTATTTTATACATATTCAAAAGTTGTCTTTTGGTGACCATTGTGAATTTAAATGGCCATCGACTGTAGCTACTGTGCAATAAAGAAGAGAATAAAAAACTTGACACTAATCTCATAGCTGATATATTATGCACAGAACTGCGTGATATATTACAAGATCGCTAATGAACAGCAGGCAATTAATGCGTGCCTTTTTTACTAAAAAATGTTTTATTCACCCACGACCATCAAATCAGTGGAAAATTAGGTGTTCTCATTGGTGCTTTTTCTATTTTTGGTTATTTTGGTTTTGACCATGCTGAGCTGACTTAGAGTTGTGGTGAAAACAATGAATCACTGAATGCAGTAGCAGGTACCTCCTTCTTTTTTCAAAAAGGTAATCAAGCTGATCAACAATTCCCCCCACAGAGGTATTTACACAATTGGTGAATAATTTAGCAGGACACAGCATCTGGAACATGCTCCGCTGTGAGCAATTTGAGGAACTGGCTGCAACACAAAGCATGATGTAAAACACGTAAATCTATTTTTTAACTAAATATCTTATTAATAATCTCAGCGATTTACCAGAAAGCAATTTATTATTTTATTTTGTAACATATACCCCCACCTCTACAGCTCTTGAAATTAAATTAGCAATGTAGCACTGGGCTTCTTACAGTTTATATACAATCCTGTTTGTTTAGTATGTATTTTACGATACTTTTAGGCCGTGTTTTGTCTTTGTTAAATAGATTTAGCTGAGAGCAGAACGTTTAGTAGTTTTTGGTGTATTTTGTATTCATGTTATGCAGAGCTTCCAGCACTACATAATCAGTTATTATTGTGTGGTAGAGAATGGGCCTAAAATGCCATCATCGCACCATCTGCATGTGTATTGCATTTATAAACGTTTTCTCCTGGTTGTACATTTTTCTACAGAATTATACCTTTTGTAAACGCTTAAATGACTGATTTTAGAGTAAATGTACAATTAAGCTTGATATTTTAAATAGTAGATTATGGACTTTTATATACAATATGTATGTATATATATATATATATGTATATATATATACATATGTATATAGAAGGGGAGACTGTGGCTCAGTGGTTAGAGTGTTCGCATGTGGACCGGAAGTTCGCAGGTTGGCATCCCACTGAATGCACTGCTAGGGTCCTTGGAGAAGACACCAAACCCCCAGTTTCTCCCACAATTGGTGCCTTCGTGGGCAGCCAGCTGCGGTGCAGGAGTGCAGCACACAAATTTCCCCGGTGAGGGATGAATAGAGGGAGTAAAAATAAAATAAAAAACAGACAAGAATGTTGGTATTTGGTACCAAGACATTATGGTATTTCATTTTTAAAATGTTTGTTTTGTCTTCTGAACTGCTCATCCAGACGAGGGTCACAGCAGATGCCCGAGTTTATCCCGGCTGATTTCTGGTGAGAGGCAGGATACACCCTGAACAGGCCACCAGTCTGTTGAGGGGTCACACACACAGAAAACCATTCACACACTCATTCCCAGGGGTAATTTTGTAGCTGCCAAACAATCAAACATGCATGTTTTGGAGAATTGGAGGAAACCCATGCATGTGCAGGGAGAACATGCAAACTCCACACAGAGAGGCCAGTGTTTCAAGCCTCGCCGCCCCTCTAAGGCTTGAACCCCCGACTTTCTTGTTGTGAGGCCACCATGCTATCCACTTTTGTACTTTGTAGCCCTAAAATTGATTTTCCTCTACAGTGACTGGTTAGTCTTTTACTTTAACCAATCACTGCTTTCAGGTTGGGACCAGATGTGATGTATGTAATGGGCTCCAACAGTCAGTGTAGTCTCTATTGGAGAGAGTAAAACAAACTTTTCCTGTCACCTGCAGGGCGACCACAATTTTTGCCTGAATAAACTTTCGAAACACTGTCTTTGTTCTGGCTTTAAGAAGTCAATCTCAGGAATTGTTACAAATATAGACCGTACAGCTTGGTCGAGTTTCTTTTTCAGCTACTGAGCTACAAGCATGCCCTGAATGGACACTTGGGTCCCACCTGCACCAGATGGAGAAAATGGACCGAAAATACTTTATTGTTCCCAGATTGGAAAATTACAGTTCAAATACAACCCGACTCAAGATATACAGTAGACATAGAAAATATGGTCTATTTGCATAAAAATGGTTCTGCTAATTGCAAATCGATCCAATGTCACCAATGAATTATTATTTGTTTTTTGGCATTAGTCCCAAGAAATGATCAACATTTTGATTCTATGAAACAAAAATTTGCATTGAATCACCATATTTTCAGTAGATTTTCTGATTTTATCAAGTTTATCTAATAGAAATCCAACTTGTCTCACACAACATAAAAGTCACCATAGCAACCAGCGATTAGATATTTTGCTATGAGAATCATCAGCATACTTTGTGCCTCTTTGACGTATTGCTTAGCTGAAACTGCCTGATGTATAATTCAGCATCATATCTTTTACTCTTCTACCGCTGCACCAGCGTCTGATTTACTTGGCTGAGGCTTCGTTGGGATGAGATGGTATGCTACATTACAGATGCAGCCAATCTGAAGGATAAGAGGAGTGGATGAGCCCTCTTTTTTATTTATACAGCTTTAATGTTGGCCAGTGGAACTTGGCTGCACCCGTTTTGTCTGCGGGAAAGTTTTCCTGCCAGCCAATCAACAAATAAATCTTTAGATTGCCATTTAGGCAAGAATATTTAGCTGATGAGATTGAATTGATGTACATTTGCTACCATTCAACTTTGACAGAGGGATGCCCACTGAAACAGTTTTTTTATGTTTTTTTTTCTTTTAAATGATTATTTCTTTGGGTATTCTGCATAGAATGGGGAAATTTATTCTCAAGTTCATTGTTATCTTGTGGGATTTTTCAGTTCTTGACCTCATTGTGATAAACATCCATCAGCTTGGATAGTTTAGTTAAATGGGAGCATTGTGCGTCCCATGTTTTGTTACGTAAAGCCCAATGCTATGGTGGCCTTTTCCCAACATGCTCTGTGATTTGCTCTCCTGCTCTGGTGTGATCTCTGCAGTGTGTGGCTGAGTCTATAATTCATAGACATTCACAGTCTTCCCTTTGAAATCTATCCATAATTGATTCTGCCTTTCCCAATGTAGAGAAGATAGTTAGGTGACTAGCCATCTCTGCAACCCGTTTTGTGTGTGTGTGCGTGCACTCACTTTTAGAGGATGCGGATGCGTACGCCGATGTGGAAAAAGAAAAAACAAAAAGACTTGAGAGAGGTTGGAGAAAGACTCTTAATGTGAGAAAAGAGCATGGCGCAGTGCAGTGGAAAGTGCAGTCTCCCTCTCTCTTTTTCAAATGCCTCCCTTATGGGCTTCTGAAGGAAACAAAGGAGCTTTACTCACCTCTCTCCACTACGTACTACCCACTCTTCTCATCCATCCATTCGCCTTCTCCCTTTTTGTTTGTCTGACTACATTTGTGTGATTTTCTTTTTTACCTTTTCCGCCTATTTCCCCCCAGCTTTCTAGCTCCATGCTTTAATGCTAATGTAGTTCCTTCAAACCCATTTTTTTCTAAACAACTCATTTGATGTTTTCATTCTCCATGGGCCAAACAAAAAACCCTCAAGTGATGGTGTGGAACATTTGGTATACCTTTCACCACCACGGGCTAGTTTGGGTCATCAATGCCACTCACAGCAATGATGCAAGATAAAGAAACTTACTGCAGGATAGTTGTGGAATTGAAGTTGGATTTTGATGCATCTTGTTTTTTCAACAGCTAGTGACCGTACATGATGCTAGGAGCATAGATTGATGCATAGATAGAGGTTCATTTTTGGCTCAGCTCGCTCTTAATTGGAAAGAACTGATGCAGCATCCTATTTACTGCAGACGCCACACTGATCCATGCTGCTGTTTTTTAGACCAATCAGCATCGCCAGTTTCACCACGGTTTTGTACACTTTTCCTTTAATTTTAGCTGAAACTCTTTTGTCACACATCACACCTGATACTTTTCTCCACCCGTTCCAGCCTGCCTGCATACGCTTCTTCACCTCTTTTCCACACTCTCCATTGCTCTGGACTGTTGATCCTAAGTACTTAAAATCTTCCACCTTCTTTATCTCTCCTCCCTGTAACTTCACATGCTTAATTAAAACTTTTATAGTTTGAATGGTGTTTACCAATGTTTTTTTTTGTTGTAATTTTGCATGAGACAAAAGCAGCGCAAACTATTTTTAACACGGAACCCCTTTCTTTAAATAAAACAGCCCATAATTACTTACAAAACCTGAATTAAAAATTAGCTATCCATTTAATTTCATCTTCTGAACCGCTGATCGCAGATGGGAAAGCACGGTTGTCATGGTCTATCCCGGTTTATTACAGACATGAGACAGGGTACATCACAAACAGGTCGCCAGTTTGTCGCAGGGCCACCCACAGACAACCATTCACACCCACACATTCCTAGGGGCAATTTTCTCAGCGGTCAATCAACCTAACATGCATGTTTTTGGAGGGTGGGAGGAAATTGGAATGGCTAGAGGAAACCCACTCGCACACAAGGAGAACATGCAAACTACATGCAGAAAGGCCAGAAGCTAACATATCCAACATATCCACATAAAATACTGCACATGTTCTTTTTACATTTAGAAATCCTGATTTAATCATTGACAAACCTCAGGAATGGATTGTACTTTAGAGTCTCATTTAAAGTCCTTTCTGAAGCACAGTCAGTGTTAGGCAATTCCAGAGGTAATACTGAGGCTAGTTTGGGTGTTAGTCAGTGAATGCCAGAGAGAGAGGGATCGGGCCGATAGCCCACTGAGCTAACGACTCCATCTGCTCTGCTCGCACACACCATTAGAAGCACAGCTGGAGACACACCTCTGCATGTCTGTTTTTGCGACTTTTTACTCTGCATGGTAAAGTATGAACGGATTAGATTGAAAGACAAACACGTTGGCCGGTGTGTAGTCGTCAATTTGGGAGAAAAATAACTAAATGGTAATGATAAAAAGATAATGAACTTAGACTTTACCTGTTATGCATCTCTTGTTTTTAATTGTTAATGTTTTTTCTGTCTGAGGTTGGAACAGCTTGATGCATATTTTCAGCATCGTTTGGCTCTCGCTCCCTCTTTCCTGCTGTCTCTGCATCTATTTTCTCTCTTTCACTTGCATTATCACTCTTGTTCTAATCTTCTTTGTTAGCAGGTTTGTGTCATTGTTTACTTGTTTTTTTTTTTTTTTTGTGCTTCTCATTTTATTCCAAACTCCCTCCCCATTTCCCTGGCCTAATTTTCTGCTCTTTTCTTCTTTACAAAGCCATTGCAGAATGTTTATATTGCCTGTCGTGCTGGCAGAGCTGCTACTGTGTCATTTCTGTACGCATTTATTTCAAATTGTTGCAAAAAGTAAAAGCTTTTTATTTTTATTCTTTTTTTTTTCAGATTTTAAGACTAGAAAAGTCTAGTAAAATGGGCATTACTTGTTAAAATTAAGACCAATTTAAATTGATTCAAATCGTTTTGGGAATTCCACTAAAAATTTTACTGTCTTAGTTCAATTGTTCTTTGCGTCAAAAAACTTTAAAACCTAAATAAACTAAACCATGCAAAGCATTCTACTCACCTTTTCAGAAATTTTTACATCTAGATTTTCTAAAATCAATATGGATGCTTCATCTGCAAGTCACACTTCTCCAAACAATTATCCTTTTCCCTTATCTTAACAAAAAAAATAAAAACTGGAAGATGAATGCAAACTGCATATATTGGAAAAAAAATGCTACTGCTAAGTAGAAGCTTTAGAGGAAGTCCAAATACAAGATATGTGGGTTTAGTGAAAAAGAACATGTGGTTACTGTGATAGAAAACATGCAAAAAAATAATTTTGTGACATCTTCTGATGAAAATTTTTACAAAAAAAAAGTTTCCCAAACCCATGATGCCATCAATATAATCTCTGCAAAAGATAAAGTTACGTCTTGCATTATCTCTGTTATTATTTATTTCACATATCTGTAAAAAAAAAAAAAAATTAAAGCACCGATAATTAATAATTATGTGGGAAATGTAGAAAATTTTACTACGTCATTCTTTGTACAAACACCAGCTTTCCCACACTCGTCCTCATGCATGTAAATCTACAATGTTTTGTACACTATGTTAACGTAGCCGTTGAGAAGAATACTAGTTTAAAAAATAATAATAATAATTGTAAGCATATTACTTTGAACTGTAAATGTGAATTTATTGATTTGATAGAAATATCGCACACTTAATAGTTATAATGCATTGTGTAATAAATTTCTGCAAGAAGTATGAAAGCATTAGATTTTCTGAAGGTTATTTAAAAAAGAACAGATTGGTAAATATGTGGCAAGAGAACAAAAAGCATTGGAAAATTTTGTTACCAAATATAATGGGAAAAAAATGTTTTAGATATTTTTTTAACTTGAGCACCGTCATTACAAAACCTAGTTTAGCATGTTCTTTCTTTTTCAATTAAACCCCATCTCACTGCGAGGCATGAGTAAAACAAGTGGGAATACAATTTTAATGAGAGCAAAAAGTACTCCAATATGAGTACAACTCATTACTGATTCTTAAACGTAGGAAATTGTGCCAAAACTACAATTCTTGTTTCTAGGACTACGAGACTACGAGACTACGAGGATTACGAGGACTACGAGAATTTTAGAACTACTGGAACTCCCACGCCGTCAATTTGACAATTAGCACTATGGCAATGACGTCATACATTGAAGCGCCTCAGTGACTGAAAAAACGTCTTTGTTAAATTCATTTTTTTCTCATCTAGATTTCGCCTGAGTGGCGAGACAACGGTTACTGGTTAACAGTGACCGCGCTACGGTCAGGCGCGGGAAAAAGTTACAAGGTATTTAATAGAGGCGTCAGAATGATGGGTGTGGGAGTTAGAGGAATAAATACACAGAGCTCGTTTTTAGTGTTTCATTTTAGTTAAATTACAACATAGGAACAATATAAAAAAATGTAGAAAAAGTCAAAAGCCCAGGATCCTGAAAGATCAATGTAGACGTCAACTTCTGAGAACCGTCAAATCGACGGAGTTGGTAGTTCTAGTGGTAATTAGTTTGAATGCCACCGTATAGTATTAGTTTCTACGATTCAGTGAACCAAATATTCACCCAACAAATAACATCATTTAGATAACTGTCATCTGTTAGCATTCAAGAAAGAATCAAAGGCATCAGCTTAAAAGAATTCAAAATAAAAGGTTTGGATGACCAATAGTAGCCATTTACTTGTGATTTTATTACACTAGTGATTTACCGATCTTTAGCCAGTCATAATTAACTGTTATTTTATCAGAATAATCAAAGTTCCACAAAGCTAATTCCAAACCTATTTTGTTCTCAAGGCACTTTTAAGTTGCACAAATAACAACAGCAAAGAAGACTTTTTTAAAAACATGTCTTCATGTGTCTTATTCTCATAACTTGCATTCCATATGCATCTGACATCTTTTTTTTTCTTCTTCTTCCAGCTTTTCCCCTATGAATCTCTCTTACACACAAATACACACACATAGTTGCTTTGCAGTCTGAAACCCTGTAGTTTCCGTGCTGACTCTGCCGTTATTACAATTTCTCTATTGTTGAATAATTTTCTGCAGACATTGGTGAAATTTGAACCGACACACACATGCAAGGTGCATTTCCATTCACCGTCACATGTGTTGCACAAGCCCACACGCAGGCAGAGACACACACCCAGGCAAAAACAAGTGTGTAATAAAGCACACAGTGTGCATTCAGCAGCGAAAGACAAACTGCAGTTTTTTTCTCTTCGTAAACTGGGACAATGGGGAGATTTCATTACCCAGTGTAAAATGCCTGGTGGTTTAACAGTGTCTTAGTACATCAATCCTTCCATCTCCACACCTCCTCCTGCATCCCTCGTTTGTCATCATTGTAAGTTAATTACCCCATGGAGCCGCTCATTTTCATGCATGCGGCTTTGTGTGTTTGCCGTGCATGCCTTGACTATACGAGGCATAAAATCCAAATCTAAATCACTGTGCGTGGATTGTTTTGATTTCTTGCAGTTCATTTTTAATTTGACCCGCCCATCCCTCGTTATTATCTCTCATTATACAAGTTTGTGCAATTGCACAGGCTTTTTGCCTGGTCTGGCTTACGATTAAACCTCCTGAATGTTCAAATTCGTGAGTCTAAACCCGAAAGTAATGACATACCTTTTGCTGCCTTTTCTAACTCTTGTGAGTGGTTTTCATGCAAATAAGGAACTGTTCTGCAGCTGCTTATTAACACATGTACCACATATTGTTCATGAGGAAAACATTCCAATTACTGGAAATATTCCAAGGGTTACCTAAGCAGTGTGTGCAGGGTATGGGCCGAATGCAAAAAGTCTGTCATTAAAAGTTGAGTTAAAGAGTGAATATATTTTGCATGACTTCTACGCATTGATGCTCATATGCATGGTTTTCTATGTATTTTATTTGAAGAGGATTTGTTATTCAAAATCAACTTTCTGGTGGTTTCTACCATTTTTTAATGTTATTCTCACATCAAATGCATTTTTGACGGGGTTTCCTGTTCAGTTTGCAGATTTTGTTATTAGCCACGCCCATATTCTAACATCATTTAGGGAGGAGACGGCAGTTCAGTGGTTAAAGCGTTCACGCGCAGAACAGTAGTTCGCGTCCCATAGAAAGCATGTCTAGGGTCCTTGGAGAAGACACCTAACCCCCGCTTCTCCCACCATTGGCGCCGTTGAAGGGCAGCCTGCTGCGGTGTAAGGAGTGCAGCATTTTTTTTAACAAGTGTTTTAGCTCAGTTCCTGTCCAAAACAAGAGTGACATTTTTATGTGAAGACACCAAAATCGGAATGTGAAAAAACATATGCCGTCTTTGCTAACTTGGTATTTACTCTGTATTTATAGCCTTAAATGAGATTTACGATGGTGTAAGACTTGACTGAGTTAGGGTAGGGGAAATCACAGTGTCAACAATGGAAGTAAAATTAAACATACAAATACATGAGCTAACAAAAGTTGCCATGTTTCTGTACATTCTATGAAAAAAGGATTTAAAATAGTTGAAAGTCAAGTAGTTCAACAACTTATTATCCAATTTAGCGCTCCAATTTTTTTGTAAACCTGGAATTGTTGACAGTTTAACATTTCCTATTAAATTGTGATTTTCAACCTAAAAAAGGAAACTAAATTTATATGGAACATATTTGTTCAAGTAATAAAGTTCAACCACTTGCAAAAAAGTTCATAGACAAGTTAAAATTACAAAAGGAACCCATTAGGTTGTGTAAATTCTTTCAAAGTAAATAGAGCGGCACATTACGTTCAGTTGTTGCAAGTTATGATTCCTCATAAATGATTCATTATCAAACATTGTCCTAAGTAGAGCAGAGCCCCTATTTCGCCAGCAGACAGGGTGACCATTGATTTCTAATCCACCCATGTGCCACATTAACTAAGAGACATGTGCTTTGCTCCCATTTCACATGCGGGATGCTTGTTCCTTTTCGAAGGTGTCTTTATAGTTCACACCTCACCATTACGACCGTCACCGAAAGCCACGGGAAGACCTTGAAATGTGTTTCAAACAAAATTGCCAAAGCAGCGGCATAAGATATCTATCAAGGTTCACCAGCATCACGGGAGTAAAGAGGGCTTCTTATTAAATCACATTAGTTCCATCGATTTTTGTGTTGGCTCGCTCGACTTTTTGTCTCTTTCACCAAATGAGCTTTTAACTCCCGGCCGGTTGCCGCATTACTCAGTGTATTACAGTAGACAGACCATAATGGTACTGTACCTTAAAGCTGCAAGGGAAGGAAAGTAGGTTTAGACTAAATGTTGATGCGGTGCTTTTTCTTTTAGGTTTATTTTTTGCTCAATTTACTGTTCTTATTTCTCTGTATCATACGTAGTAATTACACTTTAAACAACGTCTTTGAACAAGTTACGCCCCCCCTTGCAATCTTGTCCATTTCATTCAGCTTGAATACTCATTCTTCTAGCAAAAACTCTGCTTATAGACATTTTCAGCCGTTACCCGTACGGTCGGAGCTATAATCATGGTGGTGTGATTGAGTGGATTATACTGTAGATGGTGTAACGTGCACATTACGTTGTTAAAAAAGGGTTGGAGGACAAAGTGCTGAGTAGGGTGTTCACGCATTGGGTGTGCTTATCTATTTTTGCCTCCTGCTTTGTATCTTCTCACATTGTGAGTGCCTCTTCTATTCGTTTATCCCATCACACTCACGCATCTGTCCGCAATTTACAGACCCTGATGATTACTCCCGTGGGAAATCCCAGCAGGTCAGGGGGAGAAGCTGAGTAAAAAGATCAGTGAATGACAGATGTACAGGTCTTGTTGTATTGTCAGGCGCATCACCGAGCAACCTTACTGCGCTATTCCCAATGATGCAGAAATCAATAGGAGTTTAATCAATGGGTGTTCTTTATTGACAAGCAAAACAGGCTAGAAAGGCCCCGGCTGACACTGCGAACCAACAAACTAGACAAATCCAGGCTGCTTCCTACATTAACATTATGTAGGAGAGACGCAGCATCTCATTACAAAAGTTTTAAATATATAGAAAAGTTATATTTCTTCAAATACATGGATTTTAATAGAGTTTTAAAGGTTTCTAAAGTAGCTCATTAATACAAATGAAATTATTTAAATATTTGCAATAAGAAAAGAGTTTTTAAAAACTTTTCTAAACTTTTTATCTCATTCTGGTCAACTTTTTTGCATTATTCAAATGTTCACATAAATTTAAAATTTTATGTATAATCAATGCCGGTTTGTATTAGTGTTGATTAAAAATAATAAAAGAAATGTTTTAAATATTTAAATTTTATTTATTTCAATTATTGAAGTAATTTGCAGCAAAGTCCACTTGAAATAGAGCTCATGTACGTATATAATGATAATAAATTGGAAATAGCAGGATTAAAAGAAAACATTAAGCTAGCCTTTCTTTGAGCAAAGCAATCAATAGGAAAAAAATTAACTGACTCTTGTTTAAAAAATATGCAATTTAATATCCATCTTATTTTGATTACATGGTTCAAATTAGTCCAGATAGATAATCAGTTAAATTTTTTTTTTTTTGAAAACTTTATTTTAAGATTTTTCATTTTTTATACAGACACACACAAAAAAAAACAACTTTAAGTCAAGTTATATAAAGTTACAAAATAGAAATGATTAAAGAACATGTCAACCAGTAGTATCTATCTGAGACTTGTAAAATATTTGGATCAGACATGAAACAAAAACAAACAAACCCAAAACAAACAAATCACAAACATAAGCTGCAGCTTTCTCCATAAATACTGGTAAATAACGCATAAAACCTTCTCCCCTATGTAAATGGCAGACCCTCAATGTATGTAATGAAAGGTGCCCATGGTTTATAATATTTTTCTATTGAGCCCCGTTTACTATACCTTAGGTATTCAATTTGAAGACACATCATAGCTTCTCTGACCCACTGAACAAAAGAAGGAGGCTGTTTGTCCTTCCACTTCACTAAGATCAGTCTCCGCGCAAGGAGAGACAGAAAAGCCACTGCGCTCTCCTGATGCGAGTTAAGGCCCTGTCTGCTCGGGAGAACTCCAAACACTGTAGTGAATGGATTGGGATCTATTTTCCTCCCACAAAGATGTGAAAAAATTCCAAAAGCAGAGTCCCAGAACTTTTCTAAAGCAGCACACGACCAAAACATGTGAGCCATTGTTGCAGGTGACTGTTTGCATTTTGGGCATCGATCATCACTGCTGTTGTATATCTTAGCCAGCCTTGCCTTTGTTAAGTATGAGCGATGGAAAACTTTGAATTGTGTCAGACTGTGTCTTATGCAGATAGATGTTGAATGTATGCGGGTGATACTTCTGTTCCAGATTTCCTCTGGAATCTCCAGATTTAAATCCTGTTCCCAAGAGTCTTTCAAATGGTTTAATGAAGTAGGATTAATGTGATGCAATTGTTCATATATTTTGGAAATATGACTTTTGGTGATGGGTCGAGGCTGCAGGCAGTTTTCTAAAGGACCAGGAGATGATTGTGTTGGATATGTGGGGAAATGTTTTCCTACAAAGCTGCGGACCTGTAAGTATCTGAAGAAATGCTTCTTGGAAATATCAAAATTTGCACAGATGTTTTCAAAGGACATAAATGAACCACTTGCAAATAAATCAGTAAAAAACACTATACCTTTACTACGCCAGACTTTGAAACCAGGATCATTCAAGGCAGGTGGGAAGAATGGATTTGAGGTAATTGGTGCATAAATTAGCGCTTGCTTGAACTCAAAATGGCGGCGGCACTGGAGCCAGATATTCAGTGTGTTTCTGACCACTGGGTTTGTGAAGCTCATTTTTTCAGTTATTGGCAGAGAGGCACTCATAAATGCTACAGGTGAAGCTGGAAAACCCGAGGTAAGTTCCATGGTGGACCAAAGAGGTCCTCTGCCTTCTTTGAATGTATGTAGCCAGACAGACAGTTTAACAATATTTGCTGACCAGTAATAATAATCAGTTAAATTTATTAAATTGTTGGAAGGTTGGGGTTTGAGTCCTGGAGTGGGACAAGGCTTGGGACACTGGCCTTTCTGTGTAGAGTTTGCATGTTCTCCCTGTGTATCCGTGGCTTTTGTCTGGGTACGCCGGTCTCCTCCCACGCTCCAAAACCATGCATGTTAGGTTGAATGGCAACTATGAAATTGTCTCCAGGAATGAGTGTGGTGTGGATGGTTGTGAGTGTGTGTTTATGGTCTGGTAGCAGACTGGCGACCTGTTAGGGGTGCACCCTGCTTCTCGCCTGAAATCAGCCGGGATGGTTTAGAAGACTGTTTTTACTGTAAATCTTGTGACAGGATGATGACTTAAAACCAGCCTACAAATAAAAATAATAATTAAAAAAAAGAAAACTTTAAACTGAAGCAAAATTAATGTGGAGAAATAAAAAAGATGTATTTTAAAAAATATATTTGAATATCAATAACAATGATCAAATTATTTTTTTGGGGTAAAAAAAAAACCCCCTCAAAAACAGATAATGAACAAACGTTGGATAGTGAATTTCCTTTAGAATAAGTTTTATTCTCTTAAAGGTTAAGAAAATTTGTCACTTTCACTAGTGACAAATTTGTCACTAGTGAAAATTTGTCACTAGTGATTGTCACTAATCTGTCTCAATCATGACAATCAACAGTCATGATTGATTATACTATCATACAAACGGTTTTATTGATGCTATATTTTGCAAAGCAGATGTGTGACTGTCAAGCTTTAGCACTGGGAGGTTTCTATACCAGTAAACGTCTCAGTGAGCTGACCAATACATGCATCAATTTGTCCAGGGGATATGTCAAATTTTCTGTCTGTGACTGAATTTTTATTTGAAAAGTTGTATGTGTATTTCCGACAGATTGTGTGCATGTTTGCACTCTCACAAAACACATTCATGCACTTCCTACTGTGGAATCTATCAGACAGTTTCTCTGCGTGGCTAGCTCCTGGCAACATAACTCCATGTAGCTCTGACATCCCACGTCCCCCCATTTCTTTCCACTCCACCTTCCAGCTCACTTCCAGCATCTTCCCCCTCCTCATGTCACATCAGCCTCTTTGCTCTGCCTCATTCATTTTACGTTTCAAGCATCCAACATGCTCAGAATTTGTGACTTCGTTTTACCTGCACCCCTCCATTGCTGCACCATTTCAGCCTTTTTCTTTCTATCACTTGACCTGCCATCTGCTTCTTCCTCTTGGGAGCTGGAACACACTAGAGTGAGTTCAGGGATGATGTCCTGGCTTAAAAAAAAAAAAAAAAAAAGAAGTTGGCGGTAAAGTAGGAGGGAGGGAAGGAGTGCTGAGGGGGAAGAATAACACAGGAGGATGGAGGTGTAAATCTCAGCATGCCTTATTATTAATTATGCTTCAGTCACACAGCGCACTGGAGTAAGCTGTGCTAATTTACATGTTTTTGAGCAATTAATTTTTGGGCTAAAAAGCCATTTATCTAATTTTATTGATATTGGTATAAATGAAATACATATGTGACTCGGTATTTAGCAAATTGGGGTCAAATAGCTTAAAATTGTCCCTTATTTTATCTAAATCTTGGGCTCATTTTAAATTTAAAATTCTGCTTATGCTGTACGACAAATAATTTGATATGATCTGGCATTCCCCAGAGCAGAATTCATCCATCTTTCACCCAAGCAGCCATAGAAATTAAATAGATTGAGGAAAAAAAATAACACTCTTGTCTTCCCTTTTGGCACAAACTTTACAATTCTAAATCTTGAAGGAAAGACATGGGCGGGAGACACCCGCAATGAGGACCTATCACATGCTCACCTGCCAAGGCTAATAAAACTCCCTCATGATGAACACTCTAGTGCATTCCATGAACAGGATTAAGTACAATAAAGCTAAGCACATGGCATCCCCTGATACTGCAGCAGTGCTTTTGAAAGCCGCTAGTACGGATGTGCATGGTCTATTGCCAGTGTTATTTTTAGTTTACTTATGAAAGAAGTCAAACATCTGGGGTTTTTGGTCATGTGACAGCTTATGTGCGGGAACCGCAAAACAAAGCGCGAACAAGCAGTCCAGGGGTGTATTCGTCGTGGTAATACCACTTCGTACTGGTACATAACGCTAGGTGGTAACACACGTAAGACGCACAATTTTCCAGCTGCTTTCTCATGTTTTGAATGGTTTGTTTTACACCAACTATCATGGTGGGTGTTGTTCATTGGCGGACGTGACGCCCTGGTATGGCATGAGCCCTCCTCCTTTTAGCCCTGCCTCAAAATCTCCCTCTTTGTGAAGCCAAAAACTTGGCATCTCTGGAAGGAGAGCAAATAAAAGGGAAACACAAAAAATATCAAACATGATAAATGAAAATAATGTGCTACGCAAAAAAAAAAAACCTGGTAAATCTTTCATTCGTAAGTCTTTTTGTAAGCTTTGCTAAACTTGTGCTTTTGACATAAAATATACTACACGACGGTAACTAAATAAGCTTTCTTGTGATGGGATTAAACTCATTCAGCATGTCATATCATTTATCTAAAATAGGACAAGAGGCCAGCATTTAAAGAGATAAATATAAAATGTACAGAAACTTATGTGGAATTTATTAATTTATATGTGAAAAATCTTGGTAAATAAGTTTTTGCTATGCGTCATAGTGGCACCACTTTTACATAATTCAATTCAGAAACAAATTGACCAGTCTCCATGGCCAGACTTCCAGAATTTCCCCTGGAGATTGCGACATTGCCGAAATGAACTTCTGCCATCTGGAAAGAGCTCGGAGTAGACCTGTTGCTACTCTGGTTTGAGAGAAGCCAGAATGGGTGGTTCGGACACATGGTTAGGATGCTTACTGAATACCTCGCTTGTTTCAGGGATATCTCACCTGTAGGAGGCCCACAGGCAGACCCCGGACCCACTGGAGAGACTTTGTCTCACAGCTGGACATAGAACACCTCGGGATTCTCCAGGTTGAGATGCAGGATGTGGCCAGGATGAGAGATGCCTGGGTTTCCCGTCTGAGGCTGTTGCCCTCACGACCCGGCTTTGAATAAGCGGAAGACAATGGAACGAAGCAGAGTACAACATGCTAAGTAACAAGTCAAGTCTGAAAAGATGCTGGTGTAAATAATCAACAATGTTGTAATAATGTGCACTGTAGATTTGCAACGCACGATGAGGCGGGTCCCAAAGTACTGTTCACTAACATTTTTTAGCACTTGAAGATCTTCCACATGCCATGTTATTCCTTGTTATTTTTTATTTTTTAAATATTCAATTAAATTTATGGAAGAAGTAATGAAGCTCTGTTGGATGCAATAGTTCACATCTGCTCTTGAGAAAACATTTTTCCTAAACAATTTCACAAGAAAAGTTCTTTCATGTGCTTTTTTCTTTGAAAATACAGTATGTCCCAGATGTCTAATTGAAACTTTTGATGGTTGGTTAAATTTATTTTTCTTCATATCACTATACCAGACAGTAATGACGCACTCAATAAACAGGCATTGACTCATTCCGCTTTGTTTTTGTATGCAAACAAGAGTCCTGAGTTTCATCCTTTCTTTATAAGCGGTGTAATCCTGTGCATGTTGCAGTAATTAAGCCTACATCGAGGGTTAAACTGCTGAAGGTGTTTGTGTTATATAAGACTGAGATCATCTCTAAGTAGGTTAGTATCCTTTTCTTACCACAAACACACAAACTGCTCTTTCATTAATTTGAAATAGACAGAGGCTATCTGTGTTTTATCCTTCTTCATAATTTTCTGCACCAGTCACTGCTCTCAATTTTCTACCAAACAGTCCTACCACTCTTCCACTTTTCAAAGAGAACTGTGATTGTTAAACCCTCCTTACACAAGTGTCAGACGTACCGATGTGTGCAAAATGGCTTTGCGAGAGGAAAGGTCACTGCTTGGACATCATGAATTGAAAAGTCTGAGCAGGGGCGGACGTTAGGGTCTGTTACTTTCCTTTTGCTTCCCCAAGGACTGTTAACTTTGTTCTGAGATTTGTTAGGCAGCTGCAACATTTAACAGAAATACACCACACAAACTCCATGAGACCTTTTTCTGAACTGAACTAATGAGGATTTGGAGAAATTAGCAGCTGCACAGCCAACCAGACTCAGAAAACATGGAAATGTGGACAAATGCCCGAGCTCTTGTAATTCCTGATGACTCGTCTGCGACTACAGCCAGAACAGAAAGTGATAAATATTACTGAATCTTCTCATGATGATTTATTATCAAAATAATTAGCACAAATTAATTTAACTGTCTTAAAAACACTCTAAATGCAAAGGTATTGCATCTTTTTGGTATGCACCGATAATGAATTTCAGCAGTTCAGTTTAGTAGGAAATTGTGTGCATCGCAAAAAAAAAAAAACCTTGATTATTCAGTTACAGTCTTAGGCCTAAATGTTCCAAAGGGGGTTGGAATACACAAAGACATGGTTGGAAATACCGTTCAGATTTTTTTTTTTTGTCCTAAAAAGATATTTTGTTGAAAATAAATGCATCAATACTTCAGTGCTGAGTCGTGTTGTTGCACAAGTGTTATCAAGGATAAAACTCTTTAATAAAAAAGTGTAGCTCCCCCTTCTCCACTAGAGGCTCTCTATTACTCACATTTGAAGCCATGAACAGTTCTGTTTGCTGTACTGAGCTGCTAGAAATCATGGTTCAGAATAATATTTAAGCTTCAGTTCTTCCAGCTGCATCAATCCTTGTTTCATTATGAATTATCAAGATAGAAACTAGATATAGATCAAAATACAGAAGACATCATATATTGTTTAGGATTTAAAAATCTTAACAAGAAAGAAGTTTAAAGAAAACATTTTCTTCATCAAAGTTAACTGCAGACTAAGCACTTGTTTGGAAGAGTCGTTGAGGGTTTTTTTTTAGACAAATATAGAAAGCTGAGCTTTAAGTTTTCCGGATCATTTAACTCAATGCTTGTCTTTGAAATTGGATTATGTCTTGATGGGTTTAAGATTGTGTCAGCAAGCAGAGCTCCAAAGTAAATTTAAGTGGTGTTTGAGGCTTCTGTAATACTGTCAGACCTGAACACGTAGAGGTTATTGGGATTTTAAACCAATGTTTAAATGTTTTTTTATCTTACTTGCAATTTATTCGGGACTTAAGTACACTTTATCAGCTTTTTGGTTTGGTCAATTGGGGTAAAGGAAACTGATTTCTGATTTGCTTGTTTTATAGTTTTTCAAAGATTCTACCAGGTAGTTTTTCTCCCTCATGATGAAGATGATGAGGATCTCTCTGGGAGTGACCAGGATGGACAGGATTAGAAATGAGTACATCAAAGGAACAGCACATGTTAGAGGTTTTGGATATAAAGTCAGAGAGGCCAGACTGAGATGGTTTGGACATGTGCAGAGGAGAGAGAGAAAGTACAAGGATGCTGGATTTGAAACCACCAGGAAAGTGGACTAGAGGAAGACTAAAGAGGAGGTTCATGGATACAGTGAAGGAAGACATGAAGATAGTTGGTGTGACCGAAGAGGATTCAGCAAATAGGGTTAGATGGAAGAAACTGACTTGCTATGGCGACCCCTGAAGGGAAATACCGAAAGAAGAAGAAGACATTTTTCTCCCTCATCTTCTTACCAGAGCTTATTGTATGTCATTAATTTGTATGTTCTCAAAATAAAACCAAAATTTATGGAAGTTCAAGTTGCATGCAAAATCTGTTTGCTGGTCCAATGTAAGAGGTATAAATTTTTAACAAAAGGTCTTATAAAAAATGTTGACATTGATAGAAAAATTGGTGGAAATTCTCTCCAAGTCCATCCAAAACCCAGCCCTAGAGCTTGAGAGATGCATTTTGTCTTGTCGTAGAATCATTTGCTGTCCACTCATCAGAAATGGTCCCTAAGGACGATTCACTGTCAAGTAGCCATTATTAAAGAAGGGGAATGGAGGAGAAAAGGTTGAGGTGCACCAAATGAGACAAGAATCAAACTGAAAATCACTCTCATGGAGTGACGAATCCTCCCCACTGACAAGGACTCAACTTTAGAGAACCAGAGTACGATCATCTTGACAGTGAGCTGAACAAATGGCAGCAACATTCAAAAAGAAGTTTCAGATTCTTTGAAAAAGATTAACTAATCCTAAAGAAAAAACTGCTTCTTAGAAATACAGTGACTGCAAAATTGCTTCATGTTCAAGCTGTGTTGAAGAAGAAAGCATCTTTATGAATACAAGTGCACACTTTAGTTTAAATAGGACTCATAATAAGTGGTGTCATCAAAAACGTGGCCAAACCAAACATCAAAAACCTCCAGAATCCTCAAATTTCTTTGTAAAAATGCTCCACAGAAGGATGCAGCAGCTGGTGCATCTACATCAGCATCCTTCTGCTGTACTTTATTTGAGGGAACACCCAGGTTCTGCAGCTCTGTGGTGCTGGTTTCATGAGAATCAGTTGTTGTCTATTATTTGAGGAGGTTTCAGGTTGGATGTGCTTGCCTGTGTGTTTTTTTTTTTTTTTGGTTAGATTTTGGGAGCCAGTGGTTTGCACTTTATCGGACCACTCAGAGCCCATGTCTTTCCATGTTGGACGAGATAACGTGTTTGATGCTCTTCCCGCCGAGCGCTTTGCACGTTTGAAGCTTGCGTGTCTGTTTTATGCATGTCTCCTGCAAGAGAGAGAGAGAAAGAGAGAGAGGATTGTGGGTGCGACTGCGTTTGTTGCGCTGTGCTCAGAATGCTGATGTGTCACGCTGCAGTACTGCCCCACTTATCCAGCTAACCTCGCTTCCCTCCCTCCTTGCCTTCCTTCTTCTCGTCGCTCCCATGTTGCTTTCTTTCCATCACATTCTTTACCCCCCTCCTGTTTTTGCCAGATCGGTCTCCCTTTTATCTCCTCCTTTTATTCTTTTACCCTTCTGTCTGCTCTCTTCAACCACAGTCACATCCCCTTTATTTCTTCTGTCATCCATCTATTCTTGCTTTCAGAATGTATTAATACACCTATGGGTGTGTGTGTTCCTACTGTAGATTCGGGAGGAGGTTATACAGTGTGTAGAGTTAGTTGGGTTGGATTTCTTTGGTTACAGGTGTTGATGAAGCAAAAAGCCCACCAGTCCACAACATGCATCTCACGCCTGTCGTTTCATGCACACACACACACAGCTCTGTTCTTATCAACCAATCACATCAACCCTATCCACTCAGATCAACTAGCAGCACGAAGAGCTATAGCCTGTGACAGCGCAGCCCCCGGCAACCCACATATGTCCATGCCAGAAAGCGGAGGCTAGCGCTGCAAAGCTGTCTGTGTGTTGGCAGCATCTGTCCCTCTGCTGAGCAGAGCAGGATCTATGATAATGAAATCTGACCACACTCATCTCACCATGTAAATACAGAAAATAACGCACTGATGTCGATTTTGTCCAACGACGGCTGCAATTCCTGTTGAAATCATCTCGGAGAACATCTGCCTCTGGTCATATGAAGCCATGGATAAGTGATAATGGATTTATTAGAAAGGATAACGAGCCACTGATTGAACAGAAGATAGAGTAATGTGTGTGTGCTATTGCAGAAAGCCTGCCAGTTCCACTGGTGAGGGTGTAAAGGGATAAGAGATGAACAAGACTTTTACAGAACAGCCCATGCATAACGTATGCAGCCAGGACATGAGAGTAGTTTAGCAGGTACTTTCGACAAGGTTGCTGAAATTTAGCTTTTTGAAAGCGAGAAACAAGCGAGCAACAATTCATCAATCTAAGCCTCGCAAAAACTTGGATTACATGTAAAAAACTTCCTAAAACCAAAAAGTTTTTCTGTCCAATCAAAGGGTTTTCTTAATGAAATGACTGAAAAAATTGTGATTGAGATACATTCTCTCTCTTTTTTTTTTTCAAAAACGTACTTTCAATTTAATATATCTACATACGGGGAAAGATGGAGTGAGATCACCAGCAAGCTGTGGGAGGTGACCGAAAAACAAGAGCATGGATACAATTGGTTGAAATGAGCTTCCTTCGTAGAGTGGCTGGGCTCTTATTCAGAGATAATGAGGAGCTCGGTCATCCGGGAGAAGCTCAGAGTAGAGCTGTTACTCCTCCGGGTCGAGAGAAGCCAGATGGGGTGGTTCGGGCATTGGGTTAGGATTCTTCCCGAATGCTCGCTGATGAGGTGTTTCGGGTACGTCCCACCTGGAGGAGACCCAGAGGCAGGCCCTGGATCCGCTGGAGAGACTATGGAGAGATTATGTCTCATAGCTGGACAGGAAACACCTCATGATCTTCCCAGGTGAGCTGGAGGATGCAGCTGGAGTGAGAGAAGGCTGGGTTTCCCATTTGATGCTGTTGCCCTCATGAGTTTCTGGATAAGCGAAAGACAACGTAACCAATGGAAATATCTACAGATTTGTTTAATAAGCTGTGAATTGCAGTTCACTCTGTAAATAATTCCCAAATTCTATTTTCAGTGGTTCAGCTCCTGGTGTGTAGAACATAATAATTAGGCCACATCCTGCTGTTCATCCGAGTCTGTGGTCTGCTCCATTCTGCACCAACCTTTTTTTTTTTTTTAAACTTTCAAAGCGAGCTACTTTCATCATATCACTGTACTAAGAAAGTTTTTAAATTTTGCAATGGATTTATTACCTGCAATGCAGCTAACTTGTTTTCCTTGGCACTCACTGCAAGCGTTATCCTTTTTTTTCCAAGCTTGGAGGCAAGCAAGAAGCATCCATACAGTTATATCATCAGTGATTTCTCTTATCACGACACATCTCTCTGGCTTTTGTCTCATGAATCACTTGAGAGGGAGAAAGAGTGCTTATTTGGAAAATGAACCTTCTACATTCAGTAATAAATCATTATTAGAATTGGTTTACAGCCCTTAGTCTATTTAGACAGGGGTCTTACTTTGGAAAAATGGTGTCCTTTCTGTGACCAAGATTTGTATCGCAAAACAAAGGAACGCTGCTTTTTATTTTAATCCCGGCATCATTCAGTGCTGCAAGGCTACATAATCACAAGGTCTGTTAGATAAGACTGTTTGATATGCCTCAAAGTGCAATGCTACTTGAAGATTGGATGAATATATGAACATCTAAAAGAAACCCTGGCAAGATGGCACACATGTTGTACTGCAAACACACACACAAACACACACGCGATCCGTGTTCGTTTATTGTGATCCTTTCTTGTGGCAAAAGCAGCGTGACAGTATTTGGTTCTGAACAGGGTAAATAGTGTAATCCACTGAATGATGTTTGTTCCAGAGTGTGTTTCATTGTGTATCTGGTGGTTACTTGTGTCGTGCAAATTAATTACTGAGACACAAAAGCCTCTTTTGTTTTCACACCCAATGAAAGACATTTTTGTGCCACTGTTTTGTTTGTTTTTTAATTTCTTTATTTTTTCATGTACTGAAGCCATTTCTGGTCTAATACGAACATTTAAAAATAAGCCAAAATGTTGTAACATCTTATTCTGCAAAACAAATTATTATTTTCAATATTACATTGGTAGCGGAACATGTCAAATCATTTCAAAACAAAAATCTATGTTAATATTTTACTGATTTCACTTTTTGCAGTTTAGAGTTTTTAGATAAACTTTTTTTTTTTTTTTTTTAAATTTATGTTCTCGTGCTAGTTTGTTGTACTTGTTCTCCTTTTTAATTACCAATAAATTTTCCACTCTATGCCCAGGAAATTCTTCTCATTCATTGCCGGTTTATTGATTCCTCAGTAAAGTTGGGCGATGATGAAAGTGATTGACGATTTTTACAGACAAACATTGTCAACTTATTACACAGTGATTTCAGTTTCAGCCCGACTGCCTCCATTCCAATCAATTTCCGGTAGCAGAGGGTGTTCGATTTTCCCTAACCAGTCTCTGGAGACTAGTCTATGAGAATAGCATTGCAATAAGTCCATAAAAGACTGAACCTCCACTCTAAATTCCACTCAAAACAGGAAAAAAAAACATCTTAGCATGCTATTATATTCATCATTTAACAACCATGTCTCTGGAGTAACCGCAAAAAGCAAAAGCCACCCAATTAACGCCTCAGTGTCTGAGTGCACAGCTTAACAACCCTAAATAACTGCAGTGGTATTCCAGCCCGGGGTGCTGCTTGGCTGATAAGTGCTCTTGCGGCAAAATTGCTGTTTCATATCACAATTGCTAACTCAATCTTATGTCGAAGCATGAAAAGAATACGGCTCAACACCAGAAGTATTTTGCAATCAAGACGGGAAACTATTGTAAAATTACAAAGCCTTTCTCTGATTTTTATACAATTATTTCATTTATTAACACAGTGACTTTTTGTTTCTATAAGTGAGGTGTTGTTTAGGTGTAAATGATTCCAGACCAGCATAAAATCACTCAAAAACAAGTTTGGGTACTTGAACACGCGTCTCAGCAAATGGGCAAAAAGTTGGGTTGGGGTGTGCTTTGCTTTTACAAGATAGTTGATCAGAGATTTGTTTTTGAATTGCTTTCATCACTAATGTGTTTTGGGCTGTTGTTGAAGGCTAACCTTTCAAGTTACCCGGCACTACGGTCCAATAGTGGATGTAACACGCACAGATATAAAAAGGTTGTTGCCGTTTCTCATTTTCTATTCTTGAATCTGGATCACATTAGCACACTGTAGTGCTGCAGTCCCTGATTGGTTGTCACCACGTATCTGAGCATTCAAGTTCAAACTTACCAACGCGGTAGTGCGGTTAAGGAAACTTAAGCATTGTGTTTGATAAAAAAAATTGTCACAAATTTATGATGCTTTATTATGTGCATATACCATTTACTATAAATTGAAAGTGGGCATTTTGGATGCTGGTCCAGTGTAACTCTATCTGTAACCTTTACACTTGTCATAATCTCCTCACCTGCCACCAGAGGGAGCTCTTCAGTCATCACCCTGATCAGGGACACCTGAGGATGATTAACCTGATGACACACACCTGTGGATTCTGCTGGCTTTTTAAAGGCAATCACTTCAGCCTTATTGGTTGGGCCATAATCATCCCTCCCAGCCTGGTCTTCCTGGCTGCCTGACCATGAGTCCTGCATTTGGGTATTCCTTCCTTCTACATCTAATTTCTGTAAAAGAGACATCTATCCTACACAGTGTCTCCATCAATAACTACTCTCCTTTTTGCCCACTTGCTATACTTTTCTCCTGCATTCTCAGCTGCTTGCATTGAAGGCTAAGCATTAAATAGATCCAGTGTCACCCAAAAATTACAATATTAGTATCTAAACATTGAAAGTTAACTCAGAAAGTTCTACAAATGAACATGAGCTTTCAAAATTATCCTTTAATGTCTTGTTGGTGACAGAAAACTTCTCAGTGAAATATTACCATCTCACTGTGTGGGTTGTGACACCCCTGCAGTGTACAGACCAATATGTGCATTTGTTGAAGTCGAGTTGCAGAAGCAGATGGATCTGACTTGGTAAACACTTTCAAAGGTGTGAAGCCAAAAAATGGTTTTTTTTTTTTTTTTTTTTTTTTTTTTTTTTTATATTTTTGTCCCTGCTTGTTTACTTTTATCTTACTTGGCAAAACAATATTGCACTAACGATATAATTGGAAAGATTTATGGCAGAAAACCCCTGCAATGTTTCCGTTTTTTCCATTTTTATCTTTGGAAGACGTTCAAACCACAAAAATAATAACAAAAAAAAGATAGTTGCAAAGTAAATTAAAATTAAAGCCTTCGAAAGAAAAATGAAACCTTAGAGAAAATAGAGGAGAATGATAAAGTCGAGGTTAGGAAAGTGCCAAAATAAAGAGAGAAGGAAGTTTTCTAACTGGGTTTAGTGGAGCCAACTAGGATGAAGTGCCTGAAGGCTCCCTGACCTTGGTTATGAGAGCTGTACGCGCACGCACAAACTCACGCCCCATACATACACACACATTTAGTCTTGCATCATCTTTCCTCATCCTCAAGTGAGCTTTTTAGTGTCGGCTACTTTCCACTATCTGTCCTCCTTTCTCTCTATCTCCACAACCGTTGTCTGTTTCATCAGCTGTGGATGGTTGTGGTGGAGAATCAGGATTCAATAACACTAACCTTTATCTCTTCCAACCCACAGTGTTCATAATGATAACCTCTTTTTTTTCTCCTCACCTCCTCACCCCTCATCTCCTCCACTTGCTGCAGGCTCCCTAAGCCCAATTAGCCTGTTGCAGTTAATGAAAGGATGACGGCATGCGGGCGGGTGTGTGTATGGGTGTGTGTGTGTAACAAGCATGAAATAAGATTTGACTATCCAGCGGATCAGTTAAAGTTGTGTGTTTGCGTTGAGAAAATAGCTCAAAAACAAAACTAAACTAAATAAAAAAACAAGGTGTTCCACTGAAAGGAAGTGATAAATTTAATACATTTAGACTTTAAGGGCCGCCTCATATATATGTTTTTATTTTTAATGAGCTTTGGAGAATGGAAAAAATACATTTTTATTTGGAAAAAAGCAGCAAAATAACTTCAAATTAAAAGAGCTGTCTTTTCTTTGGTCTTCTGAGTCATGCTGAGCAAAGATCGCTCTGTAGTCAATATGCACCGTTTAAATCTGCCTGTGTGGCTGTATTGGAATCACTGCAGTGCGGTGCTGCATCAAAATACTCTTTTTCCCTTTACAAACATCTATCTGTGTGATATCTTAGAGATGTTGTAATTTTCACGAGGTTTCTAGAAGTATAGAGAAAGCATTTCTGTTCAAGAGATTGTGTGTGATGTGTCAACATTTCTGTGTCTTCATGGATGTTCTTATTGAGTATGCTCCCTGTTGTTCTGCTGGTAAAATTGTAGGAAAAAAGTTTGGGGTGTTGCTGTTAACCTTGAACGCTGCAGGGTCGCCGGATTGCTCTCTCAGCTGTACCATCGGAGCTACGGCTACACATCCAGATGTTCATGATCAATAGCCCATTCATGTTTAACACTAGGACCGCTGCATTCTAAATGTACCTGCAAGCACCATGACCGTCAATTTGACGCTTACGTAATTATTCATGTTTTGCGCTGCTATGTAGCATAAATAAACTTTTACACCCCTCAATTTTTAAAGTAATAACAATGATAAAATGTTAAATATTTTCAAAACCTAGAACAAAAAAGCAAATACCAAAATAAAATGATCTAATTTGTCAATGCTCTACTTTTTTTTCCGCATTTTGCGTCGCTTCAAAAATGTCCTTGTTAAAAATTGGCTATAGGCTATTCCAAAATGGTAACCTGAACTTTCAAGACTTATCTAGAAAACATGGCAGACTTTATTCAGACAACATTTTTTTCTTACTCTCTTCATGGTATCACTTCAATATTATCTCACTCAACCTTTCGAAAATGTTTCTGTAATGGCGTCAGAGTCCTCCTTGTCCCTCTCCACAAATATAAACACACACACACACACTTATGTGTGTCCATAGCAATGTGTTTGTTGGCATAGCAATATAGCAATAACTTCCCGCAGAAGTTGTTATTAAGTGGTTTAGATTTCCTCAAACTTCTCTAACTTCTCGCGTGCGAATTACTGTAACATTATCAGTATTTTAATTTTTCTTTATTTTTGCATCCATTAATAAAGCACATCGATTCACTTTTTACACCAATAGGAATTCTTCAATAAATAAAGAAATTTTAAAATAAATGGTGTGTTTTGTCCTAAAATAGAGTTTTCCTTGTGTGGGTTAGAAGTTTTGGTCTCAAGGTTGCAAATTATTTTATTAAATAATTATTTTATTATTTTTATTAAAAGTAAAAAAACATCTATTTGAACCAAAAGTCCAGATTTTGTTCTTCCTAAATCGAAACGAGGAATTAGTCCATTTAAAATTATTTAAAGAGATGTAAGAAATTATTGTAGGTTCTGATATCCACACAATTAGATTGACAAAATATTTAAAAGGAGAAATTTTGAATGTATAATTGGAAGTTATTCATAAATATTTGCAGTATTTAAACCAAATAGTCACTAAAATATTTTAATGTTGCAATTTATTCAAATTTGTGATAATATTATGGTTATATGAAGAGAAGTTTGAGAGTTGCATTGAAACCTTGACACGTCAAAGATTACCCTGTGGAAACTTTACATTTCAAATGCAAATTCTTCTGCAAATGCAAAACTAACTTTTACCACCTTCGGTTTATTCCCTACTTAAATTTGATGTTCACAATGATCATTGAGGAAAATGTCAAAGAAGCAAAACACTATTGGTAGGTAATCATTGGTTGAGTCATACCCCAATCTACACAGTCTGGACCAAACAGTTTAATTTAAATGAGGCACACTTCCTGTAAGCAGTGTAAGATTCTCAGTATTTAGTTTGTAGGTGTTCTCATTGGTCCATGTTTTTTGTCTGAATGTTGTATTTAACATTCGTTCCTGCTCCTTTTTTCCTTTTATTTCGTGCACATTAGATGCACTGTTTTTATTAACCTCAGAAATGCTCATTTCTAAATTCCGGCCCTGACATTGCCCGGCAAAACTAACCACCTCATTAGTGCCTGAAATTAGTTATTCTGTAGGGAACCTCTCAATCCATCTCACTATGTCTACCAGCCTCACATTAAGAGCCAATTCTACAGTTGTTGCTAAATTAAGATCCAAATTTAATCCCGAGAGGAAACACAAAATCAGTAACTCACTGGTTTGTCAGTGGTCACTATGACTTTGCCTTGTTTTTTTTTTTTGTTTTGTTTTTTTTACAGAGTACACAGCTTCAATGAAAAAAGAAAGGCGTGTTTGTGCATTGGGAGGGCGGTTGATGATGGAGAGAAGGACAATCTCATTAGTAGAAGAGTCTAAGTGGAATGATGAGAAAAAGCTCGAGGGAAGGACCAGATCTGATAAGATTTTAAGCAAAGAAAGTGAGTTAAGGAAGGATTTTAGAATGTGCTTTTAGACACCATTTCCTGGAGAGCAAAACCAAGCATAAGTTCACAGAAAGTAGAATTTTGAATGTAGACTTTTCACACCTGGGTCGTAGACATGCATCATTTTTCTGGCTAACTCTGAATTAAGATTTCCATCAGAAAAACACGAGGTTTTGCCTTTAAATAAGACATTGTTTAACCAAAAATTGCTAAAGGTTATGAGACAAAACTGCCTCGTTGCCTGGTCGGCTACTATGAGAAACATTTGATTCTTTCTAACTGATTTTCAGGAAGAAGAAGAATAGTTTGTTCAAATGTAAATAGAAGTTGAGATTTTTTCCCACCAAAATAGTTCTTTTACAAACTCGGAAAACCAGTTCCAGCTTTAAAATAAAATGTTGATTGAAAGCTACTTTAAATCTGAATTTACAAGAAAGTATGAATAACTTTGGGCTCGACTGCACGTCTTGTATATAAATGAAAAAATTGAAAAGATTTATATTGTTTTGTTTAGCTGTGGAAGTTTTTTGTGGCATATTTTCAATGTAATATTTACTGTTTGAATTCATATTCCAATAACTTGACTTTCTGGTAAAGTTTTCAATTTTCATCAATGCGTTCAAATACAAGTGAGAATATTTTAGAGTCCAAAGTCATGTTTACACTGTGGAGCTTTTCAGTTGAATTTTTTTTTTTAGTTTTTTTCCATCTCTGAACACACAAACTACAGCACGCACACACACACCTGTCCATGGTGAGTCTGTTTGTGAAAGACTCTTTGAATAAACCTTGTGAACATCATCCCATGAGGCTTTGCAAGCAGAATGATGCGATTTTCTCTGTTTCTTCTTAAGAACACGAGCCTACATTCACACATAAGCAAGTAAACACATGGGTTTACAAATAAGATGAAAGAATCTCCATTTTCTGTCTCACGTTCAAGGTGTATGTGTTTATGTGTGTTAAGCCCTTGGAGCTTAAGGCTGTCTCAATGGTGTGACACTCAGTCACTTAATTAGGTTACAAAACATGCTAACTGCATGAGTGTGTGCGGCCATGTTTGTGTGTCACCACATCCATCTCTCTCTGCATGTGTTTGTCCCTTTTTCTCGTCCTCACTATCTTAGCTTAAGGCTCATATCCATATATATTCATATCTAGTCCGCTTTCAAAGTCTGCCTTCATAAAGACTCTCCTACACCATCAGCAATTTGACTTTAATGTTCTTTCTGAAACACTCCCACTTCCTCAGAAAACATCATCATGTCTGTGATGTAGTGCAATCATATCACCACCACTATGTGCCTGAGGGGCTTGTTTGTCAAATACAGATGTAAGTGTCATCAAATTCCCCACTTTCTCACACAGATGCTTTCTCCTTTAATGTGGCTGTGTGTGTTTGTTGGGTTTATTCAAGCTAATTAGCTGTGATTGTCTTTTTTTTTTTTCTAGCTGGCTAACATGTAGATGCTGAACAAAAAAATGTTCCTCTATTTTCATAATTTGGTCTAATTTGATGTTGTTTAATATTTGAAAGGAAAGGGAGGAACACTAGCATTGTTGCTAGTGTTTAGTTTTACCGACTAGTTACGTGCCAATGTTTTTCAACCAGTGTTCCGCGGCACATCACTGTGGCGTGAGAGAATGTTAGATTTGTCGTGGAAAATTACCCTATTTCACCTTATACAATGATCGGAATCTACCGGTAGCTCATAACAACTGTTTTGGTTATTATAGTACTTGTGAAAAATGGAGCGTGAAATCAACAGGTGGATCGGTGCGACATCAGCAGTAAGTTGGACGCTGCATCGGTCCGTCGTGGTAAAGAAAGAGCTGAGCCGAAAAGCAAAGCTCTCAATTTACAAGTCAATATACGTTCCTACCCTCAACTATCGTCACCAGCTGTGGGTGGTAACCGAAAGAATAAGATCGCAGATACAAGCGGCCGAGACGAGCTTTTTCCACAGGGTGGCTGGGCTCTCAATCAGAGATCGGGTGAGGAGCTCTGCCGTCCAAGAGGAGCTCGGTGTTGAGCTGCTCCTCCTCCAGGTCGAGAGGAGCCAGATGGGGTGGTTCAGGCATCTGGTGAAGATGCCCCTGAGCACCTCGGTGGTGAGGTGTTTCGGGCACGTCCCACTGGGAGGGGAGCAGGAGGCAGCCCCAGGACCCGCTGGACAGACTATGTCTCACAGCTGGCTGGGGAACGACTCTGGATCATTCTGGGTGAGCTGGAGGATGCAGCCGGGGTGAGAAAATCCTGGGCTTCCTATCTGAGGCTGTTGCTCCATGATCCAGGCCCCGGATGAGTGGAAGACGACTGAACAAAATGTGTTATGTATTTATTTATGTTCACAACGAGGAAATACTGTCATTTTTCTTTTAGAGACAGCATGCTATTCTGTAACTATAGCAATTCAACCTTCTTCTTTGTTTTTTTGTTGCATGCTGCTGTCCATCCCCCCCAAAAACTAGCCTAGTTAGTCGATCGTATTTTCTACATGTTTTTGAGACATGAAGAGAAAATTTAAGTTGTGCTTTAAAGCAGAAGTATTGCGGTAGAAGAAAACGTTTCTCTATAGCGAATTGTTTTTAACATTTTTGGTTGGTGGTGTTACTCAAGATGTTTTTCCAATGGAAAAAATGTGATCAAAAAGATCAAAAAAGCTAGAATGTGTTTCCTGGAAAGAATATTACAAAAAAATGGGTTTGCTTTCACACTTTAACCTGGAGAAAATGGAATAAAGCTAAGTAAAAAAAAAAACCTAACTAAATGAGGAAGCAACTTATGATGGTTGCTAGGCAGCAAAGACTCCCTCATGGCTAAATGCAGGTGTGCTTATCCGGCTTTGTGTTAATCTGAGTGTTTGTTCAGCCGTTTGTTTATTGGGAGGGTTTGAATTGCTTTAAATGGAATAATATAAATCACATGCATAACATTAGTAATAAAAAAAGATTGTTAAATATTTGATCGTTTGTATGTCTGCATGGTGTCACGGTGTGTAAAGCTTGTACAGCAATGACCAAATTTAATTGATTCTGATTGTTTGAAAAGTTCTTGTCTGTGTAGATTGATTTGTCAAATTGATTTATCAATCAACTTTTAATTAGGAGTTTATCAAGTTATTGACTGGTTTTAGAAACGTTATTGAAAAGTTTTCAAGTGTCTGGTAAGAATTATTAAAAAAAAAAAAAAAAAATCTTTATTTTTTTTTACTGTGGAGAAAAAGACAGTATGGATACTTCAACTGCTTCACACACACATACACACACTCTCAATCCAGAGTGATTCTCAGTATACCTCTATAATGATGTGGAGCTGTTGCCCAAATACGTATCGATTGCAACTGAGCTGGTGGACTTGATGGGCCGCACGCACACACACACATACACTTACATACACACAGACACACACACAGGCCTGTGAGACAGCTTTCCTGTGGTAAAGAGCTGGTTAGTAGAATTGGATAATTCTCAAACAAGATGATGATGTAAAAAAGGTGTGTTCAAGATCTATTGATCCCTTAGAGGTGTCTCAATAAATAATCTTGCAACAAAAAGTTAAAGAAATAGAACTTTATTTTTGTTGTTTGAAAGTTTGTCGATTAAGTTTAATTGGTCATTTTAAATTCTCTTCAGGAAGGAGTGTTACTATGAGCGCTTGTTTGTGTCTCTGTTGGTCCTGCAATAGCCTAGCAACAAATGCAAGGTGTTTGCCAGCTTATAATTGCTGAGAAACACTTCAGCAAAACGGAGAACGTGGGCAAATTGATTCAAATATTTATGTATATTATCGATACCAATCAGTAAAAGTATCAGATCATCACTACCCTTACTCTCATTACTCTCGTTATTCTCATTTATTCAAACATCAGGTTGTTCTCTGCCACGGTCCGTGGATTCGACCACATCCCCATTTTTTGTAAGCAGGATATTTTTTACTGCAAGTGCTCTGCTCACGCTCGGTCCATTCCTCAAAAGGGAGCGCCATTTTTTATGAAAATGTACTTAAGTATTTAGTTAGCATCTTTGCTACCTAGATGCATTTTATGCTATTTTTGCAGGCTCAAAAAAGGAATAAAAAAATGAATGAATATATTTCATTCCATTCCTTTGTCTTCCGCTTATCTGGGGTCTGGTCGCGGGGGCAACAGCCTCAGACGGAAAAACCCAGGCTTCCCTCACCCTAGCTGCTTTATCCAGCTTACCTGGAAAGATTCAGAGCCATTCCCCGGCCTGCTGTAGTTTCTACAGCAGGTGCGGGGCGTACTTCTGGGTCTCCTCCCAGTGGAATGTGCCCGAAACACCTCACTAGTGAGGCGTTCGGGAAGCATCCTAACCAGATGCCCAAACCACTTCAACTGGCTTCTCTTGACCCGGAGGAGCAACTGCTCTACTCCGAGCTCCTCCCGAAAGGCAGAGGAGTAGATAAATGTAAAACTTGCAAAAAAAGAGAAAAGTTGAAACGCTCCCCAAATGTCTCAGTACCGTTGCTTCTGTGTTACACCTCATAATTTATTTTACCTTCGTGTGCATCTCAACAAGTTATTCTTCTCTGATCCACCTCTCATCTTGGAACAAATCAAAGCTATCTACCTGCATTTGAAGTACAATAGCCCCATGCTTAAAGCTGATGACCGAATTCTGGTCCTTTGTTGTATTGTTGAGATGCTATTAAAAGTTCAGATCTGGGTCACCTGAACAGATGACTGCGACAAAAAAAAAAAAACTGTTGGGAGGATGAACAAGTGAAATGAAGCTAATGTACTGTGGTTACTGCGGAATGATGAGGTAATATTTGAACGTGAAATGACTTTCCAAGACTGCTCTAGTCACACACAAACATATTTGCACAGCTTCAGTCAGAGCTGTATCCATGGAAAGCGGCTTAATGGCAGAGCGATGTGGGTGAATTGGCTTATGGGATGCAAGGCGGATGTGTCTGTAATAATGCAATGATGTAAATCTGGCTGCTATGCGCAATCTCATTGAGAGAAATTAGGATGCCAAATAAATGCACCAACAGCACCTCCTACTCTTTGTACATAAATAAACTGAATGAGAGTTTACAGCTCATGTAATCTCTTTATGTATTTTATGAACAATTGATCAAATCATTCTTATGGTTGTTTTCATGTTAACTTAATGGACATCATTGATAAATAACTTTTTGTTCTACATCTCTGGAGTTTCTCGTCTCTTTGCTGCATGTGTGGGTGGTTTGAGTTTGCTTATAGCAGCAGGGTTATTGTAAAGTCATCTATCTATCCCTCATCGACTCTTGGCAAGCAGTTTCAGGCATCGGCAACTCTTCTGTCACACTCTCCATTCTTCCCTCTGCTCTAGCCTCACTGCCATGTTTTGGATATCAGTTATTTGATGGGGTGCTTCAAGAATAAAAAAAAAAGGACCCAGTGCTTTCTCAGCAGTTCTCCAGCCAAGAAAGTGGAAGAAAAATAGAAAGGAAATGACAAGTGGACCGAGTTGGGATGCAGTCAAAAAATATGTTATTATTTATCATGAGTAGAAAAGTATTAGGTTGTTAGATTTAAAATAACTCCTTTTGTTAGCAAATGGAAGCTTTCTGCTACAGTTGTCTCATTGAGTTAGAGACAGGAAGTAGTGCAACGCCACTGCAGAATACTGCAAAATCCCTTGAGGAGTGGTTGCTGTGGGTGGTTTTGCTGTATTTAATGTCCAAACATTGAAGATGGACACAAAAATGTGTTATTTGTTAAGATTCCAGCTGCAGTTGAACCTTTTACATGGACACCAGGTTTCCAAATCGGAGTATCATTCATTTTTTGATTGGAGATAAACAATAGATTGGAAATACCCGAGGAGGTAATGAACAAAGAGAGAAGAGACATGAGGAAAGGGGAAAGAGGGGGGAAAGTTGTCAGGAAGGTGAGGAGGGGTGAGAGTGAGCATACAGCTTACTAAAAGCTGTTCTCATCTTTTGAATGTGGGGTGTGATGGAAGGTGATGCTCTAATAGGATATGGGCCGACAGATAAAGAGATCAGCCATCTCTCACTGGGAGCATTCCAATTGGCCATCAGATCTCCATGAGGGGCTCGTCAGATAACACCCCTGCTTTAGTCAAAGCCCTTTCCATCAGCAGGGGAACTTCCTTGGTGCCCTGCCAAGCTAGCGGGTTGGAATATACTGATGATGCATCAAGGGAGTATGCGTCCAGCTTCACTGCACCTTTTTATCCACATTCACGAAACAGCGAAAAAAGATTTAAAAATTTCACAGATCCAACACCATTTTCTAAATGATGAGTCACCTTCTTATTGAAGACGTGCATTTGAAGTTTGCAATGACATTTAAATAAATTCTTGCTTGATTTTCTTTTAAATATTATTTTCTATTTAAAGACAGTATGGAACAATCTAATACTGGCTGCCCAGCAAATACCAGACAGGCAAAAAAACTAGGGCTGCAACTAACGATTATTTCAATAATCGATGAATCCATCGATTAGTGGAAAGATTAATCGATTAATCGATTAGTTGTTTCAGCTCTAAAAGAGACCCAACCTGGTCTTTTCTTGCTTCTTCTGGATTTGCATCTACAACCAATAAAAATGTTTATTTATTGCCTGAACCAGGTATTTGGATAGATTGACAAGCTCTGTTCAAATAATTTTACTTATAATACACATGATTAGATGGAAGAAACTGACTTGCTGTGGCGACCCCTGAAGGGAAATGCCAAAAGAAGAAGAAGAAGATACACAATTAATTGAAGGAGTCTCTAATGGCCCCTTGGAGCCAACAGATTATTATGGGTTTTTTTTTTCAGTGCTCCAATTTATAATCATAAGTTCAATCATTGAATGCATATTTAATGAAATTGTGCAAAAATATATTTGATGTCTTTAACATTGGATTTTTCTTCTTCATTGCCTGTAATTACTGTACATAATGTGGTTTTCAAAGTTTATAAAAGATTTCAGTTGAACTTGATGGAAGACGTAAAGCCTCTGTAAGCTGTTTTTTATTGCAGTGGTTGCTTGTGAGATTATTTGTTCAGCCATGCGGCATACTGTCCAGACACTTCCATTCTGCTTTCTCACATTCTTTTTTATTCCAATGTTACCTTATGTTTTTAAAAATGGACATTTATCCAAATTTACTCATTTGATCTTGAATTGAAAACCATAAGTTATTCATCATCTCAATTGAACAATTATATCAAATTAGAATAATATGAATGAAAATATTTCAACCGAAGGAATAATTCAAACTGGAACAATAACAACCCCATGCAACTCAGTCAGACGTGAAGGGAAGCTAAAGAGCTTTTATTTTCGCATTACTCTCACAATATCCTATTCTAGCCCTAATGAGCTCCTCAGTTAAACTGTAGTTTAAACTCTCTGCGTGTTTCTCTGCATCTCTCTGAAGAAAAACCATGGGATGGAAACAAATCTGTGCCGAAATTGTTCTTTGCTATTAGTTTTAGCCGGCGAGAACAACAGATCAGTCATTAGCTGACATGTGCATACTGCAGAACAAAAAGAAAGTGAAGGTGCAAGGAAATGAAAGAGAAGGAGAAATTGGAGCAAGGCAAAAAGAGATAAACTCAAAGGAGTGAAAAAAAAACTAGTATGATGAAAAAATGAATTCATTGCTGAAAGCAAGCGAAAGGGCTAAAAAGGAGGGAAGGTACTGAGGGGGAACCAGGGTGGGAAGGAGAAGAGTACTAACTAATGTATCCTGCCAGTTTTCATTGTGTCTACAACTGAAACTGCTCCAAAGAAGCAAAGAGGCTGTAATAGGATAAAGACGGCACTGCAGAGAGGGAAAAAGGGAAAGGAGGTATTGTGGGAGGGAAAAAAAGGACAAAGCACATGTTGATATTATCAGGATTGAATTAAGAATTAACTCAAACTGTAAATGCACATTTGCAGATGTATGTTGCAAAAAATACTGTTTACTGTTTGTACTTATGCAAGGAATGTGCTTGAACTTACATGAAATGTAATGATCAAGCAGCCAGCACAAGGAGATTAGGCCATTTGAGGATGTGCATTCTTTTTTGGCATCAGGAGGGGCACAGTAAATATTCACTTTTAATTTTTCCGCCACAATCTGCATTTCATACCTATGCATATTGTTTCCACCCTGTACCCTCCAACCTGCGGAGGAAGCTCATTTTGGATACAATGAAATGAGCTTCCTCCGCAGGGTGGCTTGGCTCTCACTCAGAGATTGGGGGAGGAGCTCTGCCATCCGGGAGGAGTTCGGTGTCGAGCCACTACTCCTATAGGTCAAGAGGAACCAGATGGGGTGGTTCGGGCATCTGGTCAAGATGCCCCCAAGCGGCTCGCTGGTAAGTGTTTCGGGCACGCCCCACTGGGAGGAGACCAAGAGGCAGACCCTGGACCTGCTGGAATGACTATGTCTCACAGCTGGCCGAGGAATGACTTTGGATCCTTCCGGGTAAACTGGAGGATGCAGCCGGGGAGAGAGAGGCCTGGGCTTCCCGTCTGGGGCTGTTGCCCCCGCGACTTGGCCTCGGATGATCGGAAGATGATGGAACAGAACGCATATTGTTTCATTGATGAAAGACTAGCTTGCTGCTATTTTAAAAATCTCATGCAAAATCAACTTTTTGGAACAATTTTTTAACAAATTTCTATCAAAAACAATTGAACAATCCAGGGTTGTAAAGTGAACTAAAATGAGAGGAATCCTTCTGAAATAGTCCCACTACCTGATAGAATGACATATCTTGACAGTAACCCTGCCTTATTTGACAGGTAATTTAACTTTCTTCTTGATAACGTGCATAAAAAAGAACAAGTGTTCAGATATCAGCTGTGTTGATGTATAAACTTATTTCCCGGGATGTCTGACGCTGTTTTTTTTTTTTGTTTTTTTTTTGTCAAAGGTGGCCTAATCTCTTACATAAGCACCTGCTTGTCGTTGGTTTTGTAGATATGAATTTAAATAACATTATTTGTCTCTATAGGAGTGGTTACGGTGCAAATCAGACTGTTGGATCAATCATCTGTAGCCATATCCAATAAATCAGAAATATGATAAAGTCTTCTTCTTCTTTCGGCATTTCCCCTCAGGGGTCGCCACAGCAAGTCTGTTTCTTCCATCTAACCCTATCTGCTGTATCCTCTTTGGTCACGCCAACTATCTTCATGTCTTCCTTCACTGCGTCCATGTACCTCCTCTTTGGCCTTCCTCTTGTCCTCTTTCCTGGTGGTTCTAAATCCAGCATCATTCTTCCTATGTACTCTCTCTCTCTCTCCTCTGCACATGTCAAAACCATCTCAGTCAGAAATATATTTTCAAAAAAGAAAATAGAAGATCCATTTGCCATAAATAAATTTCAGTAGCACCGTAATGTTGTCTAAACACCTTCACTTCGAGCAGGACAACCTTCTCCAGTTGAGGACTATAATCTTGGATTTTCAACTGAATGAAACGAAAAGATATATTTTAAGGGTCTTTTGCTGAAAAACTAAAATAACTGAAGCCAGAAAGTCAAAATAAGCAGCTCTATTTCAACTAAGTGGGAATCTTTTACAAACAGACAGGATCATAGCAAAGTTAGAAGAAAAAAGGGTGAAAATACTTTCCCTCTGGCTGATTTGGCTATAAATATGTGACTCATAATGATTTGCAAATTAGGGCAACAGTTTTTTTTCGCACCACTCCCCCCTATCTGTTTCTTTTTCCTTTCCCTGGCACTTTTTCAGCTCTCTTTTGTTCTGTAAAAAAAACCATCCCTCAATCGTGGCTTCTCTATTCCCATGCGTGATGCATGTGTTTGTGTGCAAGTGGCTGGAAGTTCATTACTAAGAGGAATTGCAAGACAAAAACATCACAGGGGATCACATGTAAATCTCATTGGCGACTCTAACAAAATGCTAAAAAAAAATACAAAAAGGAGGGAAGAGATAGGGGGGATACACGATGACGAAAACGCTGAGCAAAGGCGTATGAAAGACAATAGAAGTAGAATGAGAGAGAGAAGGGTCTGCAGGACAAAAATAGACCAAGTCAAATGAGAAACCTAACAAACCGTATCGAGCCCTACCAGAAGTGTGAGTGCATTTCAACGCTGCTATTATTTAGCTGATGTAAAACGCAAATGCAGGGTTAAATAAAAAAGTGATTTGCTTCATTATTCATGTTGTCTGAAGTCCTCTGCATAGGATTAGATTCGTGCACGCACGATGTGTAAATGGAGAAATTGTGTGTCTGTGTCTCGCCGAACTGCTAGCCACCACTCACTCTTCTTTTTTTAAAGCGGATTTGAAACTTTAGGAGCTGAAAAGTGGGTCAGCAGCTTTCCTTTTCTTCCCTTTCCTCCTCTTCTCCAGCTAATTCCACTAATGGCAATATTACTGTCAGCTGTAATGTCGGAGGCATCTGTAATGATCAAGGCGGCATCATGACCTCTTTGACACACTATTGCACATATGGATTATACCAAGTTCCTTTACCTTGACTGAAAACCTTTTAAACCTTTGCTGGTTGCACATGGATGTGACCCAGTTGAGTCTCTCCCCCTCTGTTGTGTGAGCAGTGATCCACAGATGCTCCTCTCTACTCACGACTCAAGTCAAAAAGTATTACTGTCCTTAGTCCTCATGCAAGAGATCAGAGAAAAGCTGCATGAGGATGGCCCTGCTCTTCCAAGACGGTCAGCCTCCAACCAATGTCACCCCATGAGTCATATTTGTTTTCCATCACATTTGGTTGTTAATTACAGCACATAACCATTTGCCCTTTCGAGGGAAGAGAAAAATTTCTCTGTTCTTCTCTTTTGCGCATTTAAATGTATCGTAGCTGTAAAAATATCAAAGGTAGTATAGAAGATCTTCTATCATTGACAACCCAGCAACTCTTTGTGAATATCGGATTAGCGTTAAAACCCACCATGGTCTCCTTTTAGGTTTAAGTCTCCAACCAATGAAAATGATTGTGTTCAAAATGAAAAAGATGGAGTTGTTGACAGATTGTGGGCCAATAGTTTTTGTTCACCGTACAAAAATGATAGATGGAGGTTTTCAATTCCCCACACTGTCCTAAGTTCATTAATAAAAACAATAGGTGGCCTAACCGGGGTTTATCCAGCCTCTCAACTGTTGACGAGGATGTGCTCCATCCTAGAAATTGAGTAGCTAGTTTAGGAACTAAAATGAGATTGTAAAGTTAATGATGTTGTAAATGTTTACAGGCCATATCTAGCCCAATGACGGAGTAAAATAAAAACATTTTACTGGATTTAATTCATTAAGCATTTGTTTTACAATTTAATTATTTTTAGTATTGGCTTCTATAAACATTCTTGAACTCTGACGATGGCGTAGTTTGTGTTTTCTGGTTCTTATTTATGAATTATGCTTTTGAGCAGTCATAACTAATTCAAGAGAAAGGTAAGTCTTTGCCAGTACAAGACCTAGCATTGCAACTTCGTTGTCCAATGTATTTATTATTTCATCTACTGTATTTTAGTTGAGCAAACTAAGGTTCGAGTTCTCAAGTATTTGTTCTTGGCAATCTACGTCTGTTGTCGTCACGACTCCAGTTATCTTGTTAGAATTTTATCGGCCTCATATTAATGTTAAGCAAGCCTCCAGGGATCAACATGACTTGCATATCAAGGAGAAAATTCTAGGTCGCTAATGGCTAACCTTGTAAGCATCACCTCACAAATCTAATGTCCCTCTTGAGATATGATGATTAGCGATGTCTAAATTTTTCAGATTAGCATTTTCTGGCTAGTAAAAGTTTAGTGATGTCAGATAGAAATTGTTTGGTACCCACAAAAAAAAAAAACAACCCAACTTAATGTGATGTTATATCATAACTTATGGGCATATTTTTTTGATTAATAATCTCGGGTTAGAAAATTATCTGAACATGCAAGAGTATGTTTCGTAATTATGAGGACAAAAATCATTCTTTGCAACAAACAAATACCTCAAACTTGTTTGTAATCTATTCCAAGATGCAAAGAGTTCTGGGCGTTTGTTAATAATTTTTTCTGTTAAGTATGTTAACATTAGTAACAAATGGCTCATTTTCAAGTCAGGTTGGCAAAAACACATCCAGATATTTTGAGTTCTAAACTGAATTTACAAGATGAATCGACGAATAAGTATTTTTTTTTGGTTGATATAGAAGAAATTGTTCTATAAGAAGAAGAAAAAAAACTACAAATATAAGTAGTACTTTTTCTTGACCTTATAATAGAATTCATTTTGCTGATGTGTGCAATGAAGAACAAAAAATGAAATGAAATCTAAAAGCAGTGGATTTGAAGGATCAAAGCTTGCTCAACCACTTTCTTTAATGTTGATCCCAAAGTGTTGAGTCAGCGAATGAGAATGTACAGAAATGATGTTGCCGGGGCCACTGAGAGCCTACAGTGCCATACACAGCTCGGTGATTGATAATGTATGTTACTCCTTCTAATGCATACTAATACACAATATGGATGCATTCATACTCCAGTCACAAATGTGTTCATACTGACAAAGTAGCAACCAGCTCGAGTCGTACAAGTGAATGAGAGTTTACACACAAGGAGGGATTATTATTCCACTTTATTTCAAACCTCTGGCATATTTATTCCAGCATCTTTCTTTTACTACCCTTTTCTTTGCTCATACCACACTGTTTCTCTACTATTTTTCTCTATCATTTCCTCCTCTTCATTGCTCTTGTGTGAAATGTAAGTGACCCATCTGTGCGAGCGAAAGGTACATTAGGCATTAGGGAGTTCCCCCAATGGTCTTGGATATCTGTGTGTATACGTATATGTGTGTGTGTTTAGTAAAACTCTGCATGTTGTTAACAGATATCCTCTGATGGACTACTCCCCAGGGTGCTGTTCGTCTGCTTGGCCAATGAAACGCAGCCAATTATGCTCCAGGCCTCGCTGGCAGCCAATCAAATGAAAATTGGAAAGCTTAGGGCTGACAATGGGGTTTGGGGCATTGCGTTTATACAGCACTTTGTTAATGCAGCGAAAAGTAAGAAACTCTTATAAAAACCTCTTTCTGTAATATCAATACAATTGTAAGGGTTTGATTTGAGTAGATGCAAGAAACACAGTGCATAAAAAAAAAATTCAATTTTTTTGGGGCAATTTACCGTATTGAGAAACATGTAATTCTAAATCACTGTTTCTCTTTCCATATTTTATAAGCTAAATCTACCTTTGTAATGCTCATGAAAATAGCACCAGATAATAATAGTGGTTTCCACAATATTCAGCATATTTCTCTTGCCTCCCCCTCACTGTCTCCATTTATTCCTCTCATCCATCCTCCCCTCATTTCTGCCTTCCCTTCATTTATCTTCTCGCCACTCGTACGTCCCTTTTTCTTGCCCTCCCCAGCCCTTTTTTCGCCCTCTTCAAAGTAGGTCTCCTGGTGTCAGTGTCTGTCAGTGGTAGCGGTGATGAATCACTCATACTGCCAGCGCGGTTAGCGATGACCATCACGGCTGACCGATGTGTCTCTGTGGGGGAAACTATCAGTGCATTATGTGCCATTGATTTGGCCCCATATAGTTGTATGTCAGAGTAGAAATAGGAGGTTATATAATGTTGGAGGAATGGTATGCGCATTTTATTGCCAGCTCATTGTGTGCTCACCGTTTAAACACAAGAGAAATTTTAGTTTTACCTTGAAGAGACATTTGGAAAGTATTTAAAGAGAGATATTGCACTTTCTTTGAAAACACAAATAGTAACCAACAGTATTCATCAAACCCTGTCTTCTGCACCCCGAACACCTGCCTACTCTCCTTCCCTACATCCATAAACACTGGTGTTGTTAATTTGATCTTTTTAACAGTTTACTAGGTTTATATGTTTAGCACTTTAAAAAAATTGAATGTATCCATTGGAATAGTTTAGTGGTTTGCATAGTGGCCTCACAGCAAGAAGGTTAGGGGTTCAAGTCCCATGTAGATACAAGGCTTGGAACACCGGCCTTTCTGTGTGAAGTTTTCATGTTCTCCATGTATGTGTGGGTTTTCTCCACGTACTCCAGGTTTCCTCCCGCGCTCCAAAAACATGCATGTTAGGCTGATTGGCCACTATGAAATTGCCCCTTGGAATGAGTATGTATGTGTATTTGATAGTGCGTGTGGCCCCGCGACAGACTGGCAACTTGTTTGAGGTGTACCCTGCCTTTCGTCTTGAATCAGCCGGGATAGGCTCCGGCACCCACTGCGACTCCATCAGGAATGGACGGTTTAGAAGGTGAATGAATGAATATTTTAGGTTGTCTGTAATTGAGATACAATAAATAGTGCTTTACTTTTTGTATTTATTGTACAAGAAAGACTTAAAAGAGCTTAATTCAACTAATTTTTATTTACAAATGGGCCTCAATTTTATCCAAATCACAAAGATATTAGTTTTGCAAAATATTTCACATAAAATTCTTTAATTTGTACTGATATAACCAGGGGCGAATCCAGGATTATCTAAAGGGAGGGAGTGCCCCCCATCTGGATCCGCTCCTGATAACAAAGCTACAAGTAAACAGTTAAGCTTCCTATTCTAAGATTTTGTTTTGCGTCACCAGCATTCCGCTCATACAATATTCGTTAGATTTTGATGGTAAAGTTAATGCAATAAAATAAAATATTTCTTTTGATTTTGTCCTGAAACATTGCATAAATCACAATTATTGCTTGAGCTGCTGTATATCAAAGATACAAAAGATTTTAGATGAGTTAACTGCATGCTTCCTTTAGTCACCTCACTCTTTCTTCTCCATAAAAGTAGGTCTGCGTGTTTTACTGTTTGAATGCAGCCTTTGATTTTTTTTTTTTTTATCCTGTGGGGTTGATGTTATGTTGTTTGTGTCTTTGGATTGAGCTCAGCATAATACACAACCCCCTGGCGCAGATACAGAAACTTCCACACACATGCGCCTCAGACTTCCCCAAAGAATCCGAGTGGATGGTCAGAGCGTACGCATGTGTGCACACGCATCGAAACGTGACCGTATAATTCGGGTCATTTGTAAATCTATGCTTAAGTGAATCATGCATCGACATGTTTCAGTAGATGTCTTATAGTCATTCTCTTTCCAGTGCATTAGATTAGCTTTACAAATCCATAGCTTTGTATTATTTTTTTTGTTGCTCTTATACTGAACTCTCATCTTCACGTTTCTGTTCTTTATAAAGACGACAACGCTTTGAGTGCCTTTATGCAAGATTACTTTACTCAGCGCTGTGAATAAGTAATCCCCACAATGAGGTCTCGTGTCAAGATATTAGCATTGTCAGCAGGATGGCAACTTTCAATTCAAAGCTAGTTTTAGTGTTATTAGCTCGTGCTCAGCCAGTTGGATCTGGTTTTCTCAATAGACTGCCAACACATGAGCATACTGTTTAAAAAAATAAAGTGAGATATATAGTCTAGAACATCTAAGAAAGAAATAAACACACCATCTGCCTGCACGCTTCTTAAATAAAGACACCATTATAACTAGGAAAGCAAGTTATCCAGATGTGCTTTCGTTGACACTCACTGTTTTTAATACCTTGGTGCTTCCGAGTTTGAGCTTAGCTGACTTCCCAAATATTTTATTTGTTTTAAAATCAATGGATTGTACTCTTCATTGGGCCATGACTGGTGTGGCCTTTACCATAATTGGGAAGCTGGATCAGTTTGTTGTGGTGAAGAAAGGTCTGTACTTTAACATATGCTCTGACTACCATGAAGTCCACAGGTTGATGAAATGCTCGTACATTCACTTTCATTCCAGTTATGATCATTAGTACTATTAATATTATTTCTTACACCCATGTAAAAGTGAAACAACCATCCCTTCTGTAGATTTATAGTTAATAAATCCAATATCTATTGTCTGTATTGTAAATCATATTGTAACAGACTATAGTGTAGCTAAGGTGTAGGCTCAGGTCCCAGAAGAGCATTTCAGTCTATTGGCTCTATTAGAAAACACAGTGAGTAGGAGGAAGAGAGCAAGATGAATAGAGAGAGGCGAGAAAAGACAGAGCCCCTGGACAGAGAGTCGACGCAAAGAAACGAAACCGCACTGAGTAAGATATTGGACTTATTAGAGAATAAAGCGAGTAGGAGAAGAGGGCAAACGCTGAGAGACAAAGACGGAGACGGGCAGGGAAAGAGAGAGAGAAGGATGATGTTATTTTGTCAGTGTTGCCCCATGGGGCCTTGACTGCTTGTTAAAAAGTCTTGACAATGAAATGACAGTGATAACACACACATACACACATGCACATTGCTTGTGAGATAAACTTTGAATAGTCCTTCTTTCTTTCTCTTTTGCTATAATGGACTGCTTCCATGCCAAAAATATGATCCGATGACGTCAAATAGAGCCTTGTTTAATAATCTCCATGTGTATGCTGTGTGTGTGTATTCGGGGCTGCTGCTGGGAGCTGCTGTTTCCGATCATTTTTATCCCACATAAACAAAGGCTCTGCACTCCCTTTTTAGTGCGTTCGTCTTCACAGCACCACGCGACATCTGCTTATTGTTTTTTTGAAACTGTAATCTAGTAAAGACAAATTAAACTTCTACAGATTCAGAGACAAATTTAAGGGAGTAAGTAAAAGCCACTGCTTCAGCTACACTGTGAATGAGATTATACCTCTTAGTACACTTTGTAACTCTTGAACTGGTTCGTCAAATGGATAATTTTGTGCTATTCTGTCTGTAGAACATATAGAAAATATTAATTGTATCCATGAAACTCCTCTTTGGTCTTCCTCTATGCCTCTCCTGGTGGTTTCCTGGTGGTTCCAAACCCAGCATGCACATCTGCACATGTCCAAACCATCTCAGTCTGGCCTCTCTGACTTTATCCCGAAACTTCTAACATGTGCTGTTCCCCTGATATACTCATTTCTAATCCTGTCCATCCTGGTCACTCCCAGAGAGATCCTCAGCATCTTCATCTCTGCTACCTCCATCTCTGTTTCCTGTCTTTTCCTCAGTACCACTGTCTTTAGACCAATCAGCATGGCCGGTCTCACCACGGTTTTGTACACTTTCCTTTTCATTTTAGCTGAAACTCTTTTATCACACATCACACCTGATACTTTTCTCCACCCGTTCCAGCCTGCTTGCACACGCTTCTTCACCTCTTTTCCACACTCTCCATTGCTTTGGACCATTGATCCTACCTTTTTTATCTCTTCTCCCTGTAACCTCACTTTTGTATTTCTTTAAAGACAAACCAATAATTTTAAGCATTTAAGAAATTAAAACAGGCGCTTTCTAATCCAAAAAAAGATTAGGACACAAAATCAAGACAAAATTTTACATCATCATGCACTGACTTTTGTTTAATGAACAGAAAAAAGCATTTTAAAAAAAGCAGATTTAATATTCGGTGCAAAAGAGATTGGCACAAAGTGTAAAAAGCTTGAATTAAATACAATCCATCTCACTGTGATTTAATGTTAAATGCAAATGTCTCCATTTTATTTTCATTATGTTGCTCTAAATGTGGTTTTAATTAATTTATGGAGCACAGCTTTTTAAAATAGAGAGTCAGGAAACAAACATTAGCATAATGTTTTGGTTTTTTTTTTTTAATCTTTTTTAGTAAAAAGTCAAGTTTTCATCTACAATTTTATATTTAGAGTCTTTAGAGTCATTAAAAGCCCGACTGAAGTAGATCTATGAAATGATTGGTTCATATAAAATAGAATCTCTTGTTTGTGTTTTGTTGGCAGTGTCCTCATGTTCTCCATTTTACAAAAGGTATTTCTTCTTCTTTTGTTTTGTTTTTTGTTTTTTGCCAGTACTATTTTTATGCCTGTCCATTTATATTTAGTAACCGGCTTCTGAGGATTTTTTTTTGTCATGCTTTGTCTTTCTCCTGGACTCAGTGGAGGCGCTGAAGCAAGCAGATAACAGGCTAACTTTGGTAAATTTATATGATAGGACAAGATGTATCACGACTGAGGCGCTATCTTTGTCTACCGCCTCTTAAACTCAACACCTAGTTTTCTAGAGACTAATCTATTTGTGATGTTTATGTTGTACTAGCGTGTCTCATCAGACCAGACAGTACATGATGCTATCAGCGGTAGAGGATATGAACATTGCTATTTTTAACACCCCTCGATTTCTCCATAGACTCAACGTCCTGCCTCCGGGGGGCAGGTGTGTGTGTTCCAAATCCACGTGTATACTTTTGTCTGAATGTGTGTTTGTGCAAAGTGTGGCACATTAAAAAAAAAAAAGTAGGAGACTGAGAATGTGATAGATGGAATGAGAGGTGGAAAAGCGATGAATGACAGACTGTCTTTGTGCAATTGCCGCAAGCTAAAGGTGCGAGTGGAAAGCAGACATGTCACACTAGACAAGGGTGAAATGATTGGCTGTTTTCTGATGTCACGGATTGTGCGCCATCCCAATTAGGAATAATCATATGCTTCTTAGTCACTCCATCTGTTTTTTTTTCTTTATCTGCTCTCTTCTATCTCTGCCTCAAATCTATTTTATTTCCAGCCTATCTATCTTTTAAAGTAAAAAATTCCATTGCCAAATGATAGACTTTCTATTTTTTCTTTAATTCGTTCTCACAAAAGTCATAATTTTGATTAAAATTTTTCTACTGCAATTCAATATGAAACCTCATGGAGATCCACAAAAAGGACAGACCTCATCCCTGAACAGACAGAAAATGTACCAAGGACTATCAAATATTAGCTAGTGTACCTCTTCTAAGAAATAAGCAGACAAGCTTCATTCTGTCGGAAATGGGCAGTAGCTGGAAGCACATGTAAGAGGGGCCACAGGATAGGAAAGCCAAGAATCAGCCAATGGGTATGTGGATAGATCAAGCACAAAGGCCTACTCAGTCTGGCATTAGATAAAGATTACATTGGATAAACTGATAAAAGAAATAAAAAGTTCTTCTAAACACAAAGCGAGGCTCCATTTTCAGCATTCTTCCCCTAAAATGTTTGAATACGCAGACATGTGAATGTCCTCTTCTGGTAGGAGAACAAAGATAAAGAAAGCTTTATTCATCCCTTTGTTGTTTGTGTTCCTCTTAAGAGTCTGCTTCAGTAAGCAGTTGAAAAAAAAGGCTGTCTGAGAATTGCAGGTGAAGATAACGTAAACTCTCCATTTCTGGGACAAGAAACTGAAATTGTTGCCCATCATTTTCTTTTTTTAAGAAATGTTGCTGTTCATGTCCTTCTAAAATAGAGTGGTTTTGGTTTCTGAAGTAAAGTTTGCACATGCTGGGAATGCCATGACAGTCACTGAATAAAAAGTAAAAGTCCTCTCTAATATTTACTCGATTTCTCTAGTTTAGTTAAAACTCACTGGGGCATTGAGCGGCCATTTTTTTGTCATGCTGTCTAGCAACTGATCCACTGGGTTTTATGATGTGATCTCTGTGTTTAGTTTGGTCGAGCTCAGCCAAAGAAATTGTGATTGGATTGGGATGTTGGGAGTTTGCTGTCCAGGTTAATACCTAGGGCTATTTGTTGTGAACATTCAACTGCTACTGAGCGGTTTTTGCAGTTTGCTGGAGAGTATCATCCTTCGCCGATGCAGCAGAGCAAGGTTGTTGCTATGGAAAATACAAGTACACAGTTGGTAAAAACATCATCTACTTGAATGCTTGAAATTCAAGGTCTTTCATCTGAACAGAGGATTGTATTCAGAAAAGTGTTGACTCACCAGTTAGTCAAGTCAGAAAAAAATATAACATTTTTTTTCAATAGTGCAGGCAGATAAAGGTGAATTCTTTGGAATGAAGAGGTTCTTGATTTTTCATCACATTCACAAGCATTACCTTGAGAATAAATTGGCTGTTATAAAGAGTTTCAACAGTTCTGACAAAGTTGAGTAGTTAGAAAACTCCTAAAGACCAGAAATTTTCTTTGTAACCAACAATTTTTTCCTCTAAATTGCCATCAAAAGCAACCCCGATTTTAATGTAATTTATTAGTTTTATGTATTTTATTTGCTCAATTGGAATTTCACTAGATCCAGGGCTTAAGACAGTAGAACAGGAAAGAAATCTATCAGTTTGAGTGCATGAGCAATCCATTTTCTGGAAATTTCAGTGTCAGACTATATTAAAATAGTTCCATATAAATTTTTGACCTTATTCTGCATATTCTATGACTGGCTTGCTATATATTGCAACTAAGTGTGGGAGTATCAGCTGCTGCGGTGATGAAAATATGGAGTGACATGTCTTATAGCATGACCTCCCTCGTCTCCCACCATACTCAAACGTCACTTCAATTCGACTATACTGGAACCCGGACATGTACTCAAGCTTCCAAACATGGTTCTCTGAAGATCCTGCATCTTGACAGAACAACTCTCTGATAAAGATAATTCAAAGAAAGACTCAATTTTAATGTAAAGAGAACAAGGCTTTCACTTTCACTGAAATAAAAAACAATAAATTCCTTCGTTATTCAGAAGCTGTCAAAACGTGGCAGGGCTAGCCTATGCATGTTGAAAAGCATTTCCACCCAGTGCTCTGACATGGTCACAATGATCAGCCTGGTTTTTCACTCCACTTCTTACCAGCAGTCATTTCTTCCTGTTTCACATTTTTTAAATAAAATGAATTTCTTTACTTATTAAATTCTCTGTGGAGATTTGAAATAGAAAAAAATTACAACTAAAGACATAAGTAGAATATCTGAATACTGCTAAAACAAGAGATTGGGAAATACAAAGTGATATATAACGCTAAAACTCATTCAAGCTTTTCTTTTAGAATTTCTTAGACATCAGTATCATATTGAATCTTTTTATGACTTAAAAATAATAGCAATGTACTTGGATAAATGATCAAATTTGACCTTACCCTTCAGGCTTAAAAGCCACCATGGGAAATTTACTTAAAATTGTTACACTTTTTGCTGGTTAAGAAAAGAAAACACCATTTTTCCACTTTCTACTGGTCAGTTTGTGGTTGTCACAGTGACATGCAGAATGGTCAATAGTGTGCCCAAAATGAGTTGAAGAAATTTAACATGCCAAGGGTCATGCTTTCTACAAATGCCGCTGTGATTGAGAGAGTTTAAACAAAAGCACAAGCAATCAAATGACCACGAGTGACTTTTTGTAACAAATGGACATAGCAATTTGCTTCCTCTTGCGTGCCAAATTCAAAATAGCCTCTGCATTCAAAAAGCCTATCATACCAAAAACACATTTTCCATAGTTCTGATTTTTTTTGTCAGTATTTGCCCCTTAGCACAAGTTAGTCAGATTAATAAATGGCCCATCTGCAAGGCAGGAATTTGCAACTGGATTGGCTTCATTTCGATGGAGCCAAACACTATGGGTGACATCACAGTCACTAGGTCCACCCATTGTACCGTCAATAATGACCACACAAACTCGAGTGTGGTGTGGCTTATCACCATCAACAATCTCATTGGAAAGAATTCACAATGGTTGTAAATTGCCGGTCAAAGCAGGTACTAGGGTTGAATAACAACTAGTCAAAACTAGTTCTTTCCATCTTATTTGCTGTTTGCTAGACCCTTACCAGTTTACCAGAAACATTTAGTCTACTTGGCTTAGTAGCATACTGTATCTAAAACCTTATTTTCATACACGGTCTACAATGTGATAAATTGAGATGCACATTCACTGCTTTTTTACAACAGGCTTGATTTGATCTAGCATGCCCTTTGTATATTTGGATTTTGGACATTTGACTATGCTGTCAAGACTTTTAAATGTAGATAGCTAAAACTACTTAATTGCATTGTCCTTCTTATACAACTTCAAAGCTTTTGAAAACCAAACGTCAGTTCAGAACTAATCAGACTTGACTTTCCACCATAGAACATTGGGGTTAAAACCCAATGTGGTACAAATGGCTCCAAGCATTATTGTCGCCGTTTTGTCACACAGCCAAACTCACAAGCGCTCAGTTTTTCACACTTTTAGTCACACTGTGGTTGAGTTAGTAGAAAAGAAAGCTGCAGGCTATGTCCACACAAGAGGTTTGCATCTACTGTCTGAGTCTATATTGTACCACTGATTATCTTTTTTCATTTATAGCCTTGGTCTTGACGTCAGCCGCCCATGTTAACAGCTACTGTATGTCTTTGTTAGTGTGAAAGCAAAACATTGCTTTTGTCTCTCGTGCTTTCACCACTTTTCTCTTCTCAGTATGTTTAGTGTCATTTTCCCTAATTCCATTAGGTCTTTATGAGAATGAGTCATTTTAAATGTAGTGCAAACGAATTAACTTCATTTGGAGCTTGTCTGCCCTGTCCGAGCTCATGTCTTATTTTTTCTGAATTAAGTGGCAAATGAATTTCAGCAAGGTGTAATGGAGTGGATATGAGTGATCTATGGTGAAAGTCTTTCCACGAACATGGCCCGCTATTCTGCTGCCTGTTTGCAGATCACCAATTCAATTTACTCCTAATTGAATTGTTCTCAGTACCTCATCCATATATTTTCTTTACAGAAAGTTTATTACTTTCAATCCCTGGATGTGTGCTTGCGCGTATGGCCGGGGGAGATGAAGGAAAATATGTGTACTTGCGTGGTGCCGTTCTTTAAAAGCACTTCTGTTAATTGATTTTTCTAAAATACCGCGACTGGAGGCCCATTAATATTAACTTATTGTTCAATTTAATATACTTTATTAATCCTCTACTGAAGAAATATGAGATCTCAAATAATGTCTAAAATACCACTCAACTAAATGTCTTTTTTCTTCTATTTATTTTTCAGGATGTAAAGTCAACTTTCTTCCAGTTTGGTGCATCTATCCAGCAAGAGGCCTTGCTCATGCTGAACATCATGGAGGAGTACGACTGGCACATCTTCTCCATAGTGACATCGAAGTTCCCCGGCTACCAGGAGTTTATCAACATCCTAAAAACAACAGTGGACAACAGGTACAATTTCTTTTCTACCGTCTTACTTTACAAACTAGTTTCTGTCATTGCTACTGATGTCGCGACCAAACAAATTTATTAGTTCCCCAAAGAATAATTTCATTCAAGCAGTTTCTAACAAGTTGTCGGCAGACAGTAGATCAGAGACCACGATATATCAGAGACAATAAAACTGTACTTTTACAAAGCCACCGAGGAGCTCAATTTCTAGACACTGCCTATTTAATTGGAGGATGGACAAAATTTTAAGGCAGAAATACTGTAGCTGTTTTAATTGATAGTTCAATGTGGAACTTCTTTCAATCCATTTCATTCCAGAAAACGTTGCCCAAGATTTTAAGCCCAATGGCAACTTTGAGATATTTAGGAGCCACATCGAACTAAATGCTTGAAGACAAAAGTTGCAATCTCACAAACACAGAGAAACTACAGCCTTGTGCTCTTTATTTATTCAGAAAAATAAGTAAGAAAATTATATGTTAAAAACATCTATTTTTTTTTTAATCAAGTTTATGTCAAAGTAAACTGTGAACAACACTTAATCTTGTCTTTACACATGACATTCAAGACAATTAAAGTATGTTTGGGATGACATTCATGACAATTAAAGTACTTTGTATGTTTAATTTGGAATAAAACCTATTTTTTGGTCTTTCTGCCACAGTTATTGTGTCTAAAATGTTTCAGTGTTACCTGTGTTTACAAGATGACATATAATAGATAATCGCAGAAAGGGTCTCAAAGTTGTCCTTTGGACAGTGTATTTGATCATCAAGACGTTTCAACTTCCATCCGCAAATATTTTTCAATCTGATAGAAGGGACCTGAGAACTGATTCAGTATTTGTACTACCCTGAGTTAGGCTAACTCAAGGTTAGCCTGAGTTAGGCTAACTCAGGGTTAGCCTGAGTTAGGCTCCCTTTGAAGTTAGGGAGGAGCTAACTTTAAAGCTGTTTACAAATCGTTTTGTTAGTTAGTTAGAAAGGTACTAACTTGTTAACAATGGTAGGTCTATGCTTGCCTCTATTGCAATCTAATTGCTTTTTATTGTATTGTTTAACTATCTGTCATCAAATAAACTGTCCAGAAGACCATTTTGAAACTCTATGTTGGATCACTCTTGGACAAATGAGGGAGGACATGGAGTTGTAGAGTCTTGTACTATCACAAATTTACAAAAATTAGTCCACATTTTTATTCGGTTTTTCTGAATGTTAATTTCCCTCCTCTGCCTTGAACTGCATGCATCAACTGTCGACATTGTATGCTTAAATCGGGACACTGATCTCTGAGCAAATAATTAGCACCGATTTGACACGTTTTTAGTGACATTTCCCATTTTACAATTTAAGAATAGAATTGTGCACAACTTGAAACTAAAATAAATTTATTTTACATTTATAAAGACGTACACTTAATGAATTCTTCATATTTTTAGAGGTCCTTTTACCAGTCATGTAATTTGTGCTTCAAGGGTTTTGTAACCCCCTGTGTACCTGTAAAGAAATAAATTGCTTTCTACTTTATTGTTGTTTCAAATGAATAACTTTTTATTGAGGTGGTTAAACTACTAAACAAATGGATAAAAATCCACCAAAGCTTAATCTTAGTGATGAATTATATTAACTCATAACTGCATGCCTTTTTTTTTAATTCAAATCAAATTCATTAAAAGAGCAATTTTGATAAACAGAAAACACAAAGGGCTTCATATTAAAAGAAAAACAGAAAACACAATGAAAACTCAACACATTGTGTCCAGGAGGGGAAGGCGATAGCTCAGTGGCAGAATCTTCGCCCTTGAACCGAAAGATCACAGGATCGAATCCCACTGTGCTCATGTCTAGGTGTCCGTGGGGAAGACACCTAGCCCATTGTTTCTCCCACCATTGGCGTTGTAATGCAGCACACAAATTCCCTGTTGAGGGATGACTAGAAGAATATATTTATTTAAGGCAGCACATTGGCACAGTGGATAGCACAGCAAGAGGTCGTGGGCTCGAGTCCCGGGTCGGGATGAAGCTTGGAACACCGTCCTTTCTGTGTGGTGTTTGCATGTTCTCCCTGTGTTTGCGTGGGTTTCCTCCGAGTACTCCGGTTTCCTCCCACCCTCCAAAGACATGCATGCTAGGTTGATTGGCCGGTGCCAAAATTGCCCCTAGGAATGAGTGTGTGTGAGGATGGTTGTATGTGTGTGGCCTCACGACAGACTGGCGAGCCATTCAGGGTGTACCGTGCCCTTCTGCCCTTAAAACAGCCGCGATGGGCTCCGGCGCCCCCTGCAATCCCATACGGGATAGACAGATAAGAAGATGACTTACTGACTGACATTGTGTCGACGTGATGTCTTATTTGTCCAGGAGTGATCCATCGTAGAAAAGACTTCAAAGTTGTCTACTGGGCAGTGTATTTGATGATCGAGATGTTTAGACTTCCATTTGAAAGCACATCTTGGTCATCGAATACACCGTCCAGAAGACAACTTTTGAAGCATTTTCTATGACAACTTACATAACTTACCCATTTGTTCACTTGATTACACACACATACAACTTACAGTATTATCTCCTCATATGTTCTCGCTCCATGCACACACATCTTATTCCACTTCAAACAATTTCCCCCATTAAAAAAATATCTATATTCTCTTGTGAAGCACATTGGGACAGAAATTCTGGGATTTTGGGCCATACAAATAAAATTGAATTGAATTTTGTCGATTTTGTTCAAGTTGGAAAACAAGTACCCATATATTGGTTGGTAATAATGCATTTTTTGCAAGTTTTTTTTCAATGACTTACAACTACACTTAATTACATATCACTATTTTTTGTAGGTGTATAAAATTGCATGATTGTGTTATCTTGTCTCTGTTGCTTTTATCATGTGGAGTCATAGAGCACCATCACTTTGGACAGCAAGGAGTGGACAGCAAGTCCCAAATTGCTCTCATGTTTCACTGCCTGTCTGTTGTTGGACTCTTACATGCAGGTCAACAACCCCCACCCCTTTTTTCCCCTACCATGTGTCACAGTGTGTAATACTCACTCTCCAGCGTGTGTGTGGGGTTGTCATTGTGCCTCATTCTGCAAGCTCCAGCTATCGCCTGCTAACTCCTGATACCACAGCATGCCACCGGTTTATGACAGATTATGTTGGTTTATTAGCACGATAACTGCTGTTTGCTTAGTTTTTGCTGCTCTTTTGCTCCTCGTGTAATGGGGCCTCCTGATATATTGTCATTCAGGACATTGTGGGAAAAAGGGCAGATAGTCCCAACGGAACAGCGGGGTACAATATAAACGCATTGTCTTATTTTAATGAGCGCTTGTTACTTATTTATTTATTTTGCTTCGCTTGCTTCCCCTAGCAGCAAAGCAAAAGTAAAAAAAAAAAAAAGCAACACTGGAAATTTTCCACGACATTTTTATTCCCCCATATTTTTTTATATGATCCTCGTGTAAAAATGTTTACATAGTCGCATTTGTGCAAGAGAAAAACACAAATGAGAGCCCATTTTTTTCTTCTTCATGGGTTTAGAGCAGAAGATAGTGGTGAGATGTTTTATGCGGAAATCCGTAACGTCGAATCCCTGGTATCACCAATTAGCACAGTAATCACAGGGATTGGTTTTGACGTCACACATCAACTTTGTCTGTTCTGTAATAAAGTTTGTGATATTAGTCAGATGGAGATGTTTTGTCCGACGTTTACACATTGAATTTTCTTTTTTTTTTGCTTTGTGGGCTTGCTGAAAATAATGATATTAGCTTCTCTTTAAGATCCACATTTCTCCCTCTCTTAACAACAATGATATTTTCCTAACAGAAGCCCTGTTACAATTATCTTCTAAAATTAATTACAATGGCTAATTATCTTATGTGTTCTTGTCAGCACATGTGCAAAGTTGTTAATCAGCTTAAAGGGAACGTCTGACACCTTTTTCTTTCTATTTTTGCTTTAGTTTTGTAGGCTGGGACCTGCAGAATATTGTCACTCTGGATGCGGTGGAAGAAGACAGTCGCTCTCAAATCATGCTAAAGAAAGTCCAGTCTCCTGTGGTCCTTCTGTACTGCTCCAAAGATGAAGCGGTCTACATTCTGGAGGAGGCCCGCTCACTGGGCCTCACTGGATTTGGTTACATCTGGATTGTGCCGTCGCTCACCACCGGGAACCCAGAAATAACTCCTGAGGCTTTTCCATCTGGAATGATTTCGGTGTCATATGACGACTGGGACTACCCGCTGGAGGCAAGAGTTCGGGATGGTCTGGGGATCATAACGTCAGCAGCAGCAGCCATGTTGGATGAGTACGGGGACATCCCTGAAGCAAAGACGTCCTGCTATGGCCAGATGGAAAAGACAACTAAGCTGCCCCCCAGTGCACTACATAAGTAAGTAAATGGTTTACTTTGCCTGTTTTATGTGTAAAATGGTCCCTCGACATAACACGTTTTAACTATTGTGAACTAGCAGCAACAAATTTTTTTTGTACAAATTTGCAGACTTATTTTCCACAGCACATTGTTTATTGTCCATATTGACTCATTGTATTCTAACAATTAGCCGTATATGAAGTACACTAGGGTTGGGGTGACTAAAAACCACACCCAACTACGCACATCATTTCTGTGAACTTGCTTTAAATTTTTCCTGGCCTGAAGAAAAAAACATAGCACTTTCTTTGAGGAAAATGCTATAAATTAGAAAAAATGTAGCTGAATTTTTTTTATTGGATTTCTAGCGAGAAATATACACTAAAACTATATTTTTAACGTATTATTTTCATCTCTCAATGGGAAAATTACTTTTGCTGCATTGCACCACAGCAGGCAGCCATGATGGTGCCAATGGTGGGAGTAACTGGAGGCTAGGTGTCTTCTCCAGGGGCACTTTGATTCCCAGTGGTAATCAAACTGGCTTCTTCCAGTCCAAGGACAGACATTCTACTACTGAGCTTATGCCTCCATATATAGTCCATTTGTTTATTTTTTTCACTCACACACACATACGCACATGTTTCTAGTGTATCAGTCATGCATGTTTTTTTTAAGACGAGTCCCGTGACCAACAAAGAATCACTGCATTTTGGTTCTTTATATGCTTTTGTTTATCTATGTGGTTTTTAATTTCATATCCCATCTTTCCTAAAATTGGTGTTAATAAAAAATGACAAGAGATTTAAAGAGTTTCTTTTCAAAAGAACGGTGGAAATTTGGAATTATATGGAAAAAGGCAATTTACAGAAAAAGATGATTTTCAGGCAGAAAAAAAGGCCAGTGGAACAAAATTGAAACAGTAAAAACAGCAGGAGAGCAGTACAAATGAGTGCACCCCCAAATTGAAGAGCTCCTCCATGAGTCCTTCTGTTCTTCCTCTCATTTATTCCAGCATCTCACATTCGTTCCCCCTACTCTGATTTGCATCATGTGCTCACCTTCCCATCAGCCAGTGGGATATAACGCAGATCTCTGCCAGTTCTGTCTCGGTTCCCATCTGGCAGTGGGGGGAGTAAGACACACAAAACCTGTGTTTACATCTTGTAATTGTTTTCATTTAAGGTAATGATGTGTTTAATTAATATTTTTATGTTTAAATGGCAAAATTGGATTATAGTTTTTTTTCTTGAAACTAAAATAACCAACTAAAACAGAAACGTTGGCTGCCACCGACATATATAATTGATATTCACAAGGCAGAAAATAAATACAAATTTCTGTAACACTGCCAAATTTTTTAAAACTCAATAATTTCTTGAACATATGCAGGTTTTCATATCAGAATATTACACCACCTTTCCTATATTGTAAAATTAAAAAATGAGTTATCGACATTTTAGACTTTTTTGGACTTCTTCAGTTTTTTTTATCTTAAGAGTAAAAACAACAAAATAAGTATTTAAAAAAAAATCCTTAACTACTCTTGCAAAATTCCTAAAAGTCTATGAGTTAAATTTTAAGCTCCACAAACTTTAGATAGTTATCTTTACTTTACTTCCTAAGACTTATTTTGTTTCGTATTCAGAACCGCTTATTCCTAAAAGGGATGCGAGTAGGGGTATCAAGACAGAGGCGGAGTACACCTCGAACAGGTCACTAGTATGTCGCAGGGCCATCACAGCAACAATAACACACTCATTCCAAGGGGCAATTAATATTGGCCAATTAATCTAACATGCATATTTTTGGAGAGCGGGAGGAAACTGAAATACCTGGAGAAAACCCACACCTACAAAGGGAGAACATGCAAACTCCACACAGAAAGGCCAGTGTTTTAAGCTTTACCCCCATTTCAGGACTCAGACCCTGGCCTCTATGCCAACCACTGCACCACCATACAGTGTCATGTCTAATTTATTTTAGAAAATTTGTTTTTTAAAGACAACTTTGACCAAATTCAACTTCAAAAAGAATTTTCTGTGAATTTACATCTTTGAACACCAAAAAAATCTGTGTGAAACTGCAAGTCTGATGCATGTATTTAGTATTGGGCAATGGCTGATGAGGTGTCCTTTATCAGATGTTAATGGACAACGCAATGCTCGCCTGAGGGGACCCTTTTTTTTCTCCTTTACCTTCGATGTACATGTTGTGGTTCTTTGGTGTGACATGTCACGCCTAAATATTAACATACTGGTAATGCAAGCAGGCTTATTTAGGGGGGTGGAAACCCAATCGTTGACTTTGCTTGCGTTTTTATCCAGATATAAAATTCAGAACAAACTAAAAGGAAAAAAAAAAAAAGAAAAACGACAAAATTGCTCCACGCGGCCTTTAGCAAGATCAACTCTGCCAATAGCGGGGTTTGAAAGTCAAGTCCTCTACATTGCTTACACAGCACTTTACCGATCCAGGAAATCAATCAATGCTGTCACTAATTCTTGCAGGACAGCATTATATTCGTCACAGTGGAGGGAGGCTGCCAACTGTTAGTTGTCTCTCTCTCTCTCTGTCCTTTCTCTTTCCCTCTGTGTTTTCTTCCATTTAGACACATACATTTACAAATTCACATATTTACGGGAGAAACTTATGCGTCTTATGACATCGATAAAAGAACACCATCCGGCACCTCATCCTTGTCCAAAGTTTTAGCTGATATTCAGTTCAGCATTTCAGTTTGAATTTATTCTGTGATTTATTTTATAAAACAAATTTAAAGAGATAGATGAGGATCTCTGTCATCGGAATAGAGCTGTTGCTTCTCAGGGTCAAGAAAAGCCATATGGGGTGGTTTGGGCATCTGGTTAGGATACCTGCTGAATGCCTCGCTGGTGAGGTGTTTCAAGCATGTCCTACCGGGAGGAGACCCAGAGGCAAACCGTGGACCCGCAGGAGAGACTATGTCTCACAGCTGGCTGAAAAATGCCTCAGGATCCTCCCGGGTGAGCAGGAGGATGCAGCCAAAGTGAGAGGAGCCTGGGTTTTCCTCTTTGAAGATGTTGCTATTAAAGATCAGAGGAGAAAGGGGATCCAGACACGTCAATGATCAGGAATAACTATTTAATTAATAAACAAAAGGTGTCCAACATGCAAGTGGGGATGGACCAGGTGGGACTGGTTGGCAGAAGAGCTTAGGAGGACCGATGCTGAAGGGTTCCTGAGAGAACAGGAACAACCATCAGTTCCAGAGAATAACATACAAGAATAACAGGCAATAGTTTGTTGGGTCAGTGATAACGTTACCACGAGGGTTTTTGTAGAACTGAAGAAGAGTTGAGGTGAGCCTTGGTCTTAAATAGTGAAGGAATAAGTGGATGCAGGTGAACCTCATCTGGCCAGTCCTCCAATCAGCATTCACAGCAGTCCAGCACCTGGGGATAATCAGAAAAACAAAACACAAAATGAACACCAGAGGGGGTTATACTACAATTGCCCCAGCGATCCTGCCCCATTTAAGCGGAAGACAACGGAACGGAACAAAATACAGTTAAAATTAATTATAGTTTGCTTCAAATGAGGGTTTTGAAGATCAATATTGACGAGTTTCCTTTCTATGTGAAGTATGCATGTTGTCTAATATTTTTTTTATTTTTACAATCTCTGTGAATTTGCTCAATAATAAGAGTAATACTTAAAAGTTTTCACACTTCTGTTTTGGCAGTGATATAAATGATCCCATCCCAGGTTTGTCATGCTCTGATAAAAGGCGAGATAGACTCCGTCCTTCATGCAAAAAAAAAAAAAAATCAGTAGTACAGAAAAAAGAATGTTTTCATAAACGTATTTGACCTTTCAGCACCCTGAATCTAATAAATCAGATGTAACTAAATCTTGTGTTATTACCTTCAACAAGAACAAATCCCCTGTTAGAATCACCAGAGCAGGTCTTTGAACGTCAATCCTGCATGGACACGTCTCTCTTTTTTATCAGGAAACACACTTCCACAGACGTGAAATACCAATCATGCACAGTTCATTTTGTTTTCTGCATGCTCTGCTGCCTTAGGTAGTTATCCAGGTGATGAGTGTTCACAGATGGCGTTATTGTGGGTGAGAAGACCCAGCCAATTAGGATTTCGGGGCAGAAACATGCGAACCCTGATTGGCCTACACCACAAAAGGCAACAGGCCAGGAAAGGTTGTTAGACCATCAGATACTGTCAGAGGAGAGTGGCAGCACTGCACACAGCGGTGGGTAGATGGGCTTCATGTACAAATTTAATCAATCCAATTTAATTTCTAGCTTTACAAAAAAAATATTTTTACATAAGGATTCATTTGGCATTCAGTTTTATAACTTGTGGTTTCTTTAAAGCTTCTCAGACCACTCACACCCTCTTCTCCTGCTTGTGGCAGCTGCAATGATAAATCCACAGTGACACATCCAAGATTAATATGTTTTTTTGCAGGGTTATAGAAAAATAAATTAAATAAAAACTGGAGACAAATGACCAACTAAGAGAGCTGGCCAGTGCGGCAATCAGGCTGAGTGACAACTTCTGTTCCATCTGAAATATGTTCATTCTTGTGTGTGTTTGTGTGTGTGTGTGTTTGCGTACATTTTAGAAACAAAAGAAATATCCCCCCTTCAGAGTGTGTTCTGTCATGGCAGATTTACAGGGTACTACTCACCTTGCTGTGGCGACGACTGTGCCTTAAAAGACTTCAGCACTTATTTATTAGTGTATGTGTGTGTGTTTGTGTGTGTGCGTGTGTGCTGGTAAAAGACTTGATGGTTGTAGTTTGTTCTGACAGGTAATTTCAGTCTCTTGTCCTGATATACAGGGGTTAGAGCTCAGAAAGCACACATGCACACATATAGACTTCACAGTAAGTACTGGGGCAGATGTGCTGATGGGTGCTCAAAAGGCAACTTTTACAACTTGATTGGGTAAAATTATTGTTTTGTTCACTTATAAATTATAATATATATAAGGAAGAAGTGGAGGTTTGCACTAGAAAGAAGAGGAATGAAGATTAGTCAGAGTAAAACAGAGTACATGTGTGTGAATGAGAAGGATCCAAATGGAAAATTGAGGTTACAGGGAGAAGAGATAAAGAAAGTGGAAGATTTTAAGTATTTAGGATCAACAGTCCAGAGCAATGGAGAGTGTAAAAATGAGGTGAAGAAGCGTGCGCAGGCAGGCTGGAATTGGTGGAGAAATGTATCAGGTAGGATACAGTATGTGACAGAAGAGTTTCAGCTAGAATGAAAGGGAAAGAGGAGAGAGAGAGTACATTGACAGAAGACTGCTGGGTTTGGAACCACCAGGAAAGAGGACTAGAGGAAGACTAAAGAAGAGGTTCATGGATACAGTGAAGGATGTCTTTGCGTGGACGATGCCAAAGAGTGTCGACCAGAAGAAACGCTGCATCTTCTTGGTGTGACCGAAGAAGATGCAGCATAGGATTAGATGGAAGAAACTGACTTGCTGTGGCGACCCCTGAAGGGAAATGCCAAAAGAAGAAGATATATATATACATATGTATATATATTATATTTTTTAAAAAAATGTAGTACGTAAGTACATCTATATTGTTATTTTTGGATCTCAATTGAGCTGTTTCAAGTGTTGTCACATACTGTAACACGTCATGTGGACGAAATTCTTACAAGAAAGTTGTTTAATTAAAACAAGCATGTATGCGTGTAAAATAAATTGCTTTTAGGGGAAGTCTTTGCGTATCCAGCAATCAAGGCCCCATTTTTATTGTTAGTTTTTATGTAATTGAATATGATGTGTAAATATAGTTTGCTCAATCAAAAAGTGCAGGCAAAACATTTTTGAACTAGCCAAATAATTCATTTGAAATGCAAGTTAGTTTTAGCAACCTCAAGCTAAAACTTAAATCTTGCTTAGAATGTTATAGTTCACAAAAACAACATTCCATTCAGCCAATAGGTACTTTAGGCAACTACAAGAATCCCTACACAATAGTTTGAAACTTACTTCAAATTAAAAGTGTCCGGAGATCCCAAAAGGATTGTCTGAGACAATACCACGTTAGCATCCATAACATATTGTGCAGTCATCTTTCATGCCATACTTAACAAACACCATCTATGGCAGGCAGTCTTTTTAAATGACGGCTGACCCCTGGGTCTTTCTAATAACCTGAATCAGCAAAAACAGCAACTTCCATCCTTTTCACACTCCCACCGCCATCTCTCATAACCATATCACTTGTGTTTGTGCACTTCATAGATCTCGACTAACTTGGCAGAATACATCATTACTTTGACAGCTCCTTGTCTTAACAAGGATAAATGTCTCTATCTTTGACACTGCCAGCCTTCTACAGTTAATCTTTTATCTCTACAGAGTTTCCATCCTTACTAGTGAATCCACTTAAGATAAAACGTGGAGCTATTATCATAGTGGTGAACTGCAAGCAAGAGGTTTTTTTTTTGTAAACTTTGTGTGGCATTAATATTTAGAAAATTACATTACAATCAAAATAAAAAGAGATAAGTTGTAAAGCTTAGTCCAACCTGTAAACTATAGCTTCATTTAATTGTAAGTACAGGTGGAATGGTTCAGTCAAGTTCACATTCAGGCTTTTGTAAAAAGATTTCAATGTAGTATTTACGGTAAATGTTTTTGGGTTTTTTTTTTTTAAAGTCTGTGCAGTAACCGTTATGTTTTGTTGTTGTGTGTCCCATATCATTTAGACTACCTCAATGACTGAAAATATCTTAATCCCATGTAAAAAATTCTTCCCATATCACTACCATTCCACTACCCTGCTTTTACATTAGATTTGTACATATATATTTGATGAAAATAGACTTTTTTTATTTAAGGCCAAAATTGGAAGTTTTTTTTTTTTTTTTTAAGAATAGCATAACTTGCTCTTGGACCCCTATGCACCCCTATATTTAGTAAACTTCTGTGTTAGTTCAACATTGAATTAGCTGCAAATATAAAGTGTGTTATCTACATGCATGCATGCTAGGTGTGACTCTTAGATGACCTTGTCTCTCCTGATGTCTCTCCTGAGAAAATTGGCACCTTTTTTTTCCCCACTGATGACTAATCTTCCTCAAAAGAAGATTATAGACCTCTGAATCATTTAAAACTAATCTGATAGCATTTTCCAGATAGACGGACAAACATGTTTTAATCCCAGGGATCATTACTGACATCTCTCCTTCTTGAAATTAGCTTGGTGCACACCTGAATGCTGTCCTTCTTCAAACCGCCAAAACATCTGCTTCAATTCCTCTGTTCCCATTGGTCATGATCTAAAGGTCGTATTTCATGCAAAATAACTTTTTGCCATTGTATTGCATGCACACAAACAACCACAATTTCTGTTTTGGAATGTTTATGAAACATTAAAAAACTGTATTGATTTATGGAGCTCTATCAAAAACTATGAAGTGTGGAAGCCTTACTCTGGCTCATTCCCCTGCCAGTTCCGAAGAAGCACAGACTCCACCTCAAAAATTTGACACAGGTCCTGAGCGAACCACCCATTCTGCACCCAAGTCATTGAGGAAGGGTGAGAGGGAGGAGTGTGTGTTAAAGTTTCTACTATTTAAAAAGTATCAGCAATTGTAAGAAGTCATGCAATCGTTGTGGCCGGTACTTGTTGTCACATACTGTAAAAGGGAGGCAGAAATAAAAATACAATCTGTTCAAAAACAAAACCACCTGATCATTAGAAAAAAAAAGAAAAGACCCTCATATTAGAAGGTAAAACACTCTAAAAAAAAGAAAAGCATATTCCATATGTTAAATATTATTCTTAAAATGGAAATTTATACAGCAAATGTGTAAAATCTTGTCCTTTCATGCTTGAAATATCCACCAATACTTTGTTATTCTAATTTAAAAAGACCCTTTCATTTATCCTTTTATCTGCTTAAAAGTGCTGTTATTAGATTTAATCACATTATAATTAACCCACACCTCACTCAACTTCTTACTGTTTGGGCGAGTACATTGAAGAGAAGTGCTGTTACAAACTCAAACTGCATGGTAAAATTCATCCACATTTTTTTTTTCCATTTTATGTGTTTCATCAGTCTTTTGCTCTGCTTCTGTAGTTGCCTTATATTTTGTTTTTCACCGCTGATGAATAAGAAGGTTGAAAAAAATCAAGGAGCTCAGACAGTTGAAAGAAATGGACTATGAGTTCTGTGCTACCGAATCCCCACTCTAACACTGGAACTAAAGTGCATGGTGTATTGTTGAGGTGGACCTTGTGGTTATATCTGTTTAAGGACGTTCATCCAGGGTTGATTAGGGTCATTTTCCAAAATACACTGTGGAGTCTATGTTTGTATCCTAGCAACGTCACATCACTAAATGTGGTCATTGGACATCGGCCCAAAAACTCACAAATTAACTCATTTTTCCCATGTGCTTTCGATATAACATCAAAATGGAAACCATTGAGTTTTTATACTTTGTTATTTAATTGTATAGATTCTTCATAAAAGCTGAGACAAATATAAAGCTGTGTTTACAAGAAGGGCTCAGGTGGAAGATTTTTATTGTTTTTATTGTGTTGAGGTTGAAAGTTTACTTAATTTCAAGAGCAGAGGAGTCTTGTGTCATTTATCAAGCTGCGTTAGCTCTACAGTGTATTGGTATTTTTGAAAGTCAGTGAGCTTCTTTGTGTGTGTACTCAAATGTTCAACCTTGGTGATTGCATCACATTGTAAGATCAGCCTCAGCTTTTTTCCTGACCCAAGCATCGGATCCTGAGACCAATCGAATAGTGTAGTGGTACTCGTCTGATTACTTTCAAGGTAGTATGAGATGATTTTAAACACAGAGCTCATTAAATTGCCTTTATATCTTATTGATTTCATCTGGCTACAGAGATGTTGAGAGTAACTGGGTCAGCAATGGCAATTTAAATTCACAAAACCTGTTTCTATGCTTCAGCACAAAACACACAAAAAAAAAATCTCTTCTCAAGTCTGAAAATGGCTCCAGCTGTTCATTCGTCTTCTGAACCACTTATCCCACATGGGGTTGTGGGAGCCGATCCCATTTGATCCAAGGCAAGAGGCAGGGTACACCTCGAATAGGTCGCCAGGTCACACAAACAACCGCTCCTATGGGCAATATGGTACCGACCGATCAATCTGACACGGATGTTTTTTGAAGGTAGGAGGAAACCAGAGTAACGAGCGAAAACCCATGCATACATGGGAAGAACATGCAAACTCCACCCAGAAAGACCAGCGTTCCAAGTCTCATCCATACCCAAGACTCGAATCCCAACCTTCTTGCTGTGAAGCCACTGTGCTATCCATTGCACCATTGTGCCGCCTTTCTCTGAGTTTTTGTAGAAAAAACTATTTATTCCATATAAAGAAACAAATAAAAATAGATAACAGTTTAATTTTATAATTTTTTGATCAGTGATACTTTATTTTGTGATAAAAATCCATTTGAAACTTTCGATTTTAAACAATCTCACCACTAGAGAGCAAAGTTTCATCCTAAGTAAAAAAAAAAACAAGTTCAAGTTCACAATGATTGGTTAACAACCAGTACCACATTAACCATTCTCGCCTTTTATTTAACAGCTGTTTCTTTTTAAAATACTCTAGTTTCTTTTTGTATGCCAAGAAAGTACATTTCCAAATGTTCCTGACCTGCTTTCTACTGCAGCAAAGCCTGTTCACAATGTCCTACCCGACTTAAAACACGTTACCACCAGCCATCCACTGTGGCTTTCTAACGATGAATCTCGTGAGAACACGCTCCATTTAGAAGTTTGCCCTCTTGTCGGCCCTAGAACGGAAAGGAGGAGTCGTCTCTTCTGTGTCGTACATGACCGCTGACAGAGGGAGTGAGGGAGACAGAAAAAGGAAGGAGAGGCATGATTAATGTGGAGGCAGTGTGGACCCAAGAATATCTTCCCACTGCCCTCCATCTTTGCTAATGTGACCTGCCATATGGGTCAACTTTTACAGTGTGTGTAAGAAAGTGTGTGATGCGTTAGGGTATGGGTTCACTGTTGGAAGGAAATTGACATCCGTAGTTAATGATGGAAACGCGCCAAACTTTTCGCCCCAAACCAACAAACTAAATACGAACACAACTGTAATTACACACAAATAATACAACTTTTCTTTATTGTGAAACTTTCGAGCTGTCTATCTTTCTTATGGCGTCACATGGAAAAGAATTACCCATTTTATTGGAAAGAGAAGATTTTTTTTGCATTTGCAAACTTGGAAAAGGATCAAAGCAGAGCCAGCTGCAGCAGTAATCAGGAGGTATTGAGGAAGAAACAAATACACTAATTGTAGAAATATTCAGAAAACGGAGGCAAGTCATTTCAATTTATTCATGGAACTCAAAATGGACAGGAGTGTGTTAGCTCATGTTGGATTCAGCTGTTTTTGGCAAAAAAAAATGACCATTTAAATTAAACATTAACTTTTTTTTTCACCCATGACAAATTCAACTCAGACAAAAGGAAATAACACAATATTGTAACTATCTGGTAATATGTCTTTTTTTTATTGCATTATGTGTCTTTCTTTGTTGTTCCAAATGTTGAAGCACAATCCCAGCCTGCAATAACAGACATTTTAGCTCCACAGAATATTTTAATTGTGTTCATTTTCTTTACTTCTGAATCCAATCCATGTCATTCAAACAAAACTCTAACTCAATAGAAAGGAGCGTAAGTTAATATTTGAGGTCTGCAATATTTGCCGATTGTTAATGGACTTGTTGAATGTAATATAATTAAATCTTCGCTTCCCGCTTTTTCTCCTCACTACTTTCCATTTTTACCATCACCATCTTCTTCCCTCATCTTTTATTCTTCTACTATTCATCCTTGCTCTCAGGTACATGATGAACGTGACCTGGGATGGCAAAGATTTGTCATTTACGGAGGATGGCTACCAGGAAAACCCAAAGCTGGTGGTCATTGTTCTCAACAAGGAAAGAGAGTGGGAAAAGGTAGGTTACATTTTTGTACCCAGCTGGGTTCATGTTTTTTTGCAACAGCGTGTGGAGTCATGGCAACCAATCCTGGTCGCCATTCAAGAAACACCTCTGAAGTAAATTTGTGTCACACCAAATTAGCCTTTTGAAAATAGTGTTCAAATTATTGACATACTTACAGTATAAGAAAAATATGATTTTAACTTTTTGTGTACCGAGGGTTACTTTCATGGGACCGGAAAACCATTAACAATCTGAAAAACACAGTATTTTGTTTTTATTATGAAAGAGTAAGGAGAATCAATTAGTTTATTTGACAAAAAGCTCACAAACCAGGTGAGGAAGTTTATTTAAAAATGCAATTCAATTAACTTTACTAATTTGAGTGTCCAGTAGCACTAAAACATGTGTGTGAACTAGAGGGACCCAAATGGAAAAGTGAGGTCACAGGGAGAAGAGGTAAAGAAGGTGGAAGATTTTAAGTACTTAGGATCAACAGTCCAGAGCAATGTAGAGTGTGGAAAAGAGGTGAAGAAGCGTGTGAAGGCAGGCTGAAATTGGTGGAGAAATGTATCAGGTAGGATGTGTGACAGAAGAGTTTCAGCTAGAATGAAAGGGAAAGTGTACAAAACCGTGGTGAGACCTACCATGCTGTTTGGTCGAAGAACAATAGCACTGAGAAAAAGACAGGAAACAGAGATGGAGGTAGCAGAGATGAAGATGCTGAGGATCTCTCTGGGAGTGACCAGGATGGACAGGATTAGAAATGAGTATATCAGAGGAACAGCACATGTTAGAGGTTTTGGAGATCAAGTCAGAGAGGCCAGACTGAGATGGTTTGGACATGTGCAGAGGCGAGAGAAAGAGTACATCAGAAGAAGTATGCTGGATATGGAACCACCAGGACAGAGGACCTAGAACCACTAGGTCTTCTTCACTGAAGGAAGGCATGAAGATAGTTGGCCCGACCGAAGAAGATGCAGCAGATAGGGTTAGATGGAAGAAACTGACTTGCTGTGGCGACTCCCGAAGGAAAATGTCAAAATAAGAAGAAGAAGGTAGCACTCAAACAGTTCAAGCAGGAGCTCCAAACAGCTTCTGAACAGCCGGTAGAGGTGCGGTAGGTGGTGTAAAATTGAGTAGGGTGGAACTTGACAGCTGCTTGGTGGAACAGCCGCTGGAACACACACGACAGTTGACTGTGACCTTCAGATGAAATGTTTGGCTTTGTAATGGATTTTAAAAGGCAGTTATGTGGCTTTGAATCAAAGTCTACCAGTGTCATACTTCTCAGAATACTTAAAATTTAATGATCCATTAGCTACTTTTCATGGATGAGATGTTTAAAAGAAGTGCAGCAAAGGACAGATTGAACTATGAGGTCGTTTTAAACGTTAAAAAAAAAAAACTCTATCACACCTTTTCATCTCTCCACCTATCTCAATTTCTTACATTTGTTTCTTGACTTTTTTACTTTTTCTACTGCATTTTTACCAAGATTTTTTGCCTTCTGCTCTCTGCCAGTTTGTGTTTGAGCAAGATAATCTACGCTCCCCAGTGTTGCACCCCGATAGCTCTTCAAACCACAGTTAATCAAAACCTAAGATATGTGTTACTCTTGTGGCTCAGAGGTCACTACTTCGTGCATGCACACATATAGATGCTTACCCTTCAGTGCTTGGTTATCGACAGAAATGCTACGCTAGAAACTCGCACTGCGATCAATCTGGTTATTATTCAGGTCTCGTGTGTGAGTGTGTGTTACAGTATGCGGTGCTGTTTGCTGCAATCCGCACACTTTCCAGTCTTAGAGACAGGGTTTTTCTATATTTCATGCTGACACACATAAATCCTTTGTTGATGTGCTGAAAGAAAGGGGGGAGGTTGTAAACTGAGCACCCATGAAATTGATCAGTACTACTCCACTATGGTGCAGAAAACAAGACTGAAAGTAAAAGAGACACCAAAACTCAAAGTGGAAACGTAATTGGGAGCTTCTCTGCACTGCCGTCCCACCCGTGCACCAAGAATCGGTACTAGGGTTCAGAAGAATTTTCTGTGATGATCAAGAGATAAAAATTCAGTAACTGCACTAAAATATGGATATGCACTAAAAATATAAAATATGTCCCCCTGGGGCAGAAGACGCAGAAGTAGGATGAGAATGGTATGGAATAATTTGGAGATGAGCAGGAGATAACTGTAGATGGTGTGATTGTGAGGATGAAAACACAAGTTGAAAAATAAGAGGTAGCAGAGTGAAATGATGGAAGTTACAAACTAAACGTGTCAGATTTGACTTTTTTTTGTTTCACATACCTGTGTTCAATGTTCAGGTGTTCTCTAAACCACACACACGCTTACAGTACTTTGATGGTTTGGTTAGCTTATATATACCCAAATATTATGCGTCGCCAATTACAGAAACTGGTATAAGTTCAGTTTCTAGATATACATACATTTAAAAATGTCTTATAAATTTAATTAAAGTTGAGAAATATTTTTTTCTCAATGACCTCTCTTTTTTATTGTAATAATATCTCTTAGTAAATAGAGAGCTTCAGTATGAAGGACCCATGATTCATCCAAATTATTGCAAATGCCACACCGAACCGCCCGCCGATCACCCGTTGCATCCTTCACTCTTTTGTGAACAAGACCTGTCGATGCCATTCACAATGATTTCCAAATCTAAAATGATGATGGCCTCTTTGAATTTCTTATTTGAAACTTATCTTGAAAATAAACTTTGTTGTTCATAGAATGACTCGTGAAAGCTTCAAATGTTCAAAATCTAATTTACTTGTAGTTTTGTTCGCGATACTGTGATCTCATTAACGCCAAATAAAAAATTATTGTAGTCGTACTGATCTTCTTCTTCTCCTATCGGCAGTTCCCGCAAGGGGTCGCCACAGCAAGTCAGTTTCTTCCATCTACCCCTATCTGCTGCCTCTAGGCCTCTTTCCTGGTGGTTCCAAACCCAGAATTCTTCTGTCGATGTACCCTCTCTCTCTCACTGCACATGTCCAAACCATCTCAGTCTGGCCTCTCTGACTTTATTTCCAAAACCTCCAACATGTGCTGTTCCTCTGATCCTGTTCGCCCTGGTCCCTCCCAGAGAGATCCTCAGCATCTTCATCTCTCCTACCTCCATTTCTTTGTCCTGTCTTTTCTTCTGTGACACTGTCTTTAGACCAAACAGCATGGCCGCTCTGACCACGGTTTTGGACACTTTCCTTTTCATTTTAGCTGAATCTCTTCTATCATACATCACACCTGATACTTTTCTCCACCCATTCCTCCCTGCCTACACATGCTTCTTCCCCTCTTTTCCACACTCTCCATTGCTCTGGACTGTTTATCCTAAGTACTTAAAATCTTCCACCTTCTTTATCTCTTCTCCCTGTAACCTGAGATCAACTGTACAATTTATAATTGTGAGCTCCAACTTTTTATTTTTTTAGTGGAATAACATTAAAAGGGAAAGTTGTATTTACTGTTTAGAACCAGGATGGTGTGCTTTATCCCCGCAGAGCAGACAGAGTGTGTAATTTGCTTCAGGAACTGCCATAGAGTTAGCAGCCAGTTTGCAAAATAATTATTACAGACAGCATGGGATTTGTGCTTGAAGAATCACAATATGGAGAGCAGACACACACAAATATCTATGTACACTCGCACACTTTTGAAATTGACACTGATGTGTTTTTGATCAGTGGTCTTGGATTCTCTAATTCTTGGTAAAAGAAATTCTTCTAAAACAAATCTAACTAAATGATTGCTATTTCTCTCCATGCTTATGTCATCTTTTTTCTTTCTTTTTTCTCCCATGCAAACATTGGCATTGGCACGCACGTGTATCCTGACACATGCAAGCAGACACAACACATCCACACTCGCATGCATTCACACAACCACACAGTGTGAGGGTAGGCTGTGGGAGGAGAATATCCCTGACATAATTTTGTCTGGCAGGAGTGACAGATACTGTTTTATGACTGAACGGGTTTCTCCCACCATCAGGAACTCATTTTCCCATAATCCAACTCACTACAGTAACTTTCCCAAGGAGACTTATAAACAGGGATAAATAGGTAATAACACTGTTATTTTTTTTTAGCACTTTATCCTTCAAATCCACATTTGTATGAGTTTTTTAAACATACAAATAAATATGATAAATAAAAAACTTAATTTTATTTGTGAAGGATTTCTGTGAAGAAAATTTAGAAAAAGAAGTACAACTCCTCCTCGAGGATGTGATTACATCACCAAGAGGCTCTGTAACTCTCGCAGGGTGACGATGCGAATGGAATGCCTTCATTGCATCTTAGTGCTGCAATCCCATCAGCCCCATCTCAACAACCTCCCACCCGCTGTCATAACCCATGCACGCTCTCTCACACTACTGCCTTCCAATTGTGCGCTTGTAATATCTGGTATTAAATCCAGCGAGATTCAGCATTCTTCTTCCCTGCTGGTCGATAAAGAGAATCCTCCCTTCCTTCTTGGACATTAATTTATAACCCCCTTTTTCTTTAATTAGAGAGAAGAGGATGAGGTGGAAACGGGTAGCAAGGAGCAGAAGGACAGGAGAGAAATAGCTGAAGTCAGCTTCTTTTCTTCCTTCTAATTTCCCTCCTTCTCATTTTGTCAAGCATCTCTTGCGTAAAATGGTTTTCTTATTCTAGACCACTTCTCCAAAGGTTATGTCAGTGGTGTATATCTATTACGTGGGATTTAGTGTCTTAAAAGGTTTTTGTAATGAGAAAATTGATCCAATCTCTCACTTTTCAAAAAGGTAATCCAACAGGCTTCAGATCTGAGTCTTCAAAAGGGGCTGGGGGTTCATGCTAAATTAACTTTTTGGGTATTTCTTAGCTTTAACATTAATCCCACATTAAAAACATGTGGTTGTCTGTTTCATTCATACGTGTTTGAGTAATTTTTAAGCCCTCCCGTCCAATCTGAGTGACCGGTTGTTCCTCACCACGCTTTTTGCTCTCGACCAAGCCCACATTCTAACGTAAGCAAGAAGAATTTTAGTGCACACGTTCTGCTCATGCTCAGACCATCCACACATACACCAAAATAAACAATAAATCTTTTCAGATTCTGCTCTGTATTGTATTTTTTCTCTGTGTACAGTCAATGAAAATCAGAACAATGTTGGTAGCTTTATTGCTGTTATTGCCTCTTGCCCTTTCTTTGCTTTCTTCCTTTCCGTTCCATTACGTGGTCATCCACTTATCCGGGGCCACGTCGCGGTGGCAACGGCCTCAGATGGGAAGCTCAGATATCTCTCCCCCCAGCTGCCTCGTCCAGCTTACCTAGAAGGATTCTTATTTGTTCCCCGTATTAAGGATCCATAGTCTCTCGTGCCCAAAACACCTCACCAACGAGGCACTCAAGAGGCATCCTAACCAGATGCCCAAACCACCCCATCTGGCTTCTTTCAACCTGAAGGAGGAGGGGCTTGACTCCGAACTCCTCCAGGATGGCAGAATTCCTCACCTGATCTTTGAGTGAGAGCCCAGCCACCCCTGGGAGGAAGGCCGCTTGTATCCGCGATCTCATTCTTTCGGTCAACACCCACACCTGGTGACCATAGGTAAATTCATGTTAAAGAATTTATGAATTGAACACTATTAATGAACAGAAGATTGGTACAAAACCCACAAATACTACAGAATGTGGTGTTGTGTCGATACCATAACTTTTTTTTGCATCTTGTGAAATTTGTCCTCTTTGGTTTTCATTAATTGATCTAGAAATAGTTAAAAGTTTAATTCATAATTGTTTTCCTATTTACCAACAACATAAACGCCTACTTTATCAGAAACGGTGTCTTTTCTTTGTGGCAACCAAATGGTAGACATTGAAAAAGTTTTGGTTTTTTGTGAAATACCACTTTTTAAAAACTAATTTGTTGGATTCTTTTCTGGTTCCACGTTAAGTTTATTGCACATTTGTGTGTCTTTAAAATTAGTTGGATGATGTTATAATTTTTGAACATCACTGTTCGGGCTATCACAATTTTTCTTGTGGCTCTATATTGAATTGATCAAAGTTTAATGTTTTTTGGGAGTTTTTTTGTTGTTGTTGTCTTTTTACCGGAGGGTTAAAAAACACTAACACAAATTCACAGACACTTGCAAAGTGCAAAACATCTGACCTTAGACCAAAAGTCAAACATAAAAACTGCCTGTAGAGTAAAGGTGATGCACTGCAAATGTTACGAATGCCACTTCGATGTAGCGTCCTGCTTCAGTCTTTTACACACGCACAAACAAGTTGAAGTGATGCTGCTGACAGCAGAGTGAGCCGTTGACAGTCGTGCCGGCTAAGAGCGCAGAAAAGACTAATCCCTGTCAGAGGGTAGAAAACCACTCAAAGCAAAACAATTAAAATGCTAATTTCATTTCCTCCACTCTGCTCGCCTGTTAATGACTTAGCCAAGTGTGCAAGCTGAACAGCAAGAATGTGTGTGTGTGTGTCCAACCACTGTCTTATGACTTTCGGGTCGAAGGTGTGACAGATTAACATGACTATATTTTGAGAAGAGAGCATGTTGACTTGCCAAGTAGGTAATTTAAAAATGGCTCCCAACAAAAAAAAGGGTAAAAAAAAGTATTTGCTTTCTTTATGTGTCACTGTGGTGAAATAATAGTTGACTCTTTCCGTACATATTTGGGTATAAAAATGAGTCTGTCTCTAAAAACTGAATAAGTGAAGGTTTATGCTGTGTGTGTTCAACTCCATACCCAACCTGCTTGTAAAGCTGGAAGACAGGGAGACAGATGAGATGAAGGAAGAAGTTCTGAGATGGAGGGAAAAAATTAGTTTGCTATTTTCTGGTTTCTCTATTATTAATGTCTGAAACTCAAGCAAAAGCTTAAAGCCAATTGCAATTCACCTCCATCTCCGATGTCTGGGTACCAATGTTTTTCTTGACGTCATTTATTAACTTTCACTTTCAGAAAAAAGTAAAGAACAAATAGAGTGAAACATAAAAGTTGTTCACATATAAATTATTCAGTTTTTTTATTTAACTGGAACGGTTACCGCCTGCAACTTATTTCTCTCCCCTCGTCTCCCCTCTACTCACCAGATGGGAAAACTGGATAATGGCAGCCTGACGATTAAGTACCCGGTGTGGCCCCGTTTCAACTCCTTTGGTGATGCCGAGCTCGACGACAACCACCTGTCCATCGTCACCTTGGAGGAGAAACCTTTTGTCATTGTGGAGGATGTAGAGAGACTAACTGGGACCTGCATGAGGAACTCAGTGCCCTGCAGAAAGCATATCAAAGAGTAAGTCTGACTCTCATCTAACAAATCACAAGGTAGCCAAATGCTACCAACTGAGCCTTCTTTCTTTTAGACAAAACATTATTTTTGTCTAAGTTGGCAAAGTTGGCTTCCTTTGTGTTCAGAAATTTAGTTTGAACAAACTTTTCTCCCTGCAAATTACTGGGTAAATTCTGTTACGGAAACACGCTACCCATTGATGAAAACTGCCTGATGACCTGGTGACTGCCTGAGACCGCAGGTCCTCATCATTCATTAAAACTCAATCTTAGGTTGTCGAATTGGATCCCCCCACTGCCTTGGCTGACTTTGTACTTCTGTTAATTAAAGTAATAAAAAAAAAGTGGCGACAATGGACAGGCAATCTTGTCAAAGTCTGAAGCTGACCTCCTGACTTTTGCAACACTTTTATGAACTAAAAGTCACTTCATAAAACTCAGAAATGGCAAGTACAATATCTGCAATGCTAAAACTACAGTACATTTTTCAAAAACTGCGGTAGTCTACTTCCTATTCTACAAACCTAACTTTATTTGAACTAAAGCGACCTAAAAGTACTGAATTCATAAAAGTGAGTGAGGGTAAATCAGGCTTATTGTAGCATTTTCTAGGCAGTAGAAAATGAGACGGAAATGGAAAAATGCCACAAATCTGCCTCTTCGGTAAATATTTAATAAACATTCTGGCACCTGGGAATACGTTTCAAAGATAGTTTCGACACAGCAAACACACAAATGATCTGTTTACGCTTCTATAATAGATTACAAAAAGACATATTGGGAATCTTCAAAGGCTTTTGATTTTATTTATTGGCTTCAAAGTTGATTGAAAAATTGATCACATGAGATGAAAAGAACAGATGCAATATGGTTGTGATGACAAAGTAACATTTATATAATTTTATCTTTAGCCTTTGAGCAATACTCAAGTCTGGTTGTGACTTATTTTCTCTTTTGTAAATTAGATAACAGCCGAACTAAGCATTCCCTTTCTTTCATTAAAAAAATCCTTTAATTCATTTCTTATACACTGTCTGTATATAAACCAAAGCTTCTAATAGGTTTTCAGATTATTTATTCCCATTGCATCCATGAATGCAAAATTAGATTAGCGTGCCCATTGCTACTATTACGTGCCAATTATTTCTTCTTTACATGTATGTACAGTATCTAAAGAAACAGCCACGCACACACAAACAGAGCTGATTTGGCTGGATCAGGGTCTCAGAGAAGAGGCTGAGAGAGATTATCATCCGGAATCACAGTGAAGTAGGGCGAAGGATAAAGCATCTCCAAGGAGGAGCGCTAACGCACATTTGCGATTTTGTTGCCACATGTCCACTCACAGGCCAGTGCGTTTGGCTGCACTCCTCCCTCCCACAGCGCGATTCCCACTCAAGCATCCGTCCTGTTCATTCAGAGGAAGAGGAGTAGATGGAGGGAATGAAAGAGGCAGAGATTAAGGGAGTGGCAGAGGGGCTGGATTGGGGTCTGAGGGCTATCCATGCATGCAGAAGTATAAATTCACTCATCCAGGCTGGACCTAAGAACAAACCTCTTCCACACACAATTATACACAAACCCACACTGCCCTCTCTGGAGACCCCTCAGGCCCTATGGCATTTCTATATCAAGTTGGCCTGGCAAATTTACAAACAGCCCCTCAAACCTCACATGATCTAAGAGCAGAACTCTGCTATAGCCTGTCTATGTGGGACATTGTGTTCACAAAGAAGGCGATAAAAGTTCTGACACACATGCCCCAGCTAGTTACTGTCCAGCAGCTTAACTGACCAGAAACATCTTAGTTTTACGTTTCTCCTGCTTTACTGATTCACTAATCTCATCAGTAAATTATAGTAATTTTGAAGGTATTATTTCCAAGTGGAAAACTCATTAGAAGGAACATGCAACTGTTTGCTTCCCCCCCACTCCAGTTTACGTAGTTTTTTCCAAATATGAAAGAACTAACCAGTTTTAGGGTTGTTGGCTCAAAAAACAATATACATTCATTTCATTTTATTCATTTTTGTTTCCGACTTAAAAAAGAACATAATCTGTTCCTCTGCAAGTTCTGATATTGCTTTCATTTTTTTTTAAATTGAAAATGTTCAGCGTCAATTAATTTTTAAGCAGCCCACAGACATAGCTAAAAAAACAACAAAATTTGTCCTACAGTCCCTCGGCGTTTGTGCATTTCTGGTCATGAACTGCATTTCATCTCTGAAGGTAACTCACAGCTGGTTGTCTAAAGTTTTCCTTTATTTTCTGAATTTTTTGACAACTTTAAACCTCGGCTGTTGTTAAACTAAAGGACGAGGTTATCGTACTCTAATTAGCACACATCTAAAAGTTAAATGAGATTCCCAGGTGGCTGAAAATTGATGCGCACTGTGTTGTTTGTGTGCGTGTGAGCGAACACCGTCTGAACTCCCCTGCTCCCATATTCATATACGCAGATGGCACATGGCTTGCAGATGTAGCACCGTCAAATCCTCCTTCTCTAGAGACATGGAGAGAGAGGGAGAGAAGAAGTATGTCTTCTGTCACACTCGGACAGCTTGACCCTCACTTAGAGGTGAAAAAGTCTCAGGAAGATGTTTGTTTTTGGTGCGGCTATGTCAGTTTGTCAAGTTGGATAAAAAGAAAGTTTTAGACAAAAAAGGGAAAGTCAAATAAAAATAGAGTCAGGTGTTCGGAGAGTTTTTTTGTCGTGCAATCATAAAACTTTCTGGATGTCACAGTCTGTGGGAGGAGCTATTAGGCATTTGGACTGTCCATGTGTGCATCCATGCTTCCATAACACTTTTGTGAATGCAACATCTTCCAAAAACCACTGAAGGTATTTTAATAAAACTGCTCACAGTTACTCAGCACTACATATAAACTAACTGCATTGGTTTTCCGGGTCATGTGGCTAAAGATTAAGGTCCATAAGATGAGGTCACAAATTGATGTGAATGCTTTATCTTCTAAACCAGTGCTGAGACTTTTATGAAACTGCTCACAGTTACTCATTACCAATTATAGATTAACTTTGTATCTTTTTACCACTAATAGCAGGTAAAATACAATTTTGAACTCTACTATGAAAGTCTACACCAATGTAGACCAATCTACTTCAACCAAGTTATCAATAGACCTAACCACTCTACTTATTAGCCTGCGTAGACTCTACTACCTCAGAAAGCTCCGGTCCTTCAACGTCTGCAACAAGATGCTCTCCATGTTTTACCATGCCATCATGGAGAGTGTCCTGTTCTTTGCTGTGGCCCTCCCACCTTCAGCAACAGACTCCTGCAACCCCGCTGCTCAAAGGAACGTTACAGCAAATCATTCTTACCATCCTCTATCAAACTATTTAACCTTTCACTTTCAAACCTGTAATTACTTGTCATTCACAACGTTGTATGAGATTGTGTGAATGTAACACTGCAGCACTCAAATGTCCCTTTGGGGATAAATAAAGTATATTCAATTCAATTCAATTATTAATACAGTTTGTGATACTGGTCAGGCCAAGGCATTTTGTTTGGCGTAGACATATTCTTCTTACATAAACTAAGACCATATGCTAATGATGTGCTTGTTTTGTGTTTTTGTAGCAACACAACTGAAGCTGGTGGAACTTATATCAAAAAGTGCTGCAAAGGGTTCTGCATTGATATCTTGAAGAAGATTGCCAAGTATGTTAAGTTCACTTATGACTTGTACCTGGTTACCAATGGCAAGCATGGCAAGAAAATCAACAACGTCTGGAATGGGATGGTGGGAGAGGTAAGCCAATGATAGATAGTGCTCCTATACACTCACACCAAGTAAAAATAGAAACAATTTGCACTTTGGAGCTGTAAATATTCTGACAGTCAGCAAATCTTTTGCCACTGCTGCAGAAAACTCTTTAGTGTATCTTTAAATACCAGAGAGGAGGTAGTCTCAGAGCTAATTTAGACTGTAAAGTTTATTGGCGTCCATTTTGTTTTATGGCAGCCTTCATTTATTAAGTTGCTTGTCTGATGCTCATTGTGTTAGAGACTGGCTTTCTCTTGCATTTTTAATCAGACTGACTTTAAATCCTTTTGAGGCACACTGTTCAGTTCAGTTCAATTCAGTTTCTTTTAAAAACTTGGATCTATTTGAAAACAGGTTTTTGTTGGACGTATCAGTACCAGCCAAGCTTTAGACACACAATAGTTGTAGATTTTGTTTTAAAAATCCTAACATAGTGGAATCAAGCTTTCCTTAAAGGTGTCTAAGTGATACGAACACAAAAGAGACAATCATTCTTTCACAATGATTGATTTAGTTGGCATATGGTGTTTATGGTGGTTGGATGTCTTAGATTTAACTTTGCATGATGCTTTTCATCAGTATCCATCACCTCCAGATGGGTTTAAGGCATCAAAGGAATATATTTTTCAGTTTACGGGCAGGGCATGATGGTTATTTTTGTAGAAAATAGGCTTTCCGTGTGCAATCCTTGCAAAGAAGTCAAACTTTATCAATACTTTTTTGTCAAACTCTGGTGTGAAACTTTGATGCTAAACCATACATTGCTATGTCTGGCATGTACTGTACGTGTATGGTTAAAGTATTCAGATAAAATTGTTCGTACTCGTGGGAAAAGTTTTAACTGCAATAGTAGTGTTTTTCTTGGAAAAAAAAAACAGTTCTTATTAAATACTGATTCAGTCTCACTTATATTTTAAATAAAGATTAGATCTTAAATACTTGCATTTGGAAAATGGGTGTTCAAGGTAAACAGTTGAAAACTCTTTTTCTAGACAATTTTATCCATCAAAGGTCGATATTTATCGATTGGTTTATTTGACTGCATTTCTCATGTGAAAAGTCAGTAAACGTTGTAACAATTGCTTTTTTCTTTTCTTCATCATCTCTCTCAATCTTTATCCTTTATCACTTTTTTTAATCCCTAAATCCCTCCCCTATGTTTCGTTCTTTAAAAAAAGGTGGTCTATAAGAAAGCCGTCATGGCCGTCGGATCTCTGACGATCAATGAGGAGCGTTCTGAGGTCATCGATTTCTCCGTCCCGTTCGTAGAAACTGGGATCAGCGTCATGGTCTCACGTAGCAATGGAACGGTCTCGCCTTCAGCTTTTCTAGGTAAATAACAGTAATCTTGTTCCCACGTAAAAGATCCAGAAAGCGATCAATTGCGTTTGGTTTATCACTTTTGTGTCTGTACAACAATGTATTTGGAGTCTGAAATAAAGAGTAGGGAGTTTCAGTTACCTCCATTACATTGCTGTCAATACTTGTCTGAGGAATTTAGCTCAGCTCCTGTTTCACGCCACAATAGCACTCAGATACCCGAGAGATGAGCTGAAAGATTTTAACCAATCAAACCAGCAAGATCCCTGTTATTTCTGTTCAGTCACGTTCAATTGATGCAGAGTTTCTTGTTGTACACTTCCATGTTTAGCCTCACAAGAAGATACAAGAGTGGCTTACACAACCATACAAAATTAAAAAAAAAAAACAGAAACCAGTATGGATGAAGCCCAGATACTGACGTGTACACAACGTTGAGTTAGTGCCATGAAAGTGGTAATTACAAAGGCTTAAAAAGGAAACACTGCAATGGATGTTTGCCAGCTCAAACTCATACACTTAACTTGCACACACTCATACACAAATTGGCTGCCCAGTGCCAGCAGTGCTCCCCCATACATAAGAGCAGAGTTTAATCTCTGCAGTAGTGTTTTAGCTCAGAGAGAGGAAGAGACTGCTGACACCAGGGCTTCCTACGCTTTACACAGTTAAATACAAGAGTGTATAAGGAGATTGTGCCAGACCTTTCTGATAGTGTGTGTATGACTGCATGTACTGCTTCATTGTAAATTACTAAGGACAAAGTATATGAATTAATATGAATTATTAGATTTTTATACGTACAACACAAATGATTTAATTGGTTGCATGGTAACGTTTCTGCACCGTCTGTTTTCTCTTTTTCAGAGCCATTCAGTGCATCAGTGTGGGTGATGATGTTTGTGATGCTCTTACTGGTGACTGCAATGGCTGTCTTTATGTTTGAGTACATCAGTCCTCTTGGCTTTAACAGAAACTTGGCACAGGGAAAAGGTAAGCATGGAGATTAAAAACAAAAAGAATGTTTGAATAAGTATAATCTGATCACTTTTCTGTTTCTGGCAGATCCTCACGGCCCCTCCTTCACAATGGGAAAAGCAGTATGGCTGCTGTGGGGTCTGGTCTTTAACAACTCTGTGCCAGTGCAAAACCCAAAAGGAACCACCAGCAAGTTTATTGTGTCAGTGTGGGCCTTCTTTGCTGTCATCTTCTTGGCTTCCTACACTGCCAACCTGGCTGCTTTCATGATCCAGGAGGAGTTTGTTGACCAAGTCACTGGGCTCTCAGACAACAAGGTAATGATGAAATGAAGCATTTTGCTGGAAAATCTCTTTGATAACTAGGTCAGAAGTTATTTGAAGAGCCTGGCCCTTTTTTCTTTTGGACAACCACATGGGGTCTGGAGGAAATTTACACTCACATAAAACATCACAAGTGGTCACGGAGTTTAAGTTCGCTGCCTAGGCATCGTAGTAAATGCGGTTTAAATTTATTTTAGTTGAATGCAGCTAGATTTTAAAAGAATAGTCTAGTAAAAACTGGAGCAGCATCTATTTTGAGATCACTTTAAGTTTCTATCCAGTACTATATTTATGAACTTGTGCTAAATTTTTATTACGAGGATCCCAATTCTTAACAATTTGGTACTAATGATAAAAAGACTAATTGTTTAACATATTTATCTTTTATATGAGGCTTCAAAGTTGCCTTCTGGACAGTGGATTTGATGATACACATCTCGATAATTAAATACACTGTCCAGAAGACAACATTGAAGCATTTTTTTTGTATGATTGATCATTCCTGGATGAATGAGGGATTACTCAGACTTTTTATCTTCTTTTTAAACAATCTATTTAGACGTCTTTGGATTCAAGTTTCCTTTTTCTACTAATTGATTCAATTATGCATGAATGCTTTGAAAAATGAACGTCCACATTGTATTTACACAGTTGAGGCTTGCTTATCAGCCTGGTGGCTAGCTAGCATTGCAGTAGTACAGTTAAATCACCATTTCGAGCACGACTTGAGAAACTTTAAGTAATCTCCCCTTTGCATGCACGTTTCCCCCGGGTACTCTCGTTCTTTCCCAACAACCAAAAACATACACATGAGGGTGGTTTGTTTTAACTCCTTCAAACAGTGAGTGAATGTGGGATTGGTTGCCTGTCTTTGTGTGGATCTGTGTACACTTGCTCCGATACGTTAGTTATTCGGGACAGTCTTAGTTTAAATGTATAAAATGCCAAAGCCTACTGTTAACATATGTCTCGCTATAAATCGAGAGTGTACGTCTCATTTAAAGATTTTCTCTGGTCAATCAAGAAAAAATATTCCTAATCTGATCTAGTTTGAAATTTTTGCTCCGAATATGATACACTCAAATGATACAACTCAAGTTAAAAACTATTGGAAAACTTAAAGTAGAAAATTTCTTCAAACTTTTATTTTACTTCTAGACTTCTTTTTATTAACTTTAAAAAAAATGTTGTGAAATAAAGTTTGTAGCCTCAGGATACAGCAGGACAGCGTTGCCTCCAGGAATGTGCATAATAAATATCAGTGTGTCATCAAAGAAGTCAAAAAGTTTGAAGTTTAGAATCTTTGAGCTGTAACGTACAAGTTTTCTATATGTGGTAAAACAAGCAAAAAAATCATTTGGTAGTTCTGAGTTAAAACCGATGTTCTCATCTCCACTCAAGCTATTTGGAGACACTTCAATAAGTCTGTTTATTATCCAAACTTCTTGAGAAAACACCATCTTATAAAAAAGAACAAAGTGTAATCATGCATAAAAGTAAAAAAAAAAAAAAAAAAAACTCTGTTTTAAAAATGCAAAGGAGTAATACAAAAAAATACATTAAAATAAATCATTTACAAGTAAGGGTAGAATTCATTGTAAAATATTTTGTTTTGTCTTCTGAACCGCTTATCCCTAAAGGGGTGTCCTTCCCAGTTGACTTCAAGTGAGAGGCAGGGTACGCCCTAAACAGGTCACCAGTCTGTTGTGGGGACACATTCACACAGACAACCATAGGGGCAATTTTACAGTGGCCGATCAACCTGTTTTTCTTCTCTTTTCGATATTTCTCTTCAGGGGTCAAAACAGCAAGTCCATCTAACCTTATCTGCTGCATCTTCTTCTGGTCATGCCAACTATCTTCATGTCTTCCTTCACTGTATCCATGAACCTCCTCTTTGGCCTTCATCTAGTCCTCTTTCCTGGTGGTTCCAAACCCAGGATCCTTCTGCCGATTTACTCTCTCTTTCTCCTCTGCACATGTCCAAACCATCTCAGTCTGGCCTCTCTGACTTTATCTCCAAAACCTCTAACATGTGCTGTTCCTCTGATATACTCATTTCTAATCCTGTCCATTCTGGTCACTCGCAGAGACATCCTTAGCATTTTCATCTCTGCTAACTTTTTTAATATTTCTATCTCATTGCTACAACCACCCTCTGACGACAGTCAGTTCCACTGTTTAAATCTTATATTGTGGATACCAGTATGAGAGCTTTCCAATCTGCATTTTCCCAGAGGCTTGAAGATTCTCATCGGCAATCCGCATGCCAGTTTTACCCTCTCATGACCTTAAAAGCTGTACTCAACCTTAGGAGAAGAACAACTGAAGGAAAGACGAAGGAGGCAGTAGTGAGGACTGAGTGTGGCCTCAGGGCTGTTACTTGTCATGCTAACAAATACACAGCATGACATCACTGCTAATATATGCAACTTTAAACAAGTACACAACGGCAGTTTTCCTAACAACACACACACACATTCAGAATTGATTATACAACAGGAAAGCAATACGAAAAACGGAGCACAAATAGTAACATCGTAAAACTATTCAGATATGGAGATGCAATTATAATTCAGGCAGCACAGATAAACAATACAAACTGGAAATTGGAGTTTACATCAGTAGAAGATTAATGCTAATAATATGCTTGTAAAATTCTTTTTGCATAGCTTACATGTTGAGTCAGTTTGATGCAGAAATAAACATATTTAAGCTGAGCAGACATTGTAATATTAGACATGTGATTTATTTTGGTTTTATACAGCTATTTTAGTAACTCAAAATTATAGTGAACCTTCACATATTTTCTTCTATTGATTTTTAAAAGAGGTCGGGGTTTGAATCTCGGGTGGGGACGAGCTTCAAAACACAGGCCTTTTTGTGTGGAGTTTGCATGTTCTCCCCGTGTATGCGTGGGTTTCCTCCAGGTACTCCGGTTTCCTCCCACCCTCCAAAAACAAGCATGTTAGGTCAATTGGCAGCTATAAAATTGTCCCTAGGAATGAGTGTGAGTGGATGGTTGTGTGTATAGCCCTGCAACAGACTAGCGACCTGTTCGAGGTGTACCCTGCCTCTCACCTTGAATCTGCCAAGATAGGCTGCAGCAACCCCCGCAATGTTGTCAGGAAATAAGTGGTTCAGAAGATAAATGAATGGTTTTTAAAACTAAAATCAACATTATTCATCATGAATACATGCCTAAAAAATTTGATGCAGGTCTGAACGCCTGAGTCCTCCAAGAGGGATTCAAGAACAAGGCAGTTTCAAACTAAAAAAAAACCCAGACATACTAGACATTTTCAGAAACAAGAACAGATACAAACAGAAAAACAAACCTCATATGGTCAAAGAGCAGAAGAAAAGTTTTTTTTTTCTCAACATTTTTTTTTAAGTACTTAACCTTCATCTGAGTGTTTTTTGTGTGTTAAAATAATTATTTCTCCACTGTGACATCCCAAATAATTTTGTTTTCCTAATTACACCAGTTTCACAGTTCTGCCATGTATGAGCCGTTTTATTATTCTCATTATTTCTGAATATTTGGTGATGAAAGCGACTTGAAAACAAGTCCAACACAACAACCGAAAAACACACTTTAAAGCAGTAGGAGGACAAGATTTTATTTCCATTCATTACTAGTTTTTTTTCTGGGGTATCAAAAGAAATATATCTGACCCTGAACTTTTCTTCTTTTCCTTTTTCATATTGTCAAAAATGTGCAGGACATTTTCTAACCTAGCTGATTGGTAAGGAGAAGGAGCTTCTATGCTTTTATCTGGAACATAACCTTCTCCTGAGCAGGTTAACCATGGTAATGGTTGCCATGGAGATTTACTTTGGTAGGCAGTGAACAGGCTTTGTAGGATGAAAAATCCCAAGGTTATTGTAAAGACAAAAGGCAGTAAAATCCATCCATAAGATGTGGGTTGAAACATTGATTTCACACTAATGAATATTTGGTGGCTCTACGTACCAAAACTAGCTCTAGATGGGTGTTTTGGGGTATTTAAAAATGTATTTATTTATTTTTATGAAGAAAACTGAATCGTAGATATACAAAAACACAGTCTGCATAACGCTACGTAAATGTTGTTTTTTGCAGTTTCTATCAGTCCCCTTTTTTTATTTCAAGGTGAACGTCCAAATCTTTTGCTGATCCAGTAGCTGCACACAGTGATATTTTCAAAGTCAGTTTTTTCTCAGCAGATTGGTTTTTTTTTAATATGTGAAAAGAGCTATATGCAATAGAACAGAGCTAATTGTGCATATTTCAATAATTCCATCATTAACTTTAAATTATACTGCAAATTTTTGGGAGATTTCTAACATATTTGAACTTTATTCACACATTAGAAACATATCTGAAGGGATTTTGTGTATTTGGGCAATTTGTGAGCTATTTGAACACATGCAGCAAGTATGGAAAGCATGTTGTGGCCTCAATGTTTTTACTGCATGGTCATGATCTGCTCACACTTGGTCCCTCCCTTTCTCGAGGAGGGCCATTTTAATGTAAATGCACCAAAATAAGCACTGTTTTTGTCAACTTGATGGGCTAGTCACTGATTTTAAAGCAAGATTCCAGCTACGTTGTGCATGTACAACTCAGTAGGGAGCAAGAGGAGGGGGAAATTCACAATGTCCAAACTTAAAGTAAAACTAAACAAATGTACGTTTAAGCTTCTTTTTTTTGGTGAATATTGCATTCCCAACCCAACAAAACGTACCATGTTTATCTATATATGCTATAAATACATACCACAAAGGATAGTACTTACAGTTTAAGTAAAGGAATCTTGCATTTCTCTGGATTAGTTAGGTATGGTTACATATTCGACCGGTTTATTCCAAATTTGCTTGACATTTTCATGCTAGAGTCTCATGGAGAAGGTGATCTTACTAGGGAACTAGTAGTATCTTTTTGTCCTTCACGGTTTACACGATTTACCACCTTTGTTCCAAATTGTCTTCACCAATTCCAACTCAGGCTCTGATGCTTTCCTAACCTCTATTTTTTTTATCCCACCACAGTTTCAGAACCCATATGCATACTCACCTCCATTTCGCTTTGGGACAGTCCCAAACGGATCTACTGAGAGGAACATCAGGAAAAACTACCCCGCCATGCACCAGTACATGGTGAAGTATCACCAGACTGGTGTTCAGGATGCACTGGTCAGCCTCAAAACAGGGTAAGGAGTCACCTTGTCTGGATGAACAGGTTTGTAAGTTTGTATTTAGAGCTTTTAGTGGAAAAAGGCTCTCCTCAACAAAGGTGGGTTACAGGATGTGTGAGGATGTGCAATTGTTTTGGGGGGTTTTTGTGTGTGTGATTGTACGTGTGTGACAGATCCTCTGAGACTGGAAATGAATGAGCTTCCTCTCTGAAAATACCAGTGACTATTTTTAGTTCTGGTTTCTATAGTAGGACTGATGGTGCCTGTGTGAATGTCAGAGGGATTGGTGGCTGGGGTGTTAGCACAAGGCTAACCAAGGACAAGTGGATAGATTGATGAAAATTGTGTGCACATTTGTGTGAGTAAAGCTAATTTTTTTAAAAAAGAGATGGGCATTAAAAAGAAAATGGACTGCTGCATGAGGAGTCAGGGAAAAAATGTTTAATCAAAGGAAAGGAAAATTAAATAAATGGAAATTTGAAATGTACAGGAATAAAAAAATGAAAAGGTGATTTTAAAAAAGATCATCTCAAATAACGGCCATGAGAAGAAGAGTGAAAAAAAGTGTGAAAATGAGGTTGTGTAACAAACTAGCAGAATTGTTTGGGGAAAAAATTAAGCAATAAAAGGTTGTTGGGTCAAAACATAGAAGAGTTTCTGATAACATCAATTTTTGTGAGGTGGGACCCAATCAGTTTTCTAATCTAATTGCCATGGTGACTAATTTGGAAAGATGAAATTTACTATAAACAGCATTGAAAAGAAATAATAGAATTTCACGATAACACGATCTGTTGCATTTTTCTGTCCATTTGATAATGAGCAGAAAAATGCAACATAATACATAATAATCTTTGCATAATGCATGCAAAGATGATCATCTCAGCCCGCTATTTGAAACGTTCTTAGCCTCCCCTTATGCATAATGCAATACAAAAATATCCTCATTTTTGAAGCATTAGAAAAAAGTAAAATCTTTAGAACATAAAAACACATGCTTTTCTAAATCTGCACACACCCAGTCAGCTCCAGGTGTCTGCGATCAGTAATACCCTCATTGATATTTCTATTCTGAGGTATTAGCAGATGAGCAACACTGCAGTATTCAACTATCTCAGCTGGATTACCCGTAATCTCAGACATTTTGTCGACAGGCTTTACACAGAAAATTTGTAACAGCCCTGTAACGCAAACCTACACAGAAAAGCCAAATTGATTTATTACATGATGAGAAGTGAATATCACAAAGCTTTTAATTCTGTTATAAAAAATGCGCAATTGGAACAAGAATTTTAGGGTTTTAGAAATTTGGGGTTTTATGTGCAGGGGAATCTTGTTAATTTCCAGAGTTGGCCACCAAGCGCTCGCTCACATGCCCCACCCTCAAGCCTGGCACCAAGAGGAAGGCCCCAGTGACCTGGGCCCAGGCAAGGGATACTTGGTCAAGATGATGATTGATCCTTCCATTAGGGGTTTTTGAGCCACACTTTGTCTGGCCCCTCAACCAAGACCTGTTTGCATTGTGTGACCCTATCAAGGGCATTAAGCCCCGGACAACATAGCTCTTAGGATCATTGGGGCAGGCAAACCCCTCCAGCACGACAAGATTGAGTCCTCCACAATTGATTGATAATGTCTGCACATTTCTACTGACGTGTTATATATAGTAAAGTTTGGCTTTACTGTTGTTTAATTTTATTTGCAGAATTTACACACTGTTAGAGGAAAGGTACATCTGTACGTACACTTACTCTAGACAACAATATTATATCTACCTAAATCATTCTTTCTCATTAAACTGTGCAAAAAAAAATATTCTACACTATTATCTAGCATCCATGAACACAAACATGTTGCACATGTAAACTAATGATGCCTATAAACATGTTAATACAAACCTGTGATCTTCAATAGACTGTCTTATCTACCTAATTGTGCACCATCGCTGATTTACGCCCCGTAGTCGCCCACATGTTCGGACACATGTTGTTCATGGACGAATCACGACTAAGCTAATTACACAGCTAAACTATTGGCTTTGAGTCTCTGTTAGAGGGCTGCATCTGACATTCAGTAAATGCCAGTCAGTCACTGGACTATTAGCAAGGCTCTGAGTGTGTGAGTGTGTGTTTGTGTGTGCGTGAGCATGTGCGGACCCTGAGATAGTGAGAGCGCCGTAGCTACAGAGGGTATTGGTTACATTGGAAATGTCAGCCTGAAACTAGCGTCTATTTTTTTGTTGTTGTTGCTCTGCATCCACTTGTTTACAGTCTTTGTGAAAGTCAAGAGGAAGACAGTGTAAATGTTTGTGTCTGTTTGAAGTTTGTTTAAGTTTGTGTCCACATGTCTCCGAGGCTCCCGCTATCAATGAAGCCCGCTATATTGAACCAACGCTGGTCCCCGCTGTGCCCTTTGTGTTTGCTTTCACTCAGATTTCAATCCCATCGGGGATGATTTAACACTTCCCAACTGATCTGCAAACAATGAAATATAACTCTCTTCTTTCTTTCTGTCCTTTCCTGTCCATGTTTCACTCGCTCTCTTTAAATAATGTGAGAGCCATCTTTTTTTTGTCTTCATCCCCTCACCCTGTCTGTTTCCCTCTGATCTTCTCTGTCTCCCTCGCAGCAAACTGGATGCCTTTATCTATGATGCCGCTGTGCTGAACTACATGGCCGGCAGGGATGAGGGATGTAAGCTGGTGACCATAGGAAGCGGGTAACTAAGGCTGCAATTCTTTAAAAGTCCAATTCTTTCTTTTAAACAACTGTTTAAGAAAGAATATTTCATGTTGTCTCAGGCTGCAAAATACTTATTTGTAGGTCTGATTTGTGTGTGACCACTGTTACAAAGTCGGCGTGTCGGATCATATTTGAATATGTCTTGCATCAGTGTGTGTTTGTATTGGCTCCAGGGAAGACATCATTTGTTGTGATGGAGGTAACCTATAAATGAAAAAAAAAAAAACTTGAACCCTTCTATGTAGAAATAGGCAAAAAAAGTGCGAAATTAGTTGAGTTAATCAGCTTTCCTCCTTAGTAACACTAGTTTGTCCATATCTTAACTTTAACAATGTACAGTATTTGGATAATCGAGTGTATTGACACTGACTATATTAACGTATGAGTTAAAATTTACACATAAGCCATTTTTGACTTACACAAATATTTCCACTGGGGTTTTGTGATTCGGAAAGCACCTAACGATGTTCATCTTTTGTTGGTTCATTCACATGGGTAAAATATATTGGTAATCTGTGCAGTTTTACTGACTTTATTCTGTATTTGGCGTTATAGCTTCATCAGATTGGATCCCAGAAAGAATCAATGACAATATTCAGCATAATGACCCAATTTAATCACTTCTAAACTTTGCTGTACCAGTACTATGTAAATGTTTCTATTGTGATGGTCAGAGTTGTTCTTTTCATTTGAGTTTTTGTGGCTTTGGTGGGAAAAATTATATCAAGAAAACATTTTGTGAAAGACCTAAATTTTGTATTGACGATTACCAGTGGTAGAAAATTATAGTATGACAAAAACAACCTGAATCAAGACATGAGAAGTGGACATCGTTGAGTAATTAAGTAATATGTATAAATTTTGGGGTTAAATTAAAAAGACTTTTGTAAGAAATAAAAACAACAGATACTATCACCATCATCTGTTAGAGATTACCATAGATTCCGAGGCAAAACTAATCCTGTGCCAAAAGTAATTTTGTAAGGTGGGAGATTTTAAGTATTTAGGATCAACAGTCCAGAGAATTGGAGAGTGTGAAAAAGAGGTGAAGAAGTGTGTGCAGGCAGGCTGGAACGGGTGGAGAAAAATATCAGGCGTGATGTGTGATAGAAGATTTTCAGCTAAAATGAAAGGTAAAGCGTACAAAACCGTGGTGAGACCGGCCATGCTGTTTGGCCTAGAGACAGTAGCACTGAGAAAAAGACAGGAAACAGAGATGGAGGTAGCAGAGATGAAGATGCTGAGGATCTCTCTGTGAGTGACCATTATGGACAGGATTAGAAATGATTATATCAGAGGAACAGCACATGTTAGAGGTTTTGGAAATAATGTCAGAGAGGCCAGACTGAGATGGTTTGGACATGTGCAGAGGAGAGAGAGAGTACATTGGCGGAAGGATGCTGGGTTTGGAACCACCAGGAAAGAGGACTAGAGGAAGACCAAAGAGGAGGTTCATGTATACAGTGAAGGAAGACATGACGATGGTTTGCGTGACCGAAGAAGATGCAGCAGATAGGGTTAGATGGAAGAAACTGACTTGCTGTGGCGACCCCTGAAGGGAAATGCTGAAAGAAGAAGATTAATAATATTACTCTACAGTAAGATTACTTGAGACGGCGCAGACAAAATATTCTTGTATCTGCAATAGAGCTTCTTTAAGAAGGTTTGATACCTCATTTTGGTCACATTTAAGTCCTTTTTGAAGTGAAGGCATATCCAGCAAGTCCAAGATAATTTCACACATATTCAGCAGGGTTGAGGTCAGGACTTGTGGTCAGCTTTTCTATCCACCCGCCTTCTAAAATGTAAAGGTTTTTGAGATGATCCTGGCTCAAAAAGGAGAGAGTGTTGTTATCTGGAAGGATAGAGTTGGGTCCAAGGCTCTGGAAATAAGGGATTACCACCAGCTCTATAACTTTATTCTGCAATCCCTTTTTATAGAACAGCCCTCCATTGAGTGTCAGCCATTACTGCAACTGACACAAGCTGGCAACAAATAAATCTAAAATGAACTCTTGCAGAAAACATGACAATTACTTACACTTTTGGTTTTGTTATTTCACAAAAGGATCTTCTTAGTTATAAATATTTGTAAAAGTAACCATTAGAGTTTTTTTTAAGTGGATAATACAGCAACTAGTTTCATTAAAGGGTTGGAAATATTATCTATAAACATATCTTTTTTTATTAGTAAAAGGTTAAGTGTTTGATTTGATTTCAGTATTTTTTATTTGTCAGATCTTACTTAGCTTTTTTTTTTCACATCCACTGTTTGATTAAATTCTCTGAAACTGGTTTTTACAGCATCTTGGTTTTCTTAAGAGGTGTTTGAAATTTTGAATTCACTCAGCTTAAACTTGTTGAGTTGTTACCTTCCAGTCAAGTAACGTGCTAATTTTATCTGATTTTGTGACTAATGACCTTTACAATCCAACAAAACCAGGTCTGCCCACCTTTGAGCATTCCCACATCCCTCTATAATCTAAAGCCTGCAGATTTTGTTTGTTCCATCTGACATTTGTACGTAAAGACCTCCTTGTTCATCACGTACGTGACATTGCCGAACCATCACGAGACGTAAATATACTCCATATCTTTGTGCATTGTTTTGCATGACGTGCCACTTCATATCATTTTTGTGCATGGGATGTTGCACTCACCGTGTCACCATCTGGAAAAATAAAGCTTCGTATGTTTGTTACAAAGGTTAAACTATGTGTTTCTGTGTGTGCACGCGTGGACGTGCTTGTATTCAGGTACATCTTTGCCACTACTGGTTACGGCATTGCTCTGCAAAAAGGTTCCTACTGGAAGCGACAGGTGGACCTGGCTATCCTGGCAATCATCGGCGATGGTGAGAATCTCACACTGTACAGCTGTACACAATTTCCACATGCACGGCACTGTCACCTACTAACCACATGAGCACAAAAACACAAATACACCTCCAAACGGGTGGATCTACAATCTAAATCAGGCATGGGCAAACTACAGCCCGCGGATTACATGCGGCCCGTGAAACGTCTTAATCCGGCCTGTTGAACTTGAAAAAATTAAATAATAAACCTTGTTAGTGTTTTATTTCTCCTGTAATTCTGATGTTTCCTCAGACATGGCGCACTTTATGATATGGAAAGCCATCAAGCCCAATACACGCATGCAAACAAGCATGTGAGATGTTAAAACAAGCAAAATGTTACATCAAGCGCTTAGATGTCAAACCTAGCGCTGCTAAATGCACGTTTTTAAGCGCTATTGCACTAGATTTCAGACCTAGCGATGCTAGATTTATTGCTCTTGATGTAACATTTAGCACGCTTGTTTAAAATCTAGCGCGCCATTCTAGCGGTCTAATCTAGATTAGATTACCAATGGGATGCGGTTACCAAAGCAAGCCATTCATCTGCTCCTGTTCTGGCCCCTTTGTCAAATGTTAGAACTCAATGTGGCCCGTGAATCAAAAAGTTTGCCCTCCTCTGTTCTACATAGTCTTTGAAGTTCTTCTGGACACAAAATCTGCTCTAAACTGAGGGCAGAGTATGTAAGCTATTCAAATATATTCATTTCTGGAGAAGCAAATTTGTGTGGATGTGCATTTGTGTGTGCACACGTTACCGTCTGAACGACAATATTCCTTTATTACAGTAGCCTCAGAAGGTTTTTTTTTTCCCATAAACACTTTCCCCGTGCGAAACAGAGAAAGTAAGACAGCTCGAGCTTTTAGTGACAGATTCATTTACATTTTACCACAAAAGCGTTTTGCTGATGCGAGCGCTTTCAGCCCCTTGCATCAAGCACACCGAAGTTGATTAAATAAGTTTTGGAGTCAAAACAATCCTGTCATACCGAATCGTAATCAGAACTTGGTAGCATGCGGGCCACAAAATAACAACAACAAAAAAGAGAATCTGCCTTGTTTTTTCCTTTGTGCTTTGTATTTTCTTCTCCCCCTACTCATTAAAGCCATCCAGCCTTTTCCATTGCAATATCAACCGAGGGGTTTTTGGCTCTGTAAGATCTCTGCGCCATAAAAATAACTTCAATGTTACTTTACTTGTGTATTGAAAATTGGATAAAGGGCACAAAGGTAAGGACAAAGGTGACAAAAGGGGAATAGGACTGAGATGAAAAAAAACAGTGGTGAAACAGAGTTAAGGTGACAAAAAGACACTCGAGGGATGAAACGGAGAAGGTGAAAATGTGACGATACCATCAGGAGAGTGACGGTGAGTGTGTGTGATGGTCAGAAAGAGGGCGAAAAGTGGACCACCAGCGTACAGGAAAGTGAGAATGCAGTGAAAAGGAGAGCAGGTCCTTGATGGATGACAGTGACTTTTATCTTGGCAGACGCTACTTGAACTGATAGGCACGTTGTAGGAGGAGATCACCAAGCATTACATGGAAGCAGAAGAGACAGAAGAGCCTTTTCTTTTAGGCTTACATAGACTTTGTTTGCATAAATAAAAGATGCTGGCCGTCAGACTACTGTCACTTCCTTTTTTCTTATCTACTGGACCACATTTTATTGATGTGTGTTTTGTGTTTATGTCTTTTTTTATGTGTATCACCTTAAAACCATAAGGTCTGAAATAAGTTTCTGCAAACAAAGCCGGCCTAATGTATTTCTCGTGTTGTCAAAAAACCTCATGAAACATTGACAATATAAAAAAAAAAAACCCCACACAGACACACTTCGATAAAAAGAAGTTTGTGGTCAGAAATCTTTACTTTGTTTTTTCAATTTTTATCCAATTAAAGAGAAAAAAAACACATGACCAAATCAGCCAGATGGACTTCACATAATTGTTTCACAACCACTTTTCTCGGGGAAAAAAAACAGACGTTTCCATAAATTATTCATTATCCATTTCAAAAAAGTAAAAGCAACATGTGGTAACATTTAAAACATGTCTATTTATATGTAATGTGAAGATTTGTGATTTACTGTTCAATGTTTTATCTTAAATTATGAGCTGTACCCTTATACCTTGTTGATCTATATTCCTACCCTCACCTATGGTCACCAGATATGGGTGGTGACCGAAAGAACGAGATCACGGATGCAAGCGGATGAAATGAGCTTCCTCCTCAGGGTGACTGGGGTCTCACTCAAAGTTAGAGTGAGGAGCTCTGCCATCTGGGAGGAGGTTGGAGACGTCCCGTTGCTCCTTTAGGTCGAGAGAAGCCAGATGGGGTGGTTCAGGCATCTGGTTAGGATGCCTCCCGAACAGCTCACTGGTGAGGTGTTTCGGGCACAATTTTATCCATGGCCAGCTGTGAGACTATGTCACACTATGTCTCGCAGCTGGCAAGGGAATACCTTGGGATCCTCCCAGGTGAGCTGGCGAATACAGCCGGGGTGAGAGAAGCCTGGGTTTCCCATCTGAGGCTGTTGTCCCGTCACCCAGCCCTGGATAAGCAGAAGACAACAAAACAGAACTTTGTACCATAAAGACACAGTAGAAACATTTTTACACTGAACAAATTAACCTCCATAGGAAATTATTTCTCAAACAGAGGACATAAAATTCATCAAATGCTACCAAAAACACCAAACAGAAAGAAACCCCAGAAATGAGGCACTCTGAAATGTCAGACTTAGCACCTTTATATCTAAAAAAGAAAAAAAGAAAGGGACTTGTTGACGCCAAAAGATTTATAATGGCTAGCATCTCATAAATTATTTTTTTAAAAATCCCTTTGGCTAGAGCTATTTATGTACTCAGAAACATCATGAGACAAATACACTTACGCCGTACTTGAGGGTTACTGATGTCTTAGTGAATCTTCACCAAAAGACACAAAACAGAGCACCACCATGTTTGTTTTTCCTACTAGCAGCCTTAGTTATCTGGTTCTGAATGACACAGATTGGATTAGCCACGCGCCAAATGTCACAGAGAGGGAGGGGAAATGGAAGGAACGAGACACAGAGGGAGGAATGAGAAAAGATAAGGTCTTTGTTGTTTGCTACTTTCTTTTAATAACGTCCTATCTGGTGACAGGGGTTGTTGGGTTGCTGCCATAAAGAGAGGGGAAGGGGGGAAGGTAGTACTTTTAAACACATAAACATTCTCTTTAATATAGAAAAAAAAAATCAAATTGGCATGACTAACTTAATGAAAAGCCAATTTGATTCAAAATAATGCTGTTTTAGGGCTTTAAAATTTAGTATTTGCAATATTTCAATATTTTAAATTCAATATTCAATGTTTTAAAGAATTTTATACAAAGAACTTCAAAAGTTTTAATAGAGAAAACATATTCTTTCTCTATGATAGGTATCAAATAAATAATTGTTCCAATAGAATTTTAGTTTCCAAATCCATCTGTACATCTGCATCTTTGTTTCAGGTTTTCAACAAAAAAATTGTATGCAATTGTAAATTATTCGATGGATTATTCTAATATAAAGTATTTTGTGTCTGAAAAAAAATTCGTTCTGAACACTGGAAATTTTACACAAGTGAAAGTTCTTGATAATATAAAGGCCTCTTGATTTGATCAAGTTTTAAAAACCAAGACAAATTTTGTAATTGTGAAAGATATTTCTATTGTTTCAGAAATGTATAAAAAAAATTAATATTGCAATTTAAGGGGACAGTAATTAACCCCAACTCCAAATAAAATAGACAGTGCAGAATTTATTAGGCCCAGTGATTATTGATAAGTAAATATGGTATCCGGGGCCGCACTGAGGGGATGTGCTCTTTTATTTAGAAAATATAAATAGACTATAAATAATTTATTTTAAAAAAAAAAAGATCTGCAGGGCAAACAAAAATTCAGTTCAGTACGGTACCAGTAACAGCACAAGCTGCATATGCGCCATAGCACTACTTAAAGTGCTATTTAGCGCTACTTAAAAGGACAAGGACTTGTCAGACTTGAGCTAAAGTTGTATATGGAAGACGTATTTTTGTCAGTCTAAACTTTGTTGTATACAAGTTTCAGAAAGAAAAAAAAAAACAAGGGTGTGCTTCTATTAGAAAGTGTGCTTCTATTGGAAATTATACGGTAAAATTTGAAAGTAGTACGTATAGCAGAGAGCTTTGCTAAAACCTTAAATAATTTGTATCGATAATTGTTAAGTTTGGTTGAGGTTTGCCCTAATGTGTCATTTTTCCAATTTAGTAAAAAAAATAATTATTCAAAAACATTTCGCGGGTTATCTGGAATTGATTGGTGTATGTTTTTTGCTGCATTTTACTTCCATGATCAACAATGCAATTATTACGGCGGTATTACTCAACAGTAGAAAAAGTTTCAAAAAAGTCTTCTGGACAGTTTAATTCTTCAACGAGACGTTTCGACTTCCATCCGGAAATCATTTTCAATCTGAATGAAATGGACTGGAACCTGGATCCAGGTTCCAGTCCATTTCATTCAGATTGAAAATGATTTCCGGATGGAAGTCGAAACGTCTCGTTGAAGAATTAAACTGTCCAGAAGACTTTTTTGAAACTTTTTCTACTATGGATCACTCCTGGATGAATGAGGGACTACACGGATTTGGTATTACTCAACATTAAAAGTTGCTAACTGGCAAAATTATTGAAAAATTAAGGTACAAAATTTGTCTTTTAGAGAAAATGTGAATAACTTAAATAAATAACTAAGATTGTATAGTAGATTATCTACTTATGTGTGCATATTGCGTAGATATTAGTTATTACACAACCATCGTGCTGTTATGTAATATGGAAATCAGCCAATCTTGAATAAAAGACTCTGACAAGTTATCATCAGCCAGAGGCTTCTTCAGATTGGCAATATTGATGAAATTGAACAGTGATTACTATTTATGAAAGAGGGGAAAAATCCCAAAAAAACGTGTTATGATTTTCAAATACAGCAATTTAAGGAAGCCCCTCATTGCACAATAAGGCAAGGCAAGTTGGTTTGTATAGCACAATTCATACAAAATGTAATTAAAAGTGCTTCACAAGAAGGAAAAAAAAAGAAATGCATTAAAATCATAAAACATAGAATCAAAACATTTAAAAAAAAAATCAATCATTAAAACAGATGAAAAGAGTAATTAATCAAATGCACAGTTAAACAGAACTGTTTTCAGCCTAGATTTAAACATTGTCACAGTAGATTCTTGTCTCACGGCCTCAGGAAGTTTGTTCCAGACTTTTGCAGCATAAAATTGAAACGCAGCTTCTCCATGTTTAGTCCTGACTCTAGGCACCAGCAAGAGGCCGGCCCCAAAAGTCCTCAGAGTTCTAGATGGTCCATAAGGTACTAACATATCACAGATATACTTTGGTGCTAAACCATGGAGAGACTTAAACACAAGCAGAACAGCTTTAAAGTCTATTCTCTTAGCCACAGGAAGCCAGTGCAGAGACTTGAGCACAGGACTAATGTGATCGTATTTTCTAGTTCTTGTTAGGACTCGAGTAGCAGCATTTTGAATAAACTGCGGCTATTTTAAGGTCACTTTGTTCAGAACAATAAGTAAACCGTTGCAATAATCTAACCTACTGGAAACAAATGCATGGATAAGAACCTCTAAATCTGTTTTAGAAACCAAACCTCTGATTTTGGCGATGTTTTTCAGGTGGTAAAAGGCTGCTGATGTAATTGATTTGATGTGACTGTTGAAGTTAAAGTCTGAGACCATTATTACTCCCAGAATTCTAACTTGATTTATCGGTTCTAGAGAGAGAGATTGAAAGTAACTGATGACACTTTCTCTTTGTTTCTGTGGGCCAAAAGACAATGATTTCAGTTTTGTCTGAGTTTAGATGGAGAAAGTTGTTTTGCATCCAGACTCTGATTTGTTGAATACAGTGACAGAGTGAATCCACAGGTCCCTGTTCACCTGCTATCAGTGACACATAGATCTAAGTATCATCTGCATAATTGTGATAGGACACGTTATTACTGGCTTTCAATTGCCCTAATGGCAGCATGTAGAGGTTAAACAACAGGGGTCCAAGAATTGACCCATGGGGAACTCCACAGGTCAAAGGGCATGTGATCTGACACACAATTTCCAATTTCTACAAAATAAATTACCTCTTATTTTCTGGTGTCATCATATTTTCCTCAAAGGCCTAATGATATAAAAAGTAAGCTACAGCTACATTGATTTTCTTTGATTTGTTCATTTCTAGGTGAAATGGAAGAACTGGAGGCCCAGTGGCTAACTGGAATCTGCCACAATGAGAAGAACGAGGTAATGTCCAGCCAGCTGGACGTGGATAACATGGCGGGAGTCTTCTACATGTTAGCAACAGCCATGGGACTATCCCTCATTACCTTCGTCTCAGAGCATCTCTTCTACTGGAGGCTGAGATACTGCTTTACTGGCGTCTGTTCCGGCAGGCCAGGTCTCCTGTTCTCCATCAGCAGGGTAAGAAACAATAAATATTTCTGCATGTATTTTTCTAAGTTACATCATTTGGTGGTGTGGTTAAAAAAAATTTAAAAGGAGAGGTCTCATGCTAAATCAACAAGAAGAGATTTGAAGGATTCTACCTTGTTTGAATGTTAATCCCACGACAAAAAATTTGCCTGAAGTGGTTTTCTGTAAAGTAGGAAGTGTTTAGCTGAATACTCTCTGCTGACGCTCAGTCCCTACGCTCAACAGAAAGTGGCATATTTATTTAAATGTCAAAATAAGAATGTAAGAGAATTTGAGCTGGCTTTGTGAACTTGATGCAATTTGCACTGTATTGTTGGACACACACACTGGGTACACCTTGGGTACGAGACTAAGCGAGGAGCGAGGAGCTAGGGCGGAGGCTAAGGGAATTCATAGGGTCAAAAACAAAGAAAATGTATTTACAACCTCTTTTCGGGCAAGTACTGGATTTCTAAACTAACAAATTTTACTATTTTTATCTCAGGCTTCTAAAGAATAAGACCTCCACAAAAGCAGGTGGAGGGGCTGTTCAATATTTTTAGGTTTTTAACTAATAACTCTAGACTGAAGGAAACACAGAAAAAAGCAATTGAGAATGCAGATCTGAGATTTTTCTGATGGGTTTGCAATGATGTGTCTACACGAAAGGCTAAAGTGGCATCATTGGAGTTTGATGATATTTAACAATATATTATTAAGAAAAGCTGCATAGGCATGTTCTCACACACAAGCGGAGACAGCAAGCTAATATTAAACTAAGACACTTTCTGAAAAAGAAGGGAAGGCACTATAAAGAAGGAAGGGAGGGAGACATGAGGATGGAAGCACGAGGAAGAATCACGAGGCTGCCCAGAATATCGACAAAAATAGACCCTAATTGCGGCATTTTTTTTTTTCGGGGTAAAACCACAGCAACCAGGGCTTAATCAATGTATTCTCTCTCATTTTGCTAAAAGGTCAGCATTCTCTGTTTGTGTGTGTGTGAGAGGAGAAGACATGGACATGCATCCCTAAAAGCACTGCAGTGTCTCTGCACTATTTTGGAAACGCAGTGTGGTTTTATATGCAGAAGTTATCGGAGACAAGCAGTGAGGTGGGGGGGACTTTTACTTGTGCTAAAGTGCAGTCCATGAAAAATGTGGTATTTCAAAACTAAATACAGAGTTTTGACTTGGTATCTTAAACTTAAGAGTGCGCCTGATTTACCAAAATGTCTTGAAACGAGGCTGGGTTCCTAAATCTAATAAAGCTAAAAACAGTAGTTATGTCAAATTTGAAGTTCCTCAAAAGTATGCTTGGGGTGTAACACTGATGAAATATTGTTTTTTTATGTGTTTCGTAGCTCTTTTATTTAGGCTTGTGAGTTGATTTTTATTCAAAAATGAGGTTTTAATGCAATTTCAGAATACAGTTACTGTAAAATTAATGCTGCTTCCCAAAGGCTTGTTTCATTTCATTGCATCATTCACTGTATGTGTCCTTTTTTTCACAAACAGTCCCTTTTCTTTTAATTCTTATGAAATTATGCTGATCTTGAAAATTTACTCTCTGGCTTGTACGATTTATCTGGTTCTCCATGCCTTTGAGATTGATTCCAAATTCATTCTACTTACTATGTCATTGTCTTCCTAACTCAATTGAATCCACTTGTTTTGAAGAGTCATATTTTATTTAAGATCAATTTCCATCTGTGCTATGGGGCTTAGTCATAGTTTCTTTGTCAGCCGATACATTTCCCGAACAAAGAAAGGTGGCCTCATTTGATACTGCTTCAAAAATTGCTGTTTTAGTACAATTTGTTGAGTCTTTGCCAGGTAATTAATTTGAAAACCTTGTGGCTTTGAAGTTTTGTCTAACACATGTAAGTGATTGATAGTTTTTAATCAACTTCATGCTATTTGTTTTGAAGTTGTTCTAATAGTGTTGCTTGTGTTTTACACAGGGAATCTGGAGCTGCATCCATGGAGTTCACATTGACATGAAGAAGAAGACAGATCTTGACTTCAGCCCTCAGGACAAAATGCTCAAGCTCATTAAGTCTGCGAAACAGATGACCAACATGTCTAATCTAAGTGGCTCCCGCATGAACTCACCCAAACGGGAATTTATGCATTCAGCCGGCCCTATGATCATGGACATGATGGCAGAGAAGGGCAACTTCATCTATGCTGACAACCGCAGCTATGCTCCAAAAGATATGATTTATGGGGACACCGGTGACCTGCAGTCCTATCTCGCTAACCGCCACAAAGATCACCTTAACAATTATATCTTCCAGGGCGGCCAGCATCCTTTGACCCTGAATGATGCCAATCCAAACACGGTGGAGGTAGCGGTGAGTGCTGACGCAGTCCAGACCAATGCCAAGCCCCCACGGACACTGTGGAAGAAGTCAGTGGACACGCTCCGTTCTGCGCCGCCAGGGCCCGCCCCGATGCCTGACATGCTGATGCCAGACCCACGAATGTCGATGAAGACGCAGCGCTACCTCCCTGAAGATGCAGCCCACTCCGACATATCCGACTGTTCAAGCAGGGCAGCCTCCTACAAAGACCCAGAAAACAACAAGCACCTGAAAGCCAAGGACAACTTAAAAAAAAGATCGGTGACATCAAAATACCCAAGGGATTGCAGTGAGGTGGAGCTGTCCTACTTAAAAACTAAGCAGGGCAGCAGCGGAACCAATCAGACTGGTAGAGGAGGAGGAGGAGAGAAAATATACACCATCGACTCAGACCGAGAGCTGAGCCTACATTCAGACCCCGTTCACTTCCGAGACAGCCACGGTCTCACAGCAGACGATTTGGATTACCCTGAAATTTACTCCGATCACAGTGACAACTACAGGAAGTGTGAACAGCCCATCATTCATCTGAACTCCTCACCTTTGCATCATACAGACTCAGATCTCTTACCAGACTCTGCTTATTCAAAACATTACAACCTAAAAGAGAAAAACCTTTCCCTATCCCCTCATGAATCCATTGATCGCTACAAACAGACACACTGCCGTTCTTGCTTGTCCAAAGTTACTGCTAGCTATCCACCAGGAGGGCCGTACACACCTGCTACAACTTCCTCTGCCGCCGGCACACGCTCCCCTTATAACCGCTGTGAGGCATGCCTCCACACAGCCAACTTGTACGATATTAGTGAAGACCAGCTTCTTGCAGATCCATTAGTCAGTCCCACCTTGCACCACCAGGAGCAACAGCAGCCAGATGAAATGTTTGGTCTATACTGGCCACAAACTGATGGGCCACATGTCCAAAAGAGAAACCGTTTGAGGTTGAGTCGTCAGCACTCATTTGACAACATCATGCTTGAAAAGCCGAAAGATGTAGACTTGGGCAGACCAGCGCGCAGTGTCAGCCTTAAGGAGAAGGACCGCTTCTTGGACTCTGCGTCTGACTCGCAATACGCAAACCTTTTTGGCATGCGTCCTTACTCTGGCAGACTATTTGGCACTGGACCCAAATCAATGGTGTTCAACAACAACCTCGAGGAGAGCAAACGGAGCAAGTCTCTGTACCCGGCCCATGGCTCGGAAAATCCTTTCCTCAGCCACTCACTGAGGGATGATACCAGCAGCAGACTGGTTCATGGGCGTAGCTCATCTGATATTTACAAACAGCTGGCGGTAGGTTCTCCTGGAGCAGCCCTAGGAACAGCTCCCATCAAAACACGCAACGACGCGAACAATCTCCGCTCTTCTGTCAAATCCACCTCATCATACTGCTCAAGGGACGGTCGGATAGCTAATGACATGTACAATAAAGAGCATGTAATGCCTTACTCAGCCAATAAGACTAGTGCATACCCAGGCCCACGGGGTGTCCTAAACTCAGCCCAGTTCAGCAATAGACGGGTGTATAAGAAAATTCCCAGTCTGGAGTCCGATGTTTAGTTGATGTAAGAAATAATTTGTTCTCTCCTCCTTACTCCTCTCTGGGTTTGTATTATAATTTATCAACTATGTTATCCACTAAGGGATGCCGAGCCACACTACGTTTTTCTTCTTCTCTTCAACATTGTATTCGAAAAGAACTGCCAACTTGGGTGCAACAGTATTATTGCTTCTCTCTTTACAGACAATATCACCATCTCTGTTCTTTCTCTCCCATGTAACAATGCGTTGGCCATGTTGCCATCACTTTGTTATAAGGTATAACTGGTTAAGAAAATCATAGGAGATATTTAAACCCAGGTTTAAAAAAAAAAAAGATGAGGAAAAGGATCAGTGCTACTACTTGGACTGGAAGGCTAATGGCATTGTAGGGTTGTTTGGGAAGAACCACTTGACATGGGCTAGAAATGTTTGAAGAGGAAGGAGACTGAATAAGAAAGAAAAAAAAAAGCAGCTTTCCTCTTTTCCTTTTCCATCTCCTCTGTCAAGTGTAGGGCTCACTAGTTGAAGCAAAGAAGCCTGACAGAAAGACCAGATGGGTGGGCCAGACAGGGAGGCATCCCAGGAGGGCAGAGGTGTCATACCGAGCTAGTCCGACAGTCTGCTGCTTGTTACTCTGACAAATATGGCTACTCAGGCACCTGCCAGTGGAGGAGGAGAGACAAGGAGGAATGAAGTGAGTGGCTAAATGACACCGTGGAGCGACTAATCATTTCTGGCAGACAAGAGCTACAAGTTAAGTCAGAAAGTGGTTTTATGCATTTTGCCCATGCCAAGAGACAGCACATACAAGAGCAGATAGAAGTATTGCGGGCGCTTTTAAGGAATGATGTTTACAGAGTGATCAAAAAGTTACAGAAAGTTGTAAAGAAAAAAAAACCTGAGGCCAACGATGGGCATTTCATTTGTGGCACTGCACATAGAAAAATGATTGCAAAGTACTGCTTTTTTATTCTACCGAGCTATAAGATTTATAAGGGATTCTGGCATCTGGATCCCGATATGTAGGATTTTAGTGTTTGCTTATTTGGTAGCATAATAGCCATTAGTTTTCTAAACTTTTCTCCCACATTTGCTCCTTTTTTCTTTTACAAAATGCAGAGCTTATACTAAAAAATACCATCAGGTGTAGTAGATTATTTTGCATGTGTTGTTTTTTTGTGTCAGAGAAGAAAAAATACAAAGTATAATGTCAGACACGTATTTTACATGTTCTTTTAGAGGAGGCAAATGTGTTTGATAGGAGTTTGTCTAAGGCGAACTTTGAGCATGACGACGACTGAATGAAGAGAACACAGACAAGATTAACAGAGATTAAGGCAAAATGGGTGGTAACCGTTTTCGAAAGTGGATGTTTTGGTCGTTTTTTTTTCTTGTCCTAACCCCCCTGCCTTTGAGAAACAGGGTACCTAGCCATGAAAAACACTTAACAATTTCTACCTTCTTCCCTCCTCTTTCTTTATTACACATCCTTAGTATGTTCAACGAGAGAAAACTTGACTTATTTTTTACTGCCTTTCTACGTTTATTTGGTTTTGCATAGATATGGTGTTTGGTGGGTTGATGCAGCAGTACTTTTGGATGACTTCCTTGATCATCACATTTTAAGGGTTTGATAGCATTTTGCATGTTGGTTTCCAATCAAGTAGGCTTTTTAGAAAACAGGAAGACTGCTTGAGATAGTTTACTTTTGTGTTGTTAGTTTGGAGGAGCTATGGAGTTGCTAATGTTTTGGGCTCATCAATCATTGGTCTGTGTTAGAACATGGAAGGTCAGAATTAAAATGTCAAACAGGAAGATTAGTTCTTAAACTGTTTTTTTTTAAATGACAAAAATGTTTTTCCCAATTTTCTTAATCATACTTGAAAAAAAATACAAGAAAGACTTTGCACATTCAACCATTTCCACTTGTGGCCACATACTTTTTCTGTTTTTTTGTAGAAATATTTTGTACATGTTGTACAGTTTGACTAAAACAATCACAAAACCATCCAAACTGGTTGATTTGGTAGATTGATTGGATTCATCAAGCCAAATTCTATAAAAATGAAATACCTCAGGAGGATTCTGCTTCTTATACAGGAGCACCAACATCAGGACATAACGTGTGGTTTTTATAGTTAATGACAAAAGAGAAAAAAAAAAATTACAGCGGCCACAAAGCGGAATCAAACCTTTTCCTTCTGATGTTTACTAGTCCAAGGTCTTCCAGTTTGGCTTTATGCCAGAACTTATAAAACCCAAGGATACTGAAAAGAGGAAGAGATAGAGGGAGAAAAGGGGTGATTGAGGTGTTTCTATAGAGCACATTGTGCCATTTTACAATTTGCCAAACAAAACACCTAAAACATAATTCATTATTTTATTTATTATTTTTAAAAACATAATACATATGAAATCTCTCTCTTTCTCTTTCCTCTTTGTTTTTTCTTTTTTTTCTTGGAAATGACTGCATTAGTCACTGTATTTCAATTGAAGCCTCATTTTTACCATTTTTTGCTAACCGGTGTCTCATAACTGCTTCGTTGTCTCACGATACAGCAATGAACCTCTCCTTGATTCCCAATCAGCTCAGCCAATGTTTCTCGCTTTTTTGTTTTGCATTTTTATCTGCATATTTACTCTTATCATATTTATCTCCACATGCTGCTTGAGTGAACAATATGCACATGTAAAAAAATATCAAATGGCACCGTAGTGTTTTATGAACTGACAATTTGTTCAATTTGTTCAACTTTTACAGAACTTTCATGTAAACTGATATTTTATGTTCAGACACACACACACACACACGTACAGACACACCTAAATGCTCTCAGACATACCCTTGTGATGACAACCCTGCTCTTTTTAATAGCAAAAATGTATTTTAATTACATTTAATGATAATGAGGTGATGGCATGCAACCCTAGATGTAATTTTTTGTTTTGTTTTGTTTTTTGTTTGTTTGTTCATTTTGGTTATGATGTTATGATCAATAATGCGTTGTAACCAGGTGTGAGTATATACATATTTGAGAGTTTAAAAAAAAAAAATTCTGCGTTTAACACAATGAAGATTGCTGCTGCTACGTTGGGGTTTGAAGGCGAGGACCCGATCCCCAACACAGTTTCCTTACTGGCCAGAGGGTCTACATCAGACCACATTTTGTCCTGTGAAGAAGCAGGTCGGGGATCAGGGCTCGCTTCCTCCAATGGCAGGTGAGATTTACTGTATCACCAGCTCTGCTTCTTTCTCCCCTTCTCCTTCATGTGTAGTCAGGACTTCAACTGTAAAGAAGATAGAAGACAAAAAAATCCTCTTCTTTGAGTCTGCTATCCCTCCAAAGATACAAGACTTCTTTCTTTATCGTTTGCTGTAAGAATAGAGCTTTTTTTAAAAAAGAAAAAAAAAGAAAAGAAAAAAGCAAACTAATACTTCCTCAAAGACTTTTAAGGAACTATTTTGAATATATTTAGAAAACTACACCTGTAAACATCGCTTGTAAATTCATACAGGAATACATCATCATGGAGAATTATAAAGAGTAAAAACAATATTTTTTGTGTGAATTTCACAAGAGCTCTTCTGTACAGTGGCACTGTTTATCTCTCTCTTTCTATCTCTCTCTTTCTCTCTCTGTAGAGCGACTAGAATAAAATTTCACCATTCACAAGGCTCGCTGTCCTGTCAGAATGTCCTGTCACAACACGTTTTCTTCAACTTGTACAAACGTAATTTCTTTTGTCAGGTGAAGATAACAGATTATCGAAGTGGAAATGAGAGAAAACGCGAGCTGACTGGGTATTTCGCAGCTCAATGTATTGATGCTATGTTTACATCTCAGCAGGTGGTGCAGACCCACTTGGTTATAAAAGGTTTAAAAAAAAAAACAACAACCAACTAAATCCATTTGCTTGTTAAAACAAAATCTAAAATGACAAACTTTTTTTTTTTTTTAATGCACAGTTGTTTAAACGAGGTCAAAATCCTGCTGGGCTACTTTACTCAAAACTTCATTTTTGACACACCATTCATTCAATGTGGTGAACTAAACTTGTGGTGGACTGTGTGAGAAAACGGCTGCCGTAAACGTAAGTACAACAAAATGTGTGGCATTGATTTCTTTCAGTAGCATTAATCTTCTAAAAACATGTGATCTGCCGATTGGGAGACATTAAAAATAGATGGCTAGCCCAGTTTAGATCCCAGCCTGCACTGAATGAGGTTTTGGAACAGAGGAACAAAAATAGGGAGCATAGACAAGCACGCATTCATATCCACTTGTATAAGCATCTCTATGTGTATATACAGTATATATTTATGCTATATATCCTTCTATATATATATGTATTGTATATATCTACATGTGTCTATAAACATACTTTAAAGAGTCATATGCTGCCCTAGCTTGGACAGTTTAGCACCGAGAATCGTGACAAAAAGAAAAAAAAACATGTTCATAACAGATGGATGCACAGTCTGACTATATGGTTATATCTGCATACATGCAAATGATTCAGAGGAAGACCCAGATGCACAGATGGAGTTCTGTATGTTAGATGTTTTCTTACAGCCTTATTGCCTCCAGCTGTGATCAGCCTCATCACATCGGTCGTTGCACAAATGAATTGTTGACAGCATCATCAGCTCTTCGGGCAAACTGGACTCGCTGTTCTCACTGTCCTAAACATTATGGATTGTTAATGGGAAAATTATGCTGTTATAAAACTGAATAGCACCAAAGGGCATCATGCAGAGAGCGGGATATGTGTTAAGAAATGTTTTTATCTTTTAAATAATTAGCCTTAAAGATACTTTGATAGTTGGACTTGTTTGGATATTATGGATTAGCTGTTTTTAGGTTGAACAGAATTAAAGCCTTAAGCACAGCGATATAAAAACAACCAGAACTAAAAAAGTATCTGGAACAGCCCGGTCTTATTACCCAACATCCATTGAAGTTGGAAAAGACGGAGGAAGTTTGTAAAGAAACAGAACATTAAATTTGAAGATACATATAGATGGCTGCACGGTGGCCTCGCAGCAAGAAGGTCTGCAGTTCGGAGTGGAAGCGAGGCTTGAAACACAGGTCTTTCTGTGTGGAGTTTGCATGTTCTTCCACTGTATATGTGAGTTTTCTTCGGTTTGCCTTTCATCTCCAAAAACGTGTGTCAGATTGATCAGCAACTCCAAAATTGTCTCTTGGAATTAATGTGTGAACCTGCAAAAGACTGGCGACCTGTTTGGGCTGAATTCTGCCTCTGACCTGAAATCAGATGGTATAGGCTCCAGCACCCCATGAGGGATAAGTGATTCCGAAGATGAAACGATACTTTAAATTAATTGTTTGCTTAAATTATCCAAGTATGATCTTCTAACACGTGCAAAGCCCAACTTTACGCGCTACACTCTCCTACAGAAGATCCACCGTTGAAGATAAAGTTAAAACTGATAATGAAAGTTTAAAGAAGTGGTATTGTACTACTACTCCTTCTTTCGGCATTTCTCTTCAGGGGTCTCCACAGCAAGTCAGTTTCTTCCATCTAACCCTATCTGCTGCATCTTCTCCGGTCACGCCAACTATCTACATGTCTTCCTTCACAGTATCCATGAATCTTCATGGAAGAAATAATTCTTATCTCACAGCATTGTGTTTGAGTGTTGATCTGGTTGAGAACAAAACTCACAGCCAAGAACAAACTGGTGTTTGAATAGCTCAATTCCGGGCAGGCCAACAAAGAAATAACTCAAACCTACATTCAAGAATAAGAAAATCCTTTTAGGTTTGTTTTTTATTCACTTCCAAAAGTGGATTTACTGTAATACCTATTTTTTTAAGTATTTATTAGCCACCACAAAACTGCCCCCAGAAATGTGTGTTTGAATTTTATGTAGGAACAAAAACTTCTGTGTAAAGATTTTGAACATTTTTTTTTATTTAAGCTTGTGATTGGATGTTGTGGGACAGAGACCACCGCAGGAACAAGAGAGGAGGGACAGTAATTGAAAAGAGGGTGTCATTCATCTACTCCCACTGAGACAACATCGAGATGTACGGGAGGAGAAAATGTTTGTGTGTTTGTGTCAGCCAGCTGAACAAAAGCACTCTGGCAGATCCGTCTCTTTCACTGGGTTAGGTAAAAGATAGAGAAAAGAGCACTCGTTTATTTTGTCATTTTCCATTCCCCTCTTTGGTTCTCTGAAAATCACCTCTCATTTGATTCAGAGAGACAAACAATTGGCTTGGGCAGCTCCTCTGGTCCTTCCTTACTAGGAATGTATCTGTGATGTGGATTAAAAAAGAAGCTATTAATAGATGTTATTCTTCTCACACGGACATAATAAAACAAAGCGTCGAAATGCACATTTTTTACATTTATTTCCAAAGAGGTTAGAAATTTTGTTATGATTGAAATTTATTTGACTCGCTCATTTCAAAGTAATCTGCTCTCCAAATTATTGTTCTTGTCCTCCGAGTAATTAATCTGGTCTGGTCTGTATTTTCGATCTTCTTCTTTCAGCATTTCCCTTCAGGGGTCTCCACTGCAAGTCAGCTTCTTCCATCTAACCCTATCTGCTGCATCCTCTTCGGTCACACCAACTATCTTCATGTCTTCCCTCTCAGTATTCATGAACCTCCTCTTTGGTCTTCCTCTAGGGTTCCAAACCATCTGCACATATCCTCTCTGACTTTATCGCCAAACCCTCTAACGTGCTGTTCCTCTGATCCTGTCCATCCTGGTCACTCCCAGAGAGATCCTCAGCATCTTCATCTCTGCTCTCCATGGTTTTGTACACTTTCCCTTTCATTTTATCTAAAACTCTCAATAAATGAGGAAAACAAAGCATTTAAGTAGTTTTGTTTAATTGGTTTGTGGTAGATTAATATAATTTCTATCATTTTTTTATGTCATACCATAAATTCTGTGTATTAGAAACAGACACTTTGACCTTCAAAAACTCTGTTTTTGCTTTACAAAAAAAAAAAAAAAAAAAATCAATTCCCTCTTTATGCAATCATACATGGTGACAGAGGACAGATAAGCAACAGCTGAATGGAGACAAATTCAGTCTATTTTATAAAAAAAATCTTTTAAAACATCCACCTACTTCAAAGTGAATAGTGAATCGTTCTCAACAGCAACGTACAATACAGGTGAGGCTAGCTGCCAAGGCCAAAATAATAAAAAAAAAAGATTAACTTCCATTGCAAATATTTTCTTCTGACTTTCTGCAGCATGGAGTTCTCTATTATTTATTTAAGTTTCTCTATATTCTCAGAAACTTTGAAGTTTACTTCAGAAACCTTTTCTCTTGTTAGTCTCTGTGAATAGATGATGTGTGTTCTGCGTGTCGACAACTTCACATTTTTTCTTACTCTCCAAATCCAGTTCATATTTAAACGTATTTACCACCCTTCAAGAATTTTTCAACTCGAAAAATCAACCAAACTCTGCGAAGTTGCCCTAATTTGCAAATGTGTCAAAGTATTCCAATTTTCTAATAACTGTTATCATAGACAGGTCTCAATTCAATTGTGTTATTTGTTTTTTTTTTTCTCCTTCAAGAGATTCAAATGCGATTTTTCAGAAAACTTCAGTGATAGAGACGGCGGGTCGGACAAAAGCCTACATTATTACATTAATGTAAATGTTTTTCCAAATTTGCACCTTTTTATTTAAGGTATATGAATTTGCAGTAACTCTGAGTTTATTTTTTATAAGTTAAAATCTGAAACATTTGATCTATACATGTATCAGGTTCATGCTACTTTTGTCCTAGCATACTTGTTCATGTTTTCAAAAGGGTCGGCGTAACAAGCATCTGCTTCAGCCGATACCTTTTCGGTCCTTTTGGTATATATAAGTTCAGAAAAAAATGTAAATTTATTTATTTGTAAATGTACAATTTGACCGAAATAAAAGATAAAAGAAAGAAAGAGTCACACCTGACAAACAGGTCCAAAGCATAGACCAGGCAAAATGGAGCCCAAAGACTCCAATGATGCAAGCGTAGAAGCTCAATTGGACTTTTTCAGGCTCATGAGACCCCTTTCCTATGAACTCACCAGGATGTCCTGGTGAGTTCATAGGATGTCCAGCATTCACTTTAGGAGTGGAGCTGTAAAATCCCATTGGAGAATATTCTCCTCGAATGTGGTGGATTTTCTATGATGATCATTTTGTCCGGTGTCCTCTAGTCCTCCACTGAGACAAACATGTCTGCCTGTAAGGTCACCATGACCATTTCCAGCAGACCACAACAAAGTACAAAGTGCCACAAATGATTAGAAGATGACTTGCTGAACACAATAAAATTTGACCCAAGAAGAAGGCTCTTCTTGCATCTTCTTCATTTACCCAACTGGGAATGGCAACACAACGTGGACTATGAGATAGATGTAGTCAACCCTGGATAGAAATGAGAATGGCTGATATCTTCCATCTCCAAAAGGTCCAAATAGTCCTACAAGGCAAGTACACATAGAGCCCAAAGAAAATTTGCCTAAAACTCCGGGTACCCTTTAGACAACAGGTAAAGGGTAAACCTTGAAACATTAGACTCATCTTTGTCTGTACTATCCATGTATGCATTGGTTTTATTCCAATCACGATCTTCCTACCCCAACCGAGAACATATGCGAATTGCCCCAGCATTGTGTTTGAGTGTGAGCAAATCTCTTCTATGCCTAGTGTTTGGCAACCGACAAAATGAATCGATTAATCACATTTTCTACAACCTTTTTAACTCACAATATTTTCATATTTGTCATCTTTGCAAAAGCAAAAGCACTCTTACTAATTGTACTCCTTGAACTTGGTCAAATATAGTTTTGTTGAGCCAGCAGGTTTTGAATTTTTTAATAAAGCCAACTGCTTATGTTTTATAGTTTAATTTGGTTTTAAGTGATGACCTAATATGTGGGCCTACTGTGTACAAGGGGTTTCATATTGTTAAGGACTCCTGAGTGCATATCAGGAGCAGGTGGACCATCAAATGTTGGAGGGTAATGCATTTCAATCCAACTGTTAAATTGAGCTGTTCTTTATGTGTGTGAGAGAGTGTGTGTTATGCAATATATCATCATACTATTTCCTGTAGTATAAACAGTAATAAAGTTAAGTGGGCCTTTGGTCTTCCTTTTGGTATGCGTATGCATATATTTCTGTTGCGTTGGCTGGTTTAAGACTTTTTTTGATCCAGGGAAGAATCTTGATTCGGACAAACAAAAACTTTGCTTGCAATTTGTGTCCTTGGCACGAAGATGAGTTGTGTTTGGTTCAATCAAGATGCTGAAACACTTATACATACATGTTATTTTTTTTGTCTTCTGAACAACTTATCCTTAATAGGGTCATGAGGTGTGCCGGAGCCTATCTTGGATGATTTCAGGTGAAATGTGGGGTGCACCCCAAACATGTCACCAGTCTTTTGCGGCGCCACACATAGGTTATAGAAATTCTTTTTTCCAAAATTCCCGTTAGAAACCTTTACATGCAGGACATATTGAAATTTTCACTGTGGGCACATATTGTATTATTCCCAATACTCATGCATGCTCAGTTGCACTGATGGGATGCGTTTTTATAAATATCTTATTGCAAAAAAAAGTTTTAAAAGTTGCAGGGCAAAAAAGTTTGTTTGAGTTCGGTACTGGGACCAGCACATCCTGCACATGCGTAGTAGTGCTTTTTAAAGCATTATTTAACGCTATTTAAAGGGACAAGGACATTTCAGACTTCAGCTAAAGGGACATATGGGAGACTTACTTTCATCAGACTTAAGCTTTGCAGTATTCAAGGTTCAGGAAAAAAAAAACATGAGTGCGCATCTGTTAGAAATTGTGTTTCTATTGGTCCTAATACGATGAATGTGCTTTATGTGGAATACAGTACAGTCTTATACCAGCCTAATTCACATATGTTTTAGGAGGTTTAAATATCGGCTTTGCATATTGCAATATTAAGCGAATCCCAATAATTGTGGGTTTGTGTGGTTTTGTTAGTAATTTCCAGCAATGCAGAGAAACGTTTTTGTTAGGGCAACATAAGCAGGCATTGTTTTTTTTAAATGTGTAAAATGCGTCACATTTTGTTTACACAGGTGAATTTAAATCAAACTGCAACTTACTGTTTTCCTCCGAGAGTCCTACAGTGTTACTACAACATTGGATCTCTAATTAAATCTGACAGTTTCACTACACTTCTCTGCCAAGCATCTAATTTTAGTTTAGTGCTCTCCTACCTTCTTTTATGCAAACCTACTAACTTACTGTCTCCTCATATCCTATGCTAGGCTCTCCACATGCCGCTCTTTGGAAATTCTGATCCCATAAATCTTTTAGGTCAAGGCCAGGTGGATATAACAACACTACTCTCCATCTGCCCGACTCCCATTTGTTACATGAATTTCACCTCTCGACGTCGCTTCTTGTTACATCAAAAGCCAGGTGTGTCAACGGCTGATGAGTGTTTACAGTGAGCCCACCATCACGCTGAAAGGAAGTTTTATGGACATGAAATGAACTTATGATCCTTTTATAGCTTAGCCACTGGTTCTGAAAAGATTATGAAAATCTAACCTCTATCCGGTAGAAATCTTGTTTTTTTTTTTATATTTAAACACCAAGACAGCCAAAGAGGTTCATTACCACATTCTGGCTCGTTTTAGATAGTACAGTGGTAGGGAGGCTGCTGTTGTCATAAAAAATCTCAAGGTTCTTCAACTTCTTTTGGTATCATCAGTTAAGTTTTCAATCCATGAATTCCAAATTTTGCTTTCCAACACTAAATTTAGCAGCAGTTTTTCAGACTCTTGGTCTTGTGAATGGCCAATCAACCTGTACACGCTGTGGATCTGATAAAGAAACACGTACAGATTTAACAAAATAATTGCTAAACTTAATTGTATTTTTTTGTGAAAACTTGATTTGTAGTAATTTATTTATGTATTGTGACACGTTCAGCAGACACATTCCAATTTGATTTCTTGCCTCTCTCATAATGCTATGGGGGCAAAAGTGTTGTCAGACAGGTGATCAATGGCTGGATGGGCCACACTGAGTATGTTAAACGTTGTTTGGCAACAAGCACACTCAGCAGGTAAAAATGAGAGAACTTGGCTGATAGGAGGGGGGTTGTCCATTTCTTCAATGGCACATCTTTCTCTGTCACTCTCCATGGTGTTGGCAGCCTTGGCACTGTAAAGATGGGAGCGGCTTGTTCAGGCAGGCGACAGGTGGAAACCTGCAGGCGAGTATGGACGATGTGGGCATAACTCCCACAAGCTTTCAATTGCACATCCCAGCAGTACAAAAACAGTAAAATAAAGCAAGCGGGTCACTATCTGGCCACCGCAGTGAAACAACCCAAAATGCTCTCAGCTCAGAGATAGGGATTGTCACAATGTTTTCCTCTTCATGTTTTTCATGGAGGCGCTTGACTGCTTCTTCCCTGTCTGCACCCAGGTGGACGTCCACTGAGATGTTTGCCCCTAAATCCTGTTTATAATCTCATTCTGCCAAGGACCCCCTCAGCAAACAGAGAACCTCTAGGAAACATTTGGAGTTCTCTAAAAGTTTGTTTTTATCTCTAAAAGTTTGTTTAGGGAACGTTAGTTGGTGACCATGTTGGAACCTAACTTTACCAGAACATTGAGAGAACCAAATTCCAAACGCTATGGTTAAATGAAGGTTAGAGGAACCCTCTGAAAACCAAAAATAAAGTTTCGCAATCGTCATAAAACTTTAAATTTGAACCTTTAGAGAACCATAAATAACCTTTAGGGAACGTTCTGCTAACCTTTGGAAAACCTTCCCAGAACATTCTTAGAACACTAAATTGTTAGCTGGGCCTTCTCAATGGCCCACAAAGTAGTAGTTTAGTGTAGTTTGGTAACTGAAAAACGGAGGTCAACTATCCTATATGGTCCATGTTGGCAACAGTTCCCAAGATTAAGAATTTCAAAACAGTGTTCAGAAAGTTTAAATAGGTGACAGACAAGAAAAGTTTGTTTTTATGCTATTTTTTCTGGATTACATCAACTGTTTAGGTGCATAACACACGATGTCCGGCCTCGCAGGTGAAATCTTTTTTTTTAGTTTAACTGAGGGTATGATAAATTTATAGGTGGTATATCAAAGCATACCAACCTTGTCAAGCATGGTGACGTAATTGTTCTGCGCTCGCGCAAAATTTGGGGTATGAAAATCTGACAGGAAATGAAGAAATATATGAACATCGCCCTCCTGATACTTGCATGGAGTATGGTGACATATTTGTTTATCTGCTTGAGATGAACTATACATAAGGCAACGGACAGTTACTCACGAGCGTCCAAAAGTACGGGCGTTAATTGTCTCACTTCAAACTCTCTTTTTAAAACAAAATTGCTCAGACCATTTCTGCGAATATTTACTTCTACATGTTCACAACTTTAGTCTAAATATCTAATTATGGACATAGAACAAAAAAATGGTACACTAGGTGATATTAAGGTCTAATTTGCCTCCCTTAGTTTAATTTCTGCCCACCAAAAATGTGGCTAAGCTTCAAGCAATAATCTCCTTTTGGTATTTTTAGTTTCTCTAAAAACTAAGAAATATTAATCTTCTACCACTTTATATAACAAAAACAGCACATGTTGGCCATTACACAATTTGTTCATGTTACACTGTCATAGACCTCAGTATGGTGTGGGAGAGCCGTACTCAGACACAACAGCTTGGGACCTCCTCGCCAATCTGGTCACATAATATGTGGGATGAAATAAGATTTCTCGGCCAGGAGTTGGTGTAGAGGTACTCCTTCGTGATTTTGGTGGTTGTAATCTTGGAGGATGTAATAAGTTTTTGTTTGATTTGTTAGATATGTTCACAGCAAGTGAAAGTGATGCCTGATGGATGATAGGGGGAAAAAAAATCTTAAACAGGTCTTCTACAAAACCTGAAAAATGCACTGAGATGTTGAGATAGTCCAACTTTGTTTACAGATGTTTGGTCAGAAATCAAGTGAGGGGAAGCTCTACAGTATAAAGCAAGTTTCTTACGTAAATATAATGGGGAAAAAATAAGTTCATTTTTTCAATACCCAATGAAGACAAGTTTTCTTTTCCTCTCCTCTTCCCCTACTCTCTCTCTTTCTGCTGGGGTTGGAGAGAACAGAGGGAGAAAAGAGCCTGTGGCAAAAAGCAACAAAACATTCAGCAACAGTCAGATGTGGGCTAGCATCTGTGAAAGTGTGTACATACTTATAAAGCGGACTTTAATAAGCAAACTACAGCTGTGTCAAAAACGCTGCATGTTAAGTTTCTTTCTCTTCCTGATCATGGTGTGTTTGTGTGTGGTGATGATGTGAGGGTGAAGGTGAGCTTTTTTCCACATGCAAAAAATAAACCTGTAGTGTCATGCATCCCACTGAGGTTGTCCCAGTTAGCAGCTACTAAAAGATGCGTCAATATTCAGAGATTTTCGGCTCTTTTTTGAAAACAAGTGTGTTTTACGAGCTCGTGTCACACATCGCCACATTATAGCCAGGACCAATTCTCAATATCTGACCCAGGTTGGAGTTTTACAAAGAAATATTAAAATACCAATATCTGTATGCAGTGAAACATAAAACACATGATAACTACCTGTTCGGGTAGTACCCTGCCTCTGGCCTGAAATCAGACGCCCCCTCTGCACCCCCCTGTGACCCGTTAGGGGTGAGACATTCAGAAAACTAAATGAAACATGATAAATGCAGAATGGGTCAGCTATGCTACACAATTGGTCTGTGATTAAAAACTATTCGAATGTTTGATTGAAAAGGGACCAAGTCCATCTCTCTATTCACTGTTGGAAGTTTTGTCGTGAATTGTTTGACAAAATGTCTTGTTCGACACTCACGAGGTAAGGTAGTTACCCACAAGTGCTTAATCAAATTATCTATGTTAAAAAGTACAATGAAAAATCTAAAACCATGACCCTCAATTTCCAGTTGACATAACCGTAACTAGATGTCGTTAGCACTAGTGTTTGGACCGAAAACCATAACCTTTCTCCCGAACTCTGGACATTGGAAATTTCTTTGTTCATAAAGCTTTCTAATTTGAAGGCGTTGGTTTTATAAATATGAATGGGAGCGAGGCAATGGCTCAGTGGTAAAACGTTCGCCCTTGGACCGGAAGTTGTCCGGAAGTTGTCCGGAAGTTCGCGGTATAGAATCCCACTGAGCTCATGTCGAGGTGTCCTTGGAGAACACACCTATCCCCCGCGTTTCTCCCACCATTGGCACCATCGTGGCAGCCTGCTGCGGTGTAATGCAGCACACAAATTTTCCCGTTGAGGGATGAATAAAGCGTATTTTATCTATCTAAAAAAGAATGCTTTTAAAATTACTCTCTTCAAACAGTTGTTAAGATGAATGAATGACTAATTACCTTACCTTTCATTTTTAACACAAAAAGATCAGGTGTTTTCAGGTAATTTAGTCCATGACTGCTTACCCACTTCTTCTTACCCAAAAGAAATGATTATAAAGCGAACGTGGGTTAATTATGTATCACGCTAATCATTGACATGAACTAATTATTTGTTTGTAAACCTGCTCTTATATCTCGACTTACTCCAACTGTGTGTGCTCCTCGGTGGAATGAGTGTGCACAATATGCAGGTGTGCTACCACACGAGCACTCAAATTTGATTAAAATATGAAGCTTGATTACGACGTACCGCTGGGGGACTAAAATGTTAATTGGCTACGTGTGTGTGTGCAGTCACACGTGCATGTTCGCTCAATGAGAATCCCAGCGTTTAAATAACACCGCTAAGAGGTCCTGCTGTGGATTGGTCCACCTGAGTACAGTTGAACGTTAGCATGACACACACACCTATGATACAGAGGATTTAGAAAAAAAATATTTATACTCTTATATTCTATTTTATGGGCAGAGAAGTTGAATGATTATCAACACATTTGTGTTTGTTTTTAAAAGAGGAATTACAAAACTAAGCTTAAATTTTCTGAATTTTAACTAGTGATTTAAAAAAGGAAAGAAGAGTAGACGATGAAGCTGTGGTAATAAAGTGTGTGTGACTCTCTTCCCTGCTGACTTAAGACTTTCTAATGAAGACTTATGTGATGAGACTTATTTGGGTATCTGGGACGGACATTCAGTTGTCTTGCCTGCCGGCTGAGACTCACTCTAGATTCTTTTTTCTTTTCCCTTTTTCCTGCTTCTTGGCTCTTGTTGTTCTTCCACATCTTTATTTAAAGATAGATGCAAAGTAAATTAGAAGAAATTGTTGAATCACACCCAAATTTACACAATCTAACAAAAACATATTGAATTGAATTAAATATATTTTATTAATCCCTGAAGGGAAATTTGAGTGCTGCTGTGCAAACACCAGGTGTTTGATACCTTGATACCCCCTCCCACCTATCCACTGGTGTTCCGGTCCGGTCGCTCTGTGTCCAAACTAGAAACCCAAAAGCTGGAGTCCGTAATGGTTCACAAAGCCTGGCCACAGTGAAGAACACTAAACTGGGCTCTGTGTATTTCACTGGGTCCGAGTGTGCGCCTCCAGTTCCTGAAGCAAGCAACCAGACGTTTCCATGGAAACCGCAAAAACGCAGGGTCCGAAGCACCAACTCTAGACAGTCTCCTTCTTCGCTCCTCCTCCCGATCGGCTTAATATTGCAGCATTATAATTCACAAAATCACTGTCAAAATTTTTAGTCAAATATTTGTGCACCATTTCAGCTTAATTAAGATCTTAAAATTGAATCTGCCTATTACCCAGATAGTGGAAAAAGTTTAAAAAAAAGTCTTCTGGACAGTTTAATTCTTCAACGAGACGTTTTGACTTCCATCCGGAAATCATTTTCAATCGTTTCAGATTGAAAATGATTTCCGGATGGAAGCTGAAACGTCTCGTTGAAGAATTAAACTGTCCAGAAGACTTTTTTTAAACTTTTTCTACTATGGATCACTCCTGGATGAATGAGGGTCTACACGGATCCATTACCCAGATATTTTTATAAAAAATCTATTGATTTTTTTTAATAAGATGTACATAGATTCATAGATATTTTTGTATTAAAAAATATTTCAAGGCCTGAATGTTGCTGCAACTTCACCATTACACTGCACTTTGATAATCAAATTGCATTTTTTGTTTAAAAGATATTTTTTGTTTTTTGTTTAAATGCAACCCTAACTCGTTTATGCAAACTGTCTTCAGTGCTGAGAGCCAAACTGTATTTGCATACTTAACATATTGGACAGATACAATCAGAAATATAAAATACCAATTCTAAAGTCAGTGTTTTATAACTGTCGAGGCATTCGTCCTGCATCTTGTATGGAGAAGGCTTTCACCCTGTAGTGAGTATCTGAAAACCATATCCATCAGCCACTTTGAAGATCACAAAAAATGTGTGCACTTGCATGCATGCATGCACGCACATGCGCAAACGCACAAACTTATTGAGTGAGAGTGGCGTAAGTGGAGGTAACCAGTCTAGCTCTGACAATGGCCGGCTGGAAAGTATCATAATTGAATCATAAATGTATCATAATTGGCTTGAAAGCAAGTTACGAGATAGACACAGGATTTTTTTTTTTTTGCTGCACAGAAATGTCAAAACACCCATATTTGCTAAAATTCAATTTTTTCATATTATTACAAGATTTAAATTACATACATAAATACATGCTTAACTAAATACATCCTTCATTAAAATAAAATGGAAATGTTTACACTACAGGCTGTTTAATTCACAGCTGAAGGTTTGCAGACACAAAAATGACACGTTAACAATTGATTTTAAACACTTATTTTTACTTTTTATGGTTGTAACAACTAGAAGTATCGTGTCACTAAAACTGCAAAGAATGTATCTGCTATGTGAACTACATTTTCAATTTGATCATTATTGATAATTGCACGCTCCTGTCTGCATGCTCTTTTGGATCTAGGAGACTAAAATAATGTCAGCCTCGTCTTTCTTTTTCATTTAGCTTTAAAGTAACCTCCTAGCTTTTCCAAATTATCAGAGCATAGGAGGCAACACAAACACACACACACACACAGAGCTGTTTGTATACTTTATTTTATCTGATATTGAAGTTCTAACCCTGCCAAGGAGAAAGAACACTAATTAAGAATGCCGCCTCTAAAAATAAACATTCAACAGGGTGAAGCCGCTTCGATCAAAATACTAATTATCTCTTTTAAGCATAGTCGGTGTCCTTCAGCTGAAAGAGTTTACATTTCTCTCTGACCATCAAAAATGTCCACTTTCATTATGCAGAGTAAATTAGATGTTGGTGGGATTTATAAAGAGCTTTTTAGTACGGGAGCATCTGATGAACAGAACTAATACCTCAGACTAGAACAAAGCACTTTGCTGTAGTCTTTGTAAACCACTTTCAGATAAAATATGTCTGGAAAAGGAGGTTGTTAAAGTCTAAATTACTTTCACATTAAACGTCATTTAAATATGTAAATTTGGAAGTATATTTGACATTTGGAAGTGTGCAATTATACAAAAATACAGAGGTGTCATCACCGTAAAATAAATTTGAACCAAATCCAGTTATAATGTGATAGTTTAATGTAAAACTATGCTGTAAAATTTATTGTTGTGACTGAGAAAAATGTCTTCTTGTTAAAGTGGAATTTTTGTTTTTTGGTTTAATGTCGTATAAATAAATATGAGGTAACAGTAGGGCACGCACTTCATCTCCTGAGACGTACAACATTGACAATAATATGACTACAATAGTGGTAACAAGGTTCAGAGGGTAAAGCAGGTTTTTTATTTTGTTGGTAACTTCTCGAACATAGTTTTGTAATAAAATACAAAAATGCACTGATTTGATTAATTGTTTGGTTGCTATGATGTTTTGTCTTCTGAACCGCTTATCCCTAATGGGGTTGCAGGTGGTACCGGAGTCTATCCCAGCTGATTTTAGGCGAGGGAAAGGATACACCCTGAGCAGGTCGCCAGTCTGCTCCAGGGCAACACACACAACCATCTACACGCACTCATTCCTTGTGGAAATTTCATAGCGGCCAATCAACCTAACATGCAAGGTTTTGGATGGTGCGATGAAATCGGAGTACCTGGAGAAAATCCATGCATGCATGGGGAGAACATACAAATTCCACCCAGAATGTTAAGTATTACGGTCTTGGCATGTTTGTTGCTCAAGTGTTATCCCACCTGGGACTTGAACACAGACCTTCTTACTGTGAGGCCACTGTGCTATCCACTGGGCCTGTTGCTATACTGATCAGGATTGTTTAGATGCAGAGTGAGAGTGCAGAGAGGTTTTCACTTTTCCGGACAAAGGACAGAAAGGATTTTGCGACAAACCATGCTTAAATCAGTTACAATTATTAAGCTAAACAGTCTTTCTGTCCACTTTGTTACGTTTGTGAACAGATAAAACTTAAATAAGCGAGTGAAAGAAAACATATAAAGTAAAAGGCTGGATAAGGATGAGGTTGGAATAGAAATCGCTAGGAATTCAATTTTCTTCTCAAACTTCCTTCCACTGTTCATATGCTCTTTGACAAAAAAAGACGCGTGAGAGACTGGTGACCTGTCCTTGCTGTACCCTTGCTCTCATTCACATTCTGACGTGGATGGTGTCTGGCATTCCCAGAATTGGACAGTGTGGTTTTGAAATTGGATGAAGATGGAACAATTGGGAATTGCGAATAAAAAAAAAAGTTCTTATAGAACTTTTTGGAATCCAAGATAAGATAAAGTCCAGCCCATTTACGATTAAAAAATAAATTAATATCATTCAGAACCTCTTGTCTTTCTTTGATTGGAGCCCCAAAAAATCATTACAAAGTATCGGCAGTGTGATGGAAGGACACTAACATGAGCGAACAGAGAGCTGTTACGGAATTGATTGGGATCCCAACATAATCAATCTACCAGGCAACGGTTTGGGACTTTTCCATCCTGCTTAAGAAAATTAATTTGTCCCTCTTTCATCTTTGTAAGAGAATTAGGATAGAAAAACTTTTAGTATTTAAATGGTGAAGAGGAGTACTGTCTCTGTCATGCAAGTGAAAAAACCTGATTTGAACAGTCAGTGAAAATCCTGCCAGTGAGATGAGTTTCATTGCAGATCCCCTTCAGCGTTTTCACCACATATGATGCATCTGTTTCCTTAGTGCCTCATGCTCTTCCCTCAAATTTGTGAAAAATGCAAAACTCTGGGGGAACAATCAGAAGTCATGGGAGGGTGAAATACCAGAAGCTGCTCTGGTTTTCTCTACATGGGTAAACAGCCTGCTCAGTTCAAATTTCTACAGTGTGTCTTTGTTTTTAATGTCAAAGCATTTGTGGATGTGAATGGGCCAGGAATGAAACGCTATTGTTTACCTCTCTCTATGGGTCTAAATGGGTTTTTCAAATTTGGATGCACCCCGAAAAACAAGCCGATTAAATTCTTTCCTGCTTGCAGTAGCAGCATTCTTATCCTTCCAGCTGTGGGGTTTCAATGTATTCAGATCCAGTCCAGAAAGTATCTGTAACTCCCCAGAGAGCAACTTCTCTCCAGGCAATCTTGTCATTCATACTGATGCATGCACAGGAATCACATAACATGGACAAAACAATATACTGAATATCTACTCTTGGTGCAACACATTTTGAAAAGGTACAAAAACTTGACATCATTGAACAATGCTGCACAATTCTGCCAATGACAACATAGTCAAATACAGTCGACTTTTTCCCACATTAGCTGTCGAGGTGGTGCAGAGCAAAAATCATCACAAAGAACATAGTCAGCGGAATAGGTTTTAGGAGAAAATCGGCTGCATTCTTTCTGAATTTGTGAGAGTATAGTCTGCTTCTTTTTTAAATGTGAAGATAAAAAGAAGACTTAGATGAAAGAAGTACACAGTGATGCAAAGACAAACACAGGTGTTTTTCATCTGTTTTCAACCTTCACCTGTCCTTAAACTGAAACGTATATGATACAACTCAAAGGTAAAGCGCTTTTGTAGGATAATATTTCTTATCTCAAACCATTTAAAGATAAGAATAGTACCCTTTTTTAGCTCAAAAAATGCATTAAACTCCGAAAAACGCCAATGTATAAATTTGTTCCGTTTCACTTCAGTTTTTTTACAGTGTTTATTTCCTCATCCTCTTGCTACCAGTTTAATCCTGCTCCTGAACGTGTGCTTGACACAGTCTGAAGTGAATTTTTTTAAATCCTTATTTTGGTGCATGGAAGTAAAAATGTGAAGGGTACTAGAGCAGTATATAAGCCGAGTGACCCAGTATGAGCGAAATTATTCCTGCTTGGAATGTAGGCGGGGTGGAGAAAAAAATCTGTGGCCAAGATCAATCTGGAACTCAAATACTATCTGAGTACCACCTGAGTACTGGTCTTGCAGAGTATTTAAATATGCATGAATGAAACATAAAAAATCTCTTCAAATGTGTTTCTGACGTGGAAATAATGTTCAAATATTAGATTAGATTAGAATTACTTGAAATATGGTAGAATCCTCTAAAAATTTTATTGTGCTTGATACTTATTCTTTTTGACAAAAGCAACATTTGAGACAAGAAAACTTTGTCGGGTCTGAACTTATTTTAAAAAATTCAGTCCGTTCAAAGCTCCACACTTAGTCCAAGGGGTTTGAGTACTGGCTAGGACGACTCTTAAAATATTGGCGTCCCTTTGTGGAGGTTGCATGTTTTCCCTATCAATACGTGGGTTTTCTCCGGGTACTTTGGTTTCCTCCCACCCTCCAAAGACACGCATGTTAAGTTGATTGGCCTCAATGAAATTGCTCCTAGAATTGAGTGTGTGTAGATGGTTGTGTATGTGAGGCCCCACAACAGACTGGTGACCTGTTCAGGGTGTACCCTGCTTCTCACATGAAATCAGCCAGCATAGGCTCCAGCACCATCAGCGACCCTTAGGGAATTAGCGGTTCAGAAAACAAAACGAAACGATCCTTCCAGGATTTTGTGAATGCATCTATTTTCGCGTAATTCATCAAACTTTTCAAAATTGTGTCAGTCTTTGTCTGAGAGCGTCAACTCTTTGGTAAACAAGTTTTACATCAGTTTTGGGGGTTTTACCACTGATCTTGGTACACAACGGGTTGTAGTGTTAGCAGTTTATTAGTCAACCAACAAGAAAAGAATGGTGACATTGTCGTGTGTTTTAATCTCATAGTCGGAAAAAGCTTCTTGTTTGGGCCTCATTGAATTTTGGTTTTTGCTATTATTGCTGTTGTTATAAATGTCCGAAACAATTTTAATTTTACATCAAGCTTAACTTATTTTGTATTCAGATTATATCAATATATTGGTGAGGTTTGATGGGTTTATCAATTAAAAGGTTGTAAATTTCCACCATTCTTCTTTTTTAAAAGCATGTAATTATGCATCCTTTCAAAATTTCTGGCAAATGTTCACCTAAAATTGGTATAAAATTCAGATTTAACTGTAGATATTAATGTCTTTAAGCTAAAATAATGGAAATTACAAAAAAGTCTGCAAAAACCGGAGGGAACAGATTTTAGCATTTTAAAAAACTTCCACGCTAAACAGATTTTGCAGGAATTGCCTGACGGACAGCTTGCACAGGATCACATAATCATCGCTGCCGACACTTTGTGCAATTTTATTAAACATTTATTGTAACAGAGGTGGGAGGAATCGCTCCTAGCTAAATATGACTAAAGTAAAATATGAAAAAATAACCAAAATCATTTTTGAAAAGATTTAAATTGTACATAATTTCTATTCCTTAATTTGCAAAGTTTGAAAAAGATATAAAATTTGTTCATTCTAGAATGCTAATTGGAGAACTTTTATGGGCAATAAAGAAGTAATATGTTGATTATTTTTTTTTATTTTTTTACTACAACAGCAGGTATACTTTACAGAACAGAAAGCATGTTTTTACAAAGTTTGTTATTTCTTCTTCTACTTCTTTCGACATTTCCCTTCAGGGGTCGCCACAGCAAGTCAGTTTCTTCCATCTAACCCTATCTGCTGAATCCCCTTCGGTCACACCAACTATCTTCATATCTTCCTTCATTGTATCCTTGAACCTCCTCTTTGGTCTTCCTCTAGGCCTCTTTCCTAGTGGTTCCAAAACCAGCATCCTTCTGCCATTGTACTCTCTCTCTTCTCCTCTGTACATGTCCAAACAATTTCAGTCTGGCCTCTCTGACTTTATCTCCAAAACCTCTAACATGTGCTGTTCTTCTGATGTACAGTATTAATTTCTGATCCTGTCCATCCTGGTCACTCCCAGAGAGATCCTCAGCATATATGCTACCTCCATCTCTTTGTTATCATCATTTGTTAGTTGGCAGTCAGAATGGTGCCCAGTCCAAAATGACTAACTTTTGGACATACCCAACACCTTAGTCTTGACTAAAACCAAACAAGTCGTCCTTATTGTAGACTTCAGATATTTAGTTTTGGTCGCTAAGTTGTTTTCTTGTGTTTAGACTTAATTTGTCACCTTGAAAATTGAGGTGGCATGACGTCTCAAAAAGGTTATTTCATTCATTTACGCAAACTAGAAAATAAATATGTGCTTTAAAATTAGCCTGTAGGACCGTTGATTACTTTTGGAAAGAGAATCAGCTCATAAAAATGAGGCATAAAGAGTTGAAACAAGTTTGTATTGCAGCTTTAAAATGAAGGGGAAAAATTACCACATTTGTGAATCAATCAAACATTTGGATTAATTTCAATTTGAACAAATGGCATCAATCTTGAGTGAACAGTCTCCACTTTAGCTACGTAGATTGAAGCAGCGGGATGAAATTAGACTCTCAGCAAAGGCAGATATGACTGCTGTGAAATAGTATTAAGAGCATGCTGGGGTCCACTTCAAAGAGCTGAAGAATTATTATAAAGCAATGAAATATGAGACTAAAGACAAGGAAATTCTCTCTTCTCCATTGTGTGAGCACTTTCCTTAAAGGTCCTAAATACTGTGATAACTAGTGAACAATGTCAAGGTCGGAATCCTATGAGACCTGATGCAAACCTTACAGCACCCAAGAATATTTTGCTGCTGTTGGTGCTCAGAAAATTACCTCTTGTACTTGCAGTGATAGCATCTTAGATTATTAGCAGAGTTATATATGAAGGAAAGTTCCGTTCTGTTCTGTTCCACTAATACAAGGTCAGGTCACAGCCTCAGACCGGAAACCCAGGTTTTTCTCACCCCGGCTGCATCCTCCACTCACCTGAGAGAATCCTGGGGGGCTGTTGGGGAAAAGTTCCACAAGTAATTGCGTGAAAGAACAAAGTGAGACTTTAAGTACAAGTTTTGAGCTTAGTGAGTTTGTCGAAAAGACGGAGGATGTGAAAACAGTTGAGTTCAGTATAGTGAGACTCTTGAATGAGCTGACGTACTCTAGCATTCTCATTGCCTTTTTGGCTCAGCCATTTTTTCATAATGAAAGGATCAATATAGCGTCCCACTCATGAACAAGACTCAGAGATAATTCACTTCCTCCACTTGGCGCAGAATTTATAAGGAAAACTCTAGTCAAAATCATCCAGATTCCCCCACTGCCTCTACTGCATCTCGAAATTCTGCCCATAAAAGTAGAAAACAAAAATGGAGAATGTGTTGTTGTGTATCTATGACTTGCATACACAAAGCACTTACAATTCCTCTCAGGTAATGACTTACACATTAATGATTATTCGCCAAAGTATATAAGTATATTCGCCAAATAAAAAAAGCATTGGAGATGCTTGTATTTCACCTCAAACTTCACTTTACCTTTAATGTATTGATTTCTGTTGCTTTCACTGGTTTTGAAAGGAAAAAGAAGAATCTTTAGAAATTTCTTTTTATATGTTAGTTTAAAGATGAAAAAAACAACGTTCAATGGTTTTGTAAATGTTGTCATGACCGCTGCATTTTGTTGCCAAGAAAAATCAGCTTGTTTGTTACATGGTAAACTATGCAAGTGTTGAAATGAAAATCTCTTGGGCACTGGAGTAGGCGTCAGCTCAGTGGTAGATTGTCCTTCCTTAGACTGGGAGAAGCTGGTTTGATCCCCACTGTGCCCATGCCAAAGTGTCCTTGGGGAAGACACCTGATCCTTGTTTCTCCTACCATTTGTGTTGTTGTGGCTGCATGCTGAGGAGCAATGCAGCACAGAAATTTTCCCATTTGAGGAATGTACATTAAAAAAAGAACCAAGGTAAGTCTGCATGAGCTGACTACTTTGGTCAAAAACTTTGTGGAAGCTCAATTACGCCTAATTTAGCTGGTGTGCAGCATGAGGGACGCACTAGTTCAGTCATTTGAACTATTAGATATGAAAAACACATGCTAATGAGTTTTTTTTTCAGCATACAGAATTATTATTATTAAAAAAAAAAGAACTAGCCATGCAAAGCTTTGAATCATATTTTCTATCATAAATGTGCTTAATTGCTTGTTTGACTGGAGGCTGTTAGACAAATATTAAAAACCCAATAATTAAATTTGTTTAGACATGAGAGAAATTATTAGACTATTATCTGGACAACATTTAAATTGTATACAGAAGCAATTAAACACTTTTGAAATAAATAAAACCCAAATTAAGAGGAAAGTATCAGTGTACCAATAAGCAACAAAACGCATATAAGGTCGGAGGCTTGATAGTTAACCATTAGTTTTCACAACTGAGAGTTTTTTTGGGATTATAAATCGTTCCATTTTGTCGTCTTCTGCTAATCCTGGGCCGGGTCGCAGGGGCAACAGCCTCAAATGGGAAGCCGAAGCTTATCTCATCCCAGCTGCATCCTACAGCTCACCCGGAAGGATCCAGGGTGAAGGAGGATATGGGTGGCAGCCAACTACGGGGACCCTGGAGGTCAGATCCTCGGCATTATAAACCACGCAAACTTATTTTGTAATTATTCACAGACCAACCTGAAGAGACTTAGTCAGCCTTTAGCTAGCAAAAGACTCAGGAAACTAGCCTTCCATGTTCACAGTAGACAAAGTTTAATCATGAAACTCTCTTCTAAATATTGCTTTTGGAGTAGATATATTTAATTTTGGTTACGCATGTGAACGTTGTAAACGGTGTCTGTAATCTGCCTTAACTAAAAAAAATTGAAAAGAAAACAGTGTAAGCAAATATCTAGAAGCTACGGTATGTCAGCATTAATAACAACACACAGGAAGCAAGAACCATACACACACAGACAAACACACTGCAGGCAGGGCTTTCTGTGTGGGTGAGGGCTGAAGATAATCAACTCTTATAATGTTCAGTGGAAGTTGAGCATTGACCTTGTTTCACCTGGGCCTCTCTCTCTACAGCCGCCTCCTCCCTCTATCTCACAAGAGCTTAAGCAGGTCTATTGTAAGACTTGAGGGAAACTTGCTGCTTTTCTACCTAGTCACTTAATGCTTTGCTTCTCTGCTTCATTTTTTATCAGAAGCAAATTATTTTGTAGAAATTAAATTGATGTCTCTTTCTGTCTCTTTTTACGAAAAGTTGGCACACTGGATTTGCACAATCCTTGCATTTTCCAACTTGCTCACAAATACTCACATTATCTATATTTACCTGAAAATCCAATTTTTTTAGTATAATATATTCACAAAATGTATCAAAATTTGACATTGTTGGTCCCGGAGGGCGTTGGCCTAGTGGTAGAGTTACCATCTTTTGACCCACTCAGGCCAAGCCATCCCTGGGACCACAGAATGGCAAAAACAAAAAAAAAAAGACAATAAATTAAAAAAAAAAAAAGACCAAAAATTTAACATTGTACTTTGGGAATTTTAATATTTTATTATTTCCACCACCAGGGGAAAGGGACACCATTAATTAACCCTTAAGCATTGGGAGGGGTTGTGTGCAACCCACACGACGCACAAAAAATTCAGCCTTTTACCAGTTAAACATGGGTCTGCTTGTGCTTGGTAATTTTGGTTTGATGATTCCTACAAAAAAAATTATGAATCCGAACACAGACCTTTATAACCACAATAATTGCCATTTGAGATACTAAATGTACCCTTGGACAGTCTGACAAGCTGTTCAGTGTGTACCCTACCTACACCGGCCAGAGTAACCTTTGATACTCCTGGCATAATCTCATATTGGATTAAGTGGTTTGGAAGAATTAAAATTAATACTATTAGTAAGTACAGAAGATTTATCTAACTGTGTTTATCAAATAAGGTGAAAGTTGATGCAAGAAAGTGGCAACCATTTCCGGGTGTGCTTCATCCATTAGGATGAAGCACTAATGGATGAAGCACATCCATTAGGATGAAGCACATCTGCTCCCATCTCCATTTATTTTTCAAATATTTAGTTGTTGATTTGAATTAGCTAATATCTAATTAACATAACATATTCATAAATACAGCCAACAAACAGTTATGTTTGAGGTCACTTGGTATTAGCTCAGTGGTAGAATGTATTTCCTCAGACACGGCAAAGGCTTCAATTCCCATTGGGCTCATGCCTAACTGTCCTTGGAGAAGACACCTAACCCCCAGTTACTCCCACCATTGGCGCTGTCATGGCTGCCTGCTGTGGTGCAATGCAGCAAAAGTTATTTCCCCATGAAGGATGAATCTAATCTGATAAATTTAAAAAACTCAATGGAATAATTCAACAAGAAAAGTATTTCAAATCTTTTCTGTGATCTCTAAAGATCACAGAGATCATAATAGTCAATACAATTCATTCTTCTTGTTGTCTTTGTCTTGTCATTTTTTATCATGTCCTTTGGCATGTCATTGATGAATCGGTCATGTTCGTTCAAAAGGGCCGCAGTGTTCACATGAAGTCACTGGTGTGTGAAATAAAACACATCTGTAAAATGGTGCAGTGTCCTGGAAGTAAGAGTTGTAAAGAACAGTATCCTGTGGATGGCCAACAGGAGTGTAAATAATATATAAATCTGTGCCTTCAAAAAAAAAAAAAAAAGAAGACTGAAATAGTTTCTGTGTTTTTGACAACATACCTGGAGGTTTCGGATTCTAACACGGTTGTATTGTTATCTTATAAAAGATGTAAAACAAACAAGAGCATGTTAAAAAAAATTGGTTTATTCTAAATCATATGATTTCACCTTTTTTTTTATTGGTTTTCCTGTGTGATATTTTCCTCTTTGTATTCTTGTCCTCTTGGACTAGTGGCTGCACCTCTCCCCTTTCCTCCTCTGACTCTCAGGATGTGTCCGTACCGCTGTCCTCCTGACAAGCTGCCCCTTTCTCTTCTGTTCCTTCTGTAATGATTATCCATTTCATTTCTTCCCTTTCCCATGTCTCCCCTTTCCTCTGCCTCTTTCACCCCCTCAATTTTTCAGATGTATGATTCATGCAGCCAGCGCTACGACTGAGGCATAAATATTTTAATAGAACCAAATGTGTTTTTTTCTGGAGAAAATAAATGGGGGTTGGGGAAAAAAAAAGACAGAAAAAGAAAAAAAAATATTGCAGGGAAAACTAAGAAAATTGTTTTGTACTTTGTGCATTTTTTTGATAATTTTGTGAACATACATTCAAAGGCTGTTCTGTTGGTTAAAACTAAAATAAAACATTTTTAATGTGGTCATCAGTATTCAGTTTAAAATTGATGTAAAACCGATTCCCCGTCACATCCCCCGGTGAGGATGTAAGGAAGACGAGGTGATAAAAAGGTAAGATGAACAGTTTGTTCTGGTGGTTATGAAAAGATGCTTCCAGGGAGCTTCATCAGCAAAAGACATTTCTCTGATGTGCACACCAGCAGTCTTATAAAATGCTTTAGGTGTGATGTAATTCCTTGTTCCACATGCATCAACTTGCAGACTCCTGTCGTTAAGCAACAACAAATCTGAAAGAAGGGCATAACTAGGAAAAAGATTTTTACATTTTTTTTTCCTTGATTCAAGTGCAGTTTTCACACATCATCTGTGCAGTAAAGCACTTCTTCTTCTTCTCCTTTCGGCATTTCCCTTCAGGGGTCGCCACAGCAAGTCAGTTTCTTTCATTTGAGATTATTTGCTGCATATTTGCTGCATCCTCTTCGGTCACCCAAACTATCTTCATGTTTTCCTTCACTGTATCCATGAACCTCCTCTTTCCTGGTGGTTCCAAACCCAGCATCCTTCTGCCGATGTACTCTCTCTTCCATGCATGTGTCCAAATCATCTCATTCTGGCCTCTCTGACTTTATCTCCAAAACCTCTAGCATATGCTGTTCTCCTATATACCGTACTCATTACTGATCCTGTCCATCCTGGTCACTCCCAGAGAGATCCTCAGCATCTTCATCTCTGCTACTTCCATCTCTGTTTCCTGTCTTTTTCTCAGTGCTACTGTTTCTAGACCAAACAGCATAACCGGTTTTACCACAGTTTTGTACACTTTTTCTTGCATTTTAGCTGAAACTCTTCTGTTCCACATCACACCTGATACTTTTCTCCACCTGTTCCAGCCTGCCTGAACACGCTTCTTCACCTCTTTTCCACACTCTCCATTGCTCTGGACTGTTGATCCTAAGTACTTCAAATCTTCCAGTACTTAAAATCTGTGCAGTAACGCACATTAAAAACCTGTTGTTAGATGGTGGGATTTTGTTGTAAAAGTGCTTAACAAAAAAAGTAAAGTATTTTATTCAGGATTTTGGAAACATTTGTAATTTTATCAAATTAAATAACAAGATTTTCTGCGTATTTTTTCTAAAGGTTGCTACAAAAGTTGTTTTTATGTTGGTTTGGTTTTTTATGTTTGTTTTTTCATTTAGAACATTTACAATTAAATGAACTTTTTGTGCAAATTGTAAGAGCATGCATGCCAAGGACAATTTTTTTTTTAAAGAGAGGGAAAGGATGTTTTTAATCAAACAATTTTTTTTTGCAGAAAATTGAAAAAAAAAAATGCTTGTCCATAGATAATTTTTTCATACTGTAAATGTAATGATAGATTTACATTTCAGACCAGTTAACCTCCATTCCTTATTGGGAAAAAGCTTTGAGTTTTTCCTCCCATGGTCTTTTGTCATAATGTAACAAAGCACTTTGTCGAGTTAGAAAGTTGCTGGTTCGAGTCCAACATCGAGACAGCAGCCTTTTTAAAAGTTTTTTTTTTTCATGTCTTCCTCTGATACATGTGTTTTTTTCTCAGTAACTTTGGTTTCCATCGGGTCCGGGGTCTGCCTCTTGGTCTCTCCCCAGTGAGACGTGCCTGAACCACCTCACCAGCGATGCACTTGGGAGGCATCCTGACTAGATGCCTGAATCACCCCATCTGGCTTCTCTCTAACTGGAGGAGGAGCGGCTCAACAGCGAGCTCCTCCGGGATGGCAGAACTCCTCACCCAATCTCTGAGTGAAAACCCAGTCACCCTGCGGAGGAAGCTGCCTGTATCCGTGATCCCATTCCACAGCTGGTGACCATAGGTGAGGGTAGGAACATAGAGAAAATCGCTGGAGGAACGCTCGTAGGAATGCTAGAGAGACTATGTCTCACAGCTGACCGGGGAATGACTCAGGATCCTTCCGTTCCGGCCTCGGATAAGTATAAAACGACGGAACGGAACTTTGGTTTCCTCCCAACTCTAAAAAACATGCATACTTTAATAATGGTGATAACTTAATCTTTAAGGCACATTTCAAAGCACAGTTTTTTCCACAGGATGGACAGGCTGCAAAATTCTATTTTCACCTACTTGATAACTTTTAAAATTCCCTCCATATTGTAAACATAAGAAAGAGAGAAAAAAAAAGCTAATAGTTTTATGTGAACCACATATTTCAGACTCAAACTGAGGTTGGTGGCTGGAGAAGCTGCGTGTTTCCAAATGCATCATGGGTAACTGTGGTGGCCAGCTTCAGTGTGTGTGTAGCTCAGACAGTGAAATGTCAACAGGGAACAGAGTGACTGACAACTAATGGGGAGATACATGATGATCATCCAAAGGAGAACAGATGGTAACAGGGGAAAACTACACACACACATCCGCATACCTACTGACACACACCCAACAAAGGTACATAATAATTGCTCTTTCAAGGGCACCTTGTGTTACTGTAAAAAAAAAAAAGGGAAAGAATGTGTATTGTTCACCCAGTCTAAAATAGCTGATGCTGACTGTGTTGAATTGTCAATCTTGCAGTTCTATTTCTTGCAGAGTGTGACTCAACTTGGGCAGAACTTTGGATGTAATTTGCACTAAGGCGCCATTCTTTCTCTGCCAGAGATAGTCTCCTTACTTAATTTGGACCAGCGATAAAAAAAGAGGTTGCATAAGTGTATCTTAATCTTTAGGTTTGTTGAAATGTTGTAAGGTAAATATGATTGGATGCAATTTAACTTTTTTATTAGCTAAATTTCAACTTTTTAATTATTATAACAATTCAGTGGTAAAAAAAAAAAAAAAAGCGGGGGCGGGGATTGTTTGTTTAACCAGGATTTAGTCGATTGCACAGTCAATCCTCAAATTCCAAACTTTTTTTGTGCATGTAAAATCAAGAATACAGTATTTGCCATGCTGTTCTACAAGATATTATTCCTAAATCTTCAGGGTTGGGCTTATATGGAAGAACAGAGACGCATATTGGACCACAGCAATTTAGCCAACCTTTAAGCAATGCTTATGTCCTATTATTCTCTGCCCACTCGCAGCCCTGTCATCACTTGCCTCTGTGGGTGGTGTTAGTGGAAGAATCTGCTGCTGTATGCATGTGGGGCTTGTTAAAGTAGAAAACCAGCGATTGTGGATCGAGCTACAGGTTTACCAGTCTCAGCAGAAAAAGTATAAAGGTATGTACTGTAACAGTTGACTCTGCATAACTATGATACTGCTTGCACAAAATAATCTGAAAACGGATTGTTTACTACCATCAGATTTCATTATTGTTTTCCTTTTCACCAAAATACCAGAGCATAATACATAAGATATATTGTATTTAGAGAAAAAAATGTTGGTTTGAATTTTTGGTAGGTTCGTGGTTGAGATTGGTTGGCCATGATCGAAAGTGTTCAGGTAGAAGGAAGATGTATGTATTTTGCAAAAACTCCATTGCTAATGTAAAATGTAAAGAACAATACAAAAAATTCTGTGTCACAAAGATTAGCCCAGTGGGCTCACAACAAGAAGGTTGTGAGTTCGAGTCCCAGATGAGGCTTGGAAAACTGGCCTTTCTGTGTGGAGTTTGCCTGGTTTTCCCCTTGCATGTGTGGGTTTTCTCTGGGTACTCCCGTTTTCTCCAACCCTCCAGAAACGTGCATGATAGGTTGATTGGCCGCTACATAATTGCCCCCTAGGAATGTATGTGTGTCTGGTTGTATGTGTGGCCCCATGACAGACTGGCAACCTCTTCGGGGTTTACCCAGCCCCTGGCCGCAAATCTGCCGGGATAGACTCCGGCACCCCCCATAACCCTGTACGGGATAGACGGTTAATACTAGAAGCCCCAAGATATTCTCAATGTCCTGTCTACCCCAGAAAGAGTCATATGACACCTCTACCTGACCTGTACACTGAGGAGCAGAGTCGTTTTTGCGATTCAATTAGAGTCTTCTAGTCCTAGTCTCCGAGTGTTACGTGCCTTCCAAATGACTCTTAAGTGTCTTGTTTTAATAACTCAAGCAGAAGGACTTGGGTCTCGAGACACCTCCACGGAGCTTTCAGGTTGTGGTGGTCAATTGACCCCCTCATGAGTTCTAGTGTTAAGATGGTTGACTGACCATGACAACATATTTCCATCAGGTCCAGGGTCTACCAAACCACTCCATCTGGCTTTTCTCGACTTGGAGGAGCAATGGCTCTACTCCGAGCTCCTGCCAGATGGCAGAGCTCCTCACTTTATCTCTGAGTGAGAGCCCAGCCACCCTGCAGTGGAAGCTCATTTCATCCGCATGTATCGGAGATCTAAATTCTTTCGTTCACCACCCACAGTTGTTTACCATAGGTGAGGGTAGGAACGTAGATCTACTGGTAAATTTATAGTTTCGCTTTTCGCCTCAGCTCTTTCTTTACCACGATGGACCAATGCAGTGTCCCGATTATTGCGGACCCTGCATCAATCCGTCTGTCTATATCCCGCTTCATCCTCCTCCACCCTGTCCCTGACCCACAGTCCATCTCTTTTCAGCTGAGGACTATGAGAGTGACTCTGTCTCACAGCTGGCTGGGTAACACTTCTGGATCCTCCTAGGTGAACTGGAGGATGCAACCTAGGTGAGAGGAGCTTGGGTGTCCTATCTGAGGTTGTTGCCCCTGTGACCCTGCCCCAGATGAGCAGAAGACAACAGAACAGAACAAAACAACATGTTTCATATATTCTCGCCAATGAATCGAAAATGTTTTTTATTGTAAAGGCTTGCATATTTCTGCTATTTATTGAAGTGCGTTCAAACATGTTACAGACACTTAGCATTGGGCGTGGAAAAGGTGGTCATGTGAGTGAGAACAAATGTTTGCTCTGACCTGACAAAGGTGATTCAAATCAGCCAAATCATTTGTGATTTCTACTTCCAAAGTCATCTCTAAAACCAGATTATGTTGCCCTACAGAGCAACCATCTGCATCTTAACTTAACGGGTTTTAACTGGACCAGATGGCAATCTGCCCATCGCTGTATTTCTATTCTTTTTTTTTTTTTTTTACTTTCCCATCACACGCTCTGCTTCACTCTCTCAGACATGCATGCACACTCTCGTATTAATATATCCACACTCCTTCAATCTCACATTTCGTCCCTCAATTTTCTTCCAACTTCAATTTTATCTTTCTTACAGCTGCACCGGCACCACAGAAGAAAATGAGAGAGACAGACCCATCGTAAATGACACTGAAGGAACGATACAGAGGAGGTAAGAAAAGAAAGTCAAGCTGTTAAACAATAAAGGCAATGAGTGATGAGACGTAAAAGAACAGGGAGAAGAAAAGCAGATTAGGCATCTAAAAAATGGCAAAAAATGTTGTAGGGTCACTGGAAGGATAAAAAAATTCAATTAGAAGATGGAAAACAAACTGGGAATCAATAGATGCACCCTCCTCTAAACTCATAGAAAAGTGAACCTTTCACAAAGTTCACTCCAGCTCATGAACCACACAGCCAGCTAAAACACCAACTCAATTATTAAACAGAACCTTTAAGCCTTTTTCTCCTTGCCCTACTTGGCACATCTCATCAATGTTTCCTCTCAGAGTTTTTCCTCCATATTAGATTATTTTGAAGTCTTGAAAGCTGATGTTCATATAAGACAAAACGAAAGGAGGTTGAAAATAAAAGAGAAACAACGTCCCAACTTTCACCAAAAAAAATTTAATGTTTGTTTTGTTTTTATCCGCACTACGAGCACAGCAGTGGTGGAACGTCAATAGATCATTTGTAAAGGCCATGGTTACTTGATTAAGAAAAGGAAAAAGACAGACTTAAATAATCACAAGCTACGAGCAATAAATTGAAGTGGAAAAGGGTGAATAGACAAATTGTTTTAACAACTATGAACTTGGTCAACATATAAATACTAATAAATTCATTTTGGCTTGGGTTTACGCTGACTAAACCCAAACTGGGAATTATTTCTTTACATGACGAGTCTTACAACCAACTCAACTTCTTGTGTTACTTTTATGTAATTCTTCTTCTTCTTTCGGCTCTTCCCTTTAGGGGTCGCCACAGCAAGTCAGTTTCCTCCATCTAATCCCATCTGCCGCATCCTCTTTGGTCACACCAACTATCTTCATGTCTTCCTTCACTGCGTCCATGAACCTCCTCTTTGGCCTTCCTCTAGTCCGCTTTCCTGGTACATCCTTCTTCCTATGTACTTTCTCTCTCTCCTCTGTACGTGCCCAAACCATCTCAGACTTGCCTCTCTAACTTTATCCCCAAAACCTAATGTTTTGGGGATAAAGTTAGAGGGGACAGCACCTCAAACATGTGCTGCTCCCCAGATGTACTCATTTCTAATCCTGTCCATCCTGGTCAAGCCCAGAGAGATCCTCAGCATCTTCATCTCTGCTACCTCCATCTCTGCTTCCTGTCTTTTCTTCAGTGCTATTGTTTCTAGGCCAAACAGCATGGCCGGTCTCACCACGGTTTAATTTTTATGTTACTTTTATGTAACACATGTGTATAAAGAATTTACACCTTAGTAACATCTGTATTGACAACTTTGTACCCTCTGCTACTTTTAAAATGTTTTACTAGACTGACATTGATTGTTCAAACCGTATGTCTCATTCTGTAAGAAAAAGAATCTTTTTGCAAGACTTGAAATTTTGAAAAAGTTCAATATTTTATTACGAATCTGAGCAACAGTTTGACTGACAAGGTTAAAATTTTAAAAGAAATACTGATGACACCAAAAACAGAAAAACAGATTTTGGCAAATCCTACCCTGCACCTCCAAAAACTCAGACTGATGAAGATGAACATGAACATACTGGTGGTAATGCATGGTTCATTTTGTGCACCAGTAAAACATGTACTCACATAATGGATTTGGTAAGAAAAAAAGAATTAAAGAAGGAAAGAAGGGTTTTTTGGATTCACACATAAAACTTGTTGGTTTGCAATGTTCAAGAATCCATGTAGTCCCTCATTCATCCAGGAGTGAACCATAGTAGAAAAAGTTTCAAAAAAGTCTTCTGGACAGTTTAATTCTTCAACGAGACGTTTCGACTTCCATCCGGAAATCATTTTCAATCTGAATGAAATGGACTGAAACCTGGATCCATTTATACTAACCTGAGTAACAAGTAAAAAAAATAGTAAGAAGGGCTCGTCCAATGAGCCTGTGTTACTTAAGATGGCCGTGAATGGCTCCTATTGTAGCCACAGACCAGTAAACAAACCTATTATAAAAATGCTAAAAGCCTAGTGAATAGAGAAACCTGCTAACGAGAGGCGTGAAACTGAGTTACGAGGTGTCATCTTTAGTCCATGGCTTCAAAAGGCTGCTATAGATACCGGGCAAAACGTATCTTACGCCTCCACTCCGATTCAGTGAGGGATTTTCTTTCATCACAAAGATGGCTTCTTTCACCCCTCTTTCAAACCAACCTTTCTCTCTACTTAGAATCTTCACCTCACTGTCCTCAAAAGTGTGTTTGGTGGATTTAAGATGCAGATGTACGGCAGACTGTGGACCACTAGAGGCTTCTCTTCTGTGTTGGTAAAGTCTTTTGTGGAGTGGTTGTTTCGTTTCACCAATGTAGTGTTCTTTGCAGCTCCCTTCACTGCACCGGATCGAATAAACTACATTGGTCTGTTTTTCTGTAGGCATCTTGTCTTTAGGATGTACTAGTTTTTGACGTAATGTGTTGACCGGTTTAAAGAAAACCGGGATGTCATGTTGTCTGAAGATTCTCTGTAACTTCTCGGACAGTCCTGACACGTAGGGAATAGAGACTCCATTTTTTCTCTTCTCAGTTTCTGTTTCCCTCTTCTCACGTTTCTTGGACTCGCTCACCCTATTCAGGGCCCATTTGGGGTAGCCACAGACCGAGAGGGCTTTTTGGACATGCTGTGTCTCCTTCTCTCTAGCCTCTGTGCTCGTGGGTACCTCCTCTGCCCTGTGTTGTAAAGTTCTGATGACGCCCAGTTTGTGTTGCAAAGGATGATTAGAGTCAAACTGTAGGTATTGGTCTGTGTGAGTGGGTTTCCTGTATACTTCCAGTTGCAAATTCCCGTCCTCTCCTATGATCACAGCGCAGTCTAAAAAGGCCAACTGGTTGTCCTTGGAGTCTTCATGTGTAAACTTGATGTTAGGATCCACAACGTTGATGTGTGAAGTGAAGGCTTCCAGATCTTGCTTGTTGATCTTCACAAAAGTGTCATCAACATAGCGGAACCAGTGACTGGGCGGATTTCCTGGGAATGTGCTCAGGGCTTGCTTCTCGACCTTTAAAGAAAAACAGAGCAATGTAGTTTATTCGATCCGGTGCAGTGAAGGGAGCTGCAAAGAACACTACATTGGTGAAACGAAACAACCACTTCACAAAAGGCTTTACCAACACAGAAGAGAAGCCTCTAGTGGTCCACAGTCTGCTGTACATCTGCATCTTAAATCCACCAAACACGCTTTTGAGGACAGTGAGGTGAAGATTCTAAGTAGAGAGAAAGGTTGGTTTGAAAGAGGGGTGAAAGAAGCCATCTTTGTGATGAAAGAAAATCCCTCACTGAATCGGAGTGGAGGCGTAAGATACGTTTTGCCCGGTATCTATAGCAGCCTTTTGAAGCCATGGACTAAAGATGACACCTCGTAACTTAGTTTCACGCCTCTCGTTAGCAGGTTTCTCTATTCACTAGGCTTTTAGCATTTTTATAATAGGTTTGTTTACTGGTCTGTGGCTACAATAGGAGCCATTCACGGCCATCTTAAGTAACACAGGCTCATTGGACGAGCCCTTCTTACTATTTTTTTACTTGTTACTCAGGTTAGTATAAATGGATCCAGTTTTCAGTCCATTTCATTCAGATTGAAAATGATTTCCGGATGGAAGTCGAAACGTCTCGTTGAAGAATTAAACTGTCCAGAAGACTTTTTTGAAACTTTTTCTACTAATGTTCAAGAATGTTAAAAACCACTGACAAAACATAAAAACACTAAAAACAAACTTATGCTAATTATTCTTTATGGAAAAAATTTTATGAGGTGATAAAATTTTCTCCCTGTGTGTGTGTGGGATACCTTCAGGTACTCTGGTTTTATCCCACCCTCCAAAAACTTGCATGTTGGGTTGAATGCCTACTATGAAATTGCCCCTAGGAATGACTGTCTGTGTGTGTGTGTGTGTGTGTGTGTGTGTGTGTGTGTGTGTGTGTGTGTGTGTGTGTGTGTGTGTGTGTGTGTGTGTGTGTGTGTGTGTGTGTGTGTGTGTGTGTGTGTGTGTGTGTGTGTGTTGTGTGGGTTGAATGCCTACTATGAAATTGCCCCTAGGAATGACTGTCTGTGTGTGTGTGTGTGTGTGTGTGTGTGTGTGTGTGTGTGTGTGTGTGTGTGTGTGTGTGTGTGTGTGTGTGTGTGTGTGTGTGTGTGTGTGTGTGTGTGTGTGTGTGTGTGTGTGTGTGTGTGTGTGTGTGGTGCCACGACTGACCGGCAACCTGTTCAGGATGTACCCTACCTCTCACCTGTAATCATCTGGAATAGGCTCCGGCACCCCTTCTTCTCCTTTCGGCATTTCCCTTCAGGGGTCGCCACAGCAAGTCAGTTTCTTCCATTTAACCCTATCTGCTGCACCTTCTTCGGTCACGCCAAATATCTTCATGTCTTCCTTCACTGTATCCATGAACCTCCTCGTTGGTCTTCCTCTAGTCCTCTTTCCTGGTGGTTCCAAACCCATCATCCTTCTGCCAATGTCAGTCTGGCCTCTCTGACTTTATCTCCAAAACCTCTAACATGTGCTGTTCCTCTGATATACTCATTTCTAACCCTGTCCATTCTGGTCACTCCCAGAGAGAGATCTTCAGCATCTTCATTTCTTCTACCTCCATCTCTGTTTCCTGTCTTTTTCTCAGTGCCACTGTCTCTAGACCAAACAACATGGCAGGTCTCACCAAAGTTTTGTGCACTTTCCTTTTCATTTAAGCTGAAACTCTTCTATCACACATCACACCTGATACTTTCTCCACCTGTTCCAGCCTACCTGCACACGCTTCTTCACCTCTTTTCCACACTCTCCATTGCTGTGGACTGTTGATCCTAAGTACTTAAAATCTTCCACCTTCTTTAGCTCTTCTCCCTGTAACAAAATGAAACACTGAACAGGTTAAATAACTTTGCTGTATCATCTTGAATTTGTTATTGTTTTGGTTTTATTTGGCAACTGGTTGATTTGCAACATTAAAAAAAATGTCTGGCAGGCTAGAAATTTAAATTAAAAACTGTTACTTGTGGGATTAAAATATTTAACCCATCATTGCCACTGAGATGTGTTGGAGAGTCCAAAGCGTGCTATTTAAAGATTGCGTTATTTGGAGAGGCTAAACAGATGTGATAAAAATGGAAAATAATGTTTTGGGTTTTTTTTTATTTAAAACAAATCCCAACCAGGAAGCCAAACTCACCAAGAAGACAGACAACTGACCTTTCTATATGATTATATAAAGTCCCAGGAGTGAACGATCAGAGTGTGGGAATCAATCGGAACTGAACTCTTTTACTCAGAAGGTCAGCAGTGATCAAATAATGGTGGATCCCCAAAGGAAGAAAGTGAATTAGAGAAGACAATGGGGTGTGTGATTGGTCTGTACGTGTTTGATGGAGAAGAGACAAATTTAGAAGAATGGAAAGAAAGTTAGAAATGGAGCTGTAGAACAATGTAAAATGAAAACATAAATGGGATGGGATGGAACGTGGATATTAACTTAAGATCAATAAGAAACCGATACGAGGCACAGGAAAAGAAGCAAAGACTACAAGAACAAAGTAAGGAATGAAGACAAAATGAACAGGCAGGGAGAGAGTTTAAACTAATAAGTGTTAAATCAGAGTTTTGTGAGGAGAGCCATTTGTCTCCTTTGTCAGATGAATCATGCCTGAACTTCAGGATTCTATTTAAAAACTGTAATTTGTCTCCAAACACAAAACTGTCTGCCAGAGGAGGTTTGCATTCATAGGCATGGTGCTGTCTGGTGTTAGATAAGGCACCATAATAGCTTTTATCAATCAGCAGAGTGTATAATGCAGGAAAAAGCTTTTATCTCTTATGTTGGAAAATAAAAAGAAGCAGAATGTGTTTATCTTACTGTTTAGGATGCGGTATGCTGATCTACATGTGCGAGACAGGATCTCGAGTGAACACAAAGATTACCCACGACTTAGTTTGTTTTTGCCTCAGCTGAGCAATCTGTTAACTTTGATAGCTAATAACGTTTTTGTTTTTGTTTCCTTTCTTTTTCTAATTCATTCATATTTCCATAATATCTTTCTTAAACACAGGTTTTTGTGCAAAAATCAACTAGCGGACTTTTCTACAATGTTTGAACATTATTCCCACAGTCATGCATCTAGGAGAAGATTGAATGCCAGGTTGTTCTTTGCCATGGATTTTGTTCTCTATCACACCCACTTTCAAACATGCTCATGCTCAGATTCTCCTTGCAATTCTGAACAAGAACATGAAGACGATATATTTAAAAAATATATGCACTAACATGAGACTATACTTGCAGCTTCAAAAGAGATTTACATTGTGTCATGCATGTGCCAAGGGGGTGGTATTGTGGAGGTGGGAGGAACGGGGAGTCAAACTGAATAAATGCACCATTAGCTTTTTCCAAAGAATATAGCATTTTTGAGCTAACATGTACATACTGAGCTTTAAAAGAAGAATTATCAAGTTACAAAAGTACAATCCTCCCATCTTTAAACTTGGGTTCACCTATCTCATTTTTCCCTTCTCTCTGCGTCATTTTCTTTTCTATCCTCCCTCCTCGGTAGGGGTGTCATGCTGTCTCTGGCACGTGAGCCAAAGCCCAGATGTCTGCACTGGCTGCTGCTGGAAATTGGGTCATGTGGAGGGAAAAACAGGGACTAAGAAACAAGGAGAAGGAGATGAGAGGAAAGTAAAAGAGTAGAGAAGAGGTGCAGGGCAGAAGAAAATTATGGAGAACATCAGAGAAACTGGAGATAAAAGAGATCAAAAAAAGCTTTCAGTGACTCTGAAACTCTTTGAGAAACATTATTTTCTAATTGTGAGAAGATACAGATGGACGACATTTATTCTGATGTAATGCAATTAGATGTGTTTAGATAATGAGTTTATACAAGTTTTTTGTTGATCAGTTCATTACAAGGTATTCAAGACTGGATTAGTCTGTTTTCTCCAATTGGATTGTTAGCCCAAATGAAACTGGTCCAGGTAGCAGCAGCTGCAGAGTCGACATAAAAACTCAAAGCCGATGATTTTAAACACACCCATCTTGTAATTTTTCATGCCTCTTCCTAAATCAAATATGCACTTCTTATTTTTGCCATATTTTTTCTTTTACTCCCTTTCGTATTTGTCACTTTCTCATGTGCTTTGATTGTGCTCAGGTCAGACATTAATGAAAACGAGTGAGTTAAGGAGTGAGAAAATGAGGTAGACATGAGATGGTGCAGCGAGTGAATGACTGTGTGATAAATAAAGACAGAGAGAGAGAGCAAAGGGAATTGGGAACATAAATAATGATCCAGTCACAGGGACAGAAGGAAAAGAGAATCGGGGTAATTAATGAAGAAGGGAGAGAGAGGACGAGAAAGAGGAAAAAAACAAGTTGATAAATTACATGAAACAGGAGGATTGTGGGGAAAAAAACAAACATCCAACGCACAAATGCACTCTTCTATCTTTAAAAATGTGTTTTCCGTGTGTTTGCTACAAAAACTTTTCTTTTTTAAAATAAAATAATGTTCACACATCTTTATACCTTCAAAAAAATCTGAAAACGCGAACAATTGGTGAACACAATCTGTGACAGACATGGCCGCCTAATAAACTTTGTGGTGAATATGATATACATTTTACCCCCCAAAAATTTGTAGATAACATTCATCAATTTTTTATCTTCACTTATGCTGAAAGTCCAGACTGTCTGATCATATTTATGAATAAATTTCATACCCATGCAAACATCTTTCCCATGCCACTTAAAATTATTTTCATTGTTAAACTTTTCTGATTAAGTCCATCTTGAAAAGAACTTTTGAAGTAAATCTGCAAATGGATCTATTTCTTCCCATCCTTCTCGCATTGTCTGCTGATAAAATAGCTTTTACACCAACAAAACAATATGTCCACTGATGAAGCTAGCTGCAGATGTTTTTGGCTGTAGCCGGGATGCTGTCTTTCTATTCAATCAGCAGATTTAAACATGATAATGTTGCCAAGGGAAGTAAAAAGACCCAGAAAATCGGTTTGATCAAAACCTTCATTGGCAGCCACTTTGTGGTAGTCTGGATTTTGAAGGCCTTCAAAACTCCGCTGACTTGGACATAGGTAACAAAGGCTGCCTATAATGGATTGGTCAGTGATTCAAAATTAAAATAAGGCAATGAAAGAAAATGACAAACCATTGAGAGTTTTTAATGAATGTGCTTGGCCGAAATATTGTTAGTTTTGTTATTGAAAAAAAAAATTTAGGCAAGCAGCGAAGGCTTGGAAGGCATCAAAAATCCTCTTGTGCAACTACAGAAAGCTGGTGATACAACAAAAAATGTGGTGGTGTCAAAAACAGGGGTTACGGGGGGCATCTTATTGGATTAATTGAATTAAATTTATTAGAAAAACAAAATCCCACTTTTTCTTAAATGTAAAAAAACCCAAAAACATATTTTCATTTTGCAGTCACTGTATTTCACACAAGATAAACTGACAATGAATTTTTTTGTAAAGAAGACACAGCTTTTCCAAAAGGCACTGCAGGCGTCAGGTCATAATATACTGTAAATAAGATTTCCAGTCTGAATATCTGAGATATCCTAGGAATTGTACAAGAGGTGGAGATCTCTTGGGCTGTTTGATGCAACTTTATGAAGCAGTAAATATCACATTTTGTGATAGTGTTCAGAAATATTATTTTGACTTTGTTCATTTTTTTCACATCAATGAAGCATTGAAAAAAACAAAACCTTTTTTTTTTTTAGATTGAAAAACTCAGTATAATGAAATGATTAGGGGTAATTTGTTCAATAGGATGTAAAAGTAATTATTTCATTTTTATTTTTACATACTCTATTCATCCCTCACCGGGGAAATTTGTGTGCTGCACTACTACACTACAGCAGGCTGCCTCGGCGGCGCCAATGGTGGGAGAAAAGGGGGGTTAGGTGACTTCTCCAAGGCCCCAAGACGTGAACTCAATGGGAATTGAACCCGCAAACTTCCGGTTTGCAGGTGAATTATCTGGTCATTATTTATTCCTACTGCTGATTAACGGCATGGATACCAGCAAACCCTGATTCCTAGAATAATAAAGTAAAAATATTTTGATGACCAAAACTTTTATGTACTATTTCTCTTTTGAAGCCTTTTATTTCTTTATTTTTACTTTGTCATGTGCTGACATGACACTTCGCACCCCACTTTCCTTGGACTAACACTTGCACAGAGGACTTGTGGGCTTCTATAATTTAAGTGGTCTGATTTTAAACTCTAACTCTATAATTACATTCAAACTATTCCTTTATAGCCACGCAACAGACTGGCAACCTGTTCGGGATGTACCCTGCCTCTCGCCTTGTATCAGTCGAGATGGGCTACGGCATCTCCTGCAACCTCATGAGGGAAAGACGAGTAAGAAAGTGAATGACTGACTGACTGACTGACCGACTGACTATTCCTGTATGCTGATGATGCTTTGTAAAATATCCCAAAAATCCAGTTAGAAAGATTTCTGCTGGATTTTTAAATCAGACCTTATCTCAGGTTACAATCTCAAGATTGTCTAGAGAGATTTTTTTTTTCTGTCATCAAGCTGGCGCTGTCGTTTTCCCGATATGGTAAACTCTTTAATCATTTGAGATTTACATACCTAAAGATTAATGCTGACAAACTTTATAAGCTTCCCCACCCAAATGCTGTAACTTCCTCATCATCTTCAGGAAAATTAAGGTGGTTTATAAGAGAAGTAATTTGAATTCTTGTTTTTTAATATTATATAAGTTATGTGTTAAAAAAATAAACACCCAAAATACCCGAGTTAAAATGAGAATTGTTAAAAATTAAGTTTTTTTCTGCTACACATAATATTTTTCGAACATTACTAAAATAATACTATAGTCTGAGTCGATTTGTATGCCATGGTGTCTGTTCCCTTCTCTCTCTGCTTCACTAACTGGTCCAATCATAGTAAATCCTCATGGTTTTACCTGTAATCCTGTGGTCTTTGTCACCCTGAGGATATGGTTCCAGTTTTCAGTTTACTGCTTCTACAATTTTGTCTCCAATGATGAAACAAACCTTTTTTACTGACTCAAGTTTTTCCTCAGAGGGTAAAAAAAAAAGGCGTAAATTTTTTAAAGCAAAGTCATGAACAAGCTTGTTTTATACCGACACCAGAATGCTTTTTTCTGAGTGTTTGTGTTGTGTATGTGCCAAAACAAATGGAATAAAAAAATGTAAGACTAAAAACCATCAGCAAGGCCCTGCTGATGTTCCCCAAAGTGCCCTAAATCGTAAAAACAAGAAAAAGAGTAAAAATAAATAAATACATTTTTTTGTATACTTTCCACGAACAAATGCTTGCCATCCATATTTTTTTGACAAAACAGAATACCTGAAGGTGACATGCTGTTGCGATAATATGGTTGGTAATATTTTGCCTCGGTTTTCATCAATATCCCATTAATAAGTAATGAAAATTTGCTGAGCAGAAAATGTTTTCGAAGCAGAATTTTATCGTGGAAAACATGCGTCATCACTATTTTGCACCACATGTGAAAATATGACAACCTTAACAAGGAGATGTACAGGTTGTAATGTATAGAAAACAATTGTGTACTGTAAAAACAATTTTTTTCAAAAAAGTTTTAGGGCTACTGGTTATGATATTCAAGGACAAGAATGAATGTTTAAATCCCTGTTGCTACAATTCAGGATTTGGACAATCTCAGGTGTTTTAAAGCCTGCTGATGCTGCTCTGAATTCTCCTCAAGAAGTTTCAGTTCACCTTCTGAACCGTTCATTTCATCGGGGTCGCTGTGAATGCCGGAGCCCATCCCATCTAATTAAAGTCGAGAGGCAGGGTCCACCCCGAATTGGTCACCAGTCTGTCGTGGGGGCACACATAATACCATCTGCACACACAATCATTCCTACGGGCAATTTTATTGTGGTACATTTTTGTACGGTGGGAGGAAACCGAAGTAGTTGGAGGAAACGCACCCAGAAACGAGTGGAACATGCAAACTCCACACATAAATGCCAGTGTTTCTCTTCACAAACATTGACTGACCGATCTCTGAATATAAGTTAGATTGAAATGCTGAACAAGTGGTTTGTTACTAAATTAACAGGATTAAAGATGTAGTAACAATATGCTGGGAGCATGAATGGTCCCCGTTAATTGTGGTAATTATTAATGATAATTGGTCTGATATTTATTGGCTGTTTTTTTTTTATCCTGATCTTGAACATTTCAGCCTTTTTTTTCTTATTCCTTTCTATTATTCTGTTTTTCCCAATGTTTAGGACTGATTTATATTGCAGAACTTTGAAAACTGCATTTTTGAACCTTCAGGAATAAAGATGACTAATTTTACTTCTGGGCTGTTCAAGTGAGTGAAGGTGCTTGACTTGCTGCAATAAATGTCTTAAAGACAAAGAATGGAATGAAAATATGAATCCACAGAACCAACTTAGTCATTTTTATAGTATAAAGTTCCCCAATGGATTGAAAAAAAATTGTGTTAATTCAAGTCCACTGACTATTACTTATAAGTATGGACATGGCAATCTGTAACATAAGTTGATATTTATAATGGTGGGAGACTGTAACACCAGTTTTTGGCTGGCATGGTGGCACAATGGTAAGCACAGTGGCCTCACAGCAAGAAGGTCAGGGTTTGAGTCCTTGATGGGGATGAGGCTTGGAACACTGGCTTTTCTGTGAGGAGTTTGCATGCTCTGTCCGTGTATTTGCCGCTTTCCTCCAGGTACTAGGGTTTCCTCCCACTCTCCACAAATATGCATGTTAGGTTGAAAGGCTGCTATAAAAATTGCCCCTAGGAATGAGTGTGTGTGCATATTATTGTATATGTGTTGCTCTATGACAGACTGGTGAACTGTTTGGGGTGTATCCTGCCTCTCACCTTAAATCAGCTGGGATAGGCTCCGGCACCTCCCGGAATCCTGTTAGGGATAAGCTTTAGAAAATTAAATGAAATGGTTTTCAGAGTCGTTATTGCGACATTGTCATTTTCTGTGGTTAAATATTAATTCAGTTCATGTGAAATTACTTCATATCAGGCAAATAATGCGTTGAAATACATTCTGTTAAATTTATCAATACATCGTATCGATAAAAAAAAAAAAAGAGGTCAATATTGGCTAGTGCATCATGGTTTGAGTTCTTTATCTTAGCACTGACTGCATTTCATTTTCTGATCAAATTTCCACTGTAAGTGGAAGGTAAAATGTAAAATCTATGACAAGTGTCTGTATTTCATCATTTCATTGTTTCTCCTCCAAACAAACAAATAAAACAGCACAAGAAGGTGTGTGTGTTTGTTATCGTGTGTGTGTACTCATCTTTGGATAGCTATAAAGACAGTAACACTGTAAAAAGATTCAGTTGGCAAACTGACAAAAACACAGATGACAAGTGATTGGATAAAACACTTCTCTAGGATGCACAAATACACAAGTCAACTGCAGACACACATATGATTCATGGTTTCTAAGACAGTAGTGTTTGTTTAGTGTGTCTTTTTAATTTATTTTATACTTGACCCTGATTTTAAGCACCTCTTGTGACTGGACCACATCCGTCTACCTCTTTACACCATGTGTTGATTAGAACTTTACAAAGGTTGCATGTTGCACAGTGAAGGGTCAAGGTTGAAGATTTAGATTTATGTTTGATCAGAAGTTTAAAGACAGTGTATGAATTTCTTTCAATGACACAACAAAAAATGGTTGTACCTGGTAGAAAAGAACATACAGTATGTGGGAAATTGACCTAAAGAAGATACAAATAAAAATATACATATTCCTGTGCTATTTTGTATATTAGTTGCACGGTGGCATAGTGGTTAGCATGGTGTCCTCACGGCAAGAAGGTTGGGGTTCGAGAGGCGGCAAGGCTTGAAACACAGACTTTTCTGTGTGGGGTTTGCATGTGTCACTTGTGTATGTGTGGGTTTTATCCAGGTACCCTAGTTTTCATCCCACTCTCCAAAAACATGCATTTTAGGTTAATTGGCAAGCAACAAAATGTATGTATGGATGGCTGTGTGTGTCACCCTGCAACAGACTTGTGACCTGTTTGGGGTGTATCCTACCTCTTGCCTGAAATCAGTGGGAATAGGCTCCAGCATGCCTGCGACCCAATTAGGGATAAACAGGTTCAGAAGAAAAAAATGAAAATTCAGTAGTTTGTTTGCAGGGAATTTATTGTAATGTATTGCTGCTTTTTTAAAGTTGAAAAAGTGCAAACTGCACTTTTGTATTCTTGTTTAAAAAAATATTGCATAAAATTTCTTATGTGGTATATGATGTCAAAACAAAATATAAAGACATTTTAACCGTCAGTTCAATATAATATAGTCCCAAACCCTTATTGTCAATTTTTATGCAAAAAGAACTCCTTCATGATGCAATACACAAACACAAGGATCATCTCTGGAGAAAAATTAATCTTTCTGTCACCGCAGCTGAAGGTGACATAAACTGATGACATTCAGATGTAACATTGTCCATAAAAAATGGACTTGGCATAATAGAGGGAATCATGGTTTTCATATATATATATAGTATATATTTACAACTGCATCTTAAAATGAACTTAAATTCACTATTTCCCCTGAAATGTTTTTTATCATTATTAATTTTCTGTTTGGTACGCATACTTCAATGGGAGAGAGTAATGATTGGAGTGTCAGGGACTGTCTACTTTGTCTTGTAGTTATTGAACGATAAAGTAAGAATGTGATTTTTTTTTTTTGTTTTTTCATTTTGGGTTTCTGTCATGAGTAACTATTAGTAAGGAGCCTTTGAGTTAAGTTATGAGTTGTAACTTTCTCCATCCCCTTTTCAATTTCATTTTCATATTCCGCACCCTTATTTTACACACATTACACAAACAGAAAAAAGCACTTGAATATTTGAAAAATTGAGCCAGAGTCAGGATGTTGATTTAACACTATGAATTCCCCCCATTTTTTTTTCAAATTTAAACATGTATAATTTTTCTTCGGGGTCCAAGCTTAACCACAACGGAGGACATTGGTATTAAATTAAAAGTTTACTTAATCGGCTCAGCTCACTGTTCGTCATGCTCCAGCTCTTTGTCTATCCAGAGATGCTTAGCATGTGTAGCGTGTTTGCAATGCAGAGAAGTGTCGATGTTGCATCTAATTATCCATGTCTGGCAACACGAGGACCACTGCAGTCTCTATCTTTCCTTCCACATTGAAGAAGACAGAAAAAAAGAGTATCATTAAAGACCTGGAGGTTAATTACTTAATCCTAAGTAGTGAATAGTGTTTCATGTTATTGTGTTGAAGCCACCTTCGTTTATTTCTTTATCTATAGAACTAATAGGTTTCAGTATAAGTGGGACCTCAGTGGACCTGCAGGCAGTGTAAAGCCACATTAAAGAGAGCGCAAAGGAATTCTTTTAGGGTTGGAGTTCCTTTTGTTGCAACCCATTTAATAGGTTTCTCTTTGTTATTATGTTGATTTAATTTTTCCAGGATTCTGTTTTTTTTTTCTCCCGAAATTCAATGTCTTTATCTTTTATTTTCTATTTATTGTTCCAGTTTATAGATAATTCAATATGTTATTCAGTAAATGTAGTTTCTTTGTAGAGCTGTTTAGATGCCTTTTTTCAGCAGCTGATGTAGTTTTTGTCAATGTAAAGGGAATGTACTTGATTCTTTTGGCAAATTTGGAAAGCGGTTACAATAAGTTTGATTTTTTTTTTTTGTGTGTGTGTGCTTCCATTTAATTGTCACTATTGCTCCAGGGCTCGTTTGTGGTACAAATGAGCTTAGTTCTATTTATGTTCCTGATCTGTTTACTCCTAGTCAGTCATCAGTCACCTATGTCTACAAAGTAATTATCAATGGACCAATTTTCACGGGTGCACATTAGCATGGACCTTCTCTCTGTAGTGGGTCTCATCATCATTAGTTATGAGACCCACCATGGTGGTGTCATCGGTGCAACCATTCTTTGGGACATGTATGGTAGCGCAGTCGTTTGTGAAGTGAGTGAAAAATGCAGGGCCGAGCACACAGCCCTGTGGAGTTCAAGTGTGTCACATTATGGTTCGTCACATCTTCTTCTTCTCCTTTCAGTATTTCCCTTCATGGGTCGCCACAGCAAGTCAGTTTCTTGCATACATGTATCTTGTCGCCTGTATCCTCTTCGGTCACACCAATTATCTTCATGTCTTCCTTCACTGTATCCATGACCCTCCTCTTTGGCCTTTCTCTAGGCCTCTTGTCTGGTGGTTCCAAACTCAGCATCCTTCTGTCGATGTACCACCCGTCTCTCCTTTACACATGTCCAAACCATCTCAATCTGGCCTCCCTGACTTTTTCTCCAAAACCTCTAACATGTGCTGTTCATCTGATATACTCGTTCTTATTCCTGTTCATCCTGGTCACTTCCAGTGAGATCCTCACTGGAAGTGACCACCGTATGTGTCTGCATATCTAGAAGACAAACGTTTGATTAATAACAACTGAAATTTTTATATTTAGTCAAAAATTCAGTTTTAGAAACCCAGCTTGTTTTGAAAAAAAAAATCTGCAATCATTCTGCTTATTTACTTTTAAAAGCATTGAGAGTTTGTTTTTGTTTTGTTTTTTTTTTCTTTTTTTTGGGGGGGGTGGGGGCAAACCTAAGAATAGGGCTTACAAAAGCAGATTCAAAAGGAATAACATATTCAAGTGGCACAGGAGGGGAATCGGCATTATTTTGTATTTATACATCGGTCCGTTAGAAAGAAAGATCTGAGCCAAAAAGCAAAGCTTTTGATTTAAATAAAATAAAATAAATAAATAAATGAATTACTCTATTCATCCCTCAGCGGGAAAATTTGTTTGCTGCACTCCTTACACCGCAGCAGGCTGCCCTTCAACGGCGCCAATGGTGGGAGAAGCTGGGGTTAGGTGTCTTCTCCAAGGTCCAAGGATTTACCAGTCGATCCACATTCCCACCCTCGTCTATGGTCACCAGCTGTAGGTGGTCACTGAAAGAATGAGATCACAGACACAAGTGGTCGAGAAAAGCGAGATGGGGGCAGGGAAGGGGGTTCAGGCATCTGGTTAGGATGCCTCCCGAACACCTTGGTAGTGAGGTGTTTCGGGCATGTCCCACCAGGAGGAAACCCAGAGAAAAGCCTCAGACCCACTGGAGAAACTCTCACTGCTGATCTTCTTGGTCTCACAGCTGGCCGGGGAACCCCTCATACTCAGCCAGGGTGAGCTAGAGGATGCAGCCGATGTTAGTGTGGCCTGGACTTCTCGCCTGAGGCTGTTGCCCTCACGGCCAGGCCCCAGATTAAACAACAAAACGAACATATTTAAACAAGCACAGGTACTATTGTGTCATCATTACTGTAATTTACAAGTAAAATATAAATGTAAACATCTTAATAGGAATAAAATATAAAGTAGCTCCTCCTACTTTTAGTATGTTAGGAAAAATTCATTTTTAAAAAAGTCCCATAAAATTTTTTGCATTAAATATCTGCAGTGACTATAAAGTATGTTAATTTTTTTCTATTGAACTACCGTATCTATGATATTTGATACTTTCATAAGAGCAGATCATTGCACCATCAACACCATCAGCACCAGACTAAAATAAAAATAATCTCAGAAACTGTCTCTGTTGTGATTTACACAGATCATCCATTTGGAACGATACCATATGTATTAAAATAAATAAATTTAATAAAAATGTATCATTGTATTAAAAGCCATGTAAATTCACAACTCATAGCAAACTGGACAGATAGGAAAACAATGAGAGAACTGCTGACCCTGTTAATGACGGTAAATGACGGTTAAATTATATTTTTGTGCTTTAAAAGGAAAATTTTAGTTCAGGAATACATGCAATAAATAAAGTGAAGAGCTGTTGTTTTAACAAGCGAATACAATCAGTAAACCAGATGTTCACCTCCTGGCAACACAGATGTCATTAGCTAATTTCTGAGATGAGCCAAACAAGCGTGTCAATAAAACAGCTGGTTTATTGATGTTTTCCCATGACTTCAATATAACTTTGTTAGCAGTTACAGCAGACTTACAAGGGTCTAAGTTTTTCTTTTTTTGACTCAGAGCTCATGTGATGGGAAAGCCAAGCAGCTTACAACAACGTCTCTCAGTATCATCATTTTTTCTCTACATTTTTGGCTCTGACAGGTAGCTGCATCAACCGGCATAGAGGGTGCCTGAAATTTGTGCCAGCTGGCTGAGTGTTGGTCTGCATTCACACTGCAGCTCAAATCCAATTTCTTTGCAGAAATCCCATTTGTTTGCACACGTAATCATTTTTTTCTTTTGCATGAAACTTCTTTGAACAGTACATGGCTCTGACATGATCCGCATGCAAAGAGGATGTCACATTAAATAACGCCTTGTGTTTTTCGGGGTAAATTATAAAACTATTATAAAGCCTCTTCAAAATGAGAATGGAAGTGGCTCCAGTCAGATTTGATCAAATCAGATTGGATCTAAAACGGAAAAAATAAGAAAAATTGAACTCTGTCAAGGTAGTCTGGTGGTTTACAGGGTCTTATCGAACAGTCAGGCCAGTGAACAGTTTCTGCCCGCCGGGAAAATCCCTGGTACACCAGATGGCCAGTCCACCCCTGCTATGGTACATCCTGCCATGAAGTCCAACTATGCCACCTTGTTTTAAGGTCAGGCTGACTAATTCTAAAGTCATTCAGTACTATTTTGCTACGTAACGTCTTTCTCTAGGTGAGTGTTTTAGTTTGTTCACTTTTCTGGTTTTTATTGCATTTAATTTTTCTGCATCTTTACATAGAGAGATTTTCCTTTATTTCAAAAGACTACATTTTATACAAACAAATGAGTCTGTTTTGTTGCATTTTCAATGTCACAGAAAAAATTTTGTGTCCTTTCATTGAATTATTATTTATTATTTGAGTGTGATAATTATAGAAGTTTGACTGGTTCTTTTTGTTTTCGTTCAGATCAAAAGTGCAATAAATGTCCTTTGTTTTAAAAATGCCAGTTTCCATACCTGTAAGAATTTGACAAATATGTTCAATACATGAGTGCTTGTGCCAGTGCATCAAACTAGGAAGTATGATGAGAGACTATTTTCCATCAAGTTTAGCATATTAAAGAATTCAAATTTGCATGTCCTTAAGCTCTTTGTCCATGACTCTCTGAGGTATCCGAGCCCATCCCAGGAAGTTAGCTGAGGAGGCAAGGGACCCACATGTAGAAAGATTCCTAAAGCATGCAACACCCTCTGTGTAAAAAGAAGCGCTGCAGGTGGTCTTTTGTTCTGTCACTGGTCAGACTATTTAATTTGTTTCTTTTCGTCTTCTGAACCGCTTACACTTAACGGGTTGTGGGGTATCCCAGAGCCTATTCCATGAGAGAGGCAGGGTACACCCCAAGCAGGTCGCCAGTCCATCGCAAGGTCACACAGAACCATCCACACACGCACACTCATGCCAATGGAAAATTTGGCAACAGACAAAGATTCTAACCCATGTGTTTTTAGTGGGTAGGAGGAAACCGGAATACCCAGAAAAAAAACACACATACACGGAGTGAACATGCAAACTCCACACAGAAAGGCCAATGTTCCACGCCTTTTGTCACTCGGGACTTGAATCCCGACCTTCTTGCAGTGAACCCACTGTGCTGATCACTGTGCCACCGCGCAGCCCTTATTTATTTTTGTTATTTAAAAAAGAAAGAAGAGGCTTTTTTTTTTTTTTTTTGCATCCTGGGATTTTCTTATTGAACTGCTGTAAAAAAAAACACTTTCCCTCCCGAGGTAAATTATTTTAATCATGTCATAAAATGTAAAATTCCTTTAATTGTAAAAGCTGCCATAAAGACTTAATTTGCCAACTAAAATAAGAAGCTACACTTTTTTTCATGTGTACAGGAATGTTGTTTTACATGCTTTAACATTCTTTCTAATGGAAAGAAATTTGAATAAATCTAAATAAATGAATATGCGTCAACCAACCAGATGTGGAGCTGCAATTATCACACAACACACAGCATCCAGAAAATTGAGAGAAATTCCTAATTGGCTGGCGGGCAAACCAATAAGCAAAAGTGAACCACTGAATATAAAAGTTTTCACAGCCAATATGTATAATAAATGTCATGATAGACTCATTTTTGGCTCAGAGTAAATTATATTGTCTTTAGGCACTTTTGACAGGTTATTAAAAATAGGACAATGTATAAACAAGTTGAAATAGAATAAAAAGCAACTCCATTAGAGTTTGAAATGTCACGGTCTTTGAAAAAAAAATGGAAACAGATTGTTTGAACACAATTAGATTTACAGATTGTTACGTTTCACTTTGAGTCTTTGTGAAATATAATTTTTAACACTGACCCGTCACTCCACAAGAATTTCTGTCATTCCTTTTACCACTTTTAAAACGTTAAAATACCAATTTATATTCTGTACTGTCAGCTTTATATTATGTATCTCTCTTCAACAGCTGCTATAAGAGATAACCAAACCTTGTGTTGTGGCTCACAAACCCAAACCTTACATGTGTGTCTCTCATCCCTCCAGTGATTTTTGTACACACTGTTCTGGTAATCTCTCGGGCTACATATCCTGCCACTTCCTTTCATTTTTTTTCTCCATTATTCATCTGTCCATAGTTCCTACCTGGACATTTTCAGGATCATTTTAGTGACGCTAATACAAGGAATGACCAAAATCACAACTGTGTCTGGTCATTTACATAACCATTTTGTTCCAGGTGAATGTTTTCTTTCATCACAATGTCCTCTACAGTGAGGTAAAGCTTCGGTAGAACAAAAGTAAAGGAAGTCTTTCTGTGTGAGGTTCTATTTTTTATGATGTTTTAATGGCTTTTAGACTTGTTATTGGTTGTGGTAACACCAGTGGAATCATATGTTTAACGGAGGTAACAAACAAGTAGCCTATGCGTTAGGATCTTTTATTGTCTCACTAGTATACTTTTTAACATCAATTGTTTCTTTTTTAAATTGTTCAAATTCTTTAGGTTGGAGAATATTTGAAAAGAACAAATTTGGAATGTTTGCATAACCTCAGAAAAACAAGACATGTCTTGATGGAATTGTATCTCTACTCTCGTCTGGCAGTTCCCTTTAGATTGACCGAAACAAATAACTATGGATAAACGGCGGGGTTCTCCTGAGCGTGACCAATTCTGGTTCAACTAAGAACAGTGAAGGAATGAACAAATCATTCATTCATCTTCTGAACCAATTATCTCCAACAGGGTCACGGGGGGTGCCAGAGCCTATCCCAGCGTGGTATACCCCAAACAAGTTGCCAGTCTGTTGCGGGGCAACTCTCAGACAACCTTTCACACACACAAATTCCTAGGACCAATTTCATAGCAGCCAATGAACTTAACATGCATGTCTTTGGAGGATGTACCCGTAGTACCCCAAGTACCTGGAATAAACCCATGTGTACACCAGTGTTGTTTTCGTCAACAATTTTTTTTTTTTTTAATGACGATGACGTAACAATAACAAAATAAATGGAGCTTTTCGGTGACTAAAATGTGACGAGACGTTTGCAAGTTTCTGTTGATGAGACGAAAATGTAACGAAATAAGCTTCAGACTTTTATATTTCTGCCTGTGAAAAGAAATTAGCATATTGGCTGCATTCTGTCTATTATTGTGGCACGCCCCCACGATGCTGCACGTTCACACCGTCTACACAACACACTTGTGGTGATCCAAGTCTTCCCTGACTAAAACTAGACTAAAACTAAAATATATACAGATGACGAAAATGTTGGTGTTCAGGCCCTCGTGTTTCTCTCAGTTTTTTTAAAGTGATTTTTTCTGTGCGTGTGTATGTGTTAATTTATGCATATTTTACTTTTTTTTCATAAAAAAATAATAATAAAGCACTATTTTAATTATTCTGTTTTTTTCTCATTCTCTACTTGGTTTTAACCAGAAAATATCAAAAGGGGAGAATTTATTTTAAAAACACTTCGTGTCATAAAACAATAAGGATTTCGAGATTTAACATTTCAATGACACATTTGCTTCGTTTATTGAAAAGTTTTGCAGTATATTCATGTCTTCATTTATGACAGTAACAGCAGCAATATCAATATAGTGATATTGGCTCACATTTCTTTGGTAAAGGATCAAACCATAACAGAGAGCTGAAAGCAAACTGGTCTCTTCTTCGAAGAAAGAAATAACTTTCCAGCTAGTTTAAAATTGCTGGAGTTCTTTTGTCTCATAAACAAAATACAGTGACTTTTTTAGATTAATATCACTGTTCGTCATTCTGTATTTTGTCTCTTTGCAAACTTCTGCAAAAAAAAAAAAAAAATGTCCAAGTTTATGGACACACCTTCCTGTAAATGTTCCTCACCTCTGCCCAGCTGGTTGTGGAGATAACTGATACCGTCTGGTCTGCTTGCAATGCACCAGCTAAACTTATTTAGACTTTTATTCTCTTTTCTGCTGCGCTTCATAACTTTCATATCACCTCCCTCCTTCCTCCGTACCTCTAGGCATCCAACACCTTCCTTTCTTTCTCTTTTGGTCTCTCCTTTCCTGTCCACATTTATTTTCCACCATCACTCCTGTTTTTCTTTGCATGGCTCTCTTTTGTGTTTTACTAGTGCTGGTGTTGTGCATTTCATCTGACAACGAACGCTTTTGTAGTCATGGCCTGTTTTCCATATCAAAGGCGAAGATAGTGTGATAAGACTGCTTAGATTAAGCAAAGAACCTCTCAGAGAGCAAAAGGAAGAACGTGTGTAAACTAAAGTGTGTGTGCTCGGAAATACACAAAGCCCAATTTGAATAGGTCACCATGTAAACATGCTCAACAATGTCTTTGGTTTTTGTCAGCGTTATGAGAAGCTTTCATCAGGATGTACCAAAAACGATTACAGCTCTCAGATTGAGAGAACAATCTACGAACTTTAAACCATCAGCAATCAAGGACTATTTTTGGTCATTTGGATGAAGAATGTAGGTTTCAATCTGTAAAAATTAAAAGAAAATATTAAGAATTGCTAAAAATGAAGGAAAAAAGATAGAAATAGTCCAAAAACCAAGCCAACTAACTATTTTATATCGTACTGTTTTTAAAAGATAAAGCTGTGTTCAGGTTAAGCTGGAGCATATTGAAAGAATTTATCCAGTCTTTTTTTCCCAAGTCTTTCCACAAAACTAGAAGCTGCAAAGCAGGAGATCTGGAGGAAAACCAAAGCGATTAGTGGATGCAATGGAGGACACGAAGAAGTCAATGTTGTCATTTTAGTACAAGATTTGAGTCAGGCTTTTAAGAGCAGGTATCATGCTTTTCTGCCGTAATAATTATTAGCTCCTTGTATATTTTGGTAAACATGGCAAAGAATAACTTGGCATTCAGGGGGTATACCATCTAATCCAAGCTGGGATTCGGACCCCTGACCTTCTTTCTGCGAGATCACTGTACCAACCACTGGCTCACTGTACCACCCACATATACTGTCAAACTACTGTCAAATGTAAAAGCTTCAAGACAGAGCCCTCCCAGGAGTTAGAGACCCCACCATTGGATCTTTAATTTCAATCGTATTCACTTCATTAAAGTACATCTTTGTGGTAATGGTAGCACAAAGATGAGACTCTAGCCATGAAAATAACAAATAGATTTGGACATTTACAGTAAGTTTATTTATTTATTTATGTTTACATTTAAATCAAATCTGTGCACAGGGGAATTCTTCGCAAGTATGTACACTTACTGAGGACAATTTAAAGCTGCACAACAACAGAATCTTTGACTGCCTTCTTTCTTTATGTCAAAAGAGTTGTGTCAATTTGATGTGAAAGACTAGGAGTATTTTACTCAGACTAGCCAATGTCGGTATCTCTGTATAGGATTAATCTGAACAAAGAAGAAAGGATAATGATGGACCCACTCAGGCTAGACTCCTGTAATGGATGGGTGGGTGATAAATCAGATGGGACTCTTTTAGTATCGGGAAGAAATAGAGCTGGGGAAGGGATTCCACAGGTAACTTTGGGAATTTTAACCATTTTGATGAATGGGCATCAGGTGAATTGGTTTGAAATGTATTAAGCAGTAGAAAAGAGACCAGAATTGCGATGGCATTTTTTAAGAAATGAGAAGATTTTTAAAATCTTGTTAGAGAATTGGGTCAAAGTCTTACTAAATATCTTAAAAATACTTTGGAAAATGTGAGGTAACTTACTTTTGTGACAGTTACGGATCTAAGATACAGACCCAAATACAAATCTTTTCCAGTTATTCAATAGTTGCGATGAGCCGGGGCCCAGACACCTGAGCATCCGTTTCGGCAAAGCAGGAAAAGAGACATTAAAAAAATCTATCTACAGTAGTTGCCACCAAACCTGACAGACAGAATCAATCTAGCAAGTCGACAGCTGAAAATTGAATTGTTGCCTTCCCGCTATGATGTACACAGAGAAAGGAAGTGGAGAAAAGTTAACGTTTAGATCAGGTCATCAACCATGGGATGCAGACACATTTTTATTCTTTGTAGTCATCGTTTGAGGAAATAATATTGAAAGGGTGAGACTTGTTGCCAAATGAAGAATGCAGCTAGATATCGACAGGTAGATCGATGTGCGATCCGCAGTTACAGGCACGATGCGTTGGTCCATTGTGGAAAAGAGAATGATCAGCCAAAAAACAAAACTGTTCTTTTACCAGTCAGTCTATGTTCTGACAAAAGACTGTATGTACGAAGTGGACATAGCAAGTGACTTCAGTCTCTGTGGCAAATTGGAAGTAACTTCTGTCTGCAAAAAGTTTGAGCGCCCATAGACTTTTTAAAAAAAAAATTGGTAACTTACAGGTGGGTTATAATAACAAATGTAGTGGATATTCACCCAACAAGGGGACCTTTGACAGGTTTGATTTACAGCTTTTACTCAGCCAATGACAGCAGGAAGCCATACCGTGACTTGGATTGAATGGCAGTTCGCTCAAAGCTAGCAAGGTGACTGCCATCCAAACGCAGACTGGACCAATGAATATCTGGTGGCACAAATTTATCACAACACTGACAAGTATGATGACTGAAATAGCTTCATTTTGATTAAGCCAAAAGGCTATGGGTGACATCATTTTCACCGGGCTCTACCTTCCTACAATCAATGGTTCCAGCTCTTGATGCTGACCAAAACATCAAGGTTGGGAATACAAATGGCGGAAATTATTTTCCTCTGCAGGATGGCTGGCATCTAGCTAAGACGTGAGGACCTCTGCCATCCTGAGTAGAGCTGTTGCTGCAGTGCATTGATAGGAGCCAGATGGGTTGGTGCAGGTATCTGGTCAAGCCATCTCCCAGACTGCTTACTGGTGAGTTGTTTCAAATTCAATGGAAGACCTAGGACTTGCTGGAGGGAATTTGTCTCGCAACTGGCCAGGGAAAAGCTCAGGACCCTGAGCTTGAAGATGTTAGTTGGGTGAGGAAACTCCGGGCTTCCCTTCTTTGTTTTCTGTCTCTTACACCTCACTCCAAATAAATGAGGGAAACAGCCAAATAGGGGGTCTTGAACCAGGTGGCTCTGTCAGTTGATTGTGCAATGCTTAGCCAGCAAGAACAAATTCACCAAATTCCCAGTGAGATTCTACTAGTTTGCACACAAGCCAATAGCTAGTGGTATGTTTATACAAATATTTTTTTAATGATCGGGGATGGTAATTTATTCAACACAAATATTTTTTTTAGCCATGCAAGCGGTTTGCAAAACTTTAGAGTCGATTGTTTCATTAAAAAAAGAAAAAAACAGAAAGAAAACTTCCATGCTGTTTTCTTAAAGAAAAACGGGGGGAAAAAACAGAAATTCAAAGTGTGGTGTATAGAACTGTAAAAAAAAACCTTAGTTGTAAAACATCTTGGACATTAAAGTTGTTGGCTTGCATCTCGGTTTGTTTATTCTTTAAATCATCAAATAACATTTTTTGAAAAATAAATTGAATTATTATGCAAAATAAGAGATAGTAGAACATATTTGTCGATGACACTTTGCTGGAACTTCCCCAAGAACAACTTTGTGCAAGTTGTTTTTATTTAAAATATCTACTAATTAAGGGATGACATTTAATGAAAAATAAACACTCAGTGAATAGCCAGATTTATCAACCATGGCTCATAGTTGTGTGTTTTAGCAGCAACTATATAACACCCTTTAATGTTTTTAAAGAACATATAGTCATTCCCGGTATTGAACCACTAAGTCCATGCTTTTTTCCTTTGTAAAGTAAAATTAGGCGGATATCTTCTTGTAGTCTTTTACAAAGAAGAGACATACCGTAATCAAATTGTTTTTTTCCCCAAAATAATTACAATGTATTAACAATTGTTAACAATCCTGTCCATTCTCTTAATAACAATAGCACAAAACGTAAACCTGGCACAGCTGCAACATAAGTTGTACGTATGTTTGTTGTAAATTCGTAATAAGTTGTAAATTTGAAGCACTGTTTTTTACCTTTTCAACAAAAACACAGTTTGTTTGTCGTGTTTATTCATGTCTTTTTTTTTTTTTCAAAATTCTGTACTCATAACAAAAATATAAAAAGTTTCACATCTGTTTAGCATACTTTTCCTTTCGGCATTTTCCTTCAGGGGTCGCTACAGCAAGACAGTTTCTTCCATTTAATCCTGTTTTCTGCATTCTCTTGAATGAAACCAGCAATCTTCATGTCCTTCTTCACTGTATCCATGAACCTCCACTTTGGTCTTCCTCTAGTAAGCCTCACTGCCTGGCAGTTTCAAACCCAGCTCTCTCTTCTGTACATGTCCAAACTGTCTCAGTGTGGCCTCTCTGACTTTATCTTCAAAACCTCTAACATATGCTGTTCCTCTGATCCTGTCCATCTGGGTCACTCCCAGAGAGATCCTCAGCATCTTCATCTCTGCTACCTCCATCTCTGTTTCCTTTCTTTTATCCAGTGTCACTGTTTCTAGACCAAACAGCATGGCCGGTCTCACCATGGCGTTGTAAACTTTTCATTTCATTTTACCAGAAACTCTTCTATCACACATCACATCTGATACTTTTCTCCACCCGTTCCAACCTGCCTGCACACGCGTCTTCACCCCTTTTCCACACTCTAGCACTATAAAGAGTCTAATTCCGAACTGATTTTTTTTTTTTTAAACGTCATATTTATTCATGCAACTTTTTAAAAAACTATTGCTCCCTTAAGAGAAAGATAAAAAGTTTGAAGTCTCACTAAAGTGTCAAATTGTGAAGTGTTTTGTCTTTTTGTTAAAGTTGTCATTTTAAAGGAAAACATGGAAGACAGAGAGAGACATGATCAAACATTCTGGAGCCAATTGGTTTAATTTCTAACAGGTTAATTATTACATAAAGTCTGTTATTGCTTTCTTCAAACCAGTAACTTGATAAGCCGTGCCATTACTCCCGTTGTCTGAGCACTGACGTGTTTTTCTGCATGTGTGGTTGCAAATTGCTCCACTTGATATCCATCTTTTTGTTTCATGGCAACAAAAGCTAACCGTTCCACACAGCAGCGTTTAACCCCGTTTGCCTCAGTGCCTTTCATTTTCTTCTAGATTGTTTCCAATTATCTTTCTTCTTTGCATGCGTAGATTAGAACAACTGGAGCTCTGAACAGCAGACGGCTGTGAGCGCGTCAAACAGATACGCAAATTAAAATGTTAGATGCATAAGAAAGGAGAGTCAAGAGAAAAATATTTCCCAAAACAACAGAACTAAAAGAATATTTTAAAAAATTTGCTGAGGTTGAACAGTGGCGGTAAAATAGCTTTAAAGTCACATTTTGAGTTACATTTGTAATCCTAATTTCACATTTTTTGGACCATGGGTTGTTTATGTAATCTTTATTTTGACGTTATTTCTAACTTGGGACCTCACAATCAACAGGATCTAAATATAGTTTTGCTCAGTGGCACAGCGGTGCAAGAGATGCACATCTAAGCAGGATATTATGACAGTCTTGTGACACATTGTATTGTGTGGGCATCAGTATTTGTGTGTCAGTGTCCAAGTCCTTTGTGTGTGTGCGTGCAGCGTATAGTGTGTGTGCTCTGAGATCTGTCACATCACCTTCATGCTGTATGAGGTTGCACATCATGACTCTGCCAGTTCCCCACAGCTTAACGTGTCACAGGCAATTACATCATACACATACATGTACACAGTGGACTTTGGACTATACACACTTCTCTTTTCTTTATAACTTTTTAAACATTGCACACAATCACAAACACGCTATTTAATGTAGGATGAGTCAGTTCTTCGGTGGCTTCCAGAGTGCACAAATAAGAAACTTTAAATGTTAAAGGTCAGGATTCCACACTGCTGCTCTTTGACACACCGCTGGCGTCATGCTCAAACATCACTCACACTTTTAAGAGCAATGACTCATTTCATCACCTTCAACTGTGGACGAAGACAACCAATTAATTCTTAGTTCAAGTACTTTTTTTTAAAACTCAATAGGATGACTTCTAAAGTGAAGCATACCTTGGTCATTCCACATTCTAGCCAAGAATGTAGAAGTGGTGGGTGAATATAAAAACCAGGGTTGACCATCTACAGCAGACTGAGCTGCAGGGCTTCGAGCACTGCTGTGTTCAATGAGGTCTGCAGCACACTATTTTAGAGAGAAGCTGAGGTTCTTCAATAGTGTGGAGATCTATCATTCCACGTTTGCCAGCACCTTGTTTCCCTCTATGTTCCGCTGGGGGGGTCAGCATTGGAGCCAGTGATGCCAACAGACAGAACAATCTGATCAGGGAGGCTGGATCTGTCTTTGGCTGCAGATAGGAGACATTGAAGTAGTGGTGGAGGGAGACCAAGAACAAACTGTTATCCATTGTGGAAAACCAAGACCACCCCCAACATCCTGTTCTGGACAAATGTTTCAATGTGTAATCTGTTTTTGTTGGAAGTTTTTTTTTTTTCAATTTTCTACCTAATAAGCAGTTTTATCAAGCTCACTGATTAATTTAAAGATTGTGAGTTATGACTGTTTAAAGTAGCTCATGTGGATAAGTTCACTGTCTCACAAATACAAAGGTATGATTTGACTCAAGCACAGAATAAAGAGAATATTAAAAAAAAAAAAAAAAACTTGATGATGTAACTTGCTACTTTCAAAATAGAAAAAATTTAAAGAGTTTTAAAAAATAATTTCATCTTATCTTTGCAGGTCAAACTGTTAAATTTACATATCTGATGTATACTGCATACATGAGGATGATATTCTATGATTCATAGAGAATATGATCCGGCGGCAATTTGTCCACTTTTTTTCTACGTGTCATTAAATGGTACAATTACCAACTCATTACGTTTGGATCTCAGAAGATTATACACAAACGCTACGGTGCAGAAAAAGACAACACTGCATTTTACTTTGTTTTTTTACACATCATTTTTCATGTTTCTTTTCAACAAGGTGTTCTTAATTTCAGTCCAAATGCAGCAATTTAAAAAGATTAGTTTAATTTTTATTCATCTTTCCTTTTTCAGAAAAAGAAAAATAGAAAAAGCAAAAGTGAACAGAGAAAATTAAGGACTATAGCTAATAAAATAATAATAATAAAAATAGGGTCATCTTCTGGATTTATAGATGAATACATGGATAAAAAAATAGATTTATGACATTTTTTTTTCTAGTAATCATTCAAATGGATGACATTAGGTCATAAAAGTTTACAGCAAAACAAGAACAAAAAAACTTCCCTTGTGAAGTACAGATAATAAAGCATCATTATCTTTTTTTTTTCTTTAATATTCAGAGTGGCAATTTGGAGGATGCTTGTTTATCTCCTTTGTGATGTTCTTTTGAAGATGATGTTCTAATGCATGTAAGATGTTTGATGCATTGTGTTCCTTTTATGTTTTGGAGAGCTTTCCGTTTTTTGTTTTTTTTAAAAAAAAAGAGAAAGTGCTAATCATGTGAGACAGGAAAAGGTGAATTTGAACATTTTGGACAAAATAGCCAGAAAACCAGACAAGTCTGAGAGTTTTTCTTCCCTTTTTTTTCTTTTTCTGGCAGAATGAGGTCAGCCTCCAAAAAATATTCCATCTGATATGGGGGACAGCTTTTACAGTGCCAAAATGGTTTAAAATAGAGTTTCAAAATGTACCGAATTGTAACATTTACATGCTGCGAACAAATCTGGTTATCATCCTGATTGCAAGACATCATAGAGTAATAATGACGGCAGTAATGAAGTCATTATCATATGATAGCTGTTATTTAATTATGAGTAATCAAAAGCAGCAAACAGGATATGTTGCAAGTGCAGCTCTGTGTTTCTACCCATGGTGATATCTTAAAATAGTCATTAAGCATTTTTGTGCAATAAAACTGACACAGAACTCTATTTACTTCAATTAGAAAAAAATTCATAAAGTATTCTAATAAATTTAAAGAAAAGTAAACAAATTCAGAGCGGTTAGCCACTATTTGATGTGTTGAACTTGCAATCAGCAATAGATCAAATCAATTTATTTATTTATTTATTTATTTATTTTTTAACCATGGTGATGTGATTCATCTTAAATTAAATGTCGTGTAAACTTTGTTCACATATAAAAAAAAACTGCCAAAACAAGAACCAAAATACATCTAAAAGCAAATAAGCTGTATGATTGTAGCTGTTTCGTTTGGGGGTTTTTTCCCAACAAATTGAGATCTAGAAATGGGAAGTTATTAATTTATTGTAATGTCCATTAAGTTTTGTTGTGTACTGCGTATCCAGGGTCACAATGGTATCAGTGTCAGATGGGAAACCCAGGCTTCTCTCCCCCCGGGTGCATCCTCCAACTCTCCCACGAGGATTCCAAGATGTTTCCCTTCAGCGGGTCTTGGGTCTGCTTCTGGGTCTCCTCCCGGTGGGACATCCCCGAAACACCTCACCACCAAGGATTTCAGGAGACATCCCAAGCAGATGCCCAAACAGCCCCATCTGAATTCTCTGAGCTCCTCTCAGATGGCAGAGCTTCTTACTCTATCTCTGAGTGAGAACCTACCAAGCCTGCGGAGGAAGCTCATTTTGGCCACTTGTGTCAACGATCTTGTTCTTGCACCCACAGCTGGTGTTCATAGGTGAGGGTAGGAACATAGATGATTGGTCCCAAAATGTAAATGTTTCAGTTATTTAAATTCAGTTATTTTCTAAATATGCAGAAGCACATGTTACAAAAATGCGTTCCTTACACGTGGTCATTTTTTTCTCGCTACAGAAGAAATGCTAGTTCTTGGAGGTGCAGGGGTTGTGTCTTTTAAACACCAATGTCACAGCATTTTTGAGACAAAACCGACCATCCCAAGAATAATCTGGCTTGGCCCATTGATGAATAAGTGTGTTTAATGCGTTTGATGTGCAGCACATTATGCATTTTGGCAGCACATGCACACCTGTTACGTGCACCTCAATACATAGCACACTAAATCATCTGAAGTGGAGTTTAGTTTGCCATAAATGTCACATTCTGATTTGTGTGTTTTGGTGCATTTTGATGGCACACTGACCCACTTTGTTTTTTTTCTACATGCTGAATCATTTTTCACTTCATCATGACACGCTAAGTACTCAATTGGGCCGACAGAAAAAAATAAAAATTGGAAAAAAAAAACAAAGAAAAATTATGTGTTGTGGAGTTTAAATCAAGAAATTTTACGTCAAGATGGAAAAAACAACTGTTTCATTAACTCCTAATATCTTTTAAACTCCTAAATGTTACACGTTTGGATTTAAAAATCTGTTGCACCAGTAAAACAACACCTTGATAAAAATTTGCCAGCATTTTCTCTACAGTGGTTTATTAGAGGAGTTGAAGGTGAGCTTATATTAAAGTTATAGCTCTGTTTTTGGCATAAGCGTGCAGCCAATTACCGCATTATTCCTAATAGAAGCACACTTTCTAATAGAAGCACACACCTTTTTTTCTTTTTTTTAATAGATCAAAGTATAAGTCCGACTAAAATAAGTCTGCCATGAGCAATTTTAGCTCAAGTCTGACATGTCCTTGTCTTTTTAAATAAAACTAAGTAGTGCTTTAAATATTGCTATCGCGCATGTGCAGCCTGTACTGGTACCTGTTCCGCACTGAGTCATTTTTTTTTCCCCTGCAGATTTTTTTTTTTTTTTTTGCAAATAGCTTATTTATGGACTTGCACCCCAATTATGCAATTGTGCGTTCACAAATATTGGAAATAATATATTATGGCCTATTCAAAGTAAATATGAGCATTGGATTTATATTTCTTGTTTTGGGGCAGTAAAAATTCCAACTTGGTGATCAAGCCCGATATATTTAATATTGAAAATAAAAAATCATCATTGTCAGTATGTGTGACGTCTCATCTGTCATCTATAAAACATGCATGATCAAACAATTGACTTCACAGCATTTAGCTCAGACACATGCTACTTTGGACCTTTTCCCAGTTATCTCATGTTGTGACCCTCTCACTGTGAAGAGTCTGTGTTAGCAGGTGAGTAAAAAGACCAGGCATCAGTTTCCAGGTTTCCCGCTATGTTCATGAATAGCTAAAAAAGAAAGAGACCAAACACGTAGTTTCACTCAAACATATCGATTGGGGCACTCACTAAGGGGTTTCGTACATACTTTGATTTTCTTTTCAGGTCAGACTCTCCTCTACCAGTCACTCGGGGGACGCTATTATCAGGTACACACGCATCTGCATTCATAATGTGATTGGAACCTGCAGGTATGATGACAGTAGAAATTCAGCCTTTAGAATTATATGTCGAAAACATTATAATTTACCTTTTGATCCTTTAAAACTCTATTATTCTTTCCGACCAAAAATCCAGTTTGTGCTTATTTTCATTCCATGGCTTTCTCATCATTCCCCTTTCTTCTGACCCCATCTATTCCCCTTGTCAAACTCCCATTTTTACATCATCAAGAATCAAGAACAGTTTGTCAGGGATTTTAACTTGTCTACAGAGAGGGGGAAGAGGGGATGGAGAGCAGTGACCTTCAAAAAGACAAAGGCTTTCTGCATCTTAAGCAGTGAGTGTTTTGGAAAGTCTAGCGCTCCACAGATGGGGACGTTTGCTACTTATGCAAAAAGCTATTATGATGTCAGACCCCACTGTCGGGGCTGTCACTATTCATCACACAAACATAAATATCCATAAGTCGCGGCTGAAATTTAAACTAGATGAAAGTGTATACGCGTCACACATTGTAGAAGAAATCCCTCTGTTTCTGTAAGAGGGCGTCTTCAAATCCTAATGAACATAATACTGACTCTGAAAAATAGATTTTAAAAAATGATGTAAATTTTTATATAGTTGTTTACCTTAAAGTTATTCATTTTAAAATATGATCTCTTAGCAAGAAGATCTATTGGCTTCAGCCCTGACTTACATCGGGCTTTGAACATTGATCTCTCTGTATGCAGTCCACGTCGTTCTTGCATATCTAGCAGTGGTACATGCATTCCACACCTAGGTTTTCAGAGGAGGTCAGTCTAACTTAATACACCTTTCAGTAAGAACTTGAAAGTAAAACATTTCATGCATAAATACAGTGTAAATACAGCTGCATAAATTAATGCATTAACGTCCCTAACCTTTCGTAATAGATAAAAGTTCTTCCATATGTGACAGATTTAAGGACAGTGGCTAAACTTCTCTTGTACATTTTACACATGGTTTGCATCTTGTTTACTTAGCTCACTGATGTGAGAACAATTCCCTCTCCATCTGTATGGCATAAAGATCATGCCAGCTTCCAAGAAACTTCCCGATGGAATGCTTTACGTTGACAGTTAAAGAACATGGCAGTAAAAAAAAACACACTCACTCATTTTCATTCACAGACATTTAATTTCACACCTTTTTCACCATGAGACCACTTAGTTTTAAAAATACATGTATAGAAGTCATCATCTGGTACTTAGCCCTACATTTTTTATTTTATTTCTTGGTAAAATAAAAAAAATACAAGAAATGCTTTGACTTTGACCAATGTCGGTTAATTAGGACGAGATTTTTGACTCTGAAACAATAGAATTACGGGATTTGTTGGATGTAAAGCACATTTTTATCTATTACCCATAAATATTTTTAGTTTTTTTTAATATCGCTCGGCATAGCGGCATTAAACATATAGCGATATGTTTAAATTTTATAGGACACATCTTTGTTGCGTCTTTAAAGTAAACTTGAATAAGTCAGCACAGCAATTACTAATCAAAGTCAAAGGGATGACTTGGTAGCTATCTGCAGAGGGACAGCTGTGCCATCTCCAGTCATTTTTTTTAAACCTTTTTTTGCTGATGCTGTTTTCCTCTCTGAGTGTACTGAGCCCTCACAGGCTTTTAGAAGTCACGGTTCTCTTAAAAAGTTTGCATGCTTTATATGCACCGGCTTCTTAAATTAAGGCCGGAAATCTCGCTGTGTAATTTTTAAAAGCTCTAGGTTTTTGGATCAAATTTCCAAGTAAAATTCAGCATAATTTGGGACAACAAATACGATAAACCCAATGATGCAAGCTAAATCACATTGAAATAATATATCTATTTTCTGCTGTTATAATGATCCCAATAGTTTAAATCAAATTGATTAGGTCCTCCCAACTGACCGTGCTAGGAGTTAAACAGTGCTAGACAGTTTCAAAGATAAAATTAGTCTGACTCTTAATATATTATACAATAACAAAACAAAGTGCCCAGTCATGTTAGCATTAAAATGTCTCTTACACCACTTAAAAGGAAGGGAGAGGCCTTCATGAAGCTATTGGCAAAAATTCTATCACTGCATCTTGGTGTATCCTAATTGCTGTTTACTCTAGGAACTTTGGTCTTTCTCGTATCTCTCTCTCTACTATTACTGAATCCCCCCTTCAGCTGGAACTTCATAAAGTTTCTTTTAATTTTTCCTCCCATCATTTCTTTTTCAGCAGTTTTTCTCAAGTCGATTGCTCAAGAAGGTCAAAGGATTGCATGTTCTTTGAATTGGATGTCCTGGGGCTGGTTAGTTCAGGTTTGGTCTCCAAAGCTAGTCCTCTGGCTTAACTCATCACATCTGGTCCCATTTGCCTCACCCTAATTTCTCCAGCTGAATCTAGTCTTTCTCTAGCTGTTGTCCGATCACCCTTCTCCGCATCATGTTTGCTCTCATGCAGCCATGACGGTGTCCCTCCATGTCCCTGCAGTGCGTCCCGTCTGCTGCCCTGCACTACTGTTACCTGCAATAAACTGGCTGTGCAGTCCTACTTCATTACAATCATGACGTAGAGTAGCAAGCTTTTGCGCTTGGCATGTGTTAAGCCCTCTGCTTTGTAGGTCTTCTTGCCGCTTGTTGCCAGCATTTGACCGTTAAACCTTTTTTGAGCAGTCACTTTGATGCATCACGATACTAATGCACTTAATTTAAATAAGTGTTAATGAGATTGTGATCAGCCTGTCAACTTTTTCTGAGTAATGAGTTTACTTTCCAGCATTACTAAAAAAAAAGAATATATTAAAATAACTTGTAACACCTGTAATTTGTTACACACAGCACTGCAAATTAGGACGTTTTTGATCTGATTATTAATTATTATAGATTAAACTATCTTCAATCCTACTTTTCAACAAACCCTAATGAAACGTCATTCTTCCCTGTGCTGCATTTTGTACCAGGCAACATCAGGATGTGTGGGCTCAGATGTTAGAAGGGTATGACAGCCCTGACTGAGCAACTGTGACACACTATGACATACATAGACTGCATACCCTCAAGGGGTCCTTTTCTCAAGATCCACAGGGCACCGGCAGAATTTCGCTTTACTGAACTGTAAATGCAACATGGGGAGGGAAAAATGATTTACCTTGTCAAACAGGTGGTTTAACATTTGTCAACCCCAAAACTGCACAGCGTGAAACATCTCATCTAGATACAGAGAGCTCTTACCATGCTGTCAGGGTGTGAAAAAAAAACCCACCTAAACACAAGCGCTTGTTTCTAAATTTATATTTTTCAGTGAATAAAGCCGACAAAACATATTAAAATGAGTCAATATTTTTTAGAAGAGTTTAAAGATTAAAGTCCTGTAATATCCTGTTTGGAGTCTCCGTGACAATGGCCGAGTTTCTCATCACTATATCTGAAAATCTTAAATAAACCACATGAGAAATTAAAAGAAATTCATCTAACTGTGAAAAAAAAAAAGTCTGATGTTGTTTTTTAGGTAAAGTGGTAAGCAGCCTGATAAGAATCAGAGATGAGTGATGACCTCGATGATAAAATGAGTGGATCATTTAATATTCTAGAAATAAAAAGTCCATAAAAGCCATACGAAGCTTTCCCCCTCATGTTCTGTCTCTTTAGTTTTGTCTATCTCTGCCTAGCAGTTTGAATCTTTAATGCTGTTCTTTTATCCATCTGTCTGCTTTTGGTCTCTGTTCATCCAACCACGCCTTCATGAGACTCTCCTAGCATCTCCGTCTTCGTCTGGGTGTTTGTTTCTGTTGCTGTCAGCAGCAAATCTCACAATGAAACATGACAGAAATTTAAATTGTTGTGAAAAAGGGGGAAGAAAACAAGGAGGAAGAAGGAAATTAAGCACATGGAGTTTGGATAAAAACAGCAGGGAGTTTAGGCTAAGCATGGGAGGGTCAATCCGCCCGGAGCAAAGTTCACTCTAGTTATTTTTCTCCTTTGATTAGTCTTGTTATAATCCCCCTCTTTATTATTTCAGAGCAGTGAGTATTTTCACTGCGGTTCGCAGAGAAAGACTCATCTTTTTGCCCTGCAGGAGAGAAATGCAGATGGCAAGATGCTCCCCTCCTCTCTCATCCTTCACTCCCCCACTCAGTTTTCCCTCTTCCTCTTCACTAATGAATCAAGAGAATTAATTAGAAACATGTAAAATTAGAAAACTACAAGAATAGGAATGGCGAAAAGAAAAAAAGCGGAAAGACGAGTGACATGAATTATGTCTGCATGTTACAGAAAGTAGCGGACAATCTACTCGTTGGTCAGATAAACAGTGCGAGATGCTGTTGCATGTGCATGTTCTTGATCTGAAAAATGGAAATAGGATTTCTATGAAACTATTTATTCTAAAATGCTCTTTGTGAACCCGACCTTGTACGTGTATAGGAAGGATTAGGTAAAATCTCAGACTGGACTGAATAAAAGAGTCAACTTCATGTTTTTTTTTTATTGCTGAGTCGACACTGAGCTGTGGACTGACTTTAATCGAGGTGGTTTTGTTTGGTTCTTGAGGTTGGCTGACCTTTAATGTGAACACCTGACTTCGCACAAAGACAAAAAATAGTTCTTAAACTTTTACAGCCTTCAGTCAATAGAGTAATTTACAGAAAACTTTTTTATTGAATTGCTGCGTGCATAAGATAATGATGCTGCATCTAAAACCACAAGGCCAACCGCAGAGATACAAGGGATGCAAAACTACAATCTGTGAGATTCACATCTCACAGCAGATTATCAAGTACATTGGATTAGAAGGAGCACAAAGTTAGTACTTTTGAAGGTAAAAAAAAAAAGTCAGCGGAAATGAAAGTCATCAACACAGGAATATGATCGCAGTCTCTATGTTCCGTTCCGTCGTCTTCCGCTTACCCAGGCCTGGTCGCAGGGACAACAGCCTCAGACGGGCAGCCCAGGCTTCTCTCACCCTGACTGCTTTCTCCAGCTCACGCAGTTCTGTGGCCAGCTGTGAGACTTAGTCTTTTCAGCAGGTCCTTGGTCTGCCTCTCCTACCGGAGGAATGTGCCTGAAACAACTCACCAGCAAGATGTTTGGGAGACATTTTTATCAGATGTCTGAACCACCCCATCAGGCTTCTCTCGACCCAAAAGCCCAACAGCTCTATTCCAAGCTTCTCCCAGATGGAAGAGCTTCTCACTCTATCTCTGAATGACAGCCTGGCCACACTGCGGAGGAAGCGGGGCTGACACCATGACTGTGGCGGTCAGACTCTTGCTTGCATAAGCAGTCTGCATGTTTATTATTTTATTTTGCAAATGGCCATCAATTTGACTCGTTGCCATATTTGCTTTGATTCAAATTGTAGTGTGGTAGACCTAGTGTAACCTAGAAATTGTATATAACTGAAAATGTGAATTTCTATCAATGTTTTGTGAGATGTGAAAAACTATCCATAAATATATCATAAATGTCAATATATATGAATATGGAAACATTTTTATCACTAAAACTTGGATTATTTGAGAGTAAAATTTATTTTATTTTTCCACACTGTAATTAAAAGTTCAGCCTGTTCAGTCATATTTAAAAAAAATCTTACAGAAATAGATTTCTTCACTTTGTTCAACTTTCTTTGAAGAGATCACCTCAAAAATTAAATTGGAGGCTAAATTCAGTCTTCAAATCAATTTGTTCTCCTATTTCAGCTGTTTTACAGCAACAAAACAATCATTTCCATTCATGTAGCATGTTTGCTAGTCAAGCTGCTGTTTGATTGACCATCAATGTGTCAGGAACCAACAATAAGTAGGACTCAGATGCAGAGATCTTTACAAAGGTTTAATCCAACAGGAAAATCATGAACATAATCCAAAACACTCTGACACAGGACAAGGGGAGACAAGGACTATTTAATACAGAAGGAAGGGGATCTCAGGTGGAAACAATGAGGGACAATTAGACATACACAGCTGTGGGAAAAACACTAGGGCAGGAAGTAACAAACATGAAACAAGAGGAAAGTTCGTTTTCAAAATAAAACAGGAAGTGCAAAACACAAGACATTACAGTACCCCCCCCTCAAAGACCGGCACTGGACGGTCCAGGACCACGAGACTTGTAGAAGTCCTTTAGGAGAGATTTGTCCAAGATGTACCGCTCTGGAATCCACTCCCGCTCCTCAGGACCATACCCCTCCCAGTCCACCAGAAACTGACGCCCCCGACCCCTGCGACGGACATCCAGAATCTCCCGCACAGTGTACACTGGGCCAGTGTACACAGTGTATTCTGGGCGGCGGTGGGGGCACAGTTGGAGGGACAAGTGGACTATCCACCACTGGCTTCACCTTGCTAACGTGGAAGGTAGGATGAACACGAAGGGACCGAGGCAGACGAAGGCGAACAGCGGCCGGACCAACAACCTTGGTAACGGGAAATGGACCCACAAACCGTGGAGCCAGCTTTCTACAGGGCACTTGTAGGTTGAGATCCTTGGTGGAGAGCCACACCCGCTGTCCGGGTCGATAGATTGGGGCAGGACAACGCCTACGATCGGCAGCCTTCTTAACACGATCTCGTTGGCGAAGCAGAACTTGGCGGGCGGCAGCCCAAATGCTGCGACAGCGCCGAACTAGGGCGTTTGCCGATGGAACAGAGACCTCCGGCTCCAGGTCTGCAAAAAGGGGAGGGTCATAACCAAAAACACAATTGAATGGAGACATACCCGTGACTGTGGTAATCAAGGAATTGTGGGCATACTCCACCCAGACCAGGTTCTTGCTCCATGTTGAGGGGTTCTGGGAGACCAAACATCGGAGACCAGTTTCCAGCTGTTGGTTGAGGCGTTCAGTCTGGCCGTTGGATTCCGGATGATAACCAGAGGTCAAGCTGACCCTGGCGTCGATGAGTCGGCAAAACTCCCTCCAGAACCGGGACACAAACTGAGGCCCCCGGTCAGAAACAATGTCCTTAGGGAAACCATGATATCGGAAGACGTGGTTCATCATTATCTTAGCCGTCTTTTTGGCCAAAGGCAGTCTGGACAGGGGAATAAACCTGACCATCTTTGAAAACCTGTCAACAACAGTTAGTACAGTGTTGTTACCTTGAGAAACCGGAAGCCCTGTGACAAAGTCCATGGATATCTCAGCCCATGGGCGAGGGGAATGGGAAGTGGTTGAAGCAGTCCCATGCGGGCCCTGGATGAGGTTTTGTTTCTGGCACAGACTGAACATGCTGCCACGTACTCCCGGACCTCCTTCTCCATGCACGGCCACCAGAATCTCCTCGAGATGCTGTACATAGTCCGCCGGACGCCTGGATGACAAGAAAGTAGTGAGGCGTGGGCCCAATGAATCACCCTTGAGCGTAACGCCGGAGGAACAAATAGACGATTGTCCGGACATCCATTAGGCAAAGGCGTCCCACTGTTGGCCTGCTTGACCTCATTCTCTATCTGCCAAGTCACCGCTCCAACCACACAGGTTCGTGGAAGGATAGGCTCTGGTTCCTTGGCAACAGGCTCGGGGTCGTATAGACGAGACAGGGCATCAGGCTTGATGTTCTTGGACCCCGGCCTGTAAGATAAAGAGAAAGAAAAGCGGTTAAAAAATAACATCCACCTGGCCTGGCGAGAATTAAGTCTCTTTGCATTGCGGATATACTCAAGGTTCTTATGGTCCGTCCAGACAATGAAGGGATGGGCCGCTCCCTCCAGCCAATGCCGCCACTCCTCCAGAGCCACCTTAACTGCCAGCAACTCCCGGTTGCCAACATCATAGTTACGTTCAGCCTTAGACAGTCGCCGAGACAGGAAAGCACAGGGGTGGATTTTGCTGTCGATTTCTGAACGCTGGGAAAGGATCGCACCAATCCCCTCGTTAGAGGCATCTACTTCAACCACGAATTGGCGGCGAGTTCCTGGAAGTGTGAGCACTGGAGCCGAAGAGAAGCGTTGCTTAAGAGTCTGAAATGCTGTCTCAGCATCAGGTGTCCATCTGAACAACGCTTGACGAGACGTGAGAGCATGGAGCGGAGCGGCCACGGTGCTGAAACCTCTGATAAACCGTCTGTAGAAGTTAGCAAAGCCTAAAAACTGTTGTAGTTTCTTGCGGCTCACAGGCGTTGGCCAATCCATCACAGCACTCACTTTGGCAGGATCCATCTCTACCTTACCGGCTGACACTATAAAGCCGAGGAAGGAGATTGTCGTGGCATGAAACTCGCTTTTCTCAGCCTTGACGTAGAGGTCATTTTCCAAGAGACGCTGAAGGACCTTAGTGACATGGGTTTTGTGAGACTCCAAGTCAGGGGAATAAATGAGAATGTCATCCAGGTAAACATAAACAAAGTGATCCAAGAAGTCTCTTAGGACATCATTGATCATCGCTTGAAACACTGCAGGAGCGTTTGTGAGGCCAAAAGGCATGACCAGATATTCATAGTGACCCCTAGGGGTATTAAATCCGGTTTTCCACTCATCCCCTTCCCTAATCCTGACCAGGTGGTATGCATTGCGTAGGTCAAGCTTGACAGATGACATGAGAGGAAGGGGATATCGATTCTTTATTGTAATTTTATTGAGAGCACTGTAATCAACGCAGGGTCTGAGAGATCCATCCTTTTTCCCCTCGAAGAAAAATCCCGCTCCTGCTGCAGAGGAGGACGGACGTATAAGACCCGCTGCGAGAGATGTGTCGATGTATTCGTTCAGTGCGTCTCGCTCAGGAGCGGAGATTGAGAAAAGACGCCCCTTTGGAATGATGGAACCTGGAACCAGATCTATAGAACAGTCATATGGGCGATGAGGTGGAAGACTTAGAGCTTTGGACTTACTAAAAACTTCTCCCAGATGGTGGTAGCAGACTGGCACCGTACTCAGGTCTGCGGTTCTTGGACCTGAAGTGGGATGAGCAGAGACTGGATTACTAACAGTAATGCATTGTTTCAGGTTAGTGAGGCAATTATGCTGTTTCTCACAATCTGGCCCCCATCTCAAAACCATTCCTGTATTCCAGTCTATCTGGGGATTATGCTTGCACAACCACGGGTATCCCAGAATCAGAGTCTTAGACGGACATCTGAATAAGTAAAAGTTCATCAATTCTTTGTGTTTCTCAATGGAAACCAGAAGAGGTTCAGAGACGTGAGTTATGTTAAACAGTCCTTTCCCATCGAGAGCTCTGGCCTGGATGGGTTTTCTTAGCAGTTTAGTACACAGTCCCAAACTGTTAGCTAACTCCCAAGACATCAAACTCTCATCAGCGCAAGAATCTATGAGTGCTGGTAGTTCTATGGTGTTGTCGTGGTGAGTTATCTCTACAGACGTGAAGCTCCGTGTGGAATGAGCAGTAGTGGAAAACTGACTCACCGTTGTAGATTTCTTCATCGGACAGGAGGAAACAAGGTGATTCCGCTCCCCACAGTAGTAACACCGACCTTCCCGCCGGCGCAATCTCCGTTCCTCAGTGGACAGTTGCGCCCGACCCACCTGCATGGGTTCAGTTTCACCCTCCCTGGGTGAACGGCAATGTGGGTTGACTTGAGAATGGTGGACTGCTTGTTCAGCTGAGGTGTGAGACAACTCCACATCAGTAGATCTATAATGCTGTTGGCGAGACAGCTGGCGTCCCCGGTTATCTGTACGTATCGCGAGTGTGATGAGAGAATCCAGGTCCGGTGGTAGATCCAGCGGCACCAACAGCTCCTGAATGTGCCGAGCCAGTCCCTTCAGGAAGGTATCATACAAGGCAGTGGGACCCCACCCGCTCTCCGCCGCCAACGTGCGGAAACGAATGGCGTAATCACAAACCGTTTCCTTGCCTTGTCTTATCCCGGTGATTTCTGGACACCGGATCAAAGGTGTTCTGCAGGGCGGTTTTGAAAGCAGCAAGTGATGAGCAGAGTGAAGAATCGCGAGCCCACTCCGTCATGGCCCAAGAACGAGCTCTTCCTGATAGGTAGGAGATCATGAAGGCAATCTTGGCTCTGTCAGATCCCAGGCCGTGAGGAGAGTGTTCAAAATGTATTGAACAAGCTGTTAAGAACTCCTGGCAAGATCCCGGCTCTCCAGAGTAGCTCACAGGAGGAGCGATCTTATCCTCAACATTCCTGGTAGACATGGTGAGAGGATGAGCTGGTGCTGCTGAGGAGAGACCCGGTGGAATGGGATTCCATAGCTGACCTGAAGGAAGATTCTGGACGTGAGAGGAAATCTGGACCATATGGGATGCCAGATTCTTCTGGTAATCCTCCTGCTGCGCAAGGCGGGCTTCCAGGTTTTGCAAAACAGCAGCCAGTTGCTTGTTCTCTGCTGAGTCCATGGTGGTCAGAGTGTAATGTCAGGAACCAACAATAAGTAGGACTCAGATGCAGAGATCTTTACAAAGGTTTAATCCAACAGGAAGATCATGAACATAATCCAAAACACTCTGACACAGGACAAGGGGAGACAAGGACTATTTAACACAGAAGGAAGGGGATCTCAGGTGGAAACAATGAGGGACAATTAGACATATACAGTTGTGGGAAAAACACTAGGGCAGGAAGTAACAAACATGAAACAAGAGGAAAGTTCGTTTTCAAAATAAAACAGGAAGTGCAAAACACAAGACATTACACAATGTTGACTTCTGACTCAATACACTGGTGTAAGTTGGTCTTCAAAAAAATGGGTGACTATTTGGGAATATTTGATCAATTTTAAAGGCCAAATTTGAATTAACACCAGTTTTTGAGTTGGATGTATTTTCAAAAAGCTACTGAGGCATTCATAGCTCACTGAATTCACCAAATCTAAAACCTTTAGATAAAAAAGTCTAGTTTAAAAGGAAAAACCAAAATTACAAGTAGCTCTTAAAGCAAGTACTTTTCAAAGAACTAAGTTTGTGTTTTGTATGTGTTCATCAGTATTTTTTGCAACTGAGGTTGTGCTCTCTTGCTTCACAAAAAAGCATTTTTAGATTTTAAAAATTGCCTTCTTTTTTACCTTTTCAAAGCTAACAAGTCATTTGAAAGATAATTTTTGGCTCGTCTGTCTCACCATATTAGTGTGCAGAAACAGTTTAACATACATGCACACATGCACACAGTTAGTGTACCTCTGATTTTGTGGCAATACATTTTATAATACATTTTTATGAATAAAAGTCTCATATCCCTTGTAGAAAGACCAGTATATTCTCAGTAGTAAGTTGCTCTGTTGGGGGGAAATATGCTTTCCATTGAAAAGATTCAAGATTGTGAAAATCACAACCAGAGAAGCTACTTCTGGCGTGCCGAAGATTGTGAGAGCAAGTTACAGTAACCAGGTGTTGTCCTCTGGTGAAGCCTGCGGGAGAACGCAGAGCTTTCTTGGAACTCAAGGAGAGGAGGTGCCACCTTGATCTTCTAGGATCAAAATAGGAAGAGGTGTAATCCCAACGGAGCTCTGACAGAAAGAGAAACAGAAATGAAAAAATATCTGTGACTTTTCTCGAAGTCGGAGGTGGTTTTTTGGAAGAGCCACCTCAAATCGGAGATTGCTGAAATTCAGAGAGTGTTGCTTTTTCTATTTGTCTAAATAGATTAATATGACTTTGTTCTTGAACATGAGTTCTGAGGATATTAAATTTCTTATTTTTCATTTCTAACAACACACCTTCTTTCATCTAAATGACCTTTAATCTTCTTTTTTTTCATCTACTTTCACCAGCGACTCCTCGTTCTTCTCCATCTCTCTCTGTCTGTGCTGTCTGTCTGACTCCCTGAGGAACTACAGTACAAGTGTTTTTGATTTAAAGCCAGGGTAAAGATGCATCAGACAGAGTCAGCTGTGTGTCACACCAGCATGCAAACACACCAACGCACGTTACCTTGAACCCAGCAACCAAATACACTCTCACACACAAGCGTGTAGGCATATCTACCTGCACAAACCCGTGAACAGATGCACAAAAGTAGGTGATTAAGAGATCTGCGAGTTGTTCATAAAGTGAGATAAAACAGAAAGATTTTATTTTGAGTAAGATCAAAGTTAAAAAAGAGGGATGACAGATGATATTTCATTTGATATGGGTCTTCTACAAGATTTGCAAGGGTTTTTTTAAGTCATAAAAACTTTCCGTAACTTCAAAAGACCAAAGAAATGTGTCTATTTCGGGAAAGGATTTTCCAATAAAGAAGAAGCAGTATTAGTGACGCAGAAACCAAAGGTAAAGTAATAAATTCAGGCTGCCCTTTAAAAAATACCTTTATTATCCATCCCAATGCTCCTTGAATATGTTGATAATCTGTTTTTATTTCTGTAGTTAGCATTTTTGACATTTTGTCTAACCTTGTAAACTCATCTTGTATAGACATGAGAGGAATCAGAAAGGTCAGATGAATTAGTGAGGATGCACTCAATACGTATCATTGAGAACTTGGTCTTCTTTCAGCATATCTCTTCAGGAGTCACCACAACAAGTTAATTTCTTCCATCTAACCCTATCTGCTGCATCTTCTTCGGTCACACCAACTATCTTCATGTCTTCCTTCACTGTATCCATGAACCTCCTCTTTGGTCTTACTCTAGGCCTCTTTCCTGGTGGTTCTAAACCCAGCATCCTTCTGCCAATGAACTCTCTCTCTCTCCTCTAACATGCCCAAACTTTTGACAAATTTTTTAAAAAATATATAATTACGGTAAGTTATTGGAAAGCTCTTGGTTTTCGATGCATGGTGGCACAGTTTGCACGATGGCCTCTTTGCAAGAAGGTTGTGAATTGTGGAGTCGGGCTGAGGCTTGAACCATTGGCCTATCTGTGTGGTGTTTGCATGTTCACCTGTGTACGTGTGGGTTTTTTCAAGTACTCTGGTTTCCCCCTTCTCAATTACCAAACATCCATGTTACATTAATTGGCGGCTATGACTGAATGTATGTGCGTGGATGCTTGTCTGTGTGTAGCCCCTGGCTGGTGACCTTTTAGGGCTGTACCCTGCCTTTTGCCTGAAATCAGCCGGAATAGGCTCCGGTACACCTGGTAACAAATTGTTTTCAGTATTTTGTTTGTTTCAACACAGAGTTTTACCGAATCCATTCAATATAATTAGGTATGCCTGACCAACTTTTAAAAAAGTTAAATTAACCAATCAAATTTGAATGGTCTGGTAAATTAATTGAAAAACTATGTGCTCCAAGAAAAACTTATTTAACAATTCAAAATAATGACATGTTGTGAAGATTTAATTTTGAAATAAGTTAATAATTTATCGAGTTGAAAAATCAATAACAGTTCAATTATTACAACAACATTTAATATGAAAAGACAAGTGATTTTACGCTTTGAAAAATCTATGTTTTATTTGGAGGTATTTGTTATTTAAAAAGCTAAATACTCCTACAAAATATTAATGAGTGGATGAGTTTGGAATTAGTTACATGGACCACCTGGGTCCTCATCTTTGCCTCTATGTATTCTTGGTGATTTAAAATTTATAGCCACAACCTGATAAACTCATGTTTCTCTGCAACATGAGGGAAGATGTTGGTTCAGGGGTAGAATGTCTGTCGTTGGGCAGGGAGAAGCCGGTTATATTATCGCTCGGTACATGCCTAAAGGCAACTAAGCTCAGGTTACTCACACTATTAAAAAGAAAAAAGAAATCTTCGATGCGCCAAAAATTCATAAAATGTGTTTTTTTGGTTTAACACTTGACCTTAACTCAGCATATTTGTGTGTAAACTATTAATAAATCCCTACTTTGAACAAAGTTTTATGTTATGGAGTCTCATGCTGGTTTTGGAACCACCAGGAAAGAGGCCTAGAGGAAGACCAAAGAGGAGGTTCATGGATACAGTGAAGGAAGACATGAAGATAGTTGGTGTGACCGAAGAGGATGCAGTAGATAGGGTTAGATGGAATAAACTGACTTGATGTGGTGACCTGTGAAGGGAAATGATGAAAGAAGAAGAAGATTTTTTTTTAAAAAATGGACTTCTAAAAAAATATTAAAAGTTGGTGGCAAGCTTTTTATGAACTAATTGGGAAGTTAGTCCTAGTTTTTTTGAGGGGAAAAAAAAGTGTTTTTTTTCCTTCTCTAAAATAAAAGTTTTAACTCAAAAATTGCTTTATTCAAGAGGAAAAAAAAAAGGAACGTTTTTATATTCCGCCTACAAAAAAAACTTAAAAGGAATCTCCTTTTCTTTCATTTGCTGCATTGAGTTAAAAAAAGAAAATCTGAGTCAATGGTTAAAAATTGATTTAAAAAGTGTGCTCCCACTGTTTCTGTAAAAGAATGGTGCCGAGCGTCAGCCATCCCAGACGGATTCACTTAACACGTCCTCCATTATCATCTGCTTTTATGTTTGGACAGGCTTCAGAGTGGGCTGGTTTGTTATGATATATATTTGCCTCCAACCATTTTTTTGCTCTCTCAGGAGGGATGCAAGCATGGATCTGAGACACTGTTTGTTTGTGCCTGTTTGTGTGTGTGTCAGCATGACGATTGCTCTTGAGAGCTAAAAGAAGATGCTTATTGGCGATAAGCAGTTTGAATGACTAATTAGAATTGGTGGCAGGCAGAGAGTCTGCCTCTGCCACTTCACTGTGAATGGCTCTTTGATGTGCAGTCCAAATTTTGTGTTCGGATAACACACACTCAGACACACTCACACAAACATTCATGTAAATAAAGATGAGGAGGATGCACATTCTGTCACAGATAATGACCCACATTCGTATAAAACATATGTACAAGATCTGGCACACTGTTTTCAAAATTTAGCTTTTTGGCTTGCCAAGGCCGCTTAAATCTCAGAAGTGAGATTGTTCTATTTTATTCTTTATCTGTTTTTTTCTTACTTTTATGTTCGCTCCAACTTCTCATTTTTTTATGAGAAATAATCTTACATTTCATGCACGTTTAATATAAAATGTCGGGAGTGATTTATTGTATTTACCTCTATTTCCACTTAAATAAAATGACTGATTACTCATTGGTGCATCCATAATGATTTATTTACTTCTAAAAGACTTTGGTGCTCAAAGAGTGGAAAATTGTTTTGAATTATCATAAATTTGCATAAAAATGTGTAACAAATACGATTGAATTTATTTCGGAAAAAACATAGTAAAAAAAATTACGCATTATTATGATTTATTTTTGCTTCACGATGTAAAGGTAGTGAATATCTAAGCAAACATTTCTTTTAAAGTTAAGATAAAAGGAAAAAATAGATTTGAAAAGTTTTAATTCGAACATACGCTTTTTTTTTTTTTTTTTAGTGGACATTGTTGGAAAACTGTTGTGCAAAAAGAAATAATTTCCCCAACTGAAGGAATAAAAATCATTTTTTGTGGAAGTCTAGTTCAAAAGGGAGAGTCTAGTCTTAAGTCAGAGAGGCCAGACTGAGATGATTTGGACATGTGCAGAGGAGAGAGACAGCATACATCGGCAGGAGGATGCTGGACTTCGAACCACCAGGAAAGAGGACTAGAGGAAGACCAAAGAGGAGGTTCATGGATACAGTGAAGGAAGGCATGAAGATAGTTGGTGTGACCGAAGAAGATGCAGCAGATAGGGTTACATGGAAGATTCTGACTTGCTGTGGCGACGCCTGAAGGGAAATGCTGAAAGAAGAAGAAGTTCAAAAAGGAGTATTGTCTTAATGAGAGTTAAAAATCTCATATCATAATTTTTTTTAAAAGTTCATAAAACATTTACTTTTATGTTTGACACTGACTTTCGTTGGTGACGAGAATGTGCATGCTACAACAACACTTCCTGCTTACTTTAGAATATGGGTATGACAGAGAACAAAATTTATGGCTAAGAACAAACTAACATTTGAGTGAAGAATGAAATAATTTAAAAAAAACTTTCAGGTATATAATATTAATTTTGATGTGATATCAAATTTTGATTAAATAATTTTCAAACATGTTATAAAACCCTCAAAAAGTTCATTTTGCATCATAGCCCATCTGCAGAGTCAGGGCAAAATAACTGTGAAACCAAAAACAACTGTGCTCTCAAACTGAGAATTTGGTGAAAGCAAATCAGCCAACATCCTAGATTTAGTTTTTCTCTCTGAATGAACAAACTTTTTTTTTTTTAAAACACACGGTTAAGGCAGGATATCTGAATGCACAATACCATTACTGAGTCAAGAGTCAGATTCACTGAATGCACAATTCTCTAAAATCAAAATCAAATCATCCATAATGTATTTCTGAGTCATATGGCGATATGATAAACTAATCATTTTGTTGAGAGTTATATTAGTTCCTCAACAATGCAAAGCCTGAGTAAACATTACCCTCCGTCTCCTACAAGTCAACCTGTGTTACCAACAAAAAATTCTATAAAACTTCAATTTGGACCAAGGGAGTCACACCGTGTTCCCTGAAACGCGCAAACTGGCTCAATTTATCACCCATGCCACTGGTGTTGCAGAACCACCTCCAGTGTGTGTTTCACACACACACTAATAAAAAACCTTTGTTTAAATCCAACATGTTTCTACTTTCTTTTATTTATTTATTTATTTATTTTTAATTTTTTAAAAAAATTTATCAACTAAACCAAAAAAGCTGCAAAGTGGTGCAGTGGTTAGGGTTCGCGTCTCGGAGTGGGAGCTTGGCCACTATGAAACTGAACCTCCTCCTTGGTCTTCCTCTAGGACTCTTCCCTGGTGTTCCATTCCTAGCATCCTTCTGCCAATATACTCTCTCTCCAAATCATCTCAGTCTGGCCTCTCTGAATTTATCTCCAAAACCTCTAACATGGGATGTTCCTCTGATATGTTCATTTCTAATCCTGTCCATCCTGGTCACTCCCAGAGAGATCCTCACCATCTTCATCTCTGCTACCTCCATCTCTGTTTCTTGTCTTTTCCTCAGTGCCACTGTCTCTAGACCAAACAGAATGGCCGGGCTCACCATGATTTTGTACACTTTCCCTTTCATTTTAGCTGAAACTTTTCTGTCACACATCACACCTGATACTTTTCTCCACCCATTTCAGCCTGCCTACACATGCTTCTTCACTTTTTTTCCACACTCTCTATTGCTCTGGACTGTTGATCCTAAGTACTTAAAATCTTCTACCTTCTTTATCTCTACTCTCAGTAACCTCACTTTTCCATTTGGATCTCTCTCATTCACACACACGTACTCTGTCTTACTCTGACTAATCTTGATTCCTCTTCTTTCTAGTGCAAACCTCCACCTCTCCAGCTTTTCCTTCCTCTCACTACAGATCACAATGTCATCTGCAAACAAAACTTCAAAACTAGAGCACATAATTAGTAAGTGAAAATAATATGTAGATGTGCGCATTTCAATTAAATTACAAATGTACTTGATTAAAAATAGGTTTGTGCTAATGAATTATTTTAACGATACAATATTTTTGTCACAAACTGCTGGCTTGTTTTGAAGTACTTGTATTTGAAGTACTACTATTGAAGTACTATTTGAAGTACTATTTTTTTTTTTTTTTCAAAAATCTGATTCAACGAAATTGCTTTGCTATTTATCTTTGGTGAATAATATTCTCTAGAGTCAATAAACCAGTCCTAATATCGTGTGTAAATGAGATGTAGCTTATGTTAGTTCTTACTGTAAATATAGATACAACAAATTACATAGTTGTATGTGTTATAATCTATTTTTATTATTCATTTTTATTTGATTAGATATTTATTCATGCAAATATTTTTATGTTCGCGTTTAGCTGTCAGTTGTTTCGAGGAAACGTGACAGCAAACAGACGGAAACAAACAATGACTTTTAAAATATTAAATAATTGATTGGCCACGATTCTTCACTGGGATTCAGGTCTGTTTTTCCATCGACTGCAGCTAAGAAGCCATGTTAGGAAGCCTTGCAAAAATATACGAGAGCTAATGGTTCACTGTTAAAATGAGGCCACCTACACTACCTTACAACAATGTTCCATATCGAGGTTAGAACAATGGTATCCAGAGAGAGGCTGTCTTATCACGCACACTGTCTAAAAAATAAATGTAAGAACCACTATAGTCTTCTGATTTGCACTCCCTCTAAATCAGCACAAAACAATTTTAATAATACATAACAAAAAAAACGGATTCAGGCTTTTACAGATGTATAAAACTAAAAAGAAGAGGCTAAACATGGCATGCAGGTAAGTGTATATTAATGTGATTATTATTTCATTTCAAACATGGCTTTTTTATCTTTATTTGAACAAATCAAATTAGAATAAATATCCAGCTGTTGCAGTGCTGCTCCTTTTGCTGCTCTACTTTATTTGCAGCCAGGAAGGCACAGCTTACACTGCTTCTTGTGGGCTGCAGTGGGTAATGCAACTCAGCCCCATATAACCAGCTGCAGCAGCAGGAGCTGCACTCGTGATTTTCATGCTCAGAAATGACGCAATCTGAGGCGAGACAATAGATGTGCATATGATACATAGAACTTTTATATGGCTGGCCTGAAGAAAGCATGATTAATGCATAAAACTGACAGATATTATTTCTAATTTGACAACTCATTACTAGAATTGGATTTTTATCTTGATGGATATTCATGCAGGGGGAAAAAAAGCACTGAATCAATTTTTGCAATTTGGTAAATAAAAAGAGATAACTAGACTAAGATATCATCTTGAAAACATTTCTCAATCACTCCGTCATCTCGCTCATTATTCACCAATTCATCCATTTAAAAGAGGCCACTTGTGTGTGAGCAGATGTGTGTTAATGAATTATGACTTAGCCGAGATAGCTCACAACAATGTAATCCAACGGCCGTGATCTGTGGCATCCATCAAAGCGCGCACACATGCATTCTGTGCACTCATGCACACGTAAAAACACACACACATTTTGAGTACTTGCCATCTTGATCGCAGTGCAATCCAGGAGAGGTTGCCAGAAGGAAAGGTCGAACTGCAATCACTCATAAGACGCACGCATGCACACTCACACAATCATACAGGCGTGCACCTGCTTCACAACACAGATTAGAGAAGTAACAGTAAATATGGCATTCTAGGATAAATTGTCATTACACATGGGATTTTATTTATAGAGCAAAAAAAAATGAGAAAAAAATGTCATAAACATGTTACAACTTTTAAATGATAATTTATCAATTTGGCCTCTATTGCCACATGAAGTTGTTTTGAAAGTATTTATGTGTATTGGCTGCAATGAGTTGGCATAACCGTCCTTTGACTGACTTATTACTTAGAAATATTAACTTGATCAGAGGGTTAGTAAGCATCGATTTTAAAAAAAACTTAAAATTTGTCTTAAAACACATAAAAAAAATGGGTCAAAAGGGTATATTTAATGTAACCTATAAATGAGTAATGCACACTTTTGTTTTGCCATCTGAAATGCCTCCCATTTGATTCAGAAATAAAAGTGAGCAAAAGGCTGACAATGAGTAAGGGGATGCATTGATAGATGGATGACAGAGGCAGACAGCTGAGTAAAAGTGATGTTTTGGGGGGGGGGTGGACAGAGTATAAAAAAGTACCGAGATGTTTCATGTGATCGTGCGGATGTGTGTGTGCATTCATGCGAGTGTGTTTGCAAATGTTCGCTGAGTCCTCTTATTTGAGAGTGATTAGTCAAAGCCCTCAGTTTGACACAATGAGATCAACCCAGCAGAGAAGAAGGCATACATTCCTCTTCTAGGCCATCTCATACACCCCCACACACACACACACACAGATGTGGGGACGTCCGATCAGCACAGCGGTGTGCAGATGTTTGTCAATCACACACACAAGGGTATATAAAGAGATGAAAGTACACACTTTTTTTCCCTCCACTATCTATGTGATTTTTCTCATCTGCTCCCACTTCTTCTTTATCACTATTTCATCTTTCACTGCATTCATCTTCTCATCTTCTCTTGCTGCTTCTCAATCTCCTCCACCTCTGTCACAGATCCACCCGCGTGCCCCCGCTCCGTTTCCTTCTTGTCATTTACCTGCGTAAGCTGTCTTGTCGAATCCCATCATGCTTTTGTTTTCATGTGGGAGCAACATTCATCCCCTTCTCCCTCCACCTCCTTCCCTGGTTCTCCAAGTCAGTTCAGGATGATATAAGAGGTAAATTTCTGCCTGCTTCTGTTTGTCGTTTTTCTTCTTTTTTCTTTGTCTGACTCGGAATCCGCCCCCCTTCCCTGCTTCTCACACTCTCTTTTCTCTTATGTAAAGGTCACTATGAGTTCAGATTGAGTTCAAACCCCCTGAGAGGAAAAGAACAGAGCTGGTCAGATGGTATAGCACCCACTGAGTCTTGCTAAATCTATCTGTAATTGTTTTACAAGAGACTTGGAAAGAAGCTGGTCCAGAGATGAAGAGATAAATTAAGCCTACTTTTACAAATTATTGTTCTCGAATTTTTTGCAACCCAATGAGATTAACTTTTTGGACAATTTTGTGCGATGTGATTTGAACTTTCGATGTGAACTTTCTGGAGGTTCTGACCATGTTTGGACATTATCCGTCCCCGGCCCCCCCCAAAAAAAACAGACCTGAGGTGTCTTTCTTAATCATGCATATTTGATAAATTTGTGAGCTCTCCAGTCCAGTATTTGAATACTACTCAAATACCGGGTTGCTCTGGACTGCCGAACCCACATTCTAACATAAGCAGGAAGTGTTTTTACAGCAGCATGAATGTGCTTGTGTACACTCACACGAGGAGTGAGTGTCATTTTTATGCAAATGCACCAAAACAAGAATTCAAAAGAATATGCTCTAGCTTTGCAAACGTGGTACACTTCTACTGTATTTGTGGCCTCACAAGAGGTTTATGGTGTTAGTCTAAGATAAGAAGTATTACCCCACAAAAGCATAACAACCCCTTTTTAAAAAAATATAAATACTTGTCTGATTTTTTTTTTATATCAAGCTAGGCTTTTTCAAAACCGTGTGACTAAAATACATTAAAGTTACAAATACATTTTGTAACCTTTTTTTTTTCCAAAAGAGTGACAGCTTGAACATTATTAAAGTGTCAAGCCAAAGAACAGGCAACGTTATTGTCTCCAAAATTGCCAGAGAAATTCAACTGAAGTGGTTGCACTTGACTTTATTTTTCTTTTACCTCATTTTAGTTCTTTTCTTTTAAAAAGAAAAGGTAAACTCAGGTTACAGGACTTTTTAATCACGATAAACTCATTTGTAGTAAAATGCTTTGTAAAATGAGAGAAAACAGCTTAGGCAATTAAACCCTAAAAACAGAAGTTTTCTCTTGATTCTTGTTGAGGTGTTTATTATTTTATTAAATAAATGAACTCATTTTGACACTAATTGCAGTCGAACATTTAAAGAAACATTGAAAGACGGCCCACTGAAGGGTATGTTGGTACAAAACAGAAACAAGTGAATAAGCACTTGGGGACAAATTAAATGAATCAGCAACAGGTCAGTAACATGATTGTTTATGTAAAACAGCCTTTCACAGCACCAACGCTTGTCAAAGGTAAGTAACATTTGAAACTTATGAAAGAATTGAAAGAAAAAAAGAAGCCTCTCAAAGTTAAAACTCTGCTTTTTTTTGTGGATATTATGAAAAATAGTGAAAACCTTCATGATTTTAACCTTCAAACATGAGACATAGCTAATGTAAGTGTAACAATATGGTGTCATAAAACCATTTGAAATCCTTTTTGGGAAGTAGTAAAGCTATTCAGAACTGACTGAAGTCAAAATGTCCATCCCAGTTATTTCAGTACAAAATTTTCATTCCACCTACAACAAAGATTATAATAATAATAGTAATAATAATAATGGCTGATACTTCTATAGCCCTTTTCAGGATACTCAAAGATGCTTTACACATATGTATTATTCATTCACACCATACCAGGTAATGGTAAGCTACTTTTGTAGCCATAGCTGCCCTGGGGCAGACTGACAGAAGCGAAGCTGCCATAGACACCGATAGATGCATTTATTCATTCATCTTCTGATGAATGAATCATCAGATATTTTTTGTTTGTTTCACAAAAAAAATCTGTATGTAAAGTTTATACATTTGGAAAAAAGGAGTTTTAGAGACGCGTGACAGTCTAACTTGTCAAAAAGAAGGTTGGCATACTTCGAAAATAATTCCAGTAACATAAAGAACATAATACTCTGCAGATGAATGACTATGTACTAATTTGCAGCATGAAGACAAATAGGTATACCAAATCAAAACCAATAACTGAAAAGTTGTCAAAATCCCGCTTTCATTGAAAAGTGTTTTATGTTTTGGAGCAGCACAGCGGCACAGTGGTTAGCACAGTGGCCTCACAGCAAGAAGGTCGAGATTCAATTCCCAGGAGGAAGAAGGCTTGATACACTAGTCTTTCCATGGGGAGTTTGCATGTTCTCCCAGAGTATGCGTGGGTTTTCTCGAGGTACTCCGGTTTCTTCCTACCCTTCTAAAGCATGCATGTTAGGTTGATTGGCCGCTATGAAATTGACTCTCGGAATGAGTTGTGTATGTGGCGCCGCAACAGACTGGCAACCTGTTTGGGGTGTACCCTGCCTCTTGCCTTAAATCAGCCGGGATAGCCTCCGGTACTCCCCGCGACTGTGTTAGAGATGGGTAGTTTGGAAGACACAAGAAAATTATTTATGTTTTGTTCATCAAATCAGGAATAAGTCAGGATAGTTGTGTCAGCGATGAAAAGTATTAGGCTTTTTTTAAAAAATGTTGCATAAGTATACAATTAAATGCAAACTCAAGGTCAGTCCTCAGACTCATTTATAGCTGCCCTGGAAATATCTCGGGATTCTCAAAGTTGAGATGGAGGATATGACCAAAGTGGATGAAGTCTGCTTTTTCTAACTAACGCTTCTGCCCCATGACAAGACTTCAGGTAAGTAAAAAAAAACATTGAGGGTTCACAATGTGCGCAACTAGTAATCCTGATGCTTTTAATTTGTGTTTGTTAAATGTTTGCTGTTTCTTTGTCAAGGCTTTTTTTACCCCAAAATATGGTCTCTTCTAATTCCTATAAAGTTAGAACATTATTACCTCTACTACGGACACAAATGCGGAAGAGCGACATTAATTTAGAAGGATTTGCCTCATTTTAATCCCTGTCTGAGTTGTTTCAATGTGGTATAAAGCTTAAACTACTGGCTAGCTGAACACTTTCTTTCCTGAATTTTTGGTAGTTTCATTCCTCAGAATGCATCATTAAGTGATGACTGCAGAGTTTTAAGAGACGATATTTATAAGATACTGAAATGTCAACATTTTACTTCTTCAACACAAAACTTCCTTCAGTAGCTGGTCTGTAAGTATACAGTACATATATGAACGCATGGATTTTAGCTGCCTCACTGCTTAAATGGGGCATTGGAAAAACTCCACAAGCAAGGCATCAAAGAACACATCCCACTGTAAATCACTTAGTGAGTGTATGCATGGTTCTTTTTTTTTTAATGCACATGCGAGTCGTCTTATGTACTGTATTGTGCAAGCATGCATGTGCACATTTATGTCAGTGCACCTGATATTAATTCTCATCAGGTGCTCTTCATTATATCATATCAAGTGCAGTGTAGCTTAAGTAACGTTTGGTTATTCACCACACACAGAGACCACTTCAAAAACAGAAGTGAATAAATTGAAATAAATAAATACTAAATAAATAGAGCGTGTGGAAGCAATGCTCTAACAGTGCTATCGTGAGTGAAAAAGTGAAGTATATTATTTTTTCCATATTCTGTATGGTTGTCATTATGGTAACTTTACATCAGTAACTAATAGAATAGTTACAATTTTCAAGATTATTGACGTGTTAATTAAAAATCTTATGAGAAATCTTTACAATGTTATTGTTTTTCAAAAAAAGGACGTATTGTGTTGTTCCTGTATGGCATCTGCTGCATTTATAATTCAGAAGCTTTAAAACATGTTGTTCTGATGAACAAAGCTAGCTAAATCAATCTTCATATTCATTATTGCATGCTTTTGGGAAATATGAAATGTGTCCTCAGGGGTATACATGTGCAAGACAGTAGGTCAATAAATAGTTTGTTTATATGGATTTGCTGAAAATGTGCATACACTAGTGCAGGGTGGGAAAATTTGATAAATCCGTGTTTTGGAACAATAATGTGGGTTATGATGTCATGACTGACCCACTCAGAGACCTTTCCCAAACACAATTTGTTTCTGTGAAAGGGTATACTGGCATGCTCGATATTAAGCATCCGAGTAGACTAATATGCAAAAAAAAACCAAAAAAACTGTAGTTTGAGATATATACACGTTCTGAACATTTTTTCCAATGAATAGGCCATTGGGTTTTTGTAAATGAGTGAACTATTTGGTGATAAGTAAAAAGAACAAAAAAAAAAAACTACCACATAAAAAGAGTTTGCTATTGGCGTAACCAATCAGAGTTGCCACCCTTAATGTGGTTTATTTTAAACTAAACCAAATATGATTAGATTTTGAAACTGCTCAAAATATACAGTTAATAACAAATTCCTCTGCAGTTTTTTGTTTTTTTTGTTTGTTTTTTTTTGCATATTGAAGAACATTCTCTTTCATAAATGTATATTTCTTTGCATTTTTGTGTACAGTTTGTAACTTTTGACCAATTGACAGTGTGAATATGTTCAAGGTGTAATTTGGTTCCAAGCAAATCTTTAACACTTTAACGGGCAAAAGTTTTTCACTTTTCTTAACTCTGAACAAGCGCACACACTTTCGGACTAACAGAAAATCAGAAGTGAATAAGTTGTTCACTTCCGGTTTTCTGTTAGATTTGTCCTGTTAGCTCATTTTCTAACGTGAGTGGCCACGGACGCTTTCAGTCGTTTTGTCCGATAACTAGTACGGCTGCTACGCCGTGGAAAGAGTTCAAATCAGTAACCAACTAACTTCATGCTATCATCTACTAAAATCAGTTATCCACAAGATTTTGTAATAAATAAATTAGCTACTATAGCCTTACGTGAATCAATAATACAAGACTTTCTGTTTGTACAATGGTTGTCACATTTCTACCCTGCTATTTTCTAGCATTAAGATCATTTTTTCTTCTTCTTACACAATTAGAATAATAACTATCACAACAGACACAACATTTCTCTATTTTTTGTCTGTCACTCAATCCATTAACCTGTATTTGCTGTTTGATAGCATGTGCTGTGTGAGAAATTAAGTAGTCTAAACCATTGCATAACCAACTATTGAGGACAGCTAATGTCTTCCCTTTATTGCTACATCAACCGCACTACTGTCAGAAATTATTAGTTTACCATTAGAACGGCTTCACTTGTGCTCGGAGCAAAAGAACAACAACAAAAAAAACTTAACTCTTGTATTCACTCCACCACCAACAAATCATGCTGATTTATGTACTCTATTGCGTGCATGGCCCTCTACTCCAGTCCAAGTGTATATGTGCGTGAGTTTGTATCAGATGCTATGCGAGGCTATGATCTGGTCATCGGTGGAAGCTTATGTAAAAGAGTACAATATAAAAAGGAACAAACGGCAAATAAAAACAAAGTCAGAGTTCTTAGGCTGAGGGCTTCTGTGCATAATGCGAAAATAATGTGTGTACGCGTGTGAATGCGTAAAATTAGTGATGTAGACTATGCAGAATGTACATGAGTTCTCCGAGTAGGCATGACTGAGCAGCTATCTCATCTTCTCTGATGCAAATGCACCAACTGCCCTCAACTCATTCCTCTTTTCTTTGTACAAAACTTTTGTTTCTTTCTTCTCACAAACATTGATATGCCTTTAACTGTGCCCTGCCTATTTTTTTTTTTAAGATTATTTTTGCCTGCAGTTGTACTCTTTTTGCTTGTTTTGTAATTTCTCTTTGTTTTGTAAACAGAAAAAAAAGGCATTTTGTGAGGCATTAATATTAATATGAGCAAATGCAACAAACGATTGGAAGTCCATTATAAGATTGGAAAAACGAAAAAAGGGCAAAGTGATGGATCACAATAATTTAATGGTCATAAAGGGAAGAAAGCCAGAAGGAAAATTTTATACTGAGAATGGCTCGGAGCAAAACAGATATCACAGTTTCACTGTGTGACTGTACAGCTGTGTTGATGTCTGCTCTGTGAGCTGTGTGATATCCAGACTCATCCACAAAGCCCCATGCATCCTGGGACATATGCAGAGTCGGTGACGTGAGGTAGGGCACTTCTGGTTCAACTAGGGTTCTACTGTCTTTTCCCTAAGTATAAAAGCAAAACAAAATCCCAACAGTTGCATGTAAGCCTCATTGAGCAGCAGTCAGTTGGACACTTTACCCACATGAGTGAATTGTTTTCATGATGAAAACAACTTGCACACAATTTCAGTGTGCATTTATAATTAATGTTTAAGTATTTACTTGAACAAAGTACAAGTAATGCTTGAGTATTTACATTTTAATCCTGTTGAGGACAACTGAAATGATATTTACCTTTTATCAAATGGTCAATTAATTGTAATTAGAATGATTATACTTTCCTGGGCCACGCCGGCCAGCCGTGAATAGTTGGCACACACTAATAGCCAATCAAATTGCTCCTTTTTTGTCGCTGTCCAAAGTCCTGCCCTATTAGAAACCCTGGTTCAAATTTGTCCTTTGCCAAAATTACCATTTTTAGACCGAAAAGTTAACGGTTCTATTCCCAATGAGCTCATGCCAAAGTGTCCCTGGAGAAGACACCTAACCCCAGTTACTCACACCATTGACACTGTCATGGCTGCCTGCTGTGGTGCAATACGGTACAGTAATTTATCTATGAGTGATGAATAAAGAACGATTTTTATTAAAGTACAAAACCACTGGAAAACAAAGAGGTCCGTGGTGCAAGTTATTGATAACCAGTCAGTAAATTGAACAAAGATCGGAACGATATTTTAGTTCTGAGATGTAAAATTTGTGTTTGACATACCGCTCGTCTTTTTTTCAAGTGGGTGAGACCAGAAATAAAATTGCAAAATAACCTTTTTTCCGGCTCCATATTTCTAGTTTTTTTTTTTAAGTGAGCCATGCTTAATGCCTCAGCTTGTAGACCTGTCCTGAACACTCATTACTGGAGGTTAATATTAGATCTTCACACAGATGTTTGAGTCCATAAAACTAAATTGACCAATCAAAGTTGCCTTTGATGACTACGACTTCATGTGAGAATACTTCATGAGTTTACCATTAACAGAGCTTCCGTTATGTCTTAGTCATGTATCTGTGCCATTTAAAATGAAGGAAACGCAGGCTGAAGTAAATATACTAAAATGCCAAGAGCCTTCACAGTGGGGTAATAACACAGACGCACAAACACCAAGTTGGAACAACAGACTTTAAAATTAGAAAGGAAAGAAATCAACACACAAACACGCACAAAGAAAGTACAGCGCTGGCATTAAACAGGAAAAGGAATGCATGAGTAAGATGTCAGAAAGTGCTCTCAGGCATAAAGTCAGAGTTCTATGCTGTGTATGCATGTGTGCGTAGAAGACATAGGGTTGGATGACTAATGTATGTTGTGTTGTGCGAGCAGTCAGGTGCCAACTCTACTTACACTGATGAGAACAAGAAGATCAAGCAAGAAAGAGAAAGGCTAAAAAGCACAGAGAATATTGAAAGTTTAATTCTTTAATTATGCTTTTGTGTTTCAAAGAAAAAAAGTGATCAGCTTAAATGTTAATATATGCATTGTTATTTCAACTTTTTTTTTTCTTTTAACTGTCTTGTAGGGTTAAATTTGTCGGTCAGAGACAATGTTAGAAGCAATGACGTAAACTTAAGGAGACCTGGTTTACAGTTTTTAGACATTTTCGATATACAGTGTATGCAATAGTCAGTAAACTAAACATTTTAAAATGAGAACAGAAACTTTATTTTAAGTCATTCCTGCAGGAGTGAAAAAGATTGCACATTTTGCTTTTGAACATTTTTATGGTGTTGTGAAACTCGGCTGTTAAAAAACCAAGTGTGTGTGTAAGAGATTGTAGAGGTGAATATGTAGCAGAAGAGATCAAAAACAATTCCTCCCAAAAGTTTCTGTAATTCAAAATGCCAAAAATAAAATGTTGACAATGATGATCCAATTCACCATGATTAGGTAAAATAGAATACACAAAAGAATCTGATCATTTCAAACTAAACAATAACACTTTATAATAACTCACAGAATAGCAAATAACTGGTTAATGTTCATGTAATTCATCACTGTTTGTCACTTTATGCTTCTTATGTCACTTTTTTTTTACCTCCTTATGCATTTACAGTCTGTATTGACCTCAATGTTTTGTCACATTATTCCTTTTATTTTATTATTTTAATATTTTATTATTTTTTATTTTCCTTCTTGTATATATACTGTCTATTTCTGTCTTGTTGCTGCTGTAACACACAAATTTCCCAAGTGTGGGATCAATAAAGTAATTCTAATCTAATCTAAACGGTGGAAATGTAGGGTTATGAAAATACTGACAAAGATCTCAAACGTACCACCACTCAGCACAAACCATCATGCAATTTCACCATTTTCAATGTAGATGTTGAAAGTGACAACAAAAATACGTGTTAATCAATAACAGGATAAATATGCAATTTTGCATAAACTTTCCTTTTTTAAAATGTTGAAATATCCAGTTTATGACTTAGGAAAACATTTTTTTTCATAATTAACATCTTATGGTGAAAAATCAAAATAATCTAGTTATAGTTATTGAAAATGAACAAAACAAGTATTTTGTTTCCCATTAAGTATATCAAAGTTGGATTTTTAACATGTCACAAAGTAATTGGAAAGGCAGACAAAAGACTTCTCCAAAATTCTCTGCTGTGCAGACATATTTTTTTCTGGGTTCGATACATAATTCACATTTTCTGAGTCTTTATATATTTTTACATTGAACTGTTCTAGTCCGTAAGTTCCTGAAATGTTTCTTAAATAAATTGAGTGGTAGAGTTATTTGAATGTGGAAAAGTTTAGGTTGTGTATGGAGGAGTTACATGGGGCACAATCTCATTTCCTGCAGCATGTCCTAACATGTTCTAACTGTGAATAACTGTGTTATATTGCATAATATTAATTATCAACAGTTTCAATTTAGACACATTCAATATAGAGAGTGTATGGTAGTCGTGGCAGCCCTATTTGAAAAGTTAGTAGCTTAAGTTATACCTATAACTTAAGCTAAATGTTCAGATTACATGCGTTTTAACAATTAATTGCACGTCCCAAAATATTCATTTGAACACCAACATTGATGTTAAAAATTACAATTGACTTCAGTCATATACGTTGCTGTCAGCACAGAACTCAGTACAAGTAACAAATGCTTTAAATGGCTTAGAAGTCATATTAAACTTGTAAGTGCAAGCATAGTATGATCCCATTACAATAAAAATTGGAAGAACGGTTCCGCTTTAAGCAAACGGTATGCCCGGACTGCTAAATGAACAAACCCTTAGTCTTTAAATTTGCCCTTTTGCCTTTCCATCTCTGTTCACTAATACCTATTCAGATCATTTTGCCCGCAGATATTCAAAGTTTTAATAATGTGAAGCAGTGGATTTAGTGACTTTCATTACCAGCGGTGAATTTTTAATCTGAGCACCAGTGAAGTGGAGGCTTAGAACGGTGAGGTACATGGTGCAGTGCTAAATGTAGAGGCAGAGCAGCAGAGCTTGCTCTAATCAACTCTGTTGACCTCAGTTCAGTTCAGTCACACTGACAAAACCCATTAGGCAACACATGAGCACAGCCATACAAACATGCACACATCCTGCATCCACACAAATAGACTTAAAGTCATACAAACTAGGATACACCAAACACAGACACAAGCCTTCGGCACACAAAACACACATACACACACCCTCTCTGTGTATAAAGTCACAACTCTGAAGTCAGCAGAATCACTCTTTGAACACAAGAAGGGTGAGTCAGTGAGCCAAATACCATACACGTTCACACTCAGGAAGAAATTGAGTCATAAAAACTTTACCCTCTGAGGTAAGAATTAAGAGAATTAATTTCAAAGGAAATGAAAAAATTATTAGATGCCCTGGAAATAATTTTTCATCATTCTTCTGGGATCAGAAATTGTTTTTCTACCCACCTTGAGGGAGTGACTCCATAACTTTCCAAAAATAAAAAAAAAGAGAGATAGAAGAAAATGTTCCCCTTAACCTACAGTTGTACAAATGAGAATCTCTTGAATGCAATTTGCAGACGTGACAGTGTCATATTGCATTGACAACGATTAGTCAGGTTGAGCAAGGATTGTGGACTACGAGAGCAGGAATTGGAGGAGAATTTAAAATTGTGCAGAATATAGGACTCTGTCAGCTTGGACCCCTGTCTTTAAATACCGTATTATTCCTTATATTGGGTGGAGACGGTGGGCGCGTGGTTAGAGCGTTCGCGCGCGGACCGGAAGGTCGCGGGTTCGCGTCCCACGGAGAGCACGTCTAGGGTACTTGGAGAAGACACCTAACCCCTGCTTCTCCCACCATTGGTGCCGTTGAAGGGCAGCCTGCTGCGGTGCAAGGAGTGCAGCAAACAAATTTCCCCAGTGAGGGATGAATGGAGTAATTTATTTATTTATATGTGCGCGTCCTTACTGATGGGGTGCACGTTTACAAATAGGCTATTTGCCAACAAAAAAAATTAAAAATCTACAGGCCAAAAAAATTCTGCTCAATACAGTACTGGTACCAGCATTAGCTGCACATGCACGGTAGCGCAATTTTGCGCTATTCAAAAGGACAAAAACATGTCAAATTTGAGCCAAAGTTGTGTATGGAAGACTTTTTTGTCGGACTAAGCTTTGCTGTATTCAAGTTTCATAAAAAACACAGGTGTGCTTCTATTAGGAAGCGTGGTTCTGTTGCAAATAATAAAGTATGTGGATGATCCTTTTTTATGCACAATTTGAAAAAAGTCATAAGCTTTCTTAAAATTAATGTTAAACAATGCCATACCAGAGTTGATGTGTTGTACAATATGTACAACACTTTCTTTATTGCAGACATTTTCACAAGAAGTTCTGCAATGGTGAGCAGGATTGTGAGACCATCATCATTCTTGCAACAAATGAGTAGCTGTGCTTTGGCTTGTGCCTGAGGCTCATCAAGGTTAACCACAGGAAGTGTCGAGAAGACTTTCTTCCCTTAGGCTACCAGTACAGTGAACTTTGCCCTGTAAATACACTGGCAGTCTGTTATTTTTTGCACATCTCAAACTGCGTCATTCTCCCAACAACCTACTTTTCCAGTTACCACTTCCCTTCTCAGCGTCCTCCAAAGCACATTGTTGTTAACATTCTTTGTGTGAAGGTGTAATGCTCAACACCCGAGGTATGTTAAGCCTTCTTTTTTTCATTCCTCGTGAGTTCTGACACCAGGAGTTCCTAGGTGTTGTCATTGCCACCTTACGCATCTGACAAAGATGACTAAGGCTCATTCATTTCTAATATTAAATAGGTGAGAGTAAATATCTGTTGAGAGTGCTAATTGCCTTCATTTTCATATGCTACATTATGCAATTTTGTGTTTATGGTAATCTAGGTCACATGTAGCCTACTTTTCAGAATGCACGCCGATTATGGGTTTTTCTGTTCAGCTCACAATCTATGACACAAAATTACGCAAATGACAGATTTTACGCATATTGTGTACTTTACGTTAATTACGTACTTTACGTGTTGTGTGGAATCGATTCCATTTCCAGTGAGAGTTGGACTCCGCCAACGCTGCCCTTTGTCACCAATTCTGTTCATCACCTTTATGGACAGAATATCTAGGCGCAGCTGAGGTGTTGGAGGGATCTGGTTTGGTGACCTCAGGATCGGATCTCTGCTTTTTGCGGATGATGTGGTCCTGTTGGCTTCATCGGACCTTGATCTCCAGCTCTCGCTGGATCGATTTGCTGCCGAGTGTGAAGCGGCCGGGATGGGAATTAGCGCCTCTAAATCCAAAACCATGGTCCTTGCCCGGAAAAGGGTGAAATGCCCCCTGCGGGTCAGGGACAGGGTCCTTCCCCAAGTGGAGGAGTTTAAGTATCTCGAGGTCTTGTTCACGAGTGGGGGAAGGATAGAGAGGGAGATCGACAGGCGGATCGGTGCGGCGTCAGCAATAACTAGGACGCTGCATCGGTCTGTCGTGGTAAAGAGAGACCTGAGCCGAAAAGCAAAGCTCTCGATTTACAAGTCGATCTACGTTCCAACCCTCACCTATGGTCACCAGCTGTGGGTGGTGACCGAAAGAATGAGATCGTGGGTACAAGCGGCTGAAATGAGCTTCCTCCGCAGGGTGGCTGGGCTCTCACTCAGAGATCGGGTGAGGAGCTCTGCCATCCGGGAGGAGCTCATTGTCGAGCTGCTCCTCCTCCAGGTCGAGAGGAGCCAGATAGGGTGGATTGGGCATCTGGTCAGGATGCTCCCACGAGCGCCTCGCAGGCGAGGTGTTTTGGGCACGTCCCACCGGGAGGAGACCAAGGGGCAGACCCCAGACCCGCTGGAGAGACTATGTCTCACAGCTGGCCGGGGAACGACTTGGGATCCTTCCAGGTGAGCTAGAGGATGCAGAGAGAGGCCTGGGCTGCCCGTTTGAGGCTGTTGCCCCCGCGACCCGACCCCGGAACAAGCGGAAGATGACGGAACGGAACTGAACGAAACGTTTTGTGTGTGGTTGATAAGATCACATCTAAAAAATGGGGTCGTATCATTTCTGGTGTTGAAAATTTGTATTTTACAGACTTTCAAAACAGAAAAACAAGACTTGATGCCTTTCAAGGCATCAAGCAACAAAGCATGATGCCAATGAGTATTTTCCAGATTGGCAAACTGATTGCTGGATATACTTGGAACAATCATCGATTGTTACAAATCAGCACTCAAGTTATGTCTGAACCACTAATTAAAACTACGAGATACAGCTATTTTCTTTGTCAGATTATACCCTTACAGAAAAGATTGAGACCTAGTTTTTAACTTGTGGTGGTGCCTGAGAGAAAAACAAGGTTTGAGGCAGACTTGCTTTAAATGGGATTGAAGTGAATTGTTCTTTTTAAATTTTCAAAAGGATGTAAAGACATGTTGCTAATTGTTGGCCTTGCTAATGTTGCAGAGAGCTGAGAACCAGCAGCCTGTGGCAGCGTCATAAAGCATCTCATCAGGAATGCCATTGAAAAGGAGTGGAAGATTGTAAAGAAGAAAACAGGCAGGGTAAACAAATGGAGATGCTGAAGGTTGGGGCATGAAAAAAAAACCCTCTTATCTACTGTTTTCATGACTCAGTATGGGTTTTTTTTTTTGCTTCCAATCTTGAGTTTTTATTGTTCTCACCTATTTTTATCTGATGTAAAGATGAAAAAGTAGCAAAAAAAATATTAGATTCTGTAGTTATCTGCAGGATTGTCAACTCTGTCTTTTCTCCTATGAGAAGGCCAAATAACGGTAATGGTTGTGGCCGTGTTGCAGAACTGCTCAGCAGTTTTGCTGTGTTCACTCAAACTGAGTGACTCTGGAAGAGTAAAAAACAAGATTTAAAACTGCAAATGTTTTCTATTTGTTCTTTATTGTGGGATTATAACATCAGCTCAGCTTCTTGCCCTAAGCTACATTTTTCTGTTGTGGAGGAACTGAAGCAGAACATGGGGAGAGCTCTGAGTTTGTGTGCAAACATGCGTGTTAGGAGTTACGGCGCAGAGATATGCTGACCAATTAACTCAACTTTTCAACCTTCAAGAAAAGTTTGTTTTGGAAGTGGTTTGCTGATCAGAAGAATGAGGTCAGAAGAACAACAGAGATAACAGAATGGAGCTGAATTTAGAGGAGAGAAGGCCGAAGAGATCAACAGTGATGATGCACAGAAGAAACAAAAAGCAGATGAGAAGAAAATTACATTGTTGGAGACTTGAGAAGTCTTTAACTTGAGAAAAAAAAATCCTGGCAGTTTAACCTTTTTATGTGAGATATTTTTGGTTGTTTGTATCATCATACTGTACTTTTTTTTTCAGATCACATTAAATAGATGCTCATGTGATTCCACATTTATGAGGAAACATGAATTAAGAAACTACAGTTTTTTTAGGCAGTTTCCTGCAGCTTCGTTTTATTCTGGTAGAATTTTGTTTGATTAATCTCTGATAACATCACACTTGTAGGTCAACAGTTATGTTCGGACACAGTCATTGAAATATCAAACTTTTAAAATTCCCAGGCACAGCCAAGCAGATCACTGAACACAACTTTTGTAGTGACACACACTTGCAATCCTTTCACAACTCAGGCTCCCAAGAGACAAAGATGTGAAGTGGCCAACTTTGACTGTCGCAGAAAAACAGAAGGAGGTGATAAAATGGATGACATGACCACCTGCTGGTTTCTAAATCTTTCTCTTTTTTTATTTATTTTTTTACATAAAAATAACCAGGCAAAATCTTTTCTCACAGCTGGATTGGATCAAGCATTCCTCTAAAGACGCAATTAAAAACAAACAAAAAAAATAAAGTGGCAACCAGATACAAAGAATAAAGTTCAAAGAACTTTATGAGTTTTTACAATGATATCAATGCATACTCTTGATATTTGTTAAATTGTTGTACATTAAGGGATATTTATTTTAATAAGGACAATTTTTGTGGTTTAACAGGTTTTTTTTGTTTGTTTTAAGGTGGTATTTGTGAATGCAATCGGACCGCCGGTTTAGGATTGGGTGGAGAGCGCCAGGAAAACAAGGCACATCAGAACAGTTTAACAGAATTTATTAAAATATATTAAATAGCAGTTGTTGAGGGAGAGTGATCACTTACCCTGGGTGCAGCCCACGGCCACTTCCATGTCACAGTTTGTAGGCTTTGTCCCGGTCCAAAGCCTACGGGCTCACTCTTCACCCAGACTGCCACATACTGCAATCTCCTTCACGGACCACCACCTGTGGGGAACTTCCTCGCCCGGGCCATGTTTCCTTCGAGACCATGTGTGATCTTAGCCTTTTTAGGGGGAACCCCATTCCTCGCAGCACAGTAACAATTGAGCTGACACACCACCGTGCTGCCACCTGCATAGTCCATCACGAGGGCTCCCCCCGTGTGTGTCTCTGCTACTTGGTTTTGTTTCACCACCAGCTGCCTCTTATCATCACTTATTAGTAGCAGGTGAAGTAGATTAAACAATTAAAACATGCCAAGAACATAATAAATTTAAAACATGCAGGATAAAGAGCAGAGTGCTTGCACTAAAAACTGCTTGAATTAGAATTCAAGAATAGCACCATTCTGCTTTAGGAAGAAAAAAAAATTGTGGCCAAAAAGCCTCACATTTCAGAAAGTCATCCAAACATTGTGGAAACCTCCAAAAAGCTGATTTAGCATAACACTCTTGCAATCAAATCAATACTTTATTCACCCCTCAACGGGAAAATTTCTGTGCTGCTTTTCACCGCAGCAGGCTGCCAAGACAATGGTGGGAGACATGGGGGGTTAGGTGTCTTCTCCAAGGACACCTAGACATAAACTCAGTAGGATTTGATCCCGCAAACTGCCGGCTCAAGGGCAAATGTTCTACCACTGAGCTATTGCCTCGTATGATATGCAGTCATATTTTGGCTCTTCCACCACCAAGCGGCTGTCCAGCTCCACTCCGCCCAACTCGGCTGTCCTGAAGCTGTTTTGGAGCTCTCTGTTTAAATTGAATTGAAAATACTTTATCAATCCCCCAAGGGAAATTAGAAGAAGAAGTGCAAACAGAGAACCAAAAGAAGAACCCACAAGAAGAAGAAACAACTGCTTGGAGCACTACCGGGCAAACAAATTTCTCAAGCAGAGGATTAATAAAGTATTTTGAATTGAATTAATAAAATACACAATCAAGCTGTTAGTTTTTGAATTGTACTCTTTTGTTCATTTTAGCATTGAGATTATAAGCACTGAAAAATGTTTTTAAAAACACATCTTAACATACAAATGCTCATTAATTAGGTCAAGTCTTCTTTTAAATTTTACTGTTAATGACTTAAAAAGTTCCTAATGTTCATACTGTATACTTGTTTTTAATTCAGTTGTAGCTGGGAATTAATTCAGCCTTGTACACCTGCGCCTCACCGCCACAAAGATATCTGGTATATAATTCTCAGCTAAGGGGGATTGCCCCACATTCATTCCCAAAATGAACCAGCAGATGTTTCAGGTTGCTCCTGAACAGCTGCGCGTGGTTCACACCGCTAGCATAAAAAAATCACAATCACCTGTTTCTGGTCATAACAAGCAATCTGCAGCATTGGGGAATTACACTAGTAACACTCAGCTTTGTGCAACTTCCTGAGCTTACTGTGACCCATGAAACCATCAAAACAGCTTAATACTGTGTGTTTTGTTCTCAGATATTGTTTCAAATCATAGCCAAAGTCCACAAATGTAAACCTACCTCCGCCCCACCCTTCAAAATCATTTAGTTTTGAGCATGAATTCTAAAAATCTTTATATACCTGGCCATGCAATATTAATTTAGGTCAAACCACCCCTATGTTTTATTCAGCTCTGAATTTTCTCTTGTCACATTTTTTCAACACAATTTGTATGTCAAAGTCACAAGTAAAGAAATCTTATAGAACAAAGATTTTTCAAATCGTGGCCATTTTACCTGACTTACCTGATTTTACCTACTTTTTTTTTTTTTAAGTGTTAATGTTTTCGTCCTAATTTTGTCTGGCTCACATAGAAAGGTAATTTTTTTTTTTAAATTGAAAATTAAAATATTGGAAATTCAAGCATAATACTTGTGATGGCTACAGCCACACAACCATTTAGTTTGTAAACTTTATAATTTATTCACTTTATGAATATAATTTAGATATTTTGTTTGTTAAACCACTTTTCTTTACTTTGGACTTAATACAAGTTTAGATTAGTGCACATGTTTGATTTATGTTGTTGATTCACATTAATTTGATTTTCTTGAGTTTTGCAGGTGCTCCAGTTCCTGGGCTGAAGGATCACCTGCTGTCCTGGGCTGGAGTCACCTAATTGGACTGAACCATTTATTTTCTTTAGGGGTGAAATTGGTTTTGTTAGCTTAGATTTAGTTAAGCTGTTTTGTTAACCCCCCCTTTTGTGTTGGCAGTGGTTTAGTATTCTTTCATTTAAGGTCATGCTGTTCTCAGTCAGTTAGGGAAGCATTGCTGGCTTTTATTGTGGATGTCATTTATGGAGCTCGTGAAAAGAAGTCCAGATCAGACATAATTCAATTTGTGGATGAGGCTGCAAATAGATTCTTGGGACCTAAAAAGTACTCATCACAGAACCTGCATCAGTTCAAGAGAACCGGCCAAGACGGCCAGACTGAGCCAGTATGCAATCTAATTGGACAGGAGGGTTTTGAAGATGACGACGATGGTTTTATGGAAACTGGGGTTGAATGTACTTAACATTATGGTTATGGTGTGTCTCTTGCAGTGGAATGCCAGGAGCTTAATTGCAAATGGGCAGGAAATGAAGAAGTTTATCAGGGATTCCAACCCCAAGCCAGATTTTATATGTGTTCAGGAAACTTGGTTGAAACCTAATCTTGATTTTGTTCTTCCAGGTTTTGAGTGTCTGCGTGCAGACCGACCAGATAGGAGTGGAGGAGGGTGCGCAACGTTTATTAGAGCAGGTATTCAGTACAGGTCTGTAAAGTGGGAAGGTTCATTTGAGTGTGTGATAATTGAAGTTTTCGGCCATGAGAGTAAGTTTCATTTAATTAATTGTTACAATCCATGTAAACCTTTAGTGTTGGCAGAATTTGAAGATATGTTGAGCTCTGTGGGGACCCCTATGATATGGGTTGGAGATTTTAATGCCCATAATCCACTTTGGGGAAGTCTTGAAAAAGATTCTAATGGTGGTGTTATTGAGCAGTTTCTAGATATTGCAAATTTAGTTGTTTTGAACACAGGCACACCAACTCGAGTGGATCCAATTTCATATAAAGGATCATGTCTGGATGTAACTTTTGTTTCACCAGGTTTGGCACGAGTAGCAGAGTGGAGAGTGGAGACGGACCCACTGGGTAGTGATCATTTCCCGGTGTTTAATAATTTTGGGAGGTCACTTGTTGCAGAAAATGAAGAAAGAAGCAGCAGATTTAATTATGCCTTAGCTGACTGGGGCAAGTTTAGTAAGCTAGCTTCTGTAGGATTGGAAGAGGTTAATAGCGAGGGATCAATAGATGAGTACTGTAGTTCATTGACAGAGATGATTATGAGGGCCGCTTCGGACTCAATTCCACGTACGAAGCCTCCTGTAGTACGTTGTAGTGTTCCCTGGTGGAATAAGGAGTGTGATGCTGCTGTAAGTAAAAGAAAACTGGCTTTTCGAAAAGTGCGTCGTTTCCCTACCCTGGAAAATGCTATGGAGTTTAAGAAGTGTAGAGCGGCAGCAAGGAAAGTTATTAAAGCTGAAAGGAAAAAGAGTTGGAGGGACTTCTGTGGAACTCTAGGACCAGATACTCCCTCAGTTCAGCTATGGAAGAGGATCCGTCGTATGGCTGGAAAGACAACTCACTCCACATTGCCTGTGTTATCTGATGGGCAAAGAGAGGCTGTGAATAATAAAGAAAAGGCTGATATGTTCGTTCGAGTTTTTAAGAATGTACATGACTCAAAGCACTTGGGTCAGGAAATTCTCATGATGAGAAACGAAACCCTAAAACAGAATAAATCTAAACTAAGCGGAGGGGTTGACTCACCCAATCAGTATAACTTATTTTTTTCTTTGAGAGAACTAGTAGACGCAATACAAGCTGGTGCGAACACTACTCCAGGGCAAGATGGGGTCAGCTATAAGCTGCTGCAACATCTAGGTGAGGACACCTTGTATGAAATCTTGGCGTTATTCAATTATATCTGGGAGTCTGGATTCCTACCTACATCGTGGAAGCATGCTGTTGTGGTTCCAATTTTGAAACCAGGAAAGGACCCGTCGTCCCCATCTTCATATAGGCCAATAGCTCTTACATCTGTCCTCTGTAAAGTGATGGAGAGGATGGTCACAAGGAGGCTTGAGTTCTTTCTTGAGACTAGTGATTTCTTTGTGAATTACCAAAATGGTTTTCGAAAAGGTAGAAGTACGATGGACTCAGCAGCAGTATTAGATAGAGATGTCAAAAGGGCTATGGTAAATAAACAAGCAGTTTTAGCAGTGTTTCTAGACATTGAAAGGGCTTACGATAGTCTATGGAGGGAGGGATTGCTCTTCAAATTGCATGATGCAGGTGTTCATGGAAGGATGTTCTGTTGGATAAAGAGTTTTTTGTGTGGAAGAACAATTCAGGTAAGGGTAGGTAAAACAGTGTCTGAAATTGCAGGAATAGAAAACGGTACTCCCCAAGGAGCTGTAATCAGCCCGCTGTTATTTAATATTATGATTAATGATATCTTTCAGTGTGTTGATACTAGATTTGGCAAGTCATTGTTTGCTGATGATGGAGCAATCTGGAGGAGTGGAAAAAACATTTCGTTTTTATTCACGGAAACACAAAAGGCACTCAATAAAGTTATTGAGTGGGGAACTAAATGGGGATTTAAGTTGTCAAGTGAGAAGAGCAAAGTTATGATATTTGGATTGAAAAAGAAGATACCCTCTGTTTCTCTTAGTATTTATAATTCACCCATTGAGAGGGTAAAGGTGTTTAAATTTTTGGGGCTTTGGTTTGATGAGAGATTGATTTGGAAAATACATGTTGATAATATCATCAAAAAGTGTGAGAAAGTGACCAATATCATGAGAAGTCTCTGTGGTAGTGACTGGGGAGCGGAGAGGTATACTCTTCAATTAATATACAGAGCAATGATTAGATCCATTTTTGACTATGGTTGTGTGGTGTTTGGAGCTGCATCTTCTTCAGTGTTGAAAAAACTAGATATTGTACAATCAAAGGCCCTGAGGATCTGCTGTGGTGCCTTTCGGACAACGTCGATTCCTGCCTTACTGGTTGAAATGGGCGAGTTTCCTCTGAAACTTAGACGGAACAAACTGGGGGTCCATTTTTGGGCTAGAGTGGCGGGGTCGCATGGCCATTTGGCGTCTAAGTGTCTCCTGGACGACTGTTGGGAGTTTGCGAAAAGGCCAGAAAAAGCATGTTTTTTCACCCATAGTGTGAAGGTGGCACAGTGTATGGGGTTGCGGAAAGACTCGGTGGTGGGCCTGGTGTGGCCCCCTATGCCCTCCTGGAGCCTACCTGAGCCAGAAGTCAGCACAGATCTGCTTAGTTTAAGTAAAAGGGCAGCTTGTGAGTGTATTGACAACTACTTAGGCGAGCAGAGTGAGGCCATTCATATCTTCACTGATGGGTCGAAAGAGGGTAGAAGAGCAGGTTTTGGAATGTATGTTGCTAATCCGCTAGTTATGAATAGTGTCCGTCTGTCAGATGATGTATCTGTGTTTTCAGCAGAGTTGGTGGCAATTTTATGGGCTTTGTATTGGCTCCGTGATCTCCCTCCATCACGTTGTATTGTATGTTCAGACTCTTTATCAGCTTTATCAGCTCTCCGGTATAGGACACCTGGAGCTCGGCCAGATTTGGTTTTTGATATTCTGTGCTGCCTTAAACGACTGGAAGATATAGGTTCGGAGGTTCTGTTTGTCTGGGTCCCTGGACATGCTGGAGTTGTGGGAAATGAAAGGGCCGATGCTCTAGCCAAGGCATCCCTTGGTAGAGACACAATAGATGTGTCCTTGGCGTTGGGGATGCAGGAGTGTTTTGGCATCTGTAAGGAGAAAATTGCTGAGGAGTGGCAGACACAATGGGAGAATGAGCGGCGGGGCAGACACTATTTTGCAAGTCAGCCTTCAGTTACTGGCGCTAGGTGCCCTGCAACCTATTGTCGTAGAACTGAAGTTGTTCTAACTAGGCTTAGACTTGGGCACTGCGCCCTGGCGGAGGGTTTGAAATTGGTCGGCAAACACCCTAGTGGGCTTTGTGAGTGTGGAAACGCTGAATCGGTTGCTCATGTGATGTTGACATGCAGCAAATACAGTCGCGAAAGAAGACATCTTTTTGTTCAATTGGCAGACACAGGGTTAGCCGTTTTTTCGCTTAGGTCGATGTTGTTTTCGTTGGAAGGGCAAGTTGGAGAAGCCGTGCTTTTTTATCTGCGCCGCACTGGCCTTTTTTCAAGAATCTAACACAGTTGGATTCTTGAAAATCTAACTGTGGATTTTCTGGAGGCTGGGTGTGGATTGGTCTACCGGTGGAGGGCAGCATTGCGCACTCGAGCGTATAGCCTGCCGGAAACGACTTGAAGAAGAAGAAGTCAGTTAGGTCTGTTTGTTTGAGTTAATTCTCTTTTGTTAAACCTTATCTTGAGTTGAGTTAGTTATTTTGACCTCTTTTATAATTGTTGAACATTTGATATTTTTTTGGGTTCAATAAAAAGACCCCTTTTTTACTTAAAACCTTGTGCCTGTCTATTTGCACTGCTTGGTCCATCACAATACTGTGTCACTACTGGAATATGATTACTAAAAATGAAATGCATTTGACAGCAACAATTTTTAGAATGTTTTTTTAATATTTTTTAATTATTTTTTACTGTAGGTAGATCATGGACCCCACCCAACAGCTGGTGACCATAAGTGAGGCATTATCTATTATGATATTCTACTGTTGATGTGTGATAGAAAAGTTTCAGCAAAAATGAAAGGAAAAGTGTACAAAACCGTGGTGAGACCGGCCATGCTGTTTGATCTAGAGACAATGGCACTAAGGAAAAGACAGGAAGCAGAGATGGAGGTAGCAGAGATGAAGATGCTGATGATCTCTATGGGAGTAACCAGGTTTGGACAGGATCAGAAATGAGTATATCAGGCGAACCGCACCTGTTTGAGGTTTTGGAGATAAAGTCAGAGAGGCCAGACTGAGATGGTTTGGACATATGCAAAGGAGAGAGCGAGAGTACATCGGAAGAAGGATGCTGGGTTTGGAACCACCAGGAAAGAGGCCTAGAGGAAGACCAAAGAGGAGGTTAATGGACGCAGTGAAGGAAGACATGAAGATAGTTGGTGTGACCGAAGAAGAAGAAGCAGATAGGGTTAGATGAAAGAAACTGACTTGCTGTGGTGACCCCTGAAGGGAAATGCCGAAAGAAGAAGAACATTTTAAAATACAAGTCAATAAGTAATTATGTTCCAGTCTAATTATGCTACAATTCTCTTGCCTAACATATTTACCACCACAACTGTATTGTACTGTGACACACACATTGAAGATGACACAGCAACAAAGTTCAGCACAACACAGTTTTTCACTTTCCATCCAGGCTGAACATTTGTGGAAGCAGTTATTCTGAAACTTGGACTCATCTGGGTTCTTAATGGGCAGTGGGTAATTTGATTCTACTGCTTCTCATTACCTAAAGTAACTACATCACAACGATATTACTCACAGCCCATCTTCTGAAATTCTCAGCTGCTTATATCATGTTTACATGAAGCATATTTGTGATTAAGACTAGTTCATTTGAAGTGATCAAGATTACTTTCTGTGATGAGGAGGACTCTGGATCCACAGATGAATGTCACAATGTCCTAACTGTAGTGCAACATTTAGAGGGCCTAATCAGCTCATCTTCCACTTTTGCACAAACTCGACATTTGGTCCTTTTATAAGGAAAAGTCAATGAGGCCTTGTGATGTATGCATACACACCACATGGTTGTGTGGCTGCAGCAATTAAAGACACTAGGGCTGAAACAACTAATCGAATTAATCGACTATAATCGATTATTGAAATAGTTGTCGACTAATGTAGTCATCGATTAATCATTTAGAAAGTTTTTGCTGTCAACTGCACTTAATATTACACAACTTGATTGTTTTTTGTGTATTTTTACTCATGTTAACCTAGGCCATTTTTGTTTGGTACTATACCTCTGAACAAGGTTAAATTTGCAAATCTAAAACTGTTAACAATTTCTTGTTTTTAAATGTGATCCTGGATGGTCAACAGTTTACATTTTATGTTTTTTTAGCCAGTACTATAAAACACATTTTATGGGTGCTTGTGATTTACCTTTACTGTATACAGTAAGTAGATTTATTATTTTATATTTGCTGTGGAACTGGTAATATTCTCCCTCTTTATTTCACAGAAAGATTAACATTTTTACTTATTAGAATGAGCTCAACGTGCTGTTTAAGTGGTTATGAGTTGTGTTTTGCATAACTACGTTCAATAAAATGCCAAAAACTATTATTTATTAAGTTGCCAATGTTATCCGATTAATCGATTAATCAAACCAATAATCGCCAGATTAATCGATCATCAAAATAATCGTTAGTGGCAGCCCTAAAAGACACACACTTTTCTATTGAATATTTACACACAGAGAAGGCACGTTCGGTTATAAACACGGGCAGAATGGTTTTACCTTGATGCTCACACTTCATTGGCCACAGCAATTTCTTATACAACCCTGAAGTTATATGTACACAAAAACCTTATGCACACAAGTACACCCACAAGGACACCAGTGAAGGTTTAGAATGTTGGACAACATTCAGACTGAGATCTCCGTACACAACTTTGAATGTCCGCCAACATATGAAAGGGCACACATTCACAGCGCTAATAAACACGATCGCTCATTTCTACTTGGAAATGACTGTATTTCCTCACTACTTTGTCAACATTTGTTTGTCTCCTTCTCTTCCATCCCTATCTCATTTTCTTTTTCTCCAGCTGTGCATTCCTTCATCTCTGACCCCGTTATTTTCTGGAGCGTCTCAGAAAGGAAAGAAAGTCGGCAGGCAAATTTATGCACAAATAACTCCAATTTTTCTTTTTTATCCAAAATTTTGCTAGATTAAAATGCAAAACATTGTTTGAGAAACAAGCATTTTTTAATTAAGCTAGAAAGTGTGTTGCATAAAATGGTTCAAAATGCGCACAGACTAATTACAAGAAACCTTCAGTAGTATTGCATGCGTAGGTTTACTCGGTCTAATTATTTGAGAAGTGCTATAAGACCACAAAAAAAGATTAAACAAAGGCTGGCAGAAAGAATGAGCAAGTGAATGTCTGAACTGTGCCAAAGTTAAATATATAGCGTAATAATATTAAACTTCATGGTCTGGTAAAGTGAGTGGGAGGGTCATAAAGAGCAGACGAGCATTTATATTGTCAATTGGATAATGAAAATAATTATTTCACATAATAGCAGAGAAAACACTGCACATGTTTGAAAATGTTCACTGCTACAGAGAGATTGTGCTTTCTTCTTCTTCTTCTTACGGCATTTCCCTTCAGGGGTCGCCACAGCAAGTCAGTTTCTTCCATCTAACCCTATCTTCTGCATCCTCTTCGGTCACACCAACTATCTTTGTGTCTTTCTTCATCGTATCCATGAACCTCCTCTTTGGTTTTCCTCTAGTTCTCTTTCCTGGTGGTTCCAAATCCAGCATCCTTCTTTCGATGTACTCTCTCTCTTCTCTGCATATGTCCAAACCATCTCAGTCTTGCCTCTTGAACTTTATCCCCAAAACCTCTAACATGTGCTGTTCCCCTGATGTACTCATTTCTAATCCTGTCCATCCTGGTCACTCCCAGAGAGATCCTCAGCATCTTCATCTCTGCTACCTCCATCTCTGCTTCCTGTCTTTTTCTCAGTGCTACTGTTTCTAGACCAAACAGCAGTCTCACCACGGTTTTCTACACTTTCCCTTTCATTCTAGCTGAAACTCTTCTGTCACACATCACACCTGATACTTTTCTCCACCCGTTCCAGCCTGCCTGAACACCTTTCTTCACCTCTTTTCCACACTCTCCTTTGCTCTAGACTGTTGATCCTAGATACTTAAAATCTTCCATTCAATGCAATTTTTTTTATCAACTTGGGTTTTGGGTGGCACAGTGGCCCCGCAGCAAGAAGATTGGAGTTCAAATCTCAGGCGGGAACAAGGCTTAGAACACTCTGTTATAGGCTCATATTAAGACGGAATTTGTATTGACTTTGCCCAGATTCTTACCTTTGTGATGTTATTTGTCCAGCTCTGTACAGGCTAACTGATGCTAGCATGTCCATCAAGTGTCCTTGAGGACCCTCAAAAACAGTCCATTAAACACAAAAAGACAAACCAAAAGAAGATCAAACCTAAGCTGACTTTCTCTGAATAGTTAATCTGTTCATTGAGTCTTGTTTGTTTATTTTCAATGAGGTGAAGAGCCCAGGATTTTCAATCAAGTCAACACCTCTAGTGTGCGCTCTTAGATTTCAGTTTTGATTTTCTTCATTTTAATTAAGAAGACCTGTGGTTTCAACAAAGTTCTGTGTCAGTTCTTTGCGCTCAAGATTGTTTGTATCAGTGATCAAGCTGACCACTTGAGAACCATAATGTTGAAGATGAAAGCTGAAGACAAAAAAAGGACACGTAACTATCTCACAAACTGAAGCTGGGAGACATTACAAAATCCGATGTGTTGCTCTAGTTTTAAATTACCAGACAAATTAAAGTGTTTCTTTTCAAAGTTCTACTGGAGTTTTTCAGAACAGCCAGAGAATTTTGTAGCAAGATTGCCTCATTGACTAATTTGCATTTTGTAAAGACAATTGATACACAACGCTTTTTTTGGGGGGGTAATTTATTGTAGCTTGTTTATATTGGAATTGCTGCCGGAATTTAGCACAATCACTTAGGAAAAATTTCCATTTGGTTCTCTAAAAACAAATGCTAATTCCAAGTGCTGCAATCATGTGCAACTGAAGTTACAGACGTTAGATTTCCCACCAATTACCGTGCGTATAGCAGTGCCATGCATATCTATTGGCAAGCAGCTTCACTGTGCCAAGCTGGAGAACACTTTAAGACAAATACCATCAGTATAACAATCACAACCCGGCAAAATCGCTGAGCTAAATCTGCAAAGGCAATTTAATGTCTTCATTTCCATTTCGCTCTTTATCACACACACGCATGTACATGTGCACCCACTCGCACATTTGAGCATCTTAAGGTTGCCATTATGCTGTAATAGGGGATTACACAGAAACAGTAAAGAAATAAAGCTGTCAAGGATAATTTATGTACACACGCTGATTATGTACACAAACACAAACAAACAAAACCAGCTGCTAGGAGACATTCTAGTGTACAATATTTTCAGAAATCTAGAGTTATGTAAAATGAATAAGGTAAGGATTTTTCCAGGACACGGTGTCGTAGAAAAAGGGTTTCAATTTTGGGGTAAAAGCAAAGCATTTCTGTATGGGGTTATAACTGGTTGAAAGTACATTACTAATGCCAACAATAAAATGTTTGGCATTAGGTGTAGCTTCATTACGCACTAAAAATGATGTTAATCCAAGTCTACAGAAGCAAAATTATGTAACTGAAATTGTCATCTGGTGTGTTCCTCTAGTTCCTTCGTAGGCAGCTTTAGGTTTGTTTTACAACCACATTTTCCCTTTGGATTAACATAGATTTTTGTTGGCATCCTTCTATCTCCAGAGACAATGGAATCTACACCTGGGTGCTTAGCTGTTGGTGTGGCGGTGGTGGCTGTGGCTAAATAGTCCAATGCAGCTACGACACTTGCTGCAAATGTGTTAGGTACAGAGGTGTCAAGTAACGAAGTAAGACTACTTCGTTACCTTACTCAAGAAGAAAATCTCGTTATCTTTACTTTAACGAAGTAATTATTTTTTTGTCTACTTTTTACTTTTACTCACTACTTTTTTATGCAATTATCTGTACTTTTACTTCGTTCATTTTATAAAAAGTAGTCGCTACTTTCGCCATTTTGTCACCGTTAAAAAGCGACTGTTTGTCGGAGTTTTTTTTTTTTTTTTATGAACCCTGAATGCATCAAACAAAGGAACAGATGAATGATTGGCTGAAAGGTCCAGTCAATCATTACTTTGGGGCGAGTAACTTTTAAAGAGCAGGGACGTCAATTTCCGTGTTTGAGACTCGGGCTCGGAAATCAAAGTGTTTCTGATGCTGCGACATTGAACTTTGATTGAATTATCAATTTAAAAAAAAACAACAGCAAAGAAATGTTTTTTTTTTATTATTATTTTCAGTCTGCAGTTATTGTAAACGTCTTTGCTGAAAATGTTGTAGATGGTATTTTTATAAAAATAACTTTGATCTGTGACGCACTATTTTATCTTTAGAAAAAAAGCTAATTGATCTGATTAATCCATAAATAGTAGTGGATGAAGTATTTGTGCTTAAAAGCATCTAAAATGTTATTGATTACTTTATAAAGACTGACTGAGGAGATTAAAACTACACATCGCTTAGATTTTGTATCATGTAGATGTTTGGGTTAACATTAAAAAAACCTTATATGTACACATATATATGTAGATATGTATATATATAAATTTATATATACCGTCTCCTAAGTCCCGCCCCTACTGTTTTTTTAAAATCTTATTTCCCTGGTTATTTTTTCATTTTTACAGTTCTTAAAATTTTAGAAAAAGAATACAAGGATTTTGCCTCCTGTTTGTTTCCTTCACTCCCACTGCCTTACGAGTGCATGTAAAGGGTGTGATTTTGTCAATGGGTGTGGTTTTACTGGGTGTACGATATTTTTTGTAAAATACGATAATTTTACGTCATTAGTACGATAATCCAGCACCTCCCACCTGGCAACGCTGGTTCCAGGTGTCACGAAGGCTTTATGTGGCACTCCCAACCTTATCAACTTGATAAAGACTATTCAGTATTGCCTCAAAGAACTTTGAAAACTAGCTGTCTTCAAGGCTTGAAAAAGCCTTTTGGTCATTTTTTTTTTTTTTTTTTTTTACATTGAGTGTGTTTGTGTCTTGAAGTTGGTTAAATTAGGTGATGCAGAGTGAAGCTTGGTAACTGAAGGGACCTTACATAATGCCCTGCTTATGTTAATACATTTGATTGTGTTAATTAATCGATTTCCAATAAAGATTATTAAGAAATTAATGTTTCTGATTCATAAAGTTTCATTTATTATTATATTTTCTGCTCCTTAAAGCATGTGATAATGGTTAAAAATATGTTCATACGCTTTTGTTAACAATATTCCTTTTTTTCTGAAAATTACTTTTACTTTTTTTACTTGAAGTAGTTTTAAAATAGGTTACTTTTTACTTTTACTTAAGTAGAAAACTTGAGTTGATACTTCTACTTTTACTAAAGTAGTTTTTTAACTCGGTATTTATACTTCTACTTGAGTAGAAAATGTTGGTACTTTTGACACCTCTGGTTAGGTAGTATGAGTCATGGGGGAGCAGTGGCAGACTGACCTTTTTGCTGTTTCCAGGTCTTTGTGGTCTTGTGCTGGATCTCTCTGTTCTCCTGCTTGATACTGATTTTGACAGTTGCACGCCATCTGTAGCGATCAGAGGTCGCTGACTCAAAATCTGCTGCGTTGAAGTTGCACAACTTCAGATCCCTCTTGCGGGCATGTTTGTACTGCAGGGCAGGTCATCTAGTTGGCTGTGCTCCTGTGGCCAGATCCCCATAGAGGATGTCCTTTGGACATGGTAACTGGCCACTATTTAGTTGTCTCTCAACAATTTCATCCATTGTAAAATAAATATGTTAAAGGTTTTTTTTATTTATTTTAGCTGGTACCTTTGGAACAGTGGTGTAAGCCTGAACTCTCGCCTGAAATTCTGGTCCGAGTGTATTAGTACCTCCAGTTTAGCAGTACTATTGGTTTTAAAATCCCTGTATCATGCTGTGAGATCATTTAAAGTTTCTTCTATGACTTTTGGTTTCGTTTTGAACTTACAACTTGATAGAAATATCTCTTATGTAGAGTTGTATGTCATCAGCGTAATTTTCATCAGATTATTTTGGTTCATTTGATTTAAAAAGGGAGTACAAAAAAGCTGAGGGAGTCTTGATGAAGACTTTTAGTTTACTTCAGTAGTATACCATCATCCACCATCAAGTTCAAACAGAGAGAGTAACATTCTTTGATTTTCTTTTGGACTCTAAAGCCGTCCAGCCTTCTTCACTCAAAGTGAAGCTGTTATGTGATGACGTTTCTGTGTCTAGCAACAATGTGATAGACAGACCTCAGTTTGTTTGGCCGGGGAACATTCTGTCTGATGTGGTCGGTGACACAGGACCACCTTGGGGGACAGTCCTGTCACCATTCCTCTTTACCCTGTACACCTCTGATTTTAAATACATTTCTTACTCATGCCACCTGCAAAAATACACATTCTGATGGTTGGTTGGATGTATCAGAGATTGACGGGTGGAGGAAAACAAGGAGTTGGTGAGCAACTTTTGAGGATTGGGGCAGCAGAATTCTTTTAGATTTTGCCAAAACAAAGAATATAGGATCAATATTAGGAGATTAAAACCTTCATATCCAACAGTCAGTAACCTGAGATAGATATGAAATTTAGAGACTGTCAGCTCCCTACACATGCATGCAGAGTGGTCATCATACGCAGTGCCATCTGAAATTAGTCCAATATGAGGGTAGGTGGCCCATTAAAGCCCTCAAAAGCAAGCGGTGAGAGTGCTGATGAAGAGGTATTGAGTAACACACTCGGTCCTCCAAAAGCAAAAAAGTCTCTTTCAAAAATAAGTGCCGTTGTTTGAGTATCACTATTTAATTTTTCAAAACCTCAAGGTAGAAATAATTTGACCTACAAAACAGTCTTTAAATATTTTAAGAAACTATGTGGCCCAAGGCAGGGACATCAATCTGCAGTTCTCTACAGTCAGTATCCTGAAGATTTCTTTGACTTCTTAAATCTAAATGCCTAATTCAAGTTATTGAGACATATTGGCAAATTTTATTGGCTTTTAATTTCACTTTAATTAAGTCAACTGTGTTGAACCAGAGACCCAGTGAGAAGTTTGAGGGCAGCAGTTTTTGTGGAACTGAGTTTGACACCTCTGGCCTACAGTAATGTTGCACTGGTTAACTTTTTATTTATTGAATTAAATATTTGATTGATGCATAAATATCCAGTGGCGTGGGCGGGGTTACAGAAGCAGCAGGCACTTCTCATTGAGAACAGGCTTAACAATGTGCTTTCCAGAGGTGTCAAGTAACGAAGTAAGTCTACTTCGTTACCTTACTCAAGTAGAAAATCTCGTTATCTTTACTTTAACGAAGTAATTATTTTTTTGTCTACTTTTTACTTTTACTCACTACTTTTTTATGCAATTATCTGTACTTTTACTTCGTTCATTTGATAAAAAGTAGTCGCTACTTTCGCCATTTTGTCACCGTTAAAATGCCGCGACTGTTTGTCGGAGTTTTTTTTTTTTTATGAACCCTGAATGCATCAAACAAAGGAACAGATGAATGATTGGCTGAAAGGTCCAGTCAATCCTTACTTTGGGGCGAGTAGCCCCGCCCACAAACTTTTAAAGAGCAGGGACGTCAATTTCCGTGTTTGAGACTCGGGCTCGGAAATCAAAGTGTTTCTGATGCTGCAACACTGAACTTTGATTGAATTATCAATTTTTTAAAAAAACAACAGCAAAGAAATGTTTTTTATTATTATTATTATTTTCAGTCTGCGGTTATTGTAAGCGTCTTTGCTGAAAATATTGTAGATGGTATTTTTATAAAAACAACTTTGATCTGTGACGCACTATTTTATCTTTAGAAACAAAGCTAATTGAACTGATTCATCCATAAATAGTAGTGGATGAAGTATTTGTGCTTAAAAGCATCCAAAATGTTATTGATTAGTTTATAAAGACTGACTAAGGAGATTAAAACTACACATCGCTCAGATTTTGTATCATGTAGATGTTTGGGTTAACATAAAACAAAAAACCTTATATGTACACATATATGTGTAGATAAGTATTTATGTAAATTTATATACCGTAATTTCACGGGTATTAGGCGCACCGTACGAAAAGGCGCAGCCTCAGTTTTGTGCGCCGTAGCAGGATTTAACACACACATAGGGCGCACCGTACGAAAAGGCGCAGTCTCAGTCACACACCGCTTTACAACAACACACACGCAAGCATGCAAATGTGCGTATTAAAAAAATAGTCCAGTGCTTCTCAAATAGTGGGGCGCGTGTGATCCTGTGGAACACGTTTTTCTTTTTTGCCGTACTAGAATAAAGTGTAACTGTACATCCACTACAGTAGTTGTAGTTTATAGTTTAAATAAGTATTATTATTTTTTTAAATTCAAGTTAATTGATGCACTTTAAATATTTTCTTTTACACACTAAAAAACAATGTTAATAAAGATGTTCTTTTTTTTTTCTTTAATGTTAACGAGGATACAATGTTATATAGAAGTGTACTTAGAACCAGGGGTCCCCAACCTTTTCTGCGCCACGGACCGGTTTAGTGTCTGATTATGTTTTCATGGACCGGTCTACAGGTGATAAGACCAGCCGGAAAAACTGGCTTTTTTAATCAATAATAATACATTTAAACCCACGTTGTCTTCACGAGAAAATTTATTAGCAGCGTCTTTATAACGTGGAAACATTCTCTCTGCTCGAACGCACTCTGGTTGCCTTGGTAACGGTAAACATACCTTCAAAATAAAGACATCACAAAAAGAAAGTGAATAAAAATACTAGTTAGGCCCCTCACACCAGGGGTGGTCCACCTGGTGGTTGGGGACCACTGCTTATAACAATTTCATAGACAAATGATACTAATTATGGTCATGGCGGAGAGTGGGGGAGAGCGGGGGGCGAAATATTTTCTTCTTTCTAGGGGGGGCCCAACAGGATATAATTGAGAAGCACTGCGTTAGTCCAAGCATCTACAATCCATTGACTCGTTTATGCTGAAATTACTCGCGGCGGCTCGATTCCAATGTTCCTCCGCGTAGCTGATTGCCTTCAGCTTAAACTGAGCGTCATAAGCGTGTCTCTTTTCCATTTTCAGGGTTAAAACAGCAATGTTGTGCATACAGAACATACCTTTTTTATACACAATCCACGCTCACACTTCACTCTTTAACGTTCTCATGCTTTTCTTTCAGGTCCGCCTCGCCTCACGGGCACCGCTTTTTTTTTTTAGGTCACACACAAGGCGCACAGCACGAAAGGGCGCACCGCTCATTTTGAAGAAAATTTTAGACTTTTAGGTGCGCCTTATGGCCGTGAAATTACGGTATACCGTCTCCTAGGTCCCGCCCCTACTGGTTTTTTAAAATCTTGTTTCCCTGGTTATTTTTTCATTTTTACAGTTCTTAAAATTTTAGAAAAAGAATCCAAGGATTTTGCGTCCTGTGTGTTTCCTTCACTCCCACTGCCTTACGAGTGCATGTAAAGGGTGTTATTTTGTCAATGGGCGTGGTTTTACTGGGTGTACGATATTTTTTGTGAAATACGATAATTTTACGTCATTAGTACGATAATCCAGCACCTCCCACCTGGCAACGCTGCCCAGGCTGTATGTGGCACTCCCATACTTACTAACTTGTTAAAGACTATTCAGTATTGCCTCAAAGAACTTTGAAAACTAGCTGCCTTCAAGGCTTGAAAAAGCCTTTTGGTCATTTTTTTTTCATTTATTTATTTTTTTTTAACATTGAGTGTGTTTGTGTCTTAAAGTTGGTTAAATTAGGTGATGCAGAGTGAAGCTTGATAGCTGAAGGGACGTTACATAATGCCCTGCTTATGTTAATACATTTGATTGTGTTAATTAATCGATTTCCAATAAAGATTAAGAAATAAATGTTTCTGATTCATAAAGTTTAACACCAAAACACTTTCATTTATTATCATATTTTCTGCTCCTTAAAGCATGTGATAATAGTTTAAAAATATGTTCATACGCTTTTGTTAACAATATTCCTTTTTTTCTGAAAATTACTTTTACTTTTTTTACTTTAAGTAGTTTTAAAATAGGTTACTTTTTACTTTTACTTAAGTAGAAAACTTGAGTTGATACTTCTACTTTTACTAAAGTAGTTTTTTAACTCGGTATTTATACTTCTACTTAAGTAGAAAATGTTGGTACTTTTGACACCTCTGGTGCTTTCACATCACAGATTCCCAGAAATCTCCTAACAAAAGGAAAGGTTGATAAATGGTCATTTTTTTCCAAAAAGAGTCAACTCTTACTTGCTAAAAACAGCAAAGTCGCAGAGTTGACAACATTGACTTCCTGCCCTGCCCTGTCATTTCATTTTCATTTTTTCCTACACATCTGGTGGTTGACTTGGGATCAGTCCGCAATTGACTGCTTGGGCACTCCTGATTTACAATAATCCCATACAATGATATTTCATTCATTTAGAGATAATCATCTTTGTGCAGAACTCATTCACATACAGCACAGTCAAGATTGGACAAAATGTCCAAATATCCACAGTACTAGACACCTTGTCCTTGACACTTAAAATGGATTTGAAAAGCTTACACAGCCCCCTGTTTTGTCAAAACTCCCTGCTTAGCTGTATTTTTCAGATATCTAGATGGTCCAAAAGTCTTGGCATACAGGTGAAGGTAATGATCCTTCACAATTATAATTCATCCACATGCAGGTAAAACAATTATATTCTCACAGCAATTGTCGCCATTCTATGCCACACTACTGGACACATTTTGCATTTTACTTTCAGGAAGACATTGTGCAATACGTACACTATACACACTCGCATATATACATATACATGAGGGAAAACAGATGGCTGAGTGACCCTGAGGTTTTGTCCCAGTGTCAGTTTGCTTGACATCCCAAGCACAGTTGTCACTTAGACTTAGGAGCAGTTCTTGCCTGTCTCACTAAAGACACACACATTCACAGGCACAGAAAGAAAAATATATCATGCACATTTAATGAATGCAGACAAAGATGTGGCTCTGCATGGAGCACAAAATTGTCACTGGCTGTTGTCATTCATTATGCTGCGAAGAAAAGTATCAGGACATGTGGATAAAATGTGCTTACAGAGAATGATCAAGATATCCATCTGCTGCATATGTGTCACTTCCATCCTCACCTTCTCCTGCTATTGACAGTGAAGCTGACTGAAGGAAAAGAGAAAGAAAGAGAAGTAAGTTTACACATGTGAGAGGAACTTGTAGCTGATGCACCTCATAAAAGTGGACCTTGTGCATATGACACGGGAACATTTAAACTCAATGCATATTTAATATGTAATTTGTGGAACATTCACAAAAGGTTTCACAGGTAAAAATAGCCCACATTTTTTAGAAGTTTTCACATGTGACATAGGTTTATATATGGTTAGCTGCATTTAAAAAAAGATGCGATAATAGGGAGGAAAATGTCATTTCCACACTCCACTCTATACGAAGACCTTCATGGGCCACTGTCAGCTGTTAGTGGCTCCACTGTCACTGTGAAATAAATGGCCTGGAATTCTGTACACAAACACAGACCTCATGGAAGAACTCACCATACATGGGGTTTTGTACAGTTAGGTAAAAAAAATAAACCCTACTATTTTATAGAAATTACAAAACTAAGACATTCAACATTATGTGTCAAAAAGCAAGTGTTCATTTAGAACATTATGTAAGAAAGATGGGAAGAAATTTGTTAAAGGAATGAATAAAAATAATTACTTTTATCACTAATTTTATCACTAAGACACTGGTGGCGGTACTTGAGTAAAAAAAAAATGTTTACTTTACTCAAGTAAAATTTGAGACTTGTACTTTTTACTTCAATACATTTTAGAGCAAATATTTGTACTTTTACTCCGCTACTTTTTAAAAGTGTGTTTAGTGTTTTTTGTTACATTTTCGGTCAGGGATTTGAAAAATATACAGTTTTTTTTTAGCGCAACTTGAAGCCGCATCGCCAAAATCAATCTGTAGAGGGAGCAGTTGATCGCTTGTGGTCTCTAAGAGGGAGAAGAAGTAACGATTCGAGGACCAATCAGAATGGAGAGTAAACCCTTTCCGCGGTCATTCACCTCCAAAAAAACTAACATCAAATATTGCACAAATTGAAAAAGAGTCAGAAGATCGTTGTTTGTTGTGTTTACTTTTAAATAAAAAGTTGAGCCATCATTAAATAAATAAATAAATAAATAAATGAATTACTCTATTCATCCCTCACCGGGGAAATTTGTTTGCTGCACTCCTTACACCGCAGTAGGCTGCCCTTCAACGGCGCCAATGGTGGGAGAAGCGGGGGTTAGGTGTCTTCTCCAAGGACCCTAGATGTGCTCTCCGTGGGACGCGAACCATAGTTTTTACACCTTTAACAAAATGACAAATGCTTTTGTACATTTACTTAAGTAGATTTTTTTTATTGGTACTTTTACTTTTACTAATTATTTTTTTTGCCTAATTATCTGTACTTTTACTTAAGTACAAAAAGTGAATAACTTCATCCACTACTGCTGAGACACTTCTTGTTTTTGCTAGGATAAAAATTGGGGTATTTATGAGCATGTTTTGTAAGATCTGTTTTGTAAGAATTGAGAATTTTTTAAAGAACCGTATGTCCTCACTTTTGACTCATGACACTGCATGAGTTATGAACTCTGTAGCCGAGTTCATAACTAGAAAACAAGTCTAGTACAATACTTGACAGCTGTTGGGGACCAAGAAAGTAAGTGTGCTTGTTGTAGTTTTTGAAGTTAGTATATATTGTGACCTTATACATTTCATACTGATACGGCCAAGCCGGATATTTTGGCCTGCACAGCAATATATTTCATTTTCGTTTAAGCATTTTTTGAAAGTTGTACTTTGTAAATGAAACATCTCAATTGGAGATGCCTATGTTTAATTTTTCATCAATAAAGAGCTGAAACAAACCTAATAGAGCATTGGCCTAAAAAGTCAAGTTAGGAACAAAGGCAAATAAAGAAAAACAAAACATTGTGCTAAAAGCGAGCAAAAGAAATCCAATGGAGCACCACAGGCAAGACAAAAACACATTTACACCACATACCGTGCTAGCCAACCTTTCTATGCACTTTCTTTTTGAACACCTGGTGACACACATTAGTGTGAATGTGTTTTATTTTGTATGCCCATCTAATACAAGCACAGCGATCACAGCAGTGGGTGTGATGTGTGTTTTGTTATATGCTGTTCTATTATGTGGTCTGACCAAGAGCTCATTAATGCTGGTTCAATGATTTTAATTTTTTTTCTCTTTTGCAAAAGGTGTCAAATGCTGAAACAAAAAGGTGATACAGGAAAGTAAAGTGAAAAGGTAAAAAGACTGAGATGAAAACTATCTATGTCCACAAAATGATGTGCAAAAATTTATTTTTTTAAGTCAACTGGACCATAATATCTTTTAGCAATTTTTAAAATTAGAAAACAGATAAATCTTTATGTTTAAAATATGGCTTCCTACATAGAGAAGGGGAATAGTTATGTACTGTTTAGCCTGAACACGAACTGTTCCTGCATGCAAAATGTGATGGCCAAAGAAACAACTGTACTGACAGCCATGTGTCATTTTCCAAGAACGAACTAAAAGTTCCAAGCATGACCCTTGAAAGCCACAGGGCAGAGGTTATGCCAGAACAACATTATCTTAGATATAGGTATTAGCCGCCTAAAGGAGAGGGAGCAGAGGACGCCCACAAAGCCATACAACTCTTCCACCCACCGCCGGTACACTCACACATCGGCACGGAGTCAATTTTCATTTTAATACATAAAAAGTGTATTAAAGCCCATCTATCCTCTGCAGGGTGGCTGGGCTCTCACTCAGAGCTAGGATGAGGAGCTCTGCCATCCGGAAGGAACTCGGAGAATAGCCGTTGCTCCTCCGAGTCAAGAGAAGCCAAATGGGGTGGTTAGGGCATCTGGTTAGGATGCCTCTCGAGCGCCTGATGGTGAGTTGTTTCCGGGACGTCCCTGGGAGAAGACCGAGGGGTAGACCCCGGACCTGCTGGAGAGACTGTGTCTCACAGCTGGCTAGGGAACAAGTCGGGATCCTCCTGGGTGAGCTGGAGGATGCAGCTGGGGTGAGAGAAGCCTAGGTTTTCCATCTGATGCTGCTGTCCCCACGATCTGGCCCCAGATAAGTGGAAGACAACAGAACGGAACAAATATACAGCCAGACGCAAGTTAAAGTTGATCTGAAAATGCAAATGGAAAGGTAACAACAGAACCACACAGTGATTCTGAAAGAAGGTTTCTTGATAAGTGGAGAGCATACCACTCCGGGTCTTGTGTGTTTGGATTAAGACGAGCCAACAAGATTGGGTCCATTGAGATTAAGAGTCATCCTTGTAGCAGAGCAAAGGAGCTGGAATTCCAAAGTCATAGAATATCCTCACAGACCCTGGCAAAATGCAGGAAAATGGGCTGGCAGAAAGAGATGTCTCAATAAAGAAGAAGGATTTCTGAAAAAGGCCTCGAGACAAAGGTCAGAGTCAAGTTAAGAACTGGCTCAGAACAGGAAGACAATCAAAAATTTGCTAGAACATTGCTAACTGTGAAAAGCTCGCAGACAATCTGGTGAGGATGACGTACTGAGAGAGAAATGGGTGAGATTGGTTAGAAATGATTGTAAAGAACAAGGCACAGACACAAAATGACCAAATAAGACATGGATCAAGAAACCAGACTGGAAACCCTTAAACCATTGTAACCAACCTAGACATTTAACTCCCACATGCCTCACTACCCACCCATACTAATTTCCCTTGGAAGTAATTTGATCTATTCTAAGAAAGCGTGCAGTAAAAAGTGAAATTATATTGATTGATTAATTGATTTTATGGGTTCTGTAATCCAACTTAAAGCTATTTCAAGTTCTGTACACAGGAAGAGTAGGTGTTTTTTTCGAAGTTGTAATTATTAACAATCAATGAGTAATTTAGTTTTATTGGTTTTGGTTTCACTTTAAATCACAGAAAATAGATACTGAAAGGTTCATGACTGGATTATCCCATTCTAGTTAAATGAAACATGCTGCAGTTAAGCATTGATAAGCTCTAAAGCTGTCCGAGTTACACCAAAAAAGACGTATCACTACTCAGGTTTTTTTTTTTTTTTCCAAGAGGGGGTTGAGTTGCTGTGTGGGATATTCATGTACATGCATCTGACTGGGGCAATACTCTCGGCACAGGAAGGGTTCTAGAATATTAATGAGCATGGACATTAACATTTTAAAACAAAATAAGCTTTAGTTGTGAAGGTGTTTGACAGCCCAAAATAGTCTCATGAAGTTCTCAGACATGACAAGAAGCCGACGACATTCTGCATTTACGTTCAACAACAAATCATTCCAATTTTGCACTCAGCATGTTGACAATTTACTATTTTATAATGTTTTGGGACAAATTGAAGAGAAAACAAGTGGGAGAAAACAGAAATTTGATTTATTTTCATATACAAAATAACAGGAAAGCAATTTTTTTCTTTTATCAAATTTGTAAATGAAGGATTTCTGTTTGTTTTTGAACCCAGTGAAAAAGAAAACCATCAACATGTTTGCCTCCATCTTCTAACCGTGACAACAATGCAACTATAAAAAAATTTAATTAATTTGCGATCAAACCAGGTAAGCTGATGAAGGTGTATATCTACAAGAGTGAGGCATTTCATGATATGGGCCACAAAACTATTTTTAACATAAATCCTAGATATACCTTGTATTGGATAGAATATATGAACATTACCAAATTCCTTGATGGTTTGAAGTCTTACATTTCGAATATGGCCTGATTTATTTGATTTATTGAAAAACTCACAACCCAGTTGTCATATTTAACGTTTCCTCGTTCACACTCCTTCACATCAGTTCTTAGTACATGCAGTCACGTGGTTGGTTGTATAACAACCTTTTGTAATATTTAGACGTTCAAAGATAGATTCAGCTGAGTTTCCAGTAAGCTGTCTTCAGAAACTCAAATTTGTTTTTACGTATTTCATAAACCATGATGGATTAAATTAGCAGTAATGGAAATCAGCCAAGAATCCATGCACACACCCAAACATTTGAAATGCTTCAGTCCCACCAACAGAGAGAAAAACAAACCTGTCCTCACTGATTTACGCACAGATGCACCCACACAAGGCAACAGCTGATGTTGGAAGCCCTCCTCAAAAGCATGTTTCCTGGGGTGATTTGTGCTTGTTTTATAGAGCCATGGTAGCAGATTGGTCTGATATAGTGCTCATTCATCATTGTCTTCCACACACATACACAGTGGACACACATTCAACCAGAAACAAGCCCTCTTTTTAAAAAAAAAAAAATCCTTGCATGCTCTGCAAGATTTGGACTTAATGTTTTTTTCTCTAAAAGCAGGGTAGCATTGCTCAAGGGCATGTCCACATGGCTATTGTTTGCCAAAAGGCTCAATTTTTTTCAATTTGAGTCATTTAGTTAGTGGAAAATGTAGAAAATGGAACTAATTAACAGTTTTAGTCTTTTCCACTGTGAATGCTAAAAGGCTAAACTTATTGTTCCGCCACTCTGACATGGAGAGTTGTTAGAAAAGAAATGCTACATTTTTCCAGTGAAACAAATAGAAACACTCAATATCCAGTATTTCACACATTTTAAGAGAGCTGCTGATTTCCTTCAAATAATTCGGATTATTTTTATTATCACCCTTTCCTCAAATTTAGGTGATCTGAACCCCATTCACAGGATGAAATACAACATTTAGAGTTGACGTTTCTGTCCTCTTACCTCATAAAAATTTCGTAACCTGATTACTGATCACTTATCAGCAAAATCTTGATTTAATTTAGTTATAGATTCAAATTTAGTGGAAATTATTCCAGAAAACTGACATTTCAGGAGACGCACATCAGAATGTTTTGAAGCCTCTGATGTCGTGTCCCTTTTCTTTGAGTCATGTTGAACAAACATCACAATACACAGGAGTGTATAAATTATGTATTTAAATGTGCATTTTTGCATGTTTGTTTTGTTTACTTTCTCTCCATGTCTTTAGGCAGAGTAAAACAACACTTCCGGTCTCACAAATGCACTCACATGCACGGTCATCGGCACTGATGTGCTGTGACAGGTCTGTAATTTTAGCTGTGCCGTCTCTCTGGGTCCCTCTCTCTAACTCTCTTTATTTCTGCTCCTGCCCCTTTGGCTTCTGATTACAGAGTGGTGTGTATCAGGCACTGCCTGCAGCAGTGTCTGCTTGATGGTGTGTCTACATGTGGGTGTGTGTTTGATTTTTTTATAATGTAGTTTTAGTTCCCAGAGTGAGGTCATGAGTCATACTGAGGATAAGACTTTATCAAAAATCCATTTCAAAATCTCTTCTCGATACACACTGGTTCAAACTCTGCACCAGTGAGTTTCTAACAATAAACTCAACGCGCAATTGCAATTGTTCCGTTTCTACAGAAATATTTATTTTCATTACTCATTTTATCTTATATTAAGACATAATGGTTTCCAGGTCATGTTGTTGGAGACATTTTTCTCTGCAGAAGAGAACTTTTTCAATATGTATGCTTGTTGACTTGAAGATTTAAAAAATATTGCAAAAAAAAAAAATGAATTGATAAAGTTCTTCCATATCCCGGTTTCCAGTGGGCTAGTAAGAGCAAGAAGTTGGGGCACGCTTCACTACTCTCATAATGTTTTGTTTTTTTTCACTTTTAGTCATTACATTTAAAATTACACACCTCTAATTAGCAATTAGTGCAGCACCATTCTCATCAATTTACACTTATTCCTGGCTCTTAGTGTCGTACCGACATCTGATCTCAACCGTACTGACCTGTTATCCCATAACATTATCTCATGTTATCCCTTTCCCACCTTCACATCCAACTTGATGAAGCCCATCTGCTACATCAAATTGATTTGAACTGCCACATTTGGATGATGATAGTTGCACATTGCACAGTATGATCTGTATACATAAAACAGATTGCGATATCTTATGTGTAATAATGTCAACGTAAGAAGAACCTGGTTTTGAACCAGAAAATGACTCACTGCCAAAAAAAAGAAAAGAAAAGAAAAGAAACACCCTTCAGTGTGATTCTTCTGATTGCTGTCTTTTATCCTTTCATCTTGGAAATAAGGGTATGACTGAACTTAGGTTTGAATAAATGTAGATGTATATTAATTTAAAAAAGAAAAACAGTTTGTTAACAGTTTTGTTGGGGTTAGCTCCACTTTAGGGGTTAGGCAAACTCAAGTTAGTTTCTAGAAAACCAGTTCTCAGGTCCTTTCTAACAGATTGAAAATCCTTTTCAGATAGAATTTGAAATGTCCAGATGACAACTTGATGGAAGATGGTTTGAGGAGTGCCAATTAACCAGAGGTGTCAAGTAACGAAGTAAGACTACTTCGTTACCTTACTCAAGTAGAAAATCTCGTTATCTTTACTTTAACGAAGTAATTATTTTTTTGTCTACTTTTTACTTTTACTCACTACTTTTTTATGCAATTATCTGTACTTTTACTTCGTTAATTTTATCAAAAGTAGTCGCTACTTTCTCCATTTTGTCACCGTTATAAAGCCGCGACTGTTTGTCGGAATTTATTTTTTTTTTTATGAACCCTGAATGCATCAAACAAAGGAACAGATGATGATTGGCTGAAAGGTCCAGTCAATCATTACTTTGGGGCGAGCAGCACCGCCCACAAACTTTTAAAGAGCAAGGACGTCAATTTCCGTGTTTGAGACTTGTTGCGGGCTCGGAAATCAAAGTGTTTCTGATGCTGCAACACTGAACTTTGAATGAATTATCAGTTTTTTTTAAAAAAAAAAAACAACAGCAAAGAAATGTTTTATTATTATTATTATTTTCAGTCTTAGGTTATTGTAAACGTCTTTGCTGAAAATGTTGTAGATGGTATTTTTATAAAAATAACTTTGACCTGTGATGCACTATTTTATCTTCAAACAAAGCTGATTGAACCGATTAATCCATAAATAGTAGTGGATGAAGTATTTGTGCTTAAAAGCATCCAAAATGTTATTGATTAGTTTATAAAGACTGACTGAGGAGATTAAAACTACACATCGCTTAGATTTTGTATCATGTAGATGTTTGGGTTAACATTAAAAAAACTTTATATGTACACATATATATGTAGATATGTATATATATAAATTTATATATACCGTCTCCTAAGTCCCGCCCCTACTGGTTTCTTTCTGGGTTTCTTAAAATCTTATTTCCCTGGTTATTTTTTTATTTTTACAGTTCTTAAAATTTTAGAAAAAGAATCCAAGGATTTTGCCTCCTGTGTGTTTCCTTCACTCCCACTGCCTTAGGAGTGCATGTAAAGGGTGTTATTTTGTCAATGGGCGTGGTTTTACTGGGTGTACGATATTTTTTGTAAAATACGATAATTTTACGTCATTAGTACGATAATCCAGCATCTCCCACCTGGCAACGCTGGTTCCATGCGCTGGTTCCATTATTAAGAAATAAATGTTTCTGATTCATAAAGTTTCACCAAAACACTTTCATTTATTATCACATTTTCTGCTCTTTAAAGCATGTGATAATAGTTAAAAAATATGTTTATACGCTTTTGTTAACAATATTCCTTTTTTTCTGAAAATTACTTTTACTTTTTTTACTTTAAGTAGTTTTAAAATAGGTTACTTTTTACTTTTACTTAAGTAGAAAACTTGAGTTGATACTTCTACTTTTACTAAAGTAGTTTTTTAACTCGGTATTTATACTTCTACTTGAGTAGGAAATGTTGGTACTTTTGACACCTCTGCAATTAACATGGCTTCTGTCTTACTGCTGTTCAGCTGGAGAAAGATTTAGCTCATCCATGTCTTTACCTCCCCCCAGGCAGAAACAGCTACAGTAGGCCTGGAGACCATTTTTAAATACAGCTGAGTGTCATCTGCGTAACATGAAAGTGAAATGTTGTATTTCAAGATTATATGTCCAAGTGAAAGGACAGAGCTTTGAGGAACTCCACAGCTGTCTTTTTTGGACTTAGGTATGCAGTCCCAAGAACCACAATCTGATGTCCTGTTTGTGATGCATGAATGAAACCAGTTAAACATGTCCCTTGAGGGTCCAACAGTCCAGAGATGGTCTAATCAATGCATTGTAGGATGAGATAAAACACTTAAAAATAAAAGTCATTTGCCTATAAAATAATCAAATTCCTTTATATTGGTTGTTATGTGTCAACCACATGGACTTTGTGGCTGACACAACAAAAATAAATACAGATTTCGTTTGGACTGCTGCACAAAAATGGCTACAGAGTCTGAAACCCACAAGACAACTCAAGTTGGTATTTGTCAGAAAAGTAATAGAATAACAATTTTAAAAATTAAAGAGCTGTAGTTTTATTCAAGTTGTGTAAAGCTTCAGTTTCTGTCTTCTAGTGTTTTTCTGTGTCCTACGTTTCTTATCACAGGAACTGCTCTTCTTGCCATGGGAGTAAGTGTGCAGAGCAGCAGAGCCAGTTGCAAGACAACTGAAAAGATATCTTGGAAATATCTATTTTTTCCAGCTTTCAGACTTGGATACAGGATAGATCTGTCAAACTGTCAAAGGAAAGCTGTGGTATTACTTTTACTGAGGAAGGGGAGATGAGCAGCAGCTAAGAGGGTATGGGTTCATAATATCCTCCCAGCAAGACAGAAGTTCAGAGAGTATTGGCTCATCCGTGAGATGCACCTGAACAGTGACCGCTCCCAGGTTTACTTTGGGCTGAATAGGGATATTTGAGATGGGTAATTTGACAGCCTGCTGGAGATTCACATAGACATGAAAATAAGGACCAACTTTAGCCAGCTATTATTCTTCACGATGTCTGTGGAATTTTCTGGGATAAGGAATTTGTTGAGATCAGCCAAATCGGTGTAATCTCAAAGAGAATCGGCTTTAAATACTATTTGTTATAACTTGAGTGTAGATCTTAAGGCACAATGAACATTTCCCAAAACTTAATACAACACATAGGATTTGGATGTGTTCATCATTTTCTACACAAACCCCTTAAGAATGTTTGCTATAATTGCACGTATTCTTTACTTAGTCATCCCTTTTAACATATGATCAATATTCCTGTTTTAAAAAGCAGTAACCTATCTTTTGCTGAAGAAACGAAATTGTAATTATCTGCAGAATGTTTTGGTCAATAATTATTTCAGTGAAAACATCATAAACTAATTTTTCTACTAAGAAAACAGAAAACAGCGGCATAAATTTGTTGGTTTTCGCAAACCTCAAATGTAATTTTCAATTATTAAACTACAGAACCTTTCTGGCTTTGATGGTCGGCTTTGCTCTTTTGTGAGTGCGCGGCAGGAACATAAGAAAGCAGCAACAAGTAATGAAAGTGGTGTTTCTTGTTAAAATCCTGTCTCCCCAGGTTATAAGGTATATTTGTATAGCAGTCTATGTGTATGTAAGGCCACGTCGTCGTCTGGGTGTCACTAAATAATGACTCTGTCTGAGCCGTGTGCCTTGCGGGGCTTTCCTGTCTTCCCACCAATACTCTAAAACACACTCATACTCACAATGTGTCTTGGCTAGCCATGGCCGGCTGATTCGTAAATGTCAGATGACTTCACTACTTCTCTACTAGAGCAATTTTTATTTAAAAGTGGCTCTTCACTGTCTTTTATTTGTAAATTGAGAAGAAAGGAGGTCTGATCAGTGCTTAGCGGAATTATGCTTGTTGGTGTGGCTGAGGAATGGTATGAAATAAAGTTCTAGCATTCTGACACAATTATTTAACTGAATTGAAAGAGGTAATGATTTCAAACCCATGTTTAATTCTTTAAAGGGCAAAAATGTCTTGTTCCCATCAAAAATCAAAGTTCCAAGTCAATTCAATCAGCCGCAGATCAAAATTACTACAAGTATTATACTTCGCGCTTCTTTTCAAGAAATGGCATCGCATACTGCACTGTGCCCACACACACTACTCAGCGAATCAGAATATTGAATATTGGTGAAGTGAGCATGGATCAAGGGGGAAAAAAGCTAATAAAGCAATTGAGAGCATTCTTACTGAATAAGAATGTCTAAACGAACCATTTTGGTTTTTACCATTTCAACAAACACCAAAATTGACGAACAGACGATGTAAACAATGCCACGTGTTACCGGGGACAACTAAGAACTCAGATAACGTTCATAAAATTGCTGTTAAAACAGTTGTTCAAATACTTTCACAGGAGGCATTTCCAACAATACATTCTTATAACAGCACCAGAGCTCAAGAAATAGAGTCATTCCTTAGAATACATCTACGTACTTCAGAATCAGAATGCTTTTATTGCCATGCTCAATGAAGTGGATCAGAGACTATGAACTTGCTGTGGTACTAATGTGCAAAAAAAAATTAAAAAATTATTTAAAAAATTATAAATAAAAAAATAAATGAAAATAATTTTAACAAAACTAAGAGTGCTCAGAAAGAAAAAGAAAAGAAGTGCAATGGCGTAGAAAATAATGGAAAATAATAAAGAGCGAATTGACTAAGTGATGAGCAGGTTATAAAGTATTCATTAGTTCAAAGGCAGAAGGGAAGAAGCTGTTTTTGTGGCGGGATGTTCTGGTCCGAATGGACCGGAACGTCCTGCCCGAGGAGAGTCGCTCAAAAAGTCCATGTCCAAGGTGGGAAGGGTCAGCTTCTCTCCAACTTGCACGCCCCCGAGTCCTAGAGACGTACAGGTCATAGAGAGATGGAAGGCTGCAGCCAATCACCATCTCCACAGAGCGCACAATGCGCTGCAGTCTATGTTTGTCCGTGGCTGTGGCTCCAGCGTACCACACGGTGATGGAGGAGGTGAGGATGGACTCAATGATGGCTGTGTAAACTGCACCAACATCTGGGCGGGCAGCTTGGCTTTCTTCAGCTGCTGCAGAAATCCTCATCCTCATCCTCTGCTGCGCCTTTTTTTGACCAGGAAGCTAATCAACGGCTCCCACTTTAGGTCCTGTGTGATGGTAGTGCCGAGGATGCGGAAAGAGTCTACAGTAGTGATGGGTGATGGCTTCAATTTATGTGTGCTTTTGATGCTTTGGATTTGAAAGGTTTTGTTTTTATAAATTGCTTCAAGAGGATATTTTACATTTGAATAAGCACTAGAACTTGTGGTACATTCCAACCGAGCCAGCGTCCGGTGTCAAAAGTGTCCAAAGTCAATGGACACATTCATTGACATTGGAAATCTCTGTCTTCAAGAGTCACAAATTTGCGACCTGATTTTGAGTGTAGCACGACACGTTAATCCTGTATTGGGTAAGGTCAGAAAATTCAATCTTTGTAGGCTCAAATGTGTGGTGACAACCAATTATAGACTACACTAATGTAACATAGTGACATGCAGTACTTGGAAAAAGTTAGGCTGTTTAAAAAGTAAGGCATGATGAAACACTGACTGTAAAAAGCTTCTTGTGAAAGTTTGAATTACCACGATGCAGAAGCAAATCCTGCATTTGAAGCTAGATGTGGAGAAGAATCTGTTTTCAGAGATTAGAAAGTATTGATTTGTTTAGCTTTGTATAAAAGGAACATCTGTCTATGCAGGAATGTTTTGCACTGAAAAAAAGGGAAGTTGTATTTTCGCAGCAAGAAGATATTGTTACATGTCAGTCTTGTTTTGTCAGAGGCACCTTGGGTCTTCACAGCATCACACCAGAGGACAAGACCAGTGTAAAACTGACAAATGAACCTTTCCCCATCTCCCTGGACACATACCCTCCCCTCCCTGCCCCCCCTACACACACACACACATAGGCTAAGACAGTCAGCAACCTGATGGAAAACTAGCCCGAGCTAACCAGCTGGAAAAGTGACCCTCTGGTTAATGACGTGACAGAGAAAACGAGAGGGTGTGAGAAAGATAGATGGACAGAATTCCAGTGTGCAAAAGTTACACAGAGAAAAAGAATGGAGTTGCTCAAAAAGAGATTACTTTTATATTGCATAAAAAATTGTGGGAAATTAGTAAACAAGGTCTGGAGAAGGTTACGTGAGATCAGTAAGTGTCTTCTCCCGTGTCCTTGGATGGACACCTAACCCCGCATTTCTCCTTACAGAGGCGCCATTACAGGTGGCAGTCTGCTGTGGTGTAGTGCAGCACACGAATGTCCCGATCAGGGATTAATAAAGTATATTTTAAAAAAGAACAAAAAATTGTGGCTTCTTTGATTGTCCAATCTAATTTTGGGGCGAACCAAAACCAGGTGGGGATGTCATTTAACGTAACACAATAACCAAATTTCACTGGAAGTCCAGGAAACAAGACGGTCTGAGGTGGAGGGTTAGTATATCAAAGTTCCTTCCAGGATCAAACTGATTGACTGGCCAATGCCTAACCAGTCACTGATAATGATAACCTCAAAAAATACCACAGAATACGGCATTAGTTTATATTCAGACTCTGAAATACAACAACATAATACTGAGATGGCGTATCAATAATCTGTCTTTTACATGCAAATTAAACTCTACCAGGTTATTACAGCTTTTATTTTCTTAATGATGATTAAAAAGTCTTCGCTTTGACTGCGCCACTTTTCTCCCCCGACCTAGTGGGGATGACGTGGTCATGGTCACGTCATGGTCCTGCATGCAAAAAACTGAGAGAAACACTGGGTAAAGTAAAGAAAGGTTAAACATTTGTCTGGTCAGCACTGCACTTGCCATTAAATATCTCTTCCTTTCACCTTGGAACACTGGACACACACCCCCACACATACTTAAAAAGGCTACAGTTGTCAGGTGAAGCTAAAGGTCTCGAAATATCTCTCTTAGTGAATCAGTCACACAGCTACAAAAACTGGAATCATCATATATTAAAGTCGAATCCAATCAGTGATAGTGGAAAAGCTACCTTTTAATTCCTACTTTCTTTCACCAAGGACACTCAACAAGGTTACATAGTTATAGTATTTAGACATTTTTCATGAAAGCATGTCATTTTTATGTCATTTTCATTCTATGGTGACCAGCAGTGGGTGGTGACCAAAAGAATGAGATCACGGATACAAGCAGATAAAATGAGCTTCCTCCACAGGGTGGCTGGGCTCTCCTAGAGCGGGGAGCTCTACCATCCAGGAGGAGCTCGGAGTAGAGCCGTTCGGGTCGAGAGAGGCCAAATGGGATGGTTAGGGTATCTGGTCAGGATGCTTCCTGAATGCCTCATAGTGAAGTGTTTTGGGAATGTCCCTCCGGGAGGAGACCCAGAGGCAGACCCCAGGGAGTTGGAGAGACTATGTTCCACAGCTGGCTGGGGAACATATCAGGATCCTCCCAGGTGAGCTGGAGGATGCAGCCAGGGTAAGAGAAGCCTGGGCTTGCCGTCTGAAGCTGTTGCCCACACGACTCAGCTCCTGATCAGAGGAACACAACGAAACAAAACGTCATTTTAGATATTTTGTCATGTGTGTTTGAACCATTTAATAAGGACATTTACAGCAAGCATCCGTTTCTGAGAATCTCTGCCTGATTGTAAGCAAGTGCATTTGCCCGTTAAATAGTTCATAACATTATGCCTATAAATGGAACACTGTTCTTTTCATGCTTGGCTTTTTCTACAAATAAAAAACAAGATGTGAGGTGGTTATTATTGAAGCCAGCAAATTAAATGTCATCCAACAAAAGATAATTTTCAAGTTTTTTAAATGTGACTGTACATGTTCTCTTTCCGAGTATATTTATATATCACTATAGGAACTAAAATAAATCCTAACGCAGGTTGCACGCAGTTTATTGTGGATAATGACAGGCAATGCATTTGTTAAGTCACTCCTTCTACCAGGCTATAATCATATTGTCTCGATTGAGAAAATTTCACTTTTAAAATTGAATTAACATTTTTTTTCTTGACTAGTTTAAAAGGATTGGAGTAGGGTATTTGTGATCCCTCATCAGTTCATTGTGGTGAAAGAGAAAGCTGAGACAAAAAGCTCTTGATTTACCAGTCAATCTACACCACAGCCCTCTCCTGTGGACACCAACTGTAGGCAGTGACCGAAATATTCCGAATATAAGTGACGATTCCTTGCTGGTGAGGTTTTATGGGCACATCTCACTTGTAGGAGATCCAGAGGTACTGTAGATCAATGACTCATTGTTGGGACTATGTTTTAACTATTTGCCAGGGATCCTCCTGAATAAGCGAGACAATGTGGTCGTGGTAAGGTTGTTTACTCCGCAATAAGTGCACGGATAAAACAGAAGGCAATGGCACAGTACATTAAATATTCAATCAAATAAAAATACCAATGGCTTTGATTAAAATCAATCAATATTTTAGCCTCACACCCAGATCTGTTCACTCACTTAAAACAGCCATCAAAATTCAAAATTTTTGTTTATTGGTAAACGAGAATTGAAACAGAAAAAAAAAAATCTTCGTGTCAAACGTAAAGAAAGAAAGCCATGTGCTCCTAAGTGCAACACATGTAAAACCGCTCACATCCCTGTGGGAAACTTTTCTTAGATTTTCCCAGGAGACACATTCACTGCAGTTTTCTTTTGCAGCGAAGCCACCAGGGTATCACTGCTCCACCGTAACATCCATTTGCAACAATTCAGTTTCGTTCCAATAAACTCTTTGAAAATAAATGCTTTATTCTCGAATAATCTAGCATTTCCAGCTTTTATTTGAGTAAATAAAAAGAATGTGAACACACACAACAAGAAACAAGCATTTTTATGATCTGTTTGCTAACTCTGAGCAGCCATTTGGCTTGCAACGTTCATTAAGACGACTGCCTCTGAATTATGTTTGGATATTACTTTCCGTGTGAGCCAATAGATTATCACAAGCTCTACTTGTGTATTTATTGCTGCATTTGCTGCGTGAGGTATCAGGGTTCATCTCAACTCATTGCATCTGAAATTGAAAATGTAGGCGACTGACAGATATGCACTGAAAAGAGACTAAAAAATGAAAGGCGGCAGACATATAGAGTGTTTTTTTTTTTTAAACAGTGAAATGATATCAGCAGTGGAAAATACTCTAAGAAAAAAATGAAAGGATAAGCCAAATAAGTTCCATTTAACTCGAGACCTTGCGCAAACTTTCTTTTTTATTGTCTCTAATTCTATCAGCTCCTCTCTTCACCTCATTTGCTTTTCTAACTCCCCCATCAGAGCTTCTTAAAATGAGGCAAGGAACGAAGGAGACGAGGCAACACTGAACAGAAAGAGCTCAGGGCAGATGGGAAGGAGGGAACAAGAAAAGGGAAGGACAATTTACCCAACACCGTATCTTCATTTTGGGAGCAGGACAGTGAGTATTAATAGGAGGTCACTTTGACGGCAGTTTGTGCCAAGCGCACACCTAAATGCTATTCTTATACCTATATCCTGCAGCAGACGTGGGTTATGTTGGAAGCTGTGTGCGTCAAGTGACCTAGTTGGTGAAAAGTAGGCTATAAAGAAAGGAGAACACATATTAACTCACACAAGACCTGACGTAGGCAGTTTGGTTAGCTTTTTTTCGAGCACCAAATGAGCATCATTGGTTGGAAAAGTTTCATTTAGGTTATTTGTCTTCTTTTCTTAAGATAACAATAGCATCGTCTGGAAAGATCTTAAACTTCCAGCGATGTTTAACATCTTTTGACTGTCAGCGTAGTTTAATGAGGCTGCTTGTGAAGCTGTGTGACTAAAGTTTAAACTGAGAGGAATTTTGGATTCATACTGTTGAGTTTCACATGAATAAAATGAGTTCAGATGTGATCAAAATCATTCATTCGTCTTCTGAACTGCTTAACCCTAACAGGACCACAGGGGCTGCTGACGCCTGTGTCTCTTGATTGAAGGTGAGAGGCAGGGTACACCCCAAACAAGTTGCCAGTCTATTGCAGGGCCACATCCACACATTCATTCCTAGGGGCAAGTTTGTAGCAGCCAATTAATCTAACCAGCATATTTTTTAGGGTGGGAGGAAACCAGAACACCTGGAGGAAATCCACGCATGCATGGGGAGAACATGCCAACTCTACACAGAAAGACGGGTGTTCCAAGCCTCATCCCCACCTGAGATTCGAGCCCCAATCTTCTTACTGTGATGCTACTGGGCTATCCACTGCACCACCATGGAGCCCATGTGGTAAAATTATACTCAGTAATCATTCAAATTTATAAAGTCTAAATTCTTCCCACATTGTTTCAGGCTTTTGTCCTGCATCTCGTCTCACTGTCTACCTGTCAAGAAGCTTAGGTCCATGTGTCTCACCCAAATGGCCTGCCGTTGATTTGTCGGTGTTGGAGCGCACAAGGCTGCTCTACGTTTGCCTTTCGGGCTGCCAGTTCATCTGTCCAGATCACCATCTCTGTCTTTCACTGTTGCAGTCTTCCAGAAAAAAAAAAAAAAATCACACTGGGTCACTAGCTCCTCTACACACACACATAGCTACATACAAAGATTCACACAAAATTTCTATTCAGTCAACTTGGACATCCAACCTTGAAAAAGCCCTTTAAGTGTGACCACACACCAGTATTACAGCTCTGCTGGGACTTTGAGAACATTTTCCTTTCCTTTCTTCACACACACACACACACACACACACACATGCACTCATGCAGGTAGGGAGTCTTTGCTTCTTTAATGCAGTGATTCCATCTTACAGGTAGCAGTACAAAGTGTCATCTAGTGGTAAAACCTGATACTGCATTTTTCTGCTCTTTTAGACTCAATCCCATAAACAATCATTTTTAGGAGATTTTGAAGCATTCGTTTGCCCTTAAATCAAATTCCTGTTTTACCTACATGTGAATTGATCAAGAATTACTTGCTTCTGGCATTAGCTTTAAGAATCCCACTCACCTAGGAAGGCGTTATTTCAGAACTTTTTGTACTCTAGTACAGTTTGTACTTTTAGAAGTCATACTATTTTCTTTTCTCATAAATGATAATAAAATTCAAATGCTATACGTTGTCATTAGTTACGAGAGACTTTAGAAATACAAAGTTTTCAGAGAGTAAGAGTTTAATCTAATTTAGTTTTAAAATTTTGCATTATTAAGCGTAAGACTGTTAATTTATTTCATTTTTATGTTTGACCGTCACCTCCCAGCTTTATATTAACCGACTACTCTGTAGCCCGCTAGCATGTTTCTCTCTATTCACCAAGGTAACTGAGCTGCCGATGCACTTGTTCATCTGGGTCACTGTACCCTTGCTGCAGATTGGATAAAAACCTTGGGTCCTCTATCTGAATGTCATATTTTTGTTCATGTGGACTTTTTTTTATTAAATGATTACATCCAGAGCAAATATAACATGTTAAAGTGTCTTCAGGCAGGAGGAGAAAAAAACACCCTGTGGGCCAAAATGTGTTGAGCAACACCAAACAGAGCCTCTTACAAAGGTTCTGTTTATATTACTTGAAGATAGAACTAAGAAGACGATACAGATTCAGAAGAGAACAAAATACAAACAACCGATGGATGTGAGCTGACTTTTTACAAACATTATATGTTCTGCTTTCTGATTCCAGTCCACAACAGACTTCTGTCACTAAGAAGCTCAAAGGAAGAATTTACCCTGAGGGCATTCAGCCACACGATTCAGTCAGAGATGGTTCACTGGCAGAATACCAGATGTCACAAAGACAACTTTTTAAATTCAAATTAAATCTTTCTCATTCATAGAAATGAAGAATTTATTTGAAAATATTTTTGCATTGGGTGGAATGCCCCTGTAGGTTAGGGACGGGTCCGACCCCAAGTGGAGAAGTTTAAGTATCTCTGGGTGTGGTTCACAAGTGGTGGAAGGACGGAGCGGAGATTGCCAGAATGATCAGTGCGGTGTCCGCAATAATTAGGATGCAACATCAGTATGTTGTGGTAAAGAAAGAGCTGAGCCAAAAAAACAAAGCTCTCAATTTACAAATCGATCTACGTCCCCACCCTCATCTATGAAAAAACAAGATCACAAATACAAGCAGCCGAAATGAGTTTCCTCCACAGGGTGGCTGGGCTCTCGCTCAGAAATGGTCGGATGTGTTCTGCCATCCTGGAGGAGCTCAGGGAGAGCCGTTGCTACTCCGAGTTGGAAGAAGTCAAATTGGGTAGTTCAGGCATCTGGTTAGGATGCTTCGTGAGCACCTCGGTAGTGAGGTGTTTCGGGTATTTCCCACCAGGAGGAGACCCAGAGCTAGGCCCCGGACCTGCTAGAGAGAATAAGTCTCACAGCTGGACAGCCATCGCCTCGGGATCCTCTGGGGAGAGCTGGAGCATGCAGCCGGGGTGAAAGAAGCGTCTGAGGGTGTTTTCCCAACGACCCGGCTCCAGATAAGTGGAAGACAATGTAACGGATAAGCCCTCATTTGATCCCATGCTTAGTTTGGAACTGACTGTAAGTGAGAGCATATGCAATTGGTTGATTGCGCATGTAATTGCTTCTAAAGGACTTCTGACTCTGCACCTTTTAGACTAGACTCTGGCAGCCTCTGTGATACAGTGATGAACATAATGGTTACTGAGATAAAATTTTTAAAAACAGGTCAGACAATAAACAAATATGTTTTTCAAGCTCTTCAATTTGCTTTGTCAAAGTCCAAATAAAAGAAAAAGAAGTCAGACAAAAGTGTCAAGTTGTTACCCTGGTTACACCTCAAACTGCTCTGGTTGTAAAATCATCAACTGATGAATGTAAATGTGCAGGGATCATCTGATTTTCACTCATAAGAGATAAAGTCAGATGGATGGTTGTTTCGTTTGATTATTCAAAGAATGAACTACCATTGCAAATGTTGATGTTCATGACAACAGCTTTTCACAGTGTCATTTAACACTTTTTCTGCTTTAAAGGTGGATGTTAAGTTCTCTGTGATGAGTGATTACATTTCTTGTAGTTTACTCACTGATACACCTCAAAATCCAAGCAACCTCAAAGAGAGTGGTTATGATGAATAGAGGACATTTTCTCTCCAAATTTACAGCAATTTCCTCTGCTAGAAAAAGATGTCCATTCTCTAAAGAAAGCCTATCTTCATATTTAAATTCTTCCTGGACCCCTGCCTTTGATTCTTAAATAGCACAGTGTAAAAAAGTGGAACTATTTTGTAAAACTTAGCACAATTTTTATGTAAATATTTGTTTCATCGTCTGAACCACTTATCCCCAATGGGGTCCCATGGGGCCGTGAAGCCTATCCTGGCTGATTTCAAGTGAGTTACGTAAATATTATTAATGCAATAATTACATGTCCAGCTAAATGGAAAATTAGAAAGCCATTATTGCTGCTTTTAAGAATTTTTTTTCTTACTTGTTATTTTACTGGTGAACCAGTGAAGAAGAAAACCTGCTGGAGGTGCAATACAATCACCTTTTTTCTACTCAGTTTCCAAAAATACATGACATTAAACACTAACTTATTCAGTTCGTAATCATATTGCATTTTGTCGTTGAACAATATTTTAACAAATTAAACACACAATGACTAAATTTGATCATAACACAAAGTAAATTTGTCTTGTTTTACTCCATTAATTATAATAGGGATTTCTTTTTGTTATCGTCACATGTTTTAACATCTTAGCTTCAGATTCAATTTACTGTGTAAAGCTCATTGGGTTGACTGTGTTGCTATATTGGATTTTACAAATAAAATTGACTTAATTGGTAAAATATTTGCACTGAGGAAAAGATAGGAGGTAGATGAAGAGGAAGCACAGATGAAGATCCTGAGGTTGTCTTTGGGAGTGGCTGAAATGGGAGTGAAGAATGAGGATTTCAGAGTAACAGCACTTGACAGCTGCTCCACCCTCGCTGTGTGAAGGAGAGATCCAGGAGGTCTTTCCTTCCTTCTGCTGAGAGACTCCACAATGAGCAATTTTAACCATGTGCTCTTTTTGCTATTTCTCACCAGAACTGTGCAGTAGCTCACTCACTTTGAATGCATGTTTTTGTCCTTTGTCTATTTTGCCATTTTTGTTTTTGTTTTGTTTGTGCAAACTTGTCGTGACCTTTTTTTCTTCCTGTGCCTATACTGTTGCATACTGCAATTTCCCCATTGTGGGACAAATAAAGGTTTTCTTGATTCTTGTTGGAGCACATGCAAAAGGTTGTGGAGATAAAGTCAGAGAGGCCAGACAGAGATGGTTCAGACATGTCCAGACGGGACGGGGAGGAAATATTTCTGCAGAAGGATGTTGAGAACTTTAAAGCAGGAGGTAGTTGAACGTCAAGGTAGTTGGAGAGAGGACTCAGAAGATAGGGTTAGATTCAGAAATTAAATTTGCACTGGCGCCCTTTGAAGGGAGACACGGAAAGAACAAAAGATAAAGCCGAGACAAATCAGACAATTGATTGTACAACTTTTCTCTTCAAAACATCCGAACCTAAAACCAATCTGTGAATGAATTGATTTTCAAACTAACCAGTTACGTGTAATCACATGAGTTTAAATCTCACCTCAATGAAAACACTCTGTGACGAAATGGCTGGAAAATAAAATTATTACGTTTGTCGAAACTCCAATGCAAACATAGTGAAATAATCCTGGATGTTGTCAAGTGATGGACATGGAGTAATAACACAAGAAACGCACACAACAGCTGCATTTCACGGCAGCCAGAAACAGAACGACCTCTGGTGACAAAAGCCTCAGCAGGGATAAGAACCTTAATGAACCGCATCGAAAAGTAATGAATATCGATTTGTTGGCAAGTATGGTTGCAGCAGCTGCACACCAACGTCCAAGTCACAAAGCTGCAAACAGTATACTGTGTTGCTCAAGGACACTTAACCAAAGCAGATGTTTGCTCTCATGGGAGAAACTCAGACCAAAAGAGCCCGCAGGGTGAAAACACTCCACCCTGCTCTCTGACAGGATAAAGAAAATGGCCGCCTCTAGCAAAAAGAGACAAAAATATTCAGCTGCTGGTCAGAGATACAAATTACTTTGTACTTGTAAGGTTCAAGAGTGCAGCCTCTGACCACTTTAGTTTGTTTTTAGACGAGTGTGTTGTTTCTTTAACTTATGAGCCCACTGGTGGGTGATTTTTTATTAGAAAAGAATCAGTTGTACATTAAGGATGTCAGATGATGTCATTTTCATGGATATTATACATTTATTTTTATTTTTTATGAGAAAATTATGAGTTTAACTACTTATAAAGATGACAAGTTTCATTTTGTTTCATCTTCTGATCTGAACTGCTTATACCCATTAGGGTTGGAGGGAGTGTGGGGGGCGGAGCCTATCCTGCCTGAGTTCAAGCAGGACGCAGGGTACACCACAAACAGGTCACTTGCCTGTTTCAGGGTTACACACACAATATCAGTCATTTTAGAATGAGTATAATATTCATCTTAATGCAAAATCAGCACAGCAAAAAATCTCAAAGAGCAAAAAAAAGAAAAAAAAAACAACTTATGTTGTATTTCTATCATTCAAAATGACAGTTAATAAAGATATTTTGACAGTAAAGTTAAGTCTGCTGTAACATTAGTGCTCAAAAAACTCACTTCTGAGTTATGTTCTGAGCCTAATTAAATGAAACATCTGTGATGAAAGGATAACCCAGGTGTCATGATACAGCACACTAAAATCCAGCTGCATTACACACCGATTAAGAGGTGGCTAAATATGGTTGCATGCGTCGGATAGATTTGATATGCTCGATAGTTGCTGCAAGTGACTGGAGTTCCAATTGTATGAATCTGAAAATTAAGCTTCTTTGATATTTTTTTCCAAAAGATAAAAAAAAGTATCTTCAATTTCAATCACTTTAATTTAATTATTTGCCATGTTTACAGGGTTTGTCACATAGTAAGTGTTGCAAATTATGTCTTATTGTGTCTGGTCTAAAGAAAATTTCATCAGAGAAGTCTCAATATTTGAGTAAACTATTGTAATATTCCTCAAATAACTAATATTTGAGGAAGAAGCCCATCTACTGATCTCTGTCCTGCACATTGCCAGACCGAGGAGGCCTCCAGTTTGTTCAAACATACCGTTTACATCAGCATTAAAAGCATCTACTAATTTCTTCAGATATAAAGCTGTATAGTAGAAAAAGTTGATATTTACTGTATCAGACACATTGGCTCGTTGTCCCAGGGGAGGGATCCATTCTTCATGTGGGTCCCCATGAGGTTTCTTTTTTTTTCTGCCCTCTGCTGGGTTTTTGGAGTTATTCCTCACCATGAAGGAGGGGCTAAGGGCAGAATTGTGCTAAGAAAAATTACTAGCTTTTTTCTGTCTATATACATTTTTTTTTTCTTTCTTTGTTTTTGTACTTTTTTCAATCTCCAATGTAAAGCCTGTTGAGACAATTGTTTTGTGATATTGGGCTATAAATATAATTTAATTCTATTGAAGTCAGAAAATTAATTTTTCAAATTTTGAAAAAGTATTAACGTAAAACTTTTTAAATTATATTTCTTATTGAGATTTGAGTGATGCAGAGGATGCTGGAAAATGCATTAAGCATTATGTAAATAAACGTCTTACAAAGTGCACCGAAAAGAACTGTGGAATACTTTATAAAAAAAAATAAAAAAATGCAAATGCAAAATTCAAAGCCACAAACAAACTATAACCGAATCAACAACTTTATTTAAACTGCTAGAATAACCATTTTAATTAAATTGTTAAACGAAACCTCTACCAATTTTCAGTGTTTTTTATATTTGAAGTATTCTTGGGGCTTTTGGCCACATTTACCCAAGGCTATCTGCGTTTTTATTTGAAATAAAAAAGAATAGGGGGGAAAAACCCTGCACTTTCGTTGTGATGTAACAGTACATTAAAGTAAAAGAAAAAAACTCCTTAATGCATCAAACTTGACCAGTGGAATGGAAATGACTATCTTCTTTGCTTCCTCAAGTAATCTCTCTCTTCTTTTTGTTATTTGCACTTCGCTCACACAAGTCAAGAAATTACTGAATAAAAGATGACAAGCAGAATTTCCTTTTATAAATGTTTCTCTTTCCTTCTAATGTGCCATTAAAAATGTGGTCTGTGTGGAATAGAATATATTTATTTGGTATTTGGGGAAGCTGAAAAGGCATTGCACAGTGGTAAAATTGACAACTTTGGACCGAAGAGTTGCCGGTTCAAATCATGCTGAGCTCATGCCTAGGTGTCCCTTGAGCAGACACTTAAACCCTAGTTGCTCCCACCATTGGTGCTGTCATTGGCTGGCTGGCTGCCTGCCTGCTGTGGTGCAATGCAGCACAGGAATTTACCCACGAGGGATTAATACAGTGGGATATTTTTTAAAAATGTTGTAGTTTGAAAAGACTTATGTAGACTTATTTGTAAGAAAACTGGAAAAGCAGACATTTGAACTGTTTATCTGAAAAGATGAGAAAGAAAACAAAGTGGAGCTATGTGGGTTGTTGGACTTCAGGGAAATAAAAGATTGGACTGATCTCAGCCTCAAGAATCAAGTCTGCGGGATTTTTCAAAAACAGTTTGAACAAGACATTCATGTGGACTTTGGTATGGCTAGAAAGGATAAGCAAGGACAACCAGATGAGCTTTGCTTCAGGAAATGCCTGAACTGTAAAAGGAAGTAGAAGCAAGAACCCTAAAAAAAAACTGAGTTAGCAAGTACTAGCCTTGACGCTCTGTAAAAAATCAAACAAACATGTATTAAATTTTCAGCATGAAGTCAAAGATAATCATGCTCTCTTTTTGCGTCAATCTCTTATTCCCTCTTGAGCACATTTTTGCATTCCCTAATTCATTTCTGCTCAAAAGAACAAATGTGTTACATGCACATCACATCCCTGCTCACTGAAACCACTCACTGGTGCAGAAACAAACACTCTGACTTCAGTGTGTGTCTTTCCATCTGGCCAAATAAGACGTTCTCTCGTTCACAGAGCAACATTTTCTTTTCACTTAAAGGCTAAGCAACCAAATAGAAAAAATGAAAAGTCAAATTCGCCTCCTAGAGAGCGATATGGCACACTTCATTAACAGTTTCCTTTTACTTTGTGAACTGATAGCTCTGTCAGACTGGGTAAAATGCCAGATATAAAGTTCTTTGAAAGAAAAAACATGCCTTACACAAATGCAAGTTCTTTCACCAACTAATCGTGACACAAACAGATAAATAGATGCTTGAAAAAAAATTGTACAAATGCGTAGCTTACAATTCCGTGAGCAGAACTAGGTCATCTGCATATTGAAGATTTCAATTTTTAAATCCCTTGGTTCATCACCAACTTGCAAAGAGTGCCACAACCATTTTAGGCCACTTAGCAGGTGAAAGGAAATGGTTCATGTATTTGCTGTAAAGATCAACATTCTTTCATGATGGCACACAAAAAGATAAGTTTGTAAAAGTTTTAAACAAACCAACCCACCTCATCTGACACGTCCACCTTGTTTTTTTAGGCATAAGGAAACCAGAGTTTTCCTGGAAAAAATCAAAATGTATGACTATTTCAATAAGCTATCACAATCTCACAATTTTGTTGCACTCCTTTTTTAAGATTTATTATGTTAGACATACAGTGGTGGTCAAAAGTTTACATACACTTGTAAAGAACATAATGTCATGGCTGTCTTGAGTTTCCAGTTATTTCAACAACTCTGATTTTTCTCTGATATAGTGATTGGAACAGATCCTTCTTTGTCACAAAAAACATTCATGAAGTTTGATTCTTTTATGACTTTGTTATGGGTAAACTGAAAATATGACAAAATCAGCTGGGTCAAAAATATACATACAGCAATGCTAATATTTGGTTACATGTCCTTTGGCCATTTTTACTTCAATTAGGCGCTTTTGGTAGCCATCCACAAGCTTCTGGCAAGTTTCTGGTTGAATCTTTGACCACTCCTCTTGACAGAATTGGTGCAGTTCAGTTAAATTTGTTGGCTTTCTGACATGGACTTGTTTCTTCAGCATTATCCACATGTTCTCAATGGGATTTAAGTCAGGACTTTGGGAAGGCCATTCTAAAACCTTAATTCTAGCCTGATTTAGCCATTCCATTACCACTTTTGATGTGTGTTTGGGGTCATTGTCCTGTTGGAACACCCAACTGCGCCCAAGACCCAACCTTCGGGCTGATGACTTCAGGTTTTCTTGAAGAATTTGAAGGTAATCCTCCTTCTTCATTGTCCCATTGACTCTCTGTAAAGCACCAGTTCCATTGGCAGCAAAACAGGCCCACCGTGCTTGATGGTAGGCATGGTGTTCTTGGGGTTAAAGGCCTCACCTTTTCTCCTCCAAACATATTGCTGGGCATTTTGGCCAAACAGCTCAATTTTTGTTTCATCTGACCACAGAACTTTGTCCATGTGATCAGCAGCAAACTTTAGTTGAGCCTTAAGGTGCCGCTTTTGGAGCAAGGGCTTCCTTCTTGCACGGCAACCTCTCAGTCCATGGCGATGCAAAACACGCTTGACTGTGGACACTGACACCTGTGTTCCAGCAGCTTCTAATTCTTGGCAGATCTGCTTTTTGGTGCTCCTGGGTTGACTCTTCACCCTCCTGACCAGTTTTCTCTCAGCAGCAGGTGACAGCTTGCGTTTTCTTCCTGATCGTGGCAGTGACAAAACACTGCCATGCGCTTTATACTTACAAACAATTGTTTGCACTGTTGCTCTTGGAACCTGCAGCTGCTTTGAAATGGCTCCAAGTGACTTTCCTGACTCGTTCAAGTCAATGATTCTCTTTTTCAAATCTGTGCTGAGCTCCTTTGACTTTCCCATTGTAGCGTTTGTGGGTGTTTTTATCCAATGAGCCCTTTTTAAATGGCCTCAGAGAAGTCACCAGCTGTAGTCACTCATAATCACTCACAAGAAGTTAAGAGGTCATGCTATGAAGCTCATGTCATTGACACAACTTTCTAAGTCTCCAAAATTGCTCATTCATGTTGCTGTATGTATATTTTTGACCCAGCTGATTTCGTCACATTTTCAGTTTACCCATAATAAAGTCATAAAAGAATCAAACTTCATGAATGTTTTTTGTGACAAAGAAGGATCTGTTCCAATCACTATATCAGAGAAAAATCAGAGTTGTTGAAATAACTGGAAACTCAAGACAGCCATGACATTATGTTCTTTACAAGTGTATGTAAACTTTTGACCACCACTGTAATCACTATTTGCGGAGGCACTGCAAAGCCCTGCAAAGGTTCGTCCGCAGCGTGACTGGGCTTCTCACTCAGAGATAGTAAGAAGCTCTGCCATCTGGGAGAAGCTCAGAGTAGAAATGTTGTTCCTTGGGGTTGAGAGTGTTGGGGAAAATGAAGTGGAATCGGACTCAGCTCAGTACTCAAAAGGGTCTGTTTATTCATGAATAAAGTCAGAGAACACTTCAGCGTGACCGGTCAGAGTTTTTAGAATGAGCCCCCAAATCTCGGTCTTTCTCCCATATTTATACGTACACACACACACTTTTTGGCCTAACACCCTGTCTTACACAATCGTCTGCGTCAAACATCGTCCTTACATCCTTACACAACTATCTTTCCTGGAACATTTTGTTTATCCAATTGTTTGGACACTTGGCAGGACCATGTCCTGATAACCTGGGTCATTATGTTCTGGCACACAAACACATTACACAAACCACCACCAACTCCACAGCCCAGTTCCTCGGTCAAGCCAAGTTCCCACAGAAACCCAAGATAAACTTTTCTCTTACATATCCCCCCTCAGGTCGCGAAGCGACCTTCAATTGCCACGAACACCACGTAGACACCCTCTGTACTTTAATAGACATGAGTAAACTGTAAGCCTGTGACTAATGCAAATGATTACAGGTATGAAATAGTGCAAACCTTATACAACACTTGAAGAAAATTCCTGTAAGTGCTGCTCACAAGCAGGTGTCTAATGCGCAGATAAAGAGTAATACATGTATAACTGATGTGCTGGGCTACACAGTAAACTTAGCTTCGTATGCATTTATACGGACTACCACAGTGAAATATATAGTGCGAATGCACAGTAAAATTTGATTACAAAACATTTGATTACAAAATTGGATTCAAAACATGATAACGTATAATGAGTAAAGTCATGTATATTCATAACCCTCTAGGTACCTCACACAGATAATACTGTAGTAACTATAAGTCTAGCAGATGATGTAGGTATGATCCTATGAATATAACATCAGTTCCACCTCGCATTTTCTGAACACATTAAGCGTCACCCCCTACTCTGTGTCTTACTATCACAGGAGCAGCTTGCAACGATCACAGTCAGGTATGCATCTGTGAGTCATATGTGCAATATCGAAAACCCCTCCGGCGATCAGACCCTTTGACATACTCAAATTGTTGATTGGTAGAGGGGAAACTATATTGCTGCTTTGGCGCCGTCCAACAGCAACCCCGCAGGATACATATGTCCCCAGATACATCACCTTATTGCAGGCAGGTAATTTATAATCATGTAGAACAGTTATAAAGACACTTCATCCAAACACATATGACATCACACTCCATTATATGTTTTTTCTCTTTTTTTTCACAAACTTTTGTTTCAGTCCTAACAGTCTTCCAACCGACTTTCACAGTCTCGCATTTGTCTGGACCTGTACCCAGGTCAGTGCCACAAAAAATGACAAGTCACGTGGTTGCGGACTCTTTCCTTTGACAGCTCTGCAATTCCGGACTTGCAGAGGGAGTTCCCTTTCATTACCGTCCTCGTTCATAGTCAATGACGCGCACTCTTCTACAGCTGCGGAAACCAGCTGTTCCTCAATCGAGCAAAAGAAAAGAAAAATGAAATAGTTCTCCGCTGTTCCAGCCACAGGAGTTCACTGAAAGATACTTCCGACAGCTCCAGAGGTCTTTCAGCTCCTGTGACACCTCCCACGCCGGGGTCACACACTTACGTCACTCCAGCCGTTTCCTCCCTTGGTGTCCTCAGGACACAGGTTCTCAATGTGCATCTGGACCATCTGGAACTCAGCCATTCGGTTCACCGTCATCTTTTGGACCCTCGCGTCCAGGAGTTTGAGGCACAGGCTCTTTGTGACTGGCACACAGCAGCCGACCAGCAGGATCAGGCCAATAAGGACCACAGCTGCCCCTAAAGCTGCCTTTACAAGCACATCCTTCCACTGTCCCCAAGAACCCAACCAGCTCCAAGCTTCATTCTGCCCTGCATTTTCAGCTAGTTCAGTCTGCAGTCCACTAAGTTTCTCCATCGCTTTCGTGAACGTTCCTTCTGCAGCTGTATTATTGGGGATGTAGGAACAGCAATATTCTCCAAACATGTGACATACTCCACCCTTCTCTGCCAACATCCAATCCAACACTTGCCTATTCTGCCATGCCATACGACTAGTTTCATGCACTTGTTCTCCTATGGCCTTTAACGCTTCACTGGTGATGTTAAACATTCGCTGTTGGTTAAAATAAATATAATTTATCCATTCCGCCTGTTTTACGATGGCAATTATAGGTATGATAGCCTCGAACCCTGCAATAATTTCGCTTCTAGCCTTGAACTCTTCTGGGATACCTCGTGGTTGTCCGATCATGTCCAACTTCACTACCTGATCCTCTACCAGATGCCTCTTTACTCTTAAAGGGATTTTCGTATCATTTGGGCTAGCTTCCTGTTTTATTCCTGGATAAATCATTAACAATGGGACTTTCATTCGTACGAGAGCGCACAAACCTATCCACCCATATGGTAAAGTGTTCCTTAGCTCATTATTGCCACACATCCAAAAGCTATCTGCTACTGCCAGTGACTGTGCTGCTAAAAACTGCAAAAAAGGTATTGTCATTGTGATATTGTGACAGGTTTGGTCTAGGGGCTCTGGATTTTCATACCAGATTGGTTTTGTAGGAAATATTGGAGTCATATTTGCATGCGGGAACCAGGAGGCTACCCAAGTTACCTTGCAATTTACACTGGTGTTTCCCACATTACTGCTGTTATTAAGGGTTAAAAATCCTCCACTGGCAAAACATTCATAGTCTGCGAGTTCGTCTACTGTATACGTGGCAGGAGGTCTATCCTGTGATGTACGAATATTAAAATCAGCACACACTTTAGTAAGGTGTTTCCTGCTTAAATAATTTAGATTATCCTGATATCCATGCATTAACCTGCACTGAATTGCACACATCGGGAGTTTGAAGAGTGACATTACCTGTGTTGGTGGGACAAATCGACCTTCTCTGCATTCCTGCTGCTGTATTTTCGCACAATCTTCAAACGTGTGTTTCTCTGGTACAACTACGGGGACTGAACCTGGTGTTGCAGAACATAGGACGCACTCTTTTGATGTTAAATCTTTAGCTGTATACCACGCCCACTTGTACCAGCTATTGTGATTGGCTTTTAACCATAGTTTCTCTTGTATCTTCCCAAAACTCCTCACGTGTAGTCCTGTCTTATCCTGACCATACTGCTCACTCTCACCCCCTTGTTGACCATCTGTCCCGTCAGAAAGGTCAACATATCCAGTGAAATTTAGATCAACCACTATCTGTTTCCCTCGTACGCCAACGTCCTGGTTTCCCTGCTCTGGGGCTATCCTCGTACTTAACAAAAGAGGCCCTTGGTTAGTTGCATTCTGCTGACCGGGTCTAGCCGCAGTACCCTGTGCTTCGCTCATACTCGGGGTCACTTTTCTAGGGTGTTTACGTCTTGTTGGTTGTTGAACCCGATTACCATAATAAAACGTATACACTCTAACGGATGCTGTTGTGGTCATCTCATGAGCTATAGTTGGCTTTGTCAACACTCCGTCCGCGGGCAGGGGCGCCAATGTGGGCACTGTCTCTGTTTCCCCTATCAGACCGTCAACCTTCGATGTAAAGAGACGGATAATCATCGATATCCCTTCCCCCAATAGCCCTGGAGATCTGGCCACAACCTGCGAACTTCTGTTAAACTTAACCCCATCTGCAGTCTGTGGTCTCGGTGGCAGGCCCTCCTGGTCCGGACCCACCTCCTCCCGAGTCAGATTCACCTTTGTCTGTGGCTTCTCGTGAGGCACCAATGTCTCTGACAGGCTTGCACTCTGCAGGTTTCCTGTCAGTAGCCAGAGCAGAACAAGTCTCATTAGCAGCTGGAGTGTGTGACCCATCGTACCACTCTCTTGGAAGCCCCAACGGCACTTTACTCTCCTCATCTGGGCAGGTAGCCCTGGTGCAGTGGTTGAGATGATACCACGTGGTGCTGCCCTCGACTTGGACAGCAGTTGGCGTAGCTCGAACCACCACGTAAGGCCCCTCTCGTCTCGGCTCGTGCCACTTTCTCCGGAACACCTTGATGTAGACCCGGTCACCTGGCTTCACCAGCCTCTCCAACTCCACCTGTAGCTGAGACTCCTTACGTTTTTCCTGCAAATATATAGACTTATGGATAGCAGTTAGTTGTCTTACATATTCAGATAATTCACCTTGCAACTGCTCCAAAGTGGGGCCTTTGTACGGCTCCCTGAACTGCGGGGTCGGCATTGGTCGGCCAGTAAGCATTTCATGCGGCGATAAGTGAGTAGCACTATGAGTTTGCATGCGGTAACTCAGCAAAGCAAGCGGCAAAGCGTCGACCCAGTTTAACTTTGCACTAGCACAAATTTTACCAATGCGTGTTTTGAGGGTCCCATTGACTCTTTCAACGAGACCTTGACTCTGTGGATGATACACAGCTCCCAGATGTTGTTTGATTCGCAGCTGTTGTAAGATCCCTCGTGCTACTTTTTGAACAAACGCGGCACCATTGTCAGACGAGATTTTTGATGGGAAGCCAAACCGTGGTATTACCTCTCTAACCAAAAACTTCACCACGGATTCAGCCCCCAGATCTTTGGATGGCACAGCCTCTACCCATCTGCTGTACGCATCTATGATCACAGCCATATAGCTCTCTCGCTCTGACTGTGCGAGCAGGCTGATATGTAAGAGAAAAGTTTATCTTGGGTTTCTGTGGGAACTTGGCTTGACCGAGGAACTGGGCTGTGGAGTTGGTGGTGGTTTGTGTAATGTGTTTGTGTGCCAGAACATAATGACCCAGGTTATCAGGACATGGTCCTGCCAAGTGTCCAAACAATTGGATAAACAAAATGTTCCAGGAAAGATAGTTGTGTAAGGATGTAAGGACGATGTTTGACGCAGACGATTGTGTAAGACAGGGTGTTAGGCCAAAAAGTGTGTGTGTGTACGTATAAATATGGGAGAAAGACCGAGATTTGGGGGCTCATTCTAAAAACTCTGACCGGTCATGCTGAAGTGTTCTCTGACTTTATTCATGAATAAACAGACCCTTTTGAGTACTGAGCTGAGTCCGATTCCACTTCATTTTCCCCAACAAATTGGCGCCCAACGTGGGGCCGCGAAGGTTACCGTGCCGCATCCCCTCCGATCATCTCCGAGCTCGCTGATAAAGAATACGAGGTAAGAGAATTATCTCTTAAATTGGTGATTTAATTGGTGATTTGGTTTGGGGAGGCGGCACGGGGCCTGGCGGCTCCGAACTTGGACTCGGCTGTGCTCGGAGGGAGTGAGAGCCATAAATTAGGTTGATTTAATTGGCAAATAATATCTAAAATAACAAAATAAATAAACTAAGCATTAATCAATTAAAAGAAACTTAAGTACAAATAAGCCCCCCCCCCCGTCCTTCAGTTTTAGGAGGAGGGGAGGAGAAGGAAAAAAGGATCCAAAAATGTGTGAAGCGCTGTTGTGAAAATCTGGTCTGCTAGAGAAAAGCAGAGGCAGAGAAAAAGTTGTTTGGCCATCAGCTTAGCCCAAAGCTGTGAGTGTGTCAGGCTGCAAGGTAGCAGCTGTTATACGAGTGCTGAAATTCTGGATAAACTTTGGCGAGCCAGCCAGGAGAGCGGGGCGCATGGAAAATGTGACCTTAGAGCTCAGATGAGTAGGTAACGTAAACCTTGATTGCGTCAATCCGAAGAGCTTACACGTCCCTGGGCTCAATTAAAAGGACGGACGCAGCGTGCCTACAATTGAATACGTGGAAAATTTTCTGCGCTAAGGGAGGGCTCCTCCACGGAGGAGTATCCCCGTAAGTTCGTTCAGCACTTAGTGGGTGATTTTATGACAATAGACTGATCAAAATATTATAAATAACTGCTAGATTGTGTCCGGACGCATTATTCCTCAAATCCTGTCTTGACTATATGTATACTTCCAAACTTCTTCTTTCGCTTACGTCCTATACGCTCGGGCTCTCCTTCGAGCGAGTGTGTGCTTTCCTGTTGGTGGGTTCCCTGTGTGAATCTGCTGTCTCTGATTGGGGGGAGGGCCGGCTCTCTGTGTGTGGGTATGTGTGTGAAAGCGCATTTTGATTGAAACCAGATGTGCGGAGCGCGTGGAATGTGTGCGTATGCTTGTGTGTAAACTGAGAAAGCGCTCAAGAGTAAACTAAAAAGACTGGAGCTCCATAAAAAGTTAAAATCTGACGTAACAAAACTTTGAAACTGTACTTAAGAACCAAACAAAAAAGACAAAATTATCTCTATTGGTCTGGACTCTTGTACAGAATAAACTGATGATTATAATCTCGTGTAAATGTGTAAATGCTTTGTAAATTTGTGCGCATAACATGTAAAAAGGGCGTAGCGTAGAGGCTGTGTGTGTGTTCCATTTGGTCATCTGGATCTCACTGTGAGCTGCGTAGCTGGTTCTGTGGATGAGTATTGAGCGTTGGTGTTGCGGTCTAGTTCCCCAGTGGACAAGCAGTAGACTGGATCGAATATCGATTACGTAGGGCGGTCTCCTGTCACGCCCCTTGCATGTGTATGGCTGATGCGATTGTAGGAGGAGACAAAAGGAGGAGAAAGGTGATAGGGGAGTGGACATAGTTTATGCTGCTGTCTGGGTTGTGCTTGGAGAGTTGCCAAAGAGCCCCACGTTGGGCGCCAATTTGTTGGGGAAAATGAAGTGGAATCGGACTCAGCTCAGTACTCAAAAGGGTCTGTTTATTCATGAATAAAGTCAGAGAACACTTCAGCGTGACCGGTCAGAGTTTTTAGAATGAGCCCCCAAATCTCGGTCTTTCTCCCATATTTATACGTACACACACACACTTTTTGGCCTAACACCCTGTCTTACACAATCGTCTGCGTCAAACATCGTCCTTACATCCTTACACAACTATCTTTCCTGGAACATTTTGTTTATCCAATTGTTTGGACACTTGGCAGGACCATGTCCTGATAACCTGGGTCATTATGTTCTGGCACACAAACACATTACACAAACCACCACCAACTCCACAGCCCAGTTCCTCGGTCAAGCCAAGTTCCCACAGAAACCCAAGATAAACTTTTCTCTTACAAGAGAAGCCAGATGGGGTGGTTCGGGCATCTGGTTAGAATGCCCGAAGACCCACGACCCCACAATAGAATGCCCCATCTCACCTGCTGGTGAGATGTTTTGTAAACGTCCCACCGGGAGAAGACCCAGAGTCAAGCCCCGGAACCACTGGAGAGACTGTCTGGAGAGACCATGTCTCGAGCTCACGGAGGATGCGGCCGAGGTGAGAGAAGCCTGGGTTTCTCATCTGAGGCTGTTGCCACCGCAACCTGGCCTCTGATGAGCTGAAGAAAACAGACTGGTAATAATCACTATCTTCATTAAATCTAAATTTTATCAATAGTCTATTTGAAAATCTATTTTATAAAAAGTAAATGATACTAACGTCTTCAAAGTCAATTTTTTTACTTACCCTTTTTTTTGTTTTGACCTTACTGTGCCCTCTGAATTGTAAAAAGAATATGTGCGACGTAATCCAAATAGTGGATGGGGTCCAATTATTCTCAGTGAACATGCTTTGAAAAGAATGGTTTTGCATGTTGGGAACAAAAAAAACACATGTGTCCTGTGTTCATGCATTATTCATATGCAGTTTTTCAACATGACATCAGCTTTGACATTCTGCAATTCAAAGTACACCTGCATTAAATTTACAAAATGAAGAAAAACTCAATCATTTAATATTTCTTACTTTGTCCATTTTTGTCCATTTATCCTTCATTCCTGGTTAAAATGACTAATCTACTTGAACTCTCCTGCTCTGAACAGACTCAATCCCCATTGGAGAGAATTGTACACCATGTTCCTGGCTGAGGACCATGGTCTCATATGTTAATGTGCTGATTCTCACCTTTTTCACTTTACTCCGGTGAGATCTGGAGACGATCGCCCCACGAAGCCAAAAAAAAAAAAATCTCAATCCCTCTGTAATAACCAGAGACCCAATCTTGAGGTCATCAAGATAAATCTAGACAACGCCTAAGCTGCACCAACAAGTTCTGTCCATAAAAGTAATGAATGGGATCCAAGAAATTAGAGCCTTGGCTATCTCCTACCCTCTCCAGAATACAATCCAACTTCCTGCCAGCAATGCAGACCGAGCTTTGGCGCCAGTTCCACAGGAATTGAACGGCCTTGTATAAGATCAAGTGGTCCACACAGAGCATCCTACAATGGTTTGGTAAGGATAGTAACATTCTGGATCAGGTAACCATCAACAACTTTCTGAGATGCAGAAGAGGACACATAGCTTATTTGCAATTGAAGTTTTAACGTCTTTCTCAGTATGACGTTTGGTTGCAAATAAGGACCTTTTAAACAGGATCTCTGAAAAAATATCACCTTGAAGGCAGTCACTATCATTTTGAACAATATATATTTTTTTTACTGTAAAATTAAACTTAAAACCTATTGATAAAACCCTTTGAACTCAATCCTCATCAAAGAATTTTTCCCACAATAAAAAATACATTTTATTGGTAGAAATGGTCTAAAACAAATCATCTCTTTTAAATCCAGTGATGGTCTACACATCTGTAAACAAGTGTGCTGCTAGCTGCATCAGCTTTTATCACTTCTGACTTTCATCTCATCCCTCATCTGTCTATCTCTAACTATTTTGTGTCGACACTATGCGCAGCTGTGAGGCTGAGAGAAGCCGACAGTGGAGATCAAGACTGTGGTAAACACAGAGCGACAACGAGGCAATTTTTAGAGGAGAAGAAAGTAGAGGGGGAGATGTGAAAGATGATAATTAACATAACTAACTAGTGATTTTCTTCATGTTTGCATGAAGAAATAGATGTGTTGGGCTACACACATAAATAATTCGATGTAAGGAAGGAAAAAAGAAAGGATGAACTTTTTCAATTTGATTTACTTTGGAAAAACACATCAAAATGTGCACACAACTGGTGCACAACTGCGCAAGCGCTGTCAAAATCCATTCTGCATTGCACATAAAATGTTAAGGGATATTTTATCGCACCAACATGCAAAGCAGCCTACTGTTCAGTTAATAGTAGTCCTTTTAGTAGCACAAAAAACTTTTATCCAAGCCTAATGTTTTGTCTTTCAAACACATAAAGAGTGATGTTTGAAAGCCATGTTAGAAAGAAAATTCTTCTGTATGTAAAAAACATTGTAGACGTGTAAGGACTGAAGGGAAAAAATGTTTTGTAAAATTAACACATGCGTATGGAAACAGTTGACGTTCCCGACACTTCGCTAATTTCCTCGACAAAATAAATCCTGATCGCTGTCTGATTTTTTTAGCACTCATACAGTATAAACTTATCTTTTATTTCTTTTTAATTATTATTATTATTTATTGTGGGAGCTGCCAAAGGCAGGCGGCACAGTGGTGCAGTGGTTATCACAGTGGCCTCACAGCAAGAAGGTCAGGGGTTCAGGCCCTGAGTGGGGACGAGGCTTTGATCACTCGCCTATCTGTGTGGAGTTTGCATGTCCTCTCCATGTATGCATGGGATTCCTCTAGGTAGTCTGGTTCCTCCCATCCTCTAAAAATATGCATGTTAGGTTGATAGGCCACTATGAAATTGCTTTTAGGAATGAGTGTATGTGGATGGTTGTCACTCTCTGTGTGGCCCCCCAGCAGACTGGCAACCTGTTCAGGGTGTATCCTGCCTCTCACCTTGAATATGCTCCGGCGTCCCCTGCAAGCCAGTAGGGATGGACAGCTCAGAAGATGAATGCAGGTGCCAAAGGCCATCATAGCTGGTTACCATGCAAGAGGCAGGTTACACCTTGAATAGGTCATCTATTTGTCAAAGGGGGACGCAGGCAGACACACACCCAATCATTTGCAAACTCTGTCTATGAGTAATTTAAATGAACTTATCAAATGAGTGATACCGTTTTCAAAACCAAGTGTGTTAATACACAGAACATCAAGAGGATGTGGAATATTTTGTCCATATGAATCTCATTTGATCTTCAAATGAGATCCCATTGTAAGTCCAAAAGGGAGCTCAAACAACTTGGAGTCACCATCAAGGAAGCAGAACAGCTGGCCCAACATCACCAGCACTGCATAAACTTGGTTCATCTGGTCAGCTCAGCGCATGGGGAAGGTACCTAGATGCCTTTGTTGGAGTCCTAATATTAATAATATAATAAGGTCCATATGACTAATTATTTTTTTACTTAGTCGGTTTTTGTCCACTATTATGTCACACTAATTCCCACAAACTAAATGCACATTGCAATTTGGCAAATTTGGAGAGTTAAAAAAAAGTACAGTTTTAGAAGGTGCATAATGGTGCTGTCTGGGTCAAAATCTAAAAGCCAGAAAATTAGTCTGTTGTAGTTGAACATAAAAACAAGATTTTCTCCTTTTTGTCTTCCTCCCCCTCACTTCACTGTTTTTACTTTTTCCAATTCTCTGTCTCTCTGACTGTCAGCGTCTTACTGATATTGTTAATCCCTCAGCTCTAATAAGCAACTATGGGAGTTTCCATCTGACATTGCTGTTTGTACCGAGGCTAAAAAGGTTGGCAACTTTTCCCAACAAGGCCACCAACGCAGCAAAAAAAGGGACATAATTAGATATAAGAATATGAAATGTTTGCATGTACATGTAATGTATATAATGAACTAAAACACACATGAGGTGAACTTCCATCCAACTGATTTCTCTCTGGGGACAAAAACAGCTAGTCCATGCAGAACAGAGTTATTACCAGAAACACTTATTTAAACAAGGAGGAGGGGGAGCGGTTAGATGGGGAAAGGGAGATTTTGCACACGCAATAATGCTGTTAATGGTGAGAAGAATATTAGCAGGGTGTGGAGGCAGTCTCAAGGGCAAATGCAAATTCAATCCAAAGTGCATCTGAAGATGGGGAGATGTGTTTCGTGCACTTGTGTTTGTGTGCCGAATCTCTTGTCTACAGACTTAAGCTACCTCGGAGACTTGAGTTAAGCATGATGTGCAATATCCTGCAAGCTGGGCCAGCGGTTAATAAATCACCATTATAACACTTTGTGGGATACTTTATTTTATAGCCTCCTGGCAGGTAAATTCAAGAGAAAGAAAGCTTCAGCAAAAAGTGTGTGAAATGAGCAGGCACAAAAGAGCGTTGTGAAATGAATCCTCTATAAATGCATTTTGTTACAGAAGATATTTAGTTAATTCTTTATCTACACTATTGGATGTTTTTTATTCTATTTCCTTACTCTAGCAGGTGTTTAGATTTGTGTTGTACCCCGCAGCTCTTTTCACCTTCCAATAGTAATTTCCTCATTTGCAAAACGTTTCATGGCTTCCTTCCCAGGCAAAGAGGCTGAATTACTCATTTAAAATCCTTGTCTGGAAAACAATTAAAAGCCTCGGTGTACACGGTGAAGCACATGTGAGTAGTAATTTGGATAACACAATTACCCTCAGCCCAGGATTCACTCAATGTTCTTTGCAATTATTGTTCGCCCATTAATTAATAACGCTTCAATGGACCAAAAGTTATTTTACTTTCCTAAATCACACAGATAGTGCCAGGGTTTAAATGTGCCTTTGTCATGTAATTTGCCTAAAATAAATAAGTGATGTATGAAAATTGCTTGAAATGGATTGTATTGATGTGCAAGTGTTTTATCAACCCAAGAGGATGTGCACTTCCCCTCTTTTTTCAATCAAGAAAATCAAACTGCACGCTTTTGATTTGAAAATTAAACATTTATCAGCTTTTTCAAGTAAGCAACATTCCAGGCTTTAAATGATCAATGAATATTAATGGAGGACTTTTGTATAATTTATTTAGACCCTAAAAATTTTGAGACAACACAACAAAGTTTATTAGAAAATGCCACCGTCTGTTATTGGTATGATTAGCAACTTCTCAATGACCTCAAGTTTTAAAACATACAAACATAAAATAAATGTGACGCAGTAAACAGTCTTCTGTATTTTTAGTGGTCAGACTATTTACTTCGGTTGTCCAATTTGGTTGGAACCAAATTTTCCCTATTTCTCACTACCTGCATGAACTCAGGCCAAGCAAGACACAGCATAAATCGCATTTGAGGCCACAAAGCTTGCACACAATGTTTTTTATTCTTATATTGGTACGCTCACGTAAAAAGGGCATTCCTGTTTGAAAGGAGGACTGAGTGTAAGCAGGGCACCCGCTCTAAAAAATTTTTTTGCATAAGTTAGAATGTGGGCTTGGTGAAGAACAAAAGGTGAGACCAAGAACAACCCAGTGTTCAAACGATATCTAAATACTAGATGGGAGAGCTCACAAATTGTAAAAAAAAAAAAAAATGCAAGAATGAAACCACTTCAAGTATGATTCTTAATTATTCTTTTTTATTTAAAATATGTATAAATTTGCCCTCAACCTTTAACTGGGTTGGTGGACCACTCGGTCTTTGTTGATGCTCATGCTGAGTACAGTATGTGCTTGGACTTCGACTCTTCATTTGGCCTGGCAAGGCCATTAGGGTCAGGAAAAATTTTCCAAGGAACACATCGTACGCACCTTGCAAATTCTGCATGTATGTACTTGCATCCAAAAAGGCACATCTATACAGTATCATACTGTTTCCTGTCTGCTATGTTCCCCAAACTGCGCATCCACAGTGTTGCAACAGAATCCACTCATTGCCTCAATGTATGGTTTATCTTAAGTTATAGAAGGTTTCCTTAGTTAGTTTGCGTGCATAAACATTTTCTTTCCTACTTGATCCAGCGTGGATGTTGTGGTGTTCATCGTGTGACACCAATTATACACAACACAATTACTGTATAATTAAATTAACATGTAACGTAATTCATTTATTCATTCAAATTGATCATTTGTTGAATTTCTTTTATTATTACTTACCTGCAAAGAAAAAAACTATTCTGTACTTAACTGCAACTATAAATTTATCAAATAAATTCAAACACATTCCAAACAAATCACCCGATTTCTGCTATGGCTGTCTACTCACTGCATTGATCGCTCTGTACTGTACTTTTTAAGACAGAAATATGTTTCTAGCTGAAAGATGGACGCCACACCTAGGCTGTAGATTTTAACTCACTTGTGAGTTATCAAAATCACTGACCGTGGTGCAGCAATGTGAGACGCTCTGCATCCACACCAGTGGTGGCTAATCCATCACTCCATTGGTGTCAGCAGTAAGTCATTGTCTTTACACCCTAAAGCCTGGAGCCACCTTACTGATCTGCCAGTACTGTGTGTAAGAGAGAGTGAAAGAGAAAGATGGACCTCCCTCAGGCATCCTGGCTTTAAACAACCTTGTATAAAAGTGATGCAATTACACAAAAGATTGATGTTGTACAGTGACTGGGTGAACTTATAACTCGCCATTGGGTGCACACATTGTTTTGTACATGCAAAGAAATCCATCGATGATCAGATGTATTTACAAACTGGGAAGGTATTCAATAAGGTTGTCGACTAAATGGCAAAGCACCAATTTCCTCTGCAAAGTGAGCCAGAAGAACTGCAACAGAGACCAATCGATACAAGCCTTTACAATGAATTCAAATTACCTTTGGAAAATGGCACAACCCAAACAAAATCAAACTTTAAACAGCCGGCAGAATGTAGAGACATGCAAGAAGGGAAACTGTATGAATCTCATGCTTTGAAAAATATATTTTGATTTGTTTTATGGCTCAAACTTTCATTTGAATGGTTCTCAGTGTTCTTTTGTAAAATAAACTTTTTTCCAATTTATTCTATGTGTAACAGTATTACAGTATGAATGTGAAGCGGCCAGGATGGGAATTAGCACCTCCAAATCCGAGACCATAGTCCTTGCCTGGAAAAGGGTGGAATGCCCCTGTAGGTCAAGGACATGGTCCTGCCCCAAGTGGAGGAGTTAAGTATCTCGGATCTTGTTCACGAGTGGGGGAAGGATGGTGTGGAAGATCGACGGGCGGATCAGTGCAGCGTCAGCAATAACTAGGAAGCTGCATCGGTCCGTCGTTGTAAAGAAAGAGCTGAGCCAAAAAGCAAAGCTCTCGGTTTACAAGTTGATCTATGTTCCAACCCTCACCTATGGTCACCAGCTGTGGGTGGTGACCAAAAGAATGAGATTGCGGATACATCCAGCCGAAATGAGCTTTTTCTGCTGGGTGGCTGGGCTCTCACTCAGAGATCGAGTGAGGAGCTCTGCCATCCGGGAGGAGCTCACTGTTGAGCCGTTCCTCCACCAGGTCGAGAGAAGCCAGATGGGATGGTTCAGGCATCTGATCTGGATGACCCCCGAGCACCTCGCTGGTGAGGTGTTTCGGGCACGTCCCACTGGGAGGAGACCAAGAGGCAGACCCCGGACCCGCTGGAGAGACTATGTTTCACTGCTGGCTGGGGAACGACTTGGGATCCTTTTAGGTGAACTGGAAGATGCAACTGTGGGGAGAGAAGCCTGGGCTTCCCGTCTGAGGCATTTGCTCCCACGACCCAGCCCTGGATAAGCGGAAGACAAAGGAACGTAACAGTATGTTTTCACAGCAGATTATTTATTAAGAAACTTTAACCCGCCGTGAAATTTTTATAGAAAACTAGAAAAAATGCAAACAATATGAATTATTTTCCAATTACTATAAATGTTGTAAAGTGGATGTCCCACAGACATATGGATCTCAGCTGATATAATCTGTGTTTCTGTCCTGGGCCTCTCCAAGACTAAGAGAGCCTCTGTGTTTGGTGTATCTACATTGCCCTTGGCTGATTCTTGGCTTCCATGTTCTGTGGTCTCATCTCATCTCTGGTTTCTTCTTGCCTGTGCCAACTGCTGATTTCTTCGAGTATGAAGCAGTAGAGTTGTATTAACTAATATTTAATAAACACTGATACATTGCTTGTCTGTCCTGCAGGGCAGGAATGTTCTGAGTTTTATCTTAACTTGATTTTTGCAGGGGTTTTTGTGTACAATTTACTGTGTGAAACCCATTGAGAAATCTGTGTTCTGCCATTGGGCTATTCAAATAAATTTATTTTAACTGAACTCATACCGACCATACTTTTTAAACTCCTGGCTCAACCCCATAACTCTGTCTGAAAGATGCTCATTTTTTTCATTGGTTATTGCAGATTCAAAGGATTTCTGTTTCATAAGAAATGAAAACAGAAAAATGTTCCTGCAATTGTTTTTACGAGTGGATTACTCTCTTGTAGTTTCTTCTTCTTCCCCTTTTGGCATTTCCCTTCTGGGGTCGCCACAGCAAGTAAGTTTCTTCCATCTAACCCTATCTGCTGCATCCTCTTCAATCACGCCAACTTTTTTCATGTCTTCCCTCACTGTATCCATGAACCTCCTCTTTGGCCTCTTTCCTGGTGGTTCCAAACCCAGCATCCTTCTGCCAATGTGCTCTCTCTCTCTCTCCTCTGCACCATCTCACCATCAAACCATCTCAATCTGGCCCCTCTGACTTATCTCCAAGACCTCTAACATGTGCTGTGCCTCTGATATACTCATTTCTTATCCTGTCCATCCTAGTCCCTCCCAGAGAGATTCTCAGCATCTTCATCTCTGCTACCTTCATCTCTGTTTCCTGTCTTTTCCTCAGTGCTACTGTCTCTACAACAAACAGCATGGCCGGTCTTACCACGGTTTTGTACACTTTCCCTTTCATTTTAGCTGAAACTCTTCTATTATACATCACACCTGATACTTTTCTCCACCCGTTCCGGCCTGCCTGCACACACTTCTTCACCTTTTTACCACACTCTTCATTGCTCTGGACTGTTGATCCTAAGTACTTAAAATCCCCCACCTTTGGTTGATTGATTTGAATCTGATTGTAGATTCATCTTTGATTAAGTATGCACAAAGTCAAATGGGACTAATTTGTTTTAATAGTAGCTGATAATTGTAAAACTGAATTGAACTGATAAGACAACATTTTTAGGCTCAATTCATTATTAAAATTGGGTTTTATTAGCAACCAGAAGGCAGTGGAATAAATGTATAGTGTCACCATCTTTTTCCATGTTGTTTGAGTCTGGTATTTCTTGAAAGTTAAGAAAAAAACTCAATCTTTCTCTAAAACCCTGGTTCAAAGTTCATAAAATCAACCTATAGTTTACAGCAAATCGAGCCCTTCATGTGGCCGCTATCGATGCTTGACTGACAAGATGCTTCTGTCTTTATCTGAGAAGAGATATGGGGAGGTCCTAGTTCAGGTCACCTCTGTCTGTTTTGCTGGTGTGTATTTGTGTACGCAGGTGTGTATGTCCAAGTGTGACAGGTGCAATCTTCTTTAATCACAGCTTTTGGTTCCCACTGCAGACTTAGGGTGTCTATTAATCACTATGACAACAGAGGAAGACAAGGGTAGAAAAGCAAATCCCGGCTCTCCACAAACATATGCCTTCGTGCCTGTGCACGCACACGCACACACACACACACACACACACACACACACACACACACACACACACACACACACACACGCAAGGTCAAGTGATTATCTGTTGCTACCTTTTTAAATCCCTTTAATTAAAATATTACTATTAGTACATTTGATGTTTAAGCCATTATAACAGAACGGCAGGTTGTTTTGTTTGGCTTTTTTTTTTTTTTTTTTTTTGATAAACCTACATTTTAACTGACCCATTAAAAAATGTAACTAATGAGGTATAAATGGGGGATGTCTTGAAAGCAAAAGAATAAAAAAGGAGAGGTGAAAGCACATCTAAGAGACAGATATACGCAGATAGAGAGGCACCCAAACTGAAGAGGATGTGTGTTAATAACATGTCAAGTATAATATGCTTTGAGTATTGAAGGCCTTTGACAGAAATCTCATATTTTAGAGGCTACAATTGAACTCGTCCCTACAGTTTCATTTATCAGCAATGCGTGAATCACTCTAGTGTGTATGTGTGAGTGGTTTCATTAACTCCCTATTTTTGCAGCATAAAATGTGTCACTGTACTGTGGACCAAGTGCTTATTGAGTAGTCTGCCAGGCTTTACAGGAATTACTCACGCTGAACTATTTCTAGGCCATTATGCAGCCTAAGCTCAACTGTCAATGCCTACAATAACTGATTTTTTTTCTCCTGCCGCAATCATTTTCTGTAATCTAAATGCAGACAAGAAGATACACACAATAAATAGAGTGTTATGTTATCCTAAATTCATACATAAACATCGGGAGTCTCATAATATGAGATTTTATGGGTGGTTAGGAAATGTGAGAGTCAGTTTAAACCCAAGCGAAGACATTGAAGCTCTATTATCAAATCTTGACTTGGCATGTCTCGCCTATATTCAGAATAATGTGTTTATAAAAAGCAATAAATGTTATGAAGGGGTTTTATTGAAGCAAAGTAATGACGATCTAAACCTACCAAACTCATTTCAATACAAAGCCTAATGAACTGGTTAAAGTTCCCAAACTTCATCAAATTTTCAATTAACACTAAAGCAAAAACCATTTAAAAAAGCATAGTGAAAAAACAGAGCAAATTGCAGGAACTTCCTAAATTACCAAAAAAAAAAAAGTTCAAGTGTTTTGGCTGTCTCATGCTCGTTTACTGTCTTTAAATAAATCAAATGCTTATCTGATTACTTTTTTATTTTGTTTTATCTTCTGAACCACTTATTCCCTAACAGGGTTACGAGGGGTGCCGGAGCCTATCCCAGCTGATTTAAGGTAAGAGGCAGGGTACAGCAAAAAGATTGGAGTTTAAGTCCCAGAGTAGAGTGAAGCTTAAAACACTCTTCTTTCTGTGTGCAGTTTGCATGTTCTCCCCGTGTATGTGTGGGATTTCTCCAGGTACTCCGGTTTACTCCTACCACCCAAAAACATGCATGTTGGGTTTATTAGCTGCTACAAAATTAACCCCAGGAATGAGTGTGTGTGTGTGGATGGTGGTCTGTGTCTATACCCTGCAACAGACTGGTGACCTGTACCTTGCCTCTCGCCTGAAATCAGCCAGGATAGGTTCTGGCACCCCTCGGGATATCTGCATGACTGTGAGCCAAAAATGATGGTGGTCTGTATTTAATTTAACAAATGCCAATGTTCCTGTTCTGGAAAAGACATTGGGGAAGGCAAAGATCTCCTCTCTTCAAGAAAATCCACAGTGGTTAAAGTTCAGTTTTATTACCTGCTGATAGGATTACTCTGAGCCAACAAAAAATCGATAAAATATCGAGTTTTGAAGGATTAAGTGAAGTTTAGCGGAGAAGAATATTTTTTGCTGTGCTCTTGGATGATTAAAAAAGAGAACAGAAGGGACTATTTCTGGGGATCTTTTGGACTCCTGAAATAAATTATAGTTTAATTTCTTTTTATTTCATTATTGATTTTGTTAATCATACACACATTTAGGGAAGATAAATGTATTCTTCAGCAACTTTTTTATTCGATGTTAGGTCTTCCTTTTTGTATCTATAAAGTTTAATGTATGAGCATCAGCAAAAGAAACATACTTTTTTCAGTTATCCAACAAACATGTTTTACAAAATTAAAATGGCCATTAGAAAACGGCCATCAGAACACTGTGTTCCTGTCCTTTAACTTAATCAATTTATGTAAATTTTAATCAAATTATTATCTGGCTTATTTTGAGGCAGATGGTGTGGCTAACTGAGCGACGCTTTAACATTTTGTCCATCCATCAAAGTGCAGGTGGCTCAAAAATTCATGTAGATTTACACGTGTAATAACAAGGGCAGTGACAGTTCACAGTCATCCCATTACCACTCAGTTTCAATCAAAACAGCTGGTTGGGGTCAATAAATATTTTATTATGATGACATAAATGTAATTAAAGTATAGTGACCCTGAAATAATATGAGAGAAAAAAGGTCATTTATTATAAAAATGTTGGTTCTTTTATGTAGCACAGCTTAGATGAATTTGTGGTTATTTCAAGTCTCTTTGATATTTGTTTTAAGCATCTTTTGATGTAATTCTTCATCTTTTTTGTCCTTGTTACAAAATACATACTAGCTGTGAGGCTTTACTTGAAAATAATGACCCTGCCGTTAGGTTACAGGGAGAAGAGATAAAGAAGGTGGAAAATTTTAAGTATCAAGGATCAACAGTCCAGAGCAACAGAGAGAGTGGAAAAGAGGTGAAGAAGCGTCTGCAGGCAGGCTGGAACGGGTGGAGAAAAGTATCAGGTGTGATGTGTGATAGAAGAGTTTCAGCTAATATGAAAGTAAAAGTGTACAAAACTGTGGTGAGACAGGCCATGTTGTTTGGTCTAGAAACAGTAGCACTGAGGAAAAGACAGGAAACAGAGATGGAGGTAGCAGAGATGAAGATGCTGAGGATCTCTCTGGGAGTGACCTGGATGGACAGGATTAGAAATGAGTATATTAGGGGAACAGCACATGTCCGAGATGCAAGATTGAGATGGTTTGGATATGTGCAGAGAAGAGAGAGAGTACATCGGAAGAAGGATGCTGGATTTGGAACCACTAGGAAAGAGGAAGACCAAAGAGGAGGTTCATGGATGCAGTGAAGGAAGACATGAAAATAGTTGATGTGACTAAATATAAATAAACCAAACTTTTTTTGGTATTTAAAAGATTGTTTTTGCTGCTTATGAATGACTTGAGAACATGAGTTTTAAAAGTTTTGTCAGAGTAGCTCATACAGTGTGTTCCAAATTATAATGCAAATAGGTTATGTTTTTTTAAGTGTAATGTAGATCATTGCTTCAGTTTATCTGAATTGTATTGGATCTCAAGATTTCCGGATTCAGGAAATTAGATTTTTGTGATAATCAAAACCGAAAGCTGTGCCACATTACTAAGCAGATCAAAATTTCTGGCAATCTGGGAAAAAAAAGATAATCATTGGTGCAAGAAAGCAGGAAATAGGGGAGCAACAGATTCAATTTTTCACAAGAACTTGGACTCAATTCGGACTCGGGCTCAAATCTCATTAAAAGAGATTTGAGTCTAATTCAGAGCCCACACTGCTGTGCCGATCAAGACATGATGAGGAAGTATTCTACCAGACAAACAAGCTAGATTAGGAGAGCAGCTGTGAAAATGAAATTACAAAGCATCAAACAGGAACCTGTGTATCAGGTCCTCCACAGGCTTGTAGTTTTGGATAAAAATTTAGAACCAAATGTATACTTGTTCAGATCGGAACCTGAGGTGGATTGTGAATCATTAGAAAATGTACAGATCATTCAAGAAGCGTAAGCATTGATTGGTTAAGAATAGAGACTATTCTATGAAAGTATAGGAATGATTAAACTCATGGATCATTCTGGAAAAAACCGCTGCATCATCATAACCAATTTTAGGCCTGTTTATCCTCAAATCCATTGAAAATAAGGAACCTGCACAGCCTTTCTTTTTGGTTTTTAAAGACAAATGTCAGAGTGAGCACAAAATATTGCAAAGACAGAGACAATAGCTTAAAAGGATTCTTTAAAGTAAAATGCAAGACAAATTGGGTTCATGCTTCGCTCCTTCAATAGAAAAAGGGGAGGCGGAAGTTCCAATTAAGGATAAGAGACTATTCTCTGTCCCTCTCCTCTCTTTTGTGAGCCTCAGCAACTTTTACACCACTTCGTTTTTTTCTCCCTCTACTCTTTTTTTTCCACATTTACTGCAGTGGCAAGCACATTCCCTCACTTTCTTTTCAGCGCCTACAGCATTGGGTAGTGCTGCAAAGTGTCCTGTCAGGGCAGAAGTGCGCATAACCCACACTTGCATTATAAAACCTAGTTCTTCTGGGCACATTTAACATGCACGAGCACGGCCATAGTCACAAACTTGTGTTGTGAAAGTGCTGAACAAGGATATGACATAATTTCTAATCATATTTTTGTAAATGCATTCATCACTATGGCACAATACAAAAGATGGGGCTAAAAAATATTTTAGCTAAAGGGTGATATGAGATCCAAATATAGAAGTAGAGAAGAAAAAAGGGGTTGAGAGTTAGGTGAGGACAAGCTACAGATGAGATTAAGAGATTCACACGTCTGATCTGCGAGACGATTAGCATTCACACCCTGATGTTCAACTCTGATTCCTGCTTCTAACATCTTATCTATCAGTTTCTGCTTACGGTATGCATCTCATCCCTTCGAGTTGGCAACTAGATTCCTAATTATTTTGAATTCTCTAGCCTATGAATAAATCACATCAAACGGATAACAAGTTAGGAACATGTTGTTGGTGTTGATACAAGCTTATAGTAATATATTTTTTCTTAAATGAAGTTACGTACTGTGTGTTTTATTGGTTGAAATGTTTCATTCCACTAAGGCTTGTGCTTGATGCAAAGACTGAGATTGACATTACTCTCAAATAAACTTTGTACTCCATGTGTGACATGGAAGTGTTTGCTAGACATGTAGCAAATTATTACACATGCTGCAAATGAGTACCATGTGTAGAGAGTAATGCATTACATATGTAATGAGTTACTGTTATGTATTCCTTTTTTCAGTAACACGCCAGTGCAGGCATGGGCAGACTACAGCCCTCGGGCCACATGCGGCCCGTTAAACATTTTAATCTGGCTCTTCGAATGTGAAAAAACTAAATAAATAAACCTTGTTAATGTTTTGTTCAACGCAAAACAAAATTCTGATGTTTCCTCACTAGGTGGCGCACTCTAGATATATTGGCTTTGTTGAGAAAAAAAAAGACCAACGCTATCCCCAACACTACTCCCAATAAAATGCGTGTGTCTTCGTAATGCAACGTTGCCGAATAAACAGTGCGTACAGACATAGAAAGCTATTGGGGCCAATAAACGCACATCAACAAGCACGTTAGATTTAAAACCTAGCAAATTAAAGCACACATATTCTCCAAATCCCAATACATGTATTTTTTTTCTCTAATGAGGTGAGGTAACTTAAGCTTGCCATCCATCTGCTCCTGTTTCGGCCCCTTTGTCAAATGTTAGAGCTCAATGTGGCCCGCGAATCAAAAAGTTTGCCTACCTCTGCACTAGTGCAATGCATTGCTGTTATTTTGGTTGTATCCATCACTTTTCGTTCCGTTGTCTTCCACTAATCTGAGTGTGAAGAATATTAGCACAAAAGTTGAAAAAGTCTAAACTCTTTTCTTCACATATAACGTAAGATTGCAGTCTTTTTCTTTTTCGGCTACATAAAAAAAATGCATTCTGTGTTCATTGAGTATGATCAGTCAAAGCTGCTGTCTTTTTTTTTTTTTTAGTACCAATAGAAAATAAAACAGTCCAGACTGAGATGGTTCGGACATGTGCAGAGGAGAGAGAGCGAGTACATCTGCAGAAGGATGCTGGGTTTGGAACCACCAGGTAAGAGGACTAGAGGGAGACCTAAGACGAGGTTCATTGATACAGTAAAGGAAGACATGAAGATAGTTGCCGTGACCGAAGAAGACAGTGCAGATAGGGTTAGATGGAAGAAACTGACTTTCTGTGGAGACCCCGATGGGAAATGCCAAAAGGAGAAGAAGAAGAAAATAAAAAAGGCAGAAAAATATTATTTTAATTTGAATCGTATACATATTTCTAACCTTATCCATGTCTCTTTAAAGCCTATAAACAATACAATGACTAATTAAAAATGTCGTACAAAAATCCCTTTATTAATTCATGAGGTGAGCACTTTAAATCTAGTCTTTAGGTTTCGGTCGCACACGGGATTCATTAAACATTACTGCTAATCAGTGTTAATTTAATTATTAGATTGATTTAATTAAGAAATAATGAGGACGGGGCTACATGTTTATTTGGTTATTGGCAATTGGATTAAGTAATAAAACGAAGGCTCCTGAAATGAAAGAAAGGTGGTGTTGAGATGGTAAGGGATGGGCAAAGGGGGTGAAGAAGAGGCTAAAAAGGCTGGAAGTGAAAAGGTTAGTGAGCCTGCAGAGAAATCAATAGAGAGACTGTTGACATAAGCTTCTCCTCATTCTGTATTAACCACACCCTTGTGGCCAGAATATTGGGCTACACACACACACACACACACACACACACACACACACACAGAGTCAGAAAGCAAAGTACACTGTGTAATGTATCATGCAGCCATTCACCAGGGACTGTTTGAGGTTAAGAGGGAACATGTGTTGGAGCTTTGTGACCTCTGTGTTCGCATGAGCGTGTGTGTTCTGTCCCATCTGTGATGTGGCTTGAAAAGTATAAATATTGCGACAATCGGTAGCTTTTCCTCTCATCCTTGTTTTTGATTTTCATTCCATCTGCTTACGGTATCTCGTTTTTCCTCTTTAAACCATCAGCTGTTTCTGCTCTTTGATTTTTTGTTTTTTTTTTAAATCACTTGAAGGCCACTTCTGGGTAGAAATGTGTATTACACATGAACGTTGTTTCAACCTGAATGCATAATGCAAAAACACGAATGTTTTACTGAGCAGGAGCTTAGTTTGCTTTGTAAGCTAAGTTTTACATTAATTAGAACTGTGTGTGACCTTTCTGAATGTCGGTAGAAATAAAAAGGATTTCTGCCAAGTTTCTCAGCAATTTGTTGCAGTTTTTTTTTTTTTGCATCATTGATTATCTTTAATCAAATAATAACTAAATTATTTCATTATTTATTTAAAAAACTATAGTGACTATTGAAATAGAAGAATGATTTTAAAATGCAAATGTTCTTATGTGGTATATTGTTAGCCAAGTTAAACTGTAATAATGGAGCTCAAACAGTATTTAAAGGAAGTAAGTTTGGTTTTGTCTAGAGACCCACTTATCCCTAAAAGCGTGTTAGGGGGTGCCGGAGCCTATCCCAGCTGATTTCAGGCAAGAGATAGGGTACATCCCGAACAGGTCGCCAGTCTATTGCAGGGCCACAGACACACTCATTCCTGGGGCAATTTTATAGGTGCTAATTAGTCAGGGTAAGACAGAGTACATGTGTGTGAATGAGAGAGACCCAAATGGAAAAGTGAGATTACAGGGAGAAGAGATAAAGATGGTGGAAGCTTTTAAGTACTTAGGATCAAAAGTCCAGAGCAATGGAGAACGTGGAAAAGAGGTGAAGAAGCGTGTGCAGGCATGCTGGAACAGGTGGAGAAAAGTATCAAGTGTGATGTGTGATAGAAGAGTTTCAGCTAAAATTAAAAGGGAAAGTGTTCAAAACCGCGGTGAGACTGGCCATGCTGTTTGGTCAAGAAACAGTAGATAAGCAGGAAGTGTTTTAGTGGACGTGTTCTGCACACACTCAGTCCCACCCTTCAACAGGAAGTGCCATTGAATATAAACGCACCAAAATAAGGATATAAAAGTGTATGAACTAACTTTGCTAACTTGATGTACTGTGCACTGTATTTGCAGTCTCAAACAAGATTTATGCTGTGTCATGCATAACCCCCCTCCCCCCACGATCTCCTTTGCAAATAAGTGGCTCAGAAGATGAATGAACGAATGACCCCTAAAGCAGAACTAAGCGAGGAGCAAAAAGAAAGTGCATTTCAGAAAGACAAAAGTACAACTGAAAAAAATGTATTGACTGTAAAGTTTTTTAAAATAGCTAAAATTGTTGATTAGTGTAAAAGGTTTCTAATAATATATGTCGAAAATCCCACCGGGCAGACCACCCCATCATAAAAAAATTAATTCTGTTCATTCCACCAATGAGATGGTCTTGTAGTCATGACAAAAAAGGATCCAAAAAAAAACTCCCTTACAGACATGTTGTATAGCACCAAGAGACGTCAGGGTTGACAGCTATGCAGAAGCAGGCAGAGGTCAATGGCCCATGAGCCCTAGAACCTTTAATCTCTCTGCATGACCACACCACATGAATCAGCAACAAACCAGCCTGATGCCACCGCCAAGCACGCAAAGAATTAAGACTTCATTACCCTCCTCTGCTATACGGTGACGTGGTATATGGTTCAGCAATGTCCTGCTGACGACCAACGCTCTCAAGATGGTAAAAATAATTTTAAAACAGTTATACTTTTTTGTTTGTTCCTACTCCTACAAACTTGTTGCTGTTTGAATGGGTCATCAAAATAGTCGACAGCTCCCTAATTTTTTTATTACAAAATTAACATGAGACTGCCCACTCATTAGCAATGAGTACGTACTTTTATTATTTTAAAGATGTTAGATATCTACTTGAAGTCAAATGTTCATCCAATTCATGCCCAGGATAAAATGAAATCTGAATGCTCAGTTACAATGTACTTAAAAAAGTTTGAGTGATCCTTAAAAAGCCAGTTTCTTTGTCTTTGACGAGGGAGGACGCTTTGCTGCTTGCTCTGTCGCTTTTTTCAATTCTTTTGCTTTTAAATCACTTTAAAATCATTTAAAATCATCTTTATTTTTCTATTTTTCTTTTTTATCACCCTAAAATTGTGGATTACCTGAGATTTTATACATTTTGACCATTTTTGCATCTAACGAGACGGCGATGGCAGAAAAGAATGGGAGAAACTGCTGCTATCAGTGTTGGAATTATAAACAACAATGCTGGGACTATGAACAACAAATTAAAGCCCTACAAGCACGGATAAATATTTTGGAGTCAGAAAAAAGTCTTGACAAGACGCTACCTTTGGGTAAGGAACCCATTGTTCACAAGAATGACTGCGACTTTAGTTTGAATGATACAGTTAGTTTTCCGAAACTCTTTAAGGACCAACATGGTGCTACAAAGAAACAGAAAGATATTAGAAGTAGAAATAGCGCAGCTACAATTCCACTTAAAAACAGATTTTCTGCGCTTTCACAGTTAGAGTTTGAAAATGTGGGAGATAAGAGAACGGAATGTGCCATATCAAATGTTGATACCAGGCAGCAAGTCAGAGAATCTGTGCCACAATTCAAGGCCAAAGACTCAGTGTTTCTTCTTGGCGATGGGTGCGTAGCCCAAATACGAGATAAGAGATTCCAAGTGCTCTGCTGCCCTTCGGCGGTAGTCACGGACATTACAAAATTAGTCAAAAATACAGTGCTTAAAGGAGTAAAGCAGTTAATTGTACACGTGGGAGCGGTTGACACAAAAAGAGAATAATCAGAACTCTTGAAGAAAGATTTTTGTGAACTTTTTAATGAGTTGCAAAGAGTACCGGCTAAAGTTTATATCAGTGGACCTCTTCCTAACATTGATGGAAGGAAAAACAAGTTTAGCCGCTTACTCCAGCTGGACACATGGCTCTCCAAAGAGTGCACATTGAGAGAACTGAATTATATTGAGAACTTTGATCTGTTCTGGAAACGAGAGGACCTGTTCAAGGGAAAGAGCCCGTACTTGAGTAGAGATGGAGTGAGAATGTTGAAGAAGAACATCCTCCATGCTCTGAGGATCAATGAAAGGCTGAGGCAGGTGCCTAAACAGAGAAGGAATCAAAGTGGAAAATGTGCTCCTGGAAAACCTGGAGACCTAGCCGGTGTTCCAGCAACTGCATCAGCTCTACAGCAACAACAACCCGTGCCAGCATCACCATCACCAAAATCTACCCAGAGATCAACACCTTCAATACGAGAGTCTCCACCTCAGGTTGTCAGCCCTATTGCAGTTCCAAGAGAGGGCTCACATTTGGATGTTTCCCCCTTTGCCACTGGACAGCCCCTCCCTGCTACATCCACCCCTACAAAAGACTCTTCCTCCTTTTCATCTCCACCCTCACCACTGGCTCTTCCTCGTCACTTGGAAAACCTGATTAATGAAGGTATCAAGATGACGCCATGTACTCCTGTGCCTTTTCCTAAAAAAAAACCCTGCACCGCCCCCTCCTCGCCCCAAACCTATCTCACCCAAACTCCACCCAGCTCCAAATCCACCTACATCATCCCCCAAACTCCTCCCCACTCACCCTCCCCCACCTGCTCCTGAAGCTACCATTCCTCAGAGCTAGGATGCACTGGGCCTCTGCTGTCTCAGGACACACAGTCATGATAAAGTTCAGCTCAGGCTGGGGCCCTGTGACAGAGAACAGTCTGCGGGTGCTATAACTACAGTCATCTCCAATCGAATTCATCGCAATAGAACAAGAAGACTGTCCAAACACAGAAGTTTAATTGAAATTCCCTGTAAGAATATAACAGCTAGTCCTACTGAAGCTAAAGTGAAACTTGCTGTGCTCAATGTCAGGTCCTTATGTAACAAATCATTTTTAATTAATAATTTTATCTCTTCTTTTAATCTTGATTTTATGTTTTTAACAGAAACTTGGCTTGATAAAAATACAGGTAATGCAGTTCTAGTAGAAGCAGCTCCACCTAATTTTAATTTTGAATCTGAAATAAGAGAAAAGAAAAAAGGGGGAGGAGTTTGTGCGATCTTTAGAGATAACCTAAGCACCAGGAGGCTTTCGTTTGGGACATTTCCATCTTTTGAGTATTTGTCATTTAAGCTTGAGCTAAAAGAATCCTCTGCCATACTATTCCTAGTTCTGTACAAGCCTCCCTATCACTGCCAAGATTTTATTGATGATTTTACTGAAATTCTTTCAATCATATGCACAAATTTTGATGGTTTAGTCATAACAGGTGATTTTAATGTTCATGTTGATAACATCAATGACAAAAATGCTAAAGAACTCAACAGTGTTTTAGAAACCTTTGGTTTGACTCAACATGTGAAAGATCCCACCCACAGCAGAGGTCACACACTGGACCTCCTCATTACTAAAGGAGTTAATGTTTCTAATGTGATTGTGTCTGACGTTGCCTTATCTGATCATTTCTGTGTCTTCTGTGACCTCACTGTCGCTCCCAGGCCACTGCCTGGACCGACAGTTATTCACAGCAGACACATAAATGATAACACACGTTTACAGTTCATGGAAATGGTTCATTTTGAAGATTTCTCGAGTTTTGATGTTAACGATTTGGTTAACTCTGTTCAGTCTTGTGTTATGAATGTTCTGGATGCCATTGCCCCAATGAAGGTGAAAACAGTTAAAAATAAGCAGAAAGCACCTTGGAGAAACGATGAGTCAGTCAAAGCACAAAAACGGGAGTGCAGGAAAGCTGAGTGTAAATGGCGCAAACTTAAGCTCCAGATTCACTACGAGATTTATAGAGAAAACTTACATGTCTTCAATCAAATCTTACTTAAAACTCGAGAGATGTATTTCTCTAAAATAATTGGGAACTGTAATAATAACTCACGTGTACTTTTTGCAACAATAAATAGATTAACAAATCCCCCAACTCAAATCGTCGCTGAATTGGTTTCGACTTCAAAATGTAATGAGTTCGCTGTATGTTTTAATGATAAGGTTCAGAACATCAAAAACTTCATCAAAGCCACGGTTCAAATGACAATCTTACCACCATCCAGATTGTTAAAGCTAAATGACTTCACCTCAGTAACAGAAACAACTGTTGAAGAAATTATCACTAGTCTGAGTTCATCTACTTGCTCTCTTGATATATTACCCACCAGATTTCTAAAATCTGTGTTAACCAGCATGTTGGCACCAATCACTCAAATAGTCAATGTGTCACTTCAAACCGGAACCTTCCCAAGTGCCTTTAAAACTGCGGTCATCAAGCCACTCTTAAAGAAGAGTAGTCTTGATGCTACAGTACTTAAAAACTATCGGCCTATTTCAGACTTACCGTTTACAGGAAAAATTCTTGAGAAAGTTGTTTACCAACAACTGACAAAATTTATTTTAGTGAACAACTCATTTGATGTCTTCCAGTCAGGTTTTAGACCTCATCACAGCACAGAGACAGCTCTGATCAAGGTAACAAATGACATTCGTATGAACACTGACGCTGGCAAAGTCTCTGTTTTAATCCTGTTGGACCTGAGTGCTGCGTTTGACACTGTGGATCATGGGATCCTTCTACAGAGGCTAGAGAACTGGGTTGGTGTTTTTGGTGCTGCGCTTAGTTGGTTTAAATCTTATTTAGAAGGACGCAAGTATTTTGTAGAAATTGGAAATTGTGTGTCAGATCACATGCCTTTGACCTGTGGGGTTCCCCAGGGGTCAATTCTTGGACCCCTGCTGTTTAACCTCTACATGCTGCCGTTAGGGCAATTGATAGCCAGTAATAACGTGTCCTATCACAATTACGCAGATGATACTCAGATTTATGTGTCACTGACAGCAGGTGAACTTGGACCTGTGGATTCACTCTGTCACTGTATTCAACAAATCAGAGTCTGGATGCAAAATAACTTTCTCCAGCTAAACTCAGACAAAACTGAAATCATTGTCTTTGGCCCACAGAAACAAAGAGAAAGTGTCATCAGTTACCTTCAATCTCTCTCTCTGGAACCGACAAATCAAGTTAGAAATCTGGGAGTAATAATGGACTCAGACTTTAACTTCAACAGTCACATCAAATCAATTACATCAGCAGCCTTTTACCACCTGAAAAACATTGCCAAAATCAGAGGTTTGGTTTCTAAAACAGACTTAGAGGTTCTTATCCATGCATTTGTTTCCAGCAGGTTAGATTATTGCAACGGTCTACTCACTGGTCTGAACAAAAAGGCTTTAAAACAGCTGCAGTTTATTCAAAATGCTGCGGCTCAAGTCCTAACAAGAACTAGAAAATACGATCACATTAGTCCTGTGCTAAAGTCTCTGCACTGGCTTCCTGTGGCTCAGAGAATAGACTTTAAAGCTGCTCTGCTTGTGTTTAAGTCTCTCCATGGTCTAGCACCAAAGTACATCTGTGATATGTTAGTACCTTATGAACCATCTAGAACTCTGAGGACCTCCGGGACTGGCCTCCTGCTGGTGCCTAGAGTCAGGACTAAACATGGAGAAGCTGCATTTCAATTTTATGCTGCAAAAGTCTGGAACAAACTTCCTGAGGCCGTGAGACAGGCCTCTACTGTGACAATGTTTAAATCTAGGCTGAAAACAGTTCTGTTTAACTGTGCATTTTATTAATTGCTCAATTTTTAATCTGTTTTAATGATTTTATTTATTTAATTTTTTAAACTTTTTGATTCTATGTTTTGTGATTTTAATGCATTCTTTTTCTTTTCTTTCTTGTGAAGCACTTTGAATTACATTTTGTATGAATTGTGCTATACAAATAAACTTGCCTTGCCTTGCCTTGCCTATAGTTTTATCTATCACATTTTAGTCGTTGGACTTTTATTGTGGCAAGCATTATATTAGATTGAAAATTTATTTATACACAGTCAGTCAGACAGTCACTTTCTTAACCGTCTATCCCTTTCAGAGTTGCGGAGGGTACCACATGTGTTTCTAAATCTTTCAGCTTTTACTGCCTCATGTGCCTGATCTGTTCATTTGCATTCCTTGTACCCGGGGCTGGGTCGTAGGGGCAACCTACTCAGACAGGTAACCCAGGCTTCTCTTACTCTGGCTGCATCCTCCAGCTAACCCGGGAGGATCCCGACCTGTTCCCTGGCCAGCTGTGAGACATAGTCTCTCAAGTAGTTCCTGCGTCTGTCTCTGGGGCTCCTCCTGGTGGAACGTGAGGCGTCTGGGAGAAATCCGAACCAGATGCCCAAACCACCCCATCTGACTTTACTCTAATTATGATGTTCGCACTTGAAAATATTGCATTTAGGCTTTAGTAAAAACATATACATACAAAATCTGAATTTTTTGTGCTGAAACCTTGTTTGTAATGCAAAAACCAGTGAAACATATTGTAAGAGATTATCAACATACTGTATGTCCTGTAGCTACAGTAAGTTAGGGCTTGTTCTGTAGTGCACGCACACCGAAGCACATTGCAGTGAACATATACAGATGAAGTGTGAGAAAATATTAGTATGTGAAATAAAAATTTGGCATCCTTAAAACACCTTCTGCTGTTAATCTATGGTAAGACTGAGATTTATAATTTAAATAAACAAGCACATGAATGTTACCTCGAGTTCAATTTGCAGCATTTGTTAAAGTGTTTGAATAAAAAGCTTATAGATAAACACTTTCACTCTATGTGTGAAAATATGAAAGAAAACTTAACGTTATTGTTACTGGGATTAAAATCGCATTGCACACATCTGCGGTATTCTTCAAACATTGCCTGGGAACATGCAATTCTGCTTTAGCGTGTCAAAGAGGCAACAAAAAGTAACAGTATAAATGTAATCTACTGGACAAGAACAGAATCTAAAAGTTTTACCACAGGGAATAAAAACCAAAGTTCTATATTAGGGTTAAAGTTGCGTGTCCGCTTTTTCGCAGATGTTCATACACATTTATCCATGCATACTGATAACATAAATGCACAGTCATTGTTCAGTTGGCTTCCATCGTACAGAGGTCACGCACCTAGATGGAGGAAGCATGTGATTCTCAAAGTACATGTCTAATGCATTACATTCATTTTTGTTTATAAGTACAATTTGTCTTACATGTATAATTTAGGATTCTACAGGCGCAGATGCTTGTATCCACAAGGGACAAGAGCACAAAATGCTTTTTTATGGCATGTACAGTGTACATCATGAGGTTCTACAAAATTTACAGACAACCATGCAAAAAGAGGAGATGTTCCACGAAGCCTGAATTAAAGAGACATTTTATTGTCTGATGAAGCTCTATTTTAAGATGTTGAAGTTTAAATTCCACATCCAATCCAAAAGCGCTTTTAAGATAATCCAGTTGGCTGTGTGGATCACAAATCCAGACACAAAGCCATTAAAATGTCTCATGAAGAAAAAATGGCTATCTTTGATGAACATTTTAATAAATCTCATGTAAAACCTTCAGAAATTTTACAGAAAGTTTAAAAAGGACACAAACTGGAAAAAATTTTACAAGAAGTTAGTCAAAAGTAAAAGGTTTGAGTGACTTAAATCCATCACAAAAGAGTTTTAGTTCAAACGTTTCAACCTACGTGCCCATCAACTTTCACCTGCAAATATAGAAAATAGTTTGAATTTTTTTAAAAAAGGCCAATAAAACACATCTGGAGTGGGTGGTTGTTACCCAGACCTCGTGTTTCTGCATCAACAAGGATTAAAAAGGACTTTCATATCTTTTCTACATGGTTTAAATGATAATTAAATAAAAACAGTAACAAGGTTAGAAAATATTTTGTGCTGGTGTGCTGGAGCCTATCCCAGCTAGTTAAAAGCAAGAGGCGGAGTGCACCCTCAACAGGTCGCCAGCCGATTGCAGCAAAAAGGTTTTAAATCCTCTTGTAGAGACTTTTTGTCCTTATTTTTTGTCTTCTTCAACACTAGGTTTGCTATCACTGGACCTCTTCAAACATACTGAAATATGCATGGAATGAAAGAGTGCAGACAGAAGGCACCGTTTGTAAACAAATGCACACTTTCAGGTTGTGAAAAATTACTCATGCATAAAAAAAATATATTCTATTATTAAGTGGCACATGTCAATATGAAAGAGAAGAATCTCCCATGTCTTTCCATCAGCTGCCTGTGTTGGAATGTCAAAGCCATTTTGGCTAAGAGTCACATAAAAGTCTGAGTGGGCTTGACGAACTTATTTACAGAAAGGTTAATACGAGATAAAAGAGGTGAAGGATTTTAAGTGCTTCGATTCACCAGCATAAAACAAGACTCTAGAAAAGAGGTGAAAAGGCTTGTGTAACCAGGCAGGAACAGTTGATGAATAGTGTCAGGTGGGATGTGAAATAGAAGGGATTTGGCTAAAATAAAAAGAAAGGTGTAGAAAACAATGTCAAGAGCAGCCATGTTGTTTAGTCTAGAGCAGGGGTAAGCAAACGTTTTAGTTCGCTGGCATTGATGGCATGCTTTGGTAACGACTAGATTAGACCAATAGAATGGTGCGCTAGATTTTAAACAAGTGCGCTAAATGTTACATCAAGAGCGTTGAATTTCAAATCTAGCGCTAGGTCTGAAATCTAGTTCGATAGCGCTTAAAAATGTGCATTTAGCGGCGCTAAATTTGAAATCTAAGTGCTCGATGTAACATTTTTCTTGTTTTAACATCTAACACGCTTGTTTACATGTGTGTATTGGGCCCGATGGCTTTCCATATATGTGCACACTGTTAATTTTGACAGCGTGCTCATCACGAAGACACACACATTTTAATGGGAGCAGTGTTGTTTTCTCAACTGACTTGCATGTTAATATTTGGCGTAGTTTTACGTCGGATGCCCTTCCTGACACAACCCCTGTGAAGATCTGGGCTAATGCTAATTGCTATGGCGACCCCTAAAGGGATAAGCCGAAAGAAGAAGAAGTGTTGTTTTCTCAACAAAGCCAAAATATCTAGAGAGTGCCATCTAGTGACGAAACATCAGAATTGCAGGGGAAATAAAACATTAACATGGTTTATTTATTTAATTATTTCAAGTTTGGCAGGCCGGATTAAAACTTTTAAGAGGCCGCATGTGGCCCGCGGACCGTAGTTTGCCCATAGAGACAGTGTCACTGGCAGCGTGTACAAGGTGTGAGCTGCATCTCACCTGTTCACAAGCTCCATCACCCCTCACAACTCTGCATTAGGAAAAGTAATTCAGAAGACAAATGGAGTTCCATCCCATTTTCTTGTATCACAAGTTTGGAGTTACACATGAAAGTTTAGATGGTTCATAAGTATTGATGGCTCTCTTAGCCTCAAGTATCTCAACCATGATTAAATTAGATATCAAAGCCTGTAAAACGTCCACAGTGTCATGTTGTTTTTTAGGTTCCCACACTCTTTGAATGATAAATGATAGTCTAGAGAGGAGATGTTCCTTTCTATCATCATAATTAAGAATGTGTCATAGTGAAGTGATAGCTGTGGTTGGACTGGATGTATTGTCATTGGTGCTGGGGAAATAAATTTGTGTCATGAAGGGGATCAAGAAAACTATCTTTTTACCGTGTCTTCTGAACTTGATTAATGGCCAGAGTCAGTGATTGGTAGCATTACTGTTGTGTGTGGCTTTTTTGGCAGACCTCTGCTTTTATGTCTGCCAGAGCCTTTTATAATGAGGGGCTCTCGCAGACCTAATTACTTGCTTTACTGTTGCTTATACAAACTTTCATGCACTTGTACCCACATCTTCCTACCTCAGACCAATTAGTTTTAACATTTATCCCCTCCTCCTCTCCATCTCACTTTCTTATTTCCACCTCGCTCCCTCTCTCATGTTTTCCTTTAATTGGTCGTCTTGGGTTCTATGTTTATAAAAAACATACTTTTTAATTTAGTTTTGAATATTCAGTTTTCATCAGTGATGTGTGTCGTGTTCTGTTGTAATATTCATGTTTCAGAAGAAAGTGACCTTGACAAGGAAGCCTTTTACAAGTTCAGACTTATTTAGAAAATCCTCAAAATTTGCATGTTTGGACAAAACCGTTTTCCCTAATTCCGCCTTTAATCCTTTTCTGAATCATTAAAATATTTTTTAGCCCTCTGATAGTTCTATGACTCAAATAAAGTCATGCACAGCTGTAAATCTATAATAACCCCGTGTGTGTGTGCTGTAATTAAACCAACAGTGGATGTACATTAATCTCTCTTCAGCAGAGTCAGCAATTAGTCATCAGAAATGTTTGTAGGAGATCTAATCAGTACAAGTAAAACTTTTATCTCAACCTGTCAGTCTGACTGGACAGAAGGAAATATTAACTTGGAAAGTAACTTAAAAAAAGAAATACTTTTATATACATCGATCATTGGGATGGCACATGTTAGAGGTTTTGGAGATAAAGGAAACAGTCTTTCGCCAAACCTCATTTAGGGGTAATTCAACTAAACTATATCTTAAAATATCAAAAGCAGTGTGCTTGAAATACGCTTGGTAAAAAATAATCCTACATTAGTGGCTTTTATGGTAAAGGTATGCAACCAAATTTATCTTTGTTCTGATCGTTTAACTGGTCAATCATGCTAAATCCCTCCAACCCCTCCTATGATTCTGTGGACCATCTGAAGAGCAGCTTCAGCGACCGACTCCTGCAACCCCGCTGCTCAAAGGAACGGTACAGAATTATTATTTTTTTTGTCATCCTCCATAAAAATATTCAACCTTTCACTTTCAAACCTTTAAACTTTCGCTCACAACAGCTTAAAAAAATCCTGTTGTTGTAAGACATTGTATGATTGTAGTGCTGCAGCACTCAAATTTCCTTTTGGGTATGAGTAAAGTATCTTCAATAAGACTTGAACATGACAAACTAGACACAACTAACTAGCCACACTAGTTAGTTGAAAAAAGTCTCGGACTACTCCTGTGTACTCATCCTGGGGAAGTATTGCTTGGTGGGTAGGGCAACTGTCCCGTAGCTGAAGGGTCACCGGTTCGATCCCCTGCTCAGAGGTCATGCCGAGGTGTCCTTGAGCAAGACACTGAATCCCGAATTGCTCTTGGTGATAGTGGCTTGTGCCTTGCTTGGCTGCTTCCACCATCAGCTGTGAATGTGAGCTACAATGTAAAGCATATTGAGGTAGAAAAAAGTTTCCTGACACTGGAGAGTCCATTTACCATTTTACTCTCCTATGCGGTGTTTGCACTTAAAAATTCTAGGTAAATTGATTTCACCCTTTTCGAGACTAAAGTCACTTGTACGTCAAGTCCATAAGCTCTGAAACGGTACAACAGCTCAAGATACAGAGTTTAATGTGTTGTCTTTGCAAGAAGTAAATGAGCTGTCATGGACGAACAAATCATCTGGTTGATGAATTCCCAAGAACATGGATTTGCCATTTAGATGTCTAACTTTAAACACTGTCAGCCAAATATCTTAGTTGAAGGAAAATGGTGCGGCAGGTTCTTTGCGGAGGAACAGCTACAGCGTTCTGGGTACATTTTCAAAGTTTTAAAAGTGGCTTAAATGTGGCAGAAGTGATACGAAAGATTATGAGTAGAGATTGTGATGATGCGTGTGTTTTGGGCATACCTGTGTGCGGTTCATGGAGCAAAATTTAGCGGGACAGATCATACCTTTGAAAAAAAAAAAGACAATGGCAAAAGCATTATAAATTAAGCAAATTGAAATTTATTTATATTTTTGCTAGATTGCTCGGATGAATCAGATAACATTTGTATTGTAAATATTGTCATTTTTTAACATCTCAGGAGCCTTTTACTGTGGCTTCCAACACTGCACTCTTGTACTTTTAAGAACTTTGCTCCACTCACTGAATCTGGATTTCTTCCAGTCACACCCCCACCACCTCTTTCCAATATTGATTGTCTTTCATCTGTTCAACATTGCATTTAAGGCACACTTAAGGCACCTAAATGGTTCAGAGAGGCTCACTTCAGTGGGTTGAGATTTCTGACGCTGCATTCTGCCACAGCCTCCAGAGTGGGATGAGAAATATCCCAATTAATCAGTACAAGGAAGATTTAAAAAAAAAAAAAAAAAAAAAAAGCTAAATAAACCCTTGAGTCAGGTCCACTTTGTGTCCCCTTTCATCAAATCCACCCCAACTTCCCTTTAATCACAGCACTTTTCTCTAATGCTAAATACTAAATAAAGCCTGGAGGCCATGAGGGGATGGGGGTTGGATAAAAGCCCGAGGGAGATGGACTGTCATCTGTTAAGTTTGTTACTAGAGTGGAAAATTAACCTCTTCATGGACACCTGATGTAGTACAGCAGTTAGGTAAAGGTACAATCATGACTGTAGGGCTGTGCTAAAAAATAAATACGTACATTCATTCTGCATGATTAAAATGAATGCACTTTCAATTCTCATTTTTTCTAATATTAGTATTCAGCCCAGCGATCAGTGGGTGCAGAAACAATTTGTCGTTTAGTGCTACTATCTTACGAGCTCACCCTCTCGAGTCAGTGACCTCTGTCCACTATATGTCATGACCCTCTCGTCTGCCACTAGAGGGAGCCCTGGACCTTCCTCCCTCTCTTGGGTTCCAGCCTTATCCTGAACACTTGGGTGATTAGCCTGGTACCAATGAGCTGTGCATCGTCAGCCTGCTGCCTATTTGATGACCTGACCTGGGTGGTCCGGTCATTACCATCCCTTCCAGCCTCCCTGGTTGCCTGACCATGATGATATGATTGAACTCTGTTATATTATTTGAACTTTTGAATCCTGAGTTAATTCTCTGCCCTTTGCCTTACAGCCTTACCGGACTTGTGTTTAATAAACCCGGTTTTGATGTCCTGCAATTGGGTCCTCTTTCCTCCTCATCATCATAAACCCTGACAGTATAGGTGGCGTGCAACTGTCGAAATTGGTATCAAGCAGGCCGTGGAGAACAGAGATTCAGCACGAGGCCACAAAGACTTGGAAACAGCAAAAAAGTCAGTCTGCCACTGCTCTCCCATGACTCATACCACCTTTCATGTTTGCAGCAAGTTTGGTAAGAGCCGCAGCTCCCACATCAACTTATTCAGTCACAGTCAACGCTGCACAAACAGATAGGTATGCAGGTGCAGAATCTATTGTTTCTAGAGACAGAAGGATGCCAATAAACAAGCTCACCCACCACATCCTGACAACCTAACTTCTCCTCTGATAGAAAACTAGTCAGTAAACTATGGATAAACGTATGATGAATGCAGTTGACTGGCACTTTTAAGTTTTGGTGTCATTTTCTAGATAATAAGCATTTGACAAAATGCTAAATGCACCACTAATATATATTTATTGTGAACATGGATCTCAGTTTTAGGTTAAAAGTTGATGGTCTCATTTTTGATGCATCAAATTAATAATAAAAAAAAACATATTGGACAAAATCGTATTGGATGAAAGTGCACCGTATCAGGATATGTGTTGATTTGTCATATATGTATTGATACCCAGCCTTACACAACAGTTTATGTTACTCTTTTTACTGAAGAATTTCATACATTCTTGTTGGAAACAGGGACAAATTATTCTGTAGATTTTAAAGCTTACAAACCAAAAAGTCCTTGAATATTGTAAAGTGGTAAGACAGATTGTCTAACAGCAATGTGTGGGGAGGATACATAATAGCTAAATTGTACCTCGGTAACCTTCACTACATCACAATATGCTATAGTCTAATTTAGAAGAGATTTATTTTAAGTGACTTTTTTTGCCATGCTGCAGAGGATTATCCTCTATCTTTTTCTCGTTTGCTGCTTCTTACAGGCATACACTGACCACCAGTGTACTCATTAGAGCCTCTTCCCATTTAAAAACTTTGCATTCAGAAGACCTCATTTAAATACCATGGCAAAATATTTTGAACAGTTTAAGAAAATTTGGTTTTAGGGAAACTGACTTGCTGTGGTGACCCCTGAAGAGAAATGCCAAAAGGAAAAGAGGAAGAAGGTTGATAGGCTGCTACAAAATTGTTCATAGGTATGAATGTGTGTGGATGATTGTGTGTGTGTGTGTCCCCGTGACTGACTGCCGACCTGTTAGGGGCGTACCCTACCGCTCACCTTGAATCAGCCGGGATACACTTCAGCACCCCCCACGACTCTGTCAAGGATTAAGAGGTTGAGATGATGAATGAAGAAATTTCCATTGACTCAAAATTGTCATGATCCCCTCACCTGTCAGAGGAAGCCCTGGACATTCCCTCATCACCCTGATTGGCACACCTGAGGGTGATCATTCTGATGCCATCCAACTGGGGACCCTGCTGCCTAATCAAGGGATTTCACCCCAGACTTTCTCGTTGGGTCATACCATCCCTTCCAGCCAGGTCTCCCTGGTTGCCTGACCAAGAAACACATTCTGAACAAAAACCTCTCGCCATGCCACGCCACTAAAACTTTGCTTTTCTTTCACAGCATTACTGGACTGCCATTCTCCAATAACCATGTTTTCTGTCCCGCAATTGGGTCCTCCTCCTTCCACCACTTCATGACCAAAATCCTCTAAGACATAGAAGGAAGATGACTTAGTTTTTTAAAAAAAAGAGAGAAAATATTTTTGTTGCTTATGAAATACTCATCTTGCTCATGACTAGAAACAATCATGTTTTTAAAAAATTTGTTTCCTCTCTTTTTTTTTCTGCTGTCTTATTCTCTCACATCTCATTTTTATACAACAATAGCAGGTTCATAAAAATTTGCACTAAGTGCCCACAAATGAGTCGACTCTCTTTTCAATTTATGACAAAGATGAAGTGCAGCATGTGTCTCTATGTATCCACATCACTCAGTTAATACGGCTTTGTGTCTTTATGGGGACACATGTGATATGGTAATTTATAGGTCATTGCTGTAATTTTGTCGTCACATTGTGAACGTGTCGTCTTTGTTTTCTGATGTTTATGTAGGGCTTGGAGTATGTGAACGTTTGAAAAGAGAGAAAGAGAGGGGGCTTTAATCTGACGATGTAAATAATGTTTGACATTAATGAAATGTTTAATGAACCCGTGGCTAGAGGGCAGATGTGGGGAACCATTTGTACATAAATACACACACAAGCACACACCTATGTGCATAAATCACAAATGCGTGCAAACAAACCGAAGCACATTTGGTCACATTCTGATATAAAAATATTTGTTCTCTAATGCAAAAGATGGCACGTATGCAAAAAAAAAAAAAATGGTAAAGAAACACATACGGAAGTTCCTTAATAATTCCTGTCAAACTAACAAAAAGTGACAGAAAATCACCATCTATTACATCTCATTCTAAAATTAGCAGTCGTTACAAAATAAATGGAAATACAGTTTGTTTCTTTCTCTTATGATGGTCTATAGTGATGGAGCTAACGTTAAGTACTTCTAGTGAGGGTGCACATGGCTGGTGCACAAATACACATGCTATGTCAAAATAGGAACGGCATCACGATTTAAAGGCGGAGCGCTTTTGAGCATCAACATAGCAAACAACACTTTTACTGTATATCACGGTGTGCAGGTGGACCCAATTGCAGGACAGAAAACGTGGTTTATTTGAATTTGGCAGTCCATTAATACTGTAAAAAGAAAAAACAAAGTTTCAGTGGCACGGCAAAAGATTATTGTCAGAATGTGTTTTGGTCGGGCGACCAGGGAGACCTGACTGGAAGGGATTGTATGACCTGACAGGGAAGTCCAGGGTGATTGCCCTTAAATAGATGGCAGGGTCCACAGATGTGTGGAATCAGGAATCAATCTCTGGTGTCCCTAATCAGGGGGATTAGGAACATCCAGGGATCCCTCTGACAGCAGGAGAGGGGGGATCATGACAACGTGAGATTTAAAAAACTGGCGTTAAACAAAGAAAAGATAAACAGTTTTTGTCACATTATGACACTGGAATTAGGGCAGTGTTCTATTCCCATTCAAACTACATTCTTGTGATTGGTGTTTTCAGCTCTCATTTGAACTTGCTCCATTTGATCTTGTACCCATATCTAATTTCCTATGATGATCTGGGAAACCTGCGTCTGGGCTTTGCTCCTCCAACATTTTGGTTGTTACGTGCGTGATGTCCAAGATGTCACTTACCCTGCTGAATACCTTCTTGTAGTTCCACGTTCTGTTAGAAAACTTAGAACTCCTGGTCTACAATCATATATTTAGAAGACAAACTTGTGTTTAAGATCAACTAAACTTTGCAGTTTATTCTTACGGGTTTAAAAAAAAGGAAGTTTTTCAATCAAGTGGAATGTTTCATCTTTTGAACCACTTATCCCCGATGAAGTCGCATGGGGTGCTAAAGCCTATCTCGGCTGACTTCAGCCGAGAGACGGGGTACACCACGAACAGGTCGCCAGTCTGTTGCGGGGTCACACACACAACCATCCACAAACACATACTCTCATTCCTCAGGGCTATTTCACAGTGCTCAATGATCTTAACACGCATGTTTTCGGAGTGGGAGAAAACTGGAGTAACCAGAGAAAACCTTGCATACGTGACGAGAACATGCAAACGCCACACAGAAAGGGCAGTGTTTCCATTGCCACGCCCATTTCAGCACTCGAACACCAACCCTTTTGATGTGAGGCCATAACCACTGAAAAAATAAAGACCAACCAACTGCTGAGCCACTTTTTTTGCACCTCAAAAAACATCTGATTTTGTTCATTGCTGTTACTGACCTTTTATCCAAGTCCATATTTGATCTAGTGACATTAAAATACTTTGCGTATGTTCAGCCTGCAGTTACATTTAGCAGAGCTTTAACCTTTAACCTGTAGCCAAAGTTTGCAGGGTTAGACTTCTGTAATTCTGGGGAGCTATACGAGTCCTGAGCAGCTGGAGAGCAGCCATGTGTCTTCAGGCGGGGCCCTTCGCTTCATCTGAAGCACCAGTCTGAAAAATAGGTCCTTGGGGGTCACAGCACTGCAGAGCTTTTATTCTGCTGAGTTGGTTTCATTTCAGCTGCTCTAAAAGCAACTGTTTAGACCTGGATGACTGGTGAACGCAATTAGCCACCTCGCAAGAAAGACAAGACATTAAATATCATCTTTGAGAATCAGGTATGATGGATGAAGGAGATAATGGTTTGCCTTAAGGTTGTGATGTTTTACAAAATAAACAGATTTACTTCAAACCAGAAGGATTTTTTTAAGTATTTAAGAACCAATATTTACACTACAAAACTAGAATTTCCCTTCTGAATTCAAGGAAAGCTTTAATTAATCCATCCATTATTTTTTTTCTAGATTTAACAATAAATTCATGTTCAGCAAAAACTCAAATGTTCAAATATGCAGTAAATCAAAGTAAATACAGGTTTGGTTCAAGCTTATGTATCAGAACGTCATTTCTTTTCATTTTTGAATTAGGAGGCTCTTCTCCATCCTAATTATTGCATATGCCACACTGATCCACCCAGCAACCTCCCTCCATCTTTCCCTCCTTCATGAACAACAATCCAAGATACGTTATAAACTCAACCTGTTAGTCATTCTTTTTGATAGATTTGCAGCATATGATTTCCATCCCAATTGTTTCAAACACTGTTGCAAATGAAAACAACTGAATGGTGGTGGCTGCATGGTGGTGCAGTGGTTAGTTCAGTGGCAGCACAGCAAGAAGGTCAGGGGTTCAAGTCTCAGGTAGGACCAGACTTGGAACACTGATCTTTCTGTGAAGAGTTTGCACGTTCTCCCTGAGGTATGCACGGGAGGGGGTGCACCCGTTGGGGGTGCACCCTGCCTTTCACCTGCAATAAGCCGAAATATGCTCTGGCACCCCCAACATTAAAATATTTAGTCCCACAAAAAGTTAACCGTGTAACAAATTTCTATTTTACTGGAAGCCTGAATTTCTTTATCTGACATTGAAGTCTTGTAAAACTTTTTTTTGTTGATGTTAAATAATGGATCTTTTTTTCTCTCAAAAAGCAAAGGTGCCTAAATTATGCACTTTTATAGTTTTTCCATTTCCACTTTCTTCTTTAAAGCATTTCAGCACTCCATGCATACAGCAATGTCCTCCTGCATGACTCGACTTTCTTCGACACTTTTCTCTACTTTAGATAAAAGCTTCTAGAGTACGTGAATGAGTATGTATAAATGAGAGCTTCTTGGATACAATTAAGAACTCTGAGTAAAATTGATTGATGTTGAAAAGTTTGTTTTACTTCAAGTAAGAAATTTAGAGAGTCTGTTCAAATAAAAGCAGGGTTAAAGACGGATGACTTCATCTTGGTGAAAAGGCTATTTTTTAGTTTCCTTTGTTTGTATTCAATTTGTTCTTTGTTGCTCATGGGTCTTCTTTGAATTTTAGTTTGTCAATTTCCAAACAATCATTCATCCTAATGCATCAATAATTTCAGTCAGGCCGTGACGCAGTAAGGAAACGACAGTGACTCAGCATTTTACAATTTATTTGGTTAATATATCATTTTGTTTGATTAATACCCTGCAAGTTCCAACTTAATAAACTGTGATCATACACCATTTGATGAGCCATTCATCCTGTTTACTGTGCAATATATTCGTCAGGTAGTCAGTCTTCATATTCTGTGCACTGAGAAAGTAAATTACATATGAGCATCACTCCCTGCTCACATAGCATTCACAACACTGAAGATCAATTCTTTAGACATAAGCTTGAGAATAAAAAAGGTAATGGACATATTTGAGTCTTTACAAAACGCACAAATAAAACCTTTTTCAGTGAGGACGGAATGATGATCTACAAAAACAAAATGCATAAAACTAAGAACAGCTTAGGAGCCAAAATTGTTAGGTCCAATCATAAAATGTTGGACCTCTTTGATTCTAAATTAATCCCAAAACAATTTTATCCTTCCCCGGACATGAGTTGATGAGGATTCATTGGTATATTCGGCCTTTCCGTTTGTTTGCTTCCCTACATCCACACTGTGTCCTACCGTCTCTCTCCTAACACTTCTCCAAACTACGTCACACATGAATGCATCTGTTCATGTGTGTAAAGGTTACTTCTGTTCAGCGGTGGTCCCACTTTTAATAAATGGCAGTTTGTGTGTTTTTAAAAGACCTGAACCACACTTTTTTCTGTTTCATTGCCACGCTGTGACGCCAGGTCGCTGCATTGTCAAAAGATCATCTCTGCCCTCATGTGGTCAAGAAGTTGCTAAAAGAAAATGTGAACAAGTGAATAAAGTAAAAAAAAAAAACAACTATTCATAAATCATTTCTGACTAGTTCTTCTAACACTAGGTCAGAAGGGATATCGTTAATCCCATCTAATGAACAGTTAAGAGGTGGGCTACATTCTTGACTGGTCTACAGTCTATTGCAGGTTCACACAACTGTTCTTGTTACTAATAAATTCATACAGGTTGAAAAAAAAAAAGAAAAGATGACTGTTCCATTCAGTTTTATTCTGCTTATGATCTGAGTTGCAGGGGCAACAGCCTCAGCCATGAAACCCAGGCATCTCTTACCCCGGCTGCATCCCTCAGGTCACCCAGAAGGATCCTGGGGCATTACCCGACCAGCTGTGAGACATGGTCTCTCCAGCATGTTCAGGGTCTGCCTCTTGGTCTCCTCCTGGTGGAACTTGCCCGAATAACCTCACCAGCAAGGCACTCGGGTGGCATCCTAACCAGATGCCCGAACTACCCCATCTGGCTTCTCTCGACCGGGAGGAGGACCAACGACTCTACTCCGAGCTTCTCCCGGATGGCAGAGTTCCTCACTCTATTTCTGAATGAGAGCCCAGCCACCCTGCAGAGGAAGCTCATTGCGGTCGCTTGTACCAGCAAATTATTACTAATGAACATGCACCCTCACCTTCCCTAATTCTCTCCACTATTTTTAAACGCCTTTTCCTTTTGTCTTCCACACCAGTTATTGCAGTGTAATTCACATGTAGATCAAGAATGAGCCGTTATTAACACTATAATTTATTTTTATTCGGTTTACAGTGTGATGCTCTTGGGTTAGCTGTGTTGTCATATTTGGGGTACACAAATAAAATTGAATTAACTTAAACTGAAAAAGTGTTAACAATGTTAAGGGTCTGAAACAAATATCAAGCATGTTGGATATGATTGGGTTTTATTACTGATGCCAAAGTGTCTTCTTCCTGACAGCAGGGGAAAAACTCATTGAGGTTCTTTCGAATTTGTTTTATACTAATTACTTTTTTGGAAAAGTGCTACCTCAGCATTTTCTCACAAAGTTAATGGTGTGACGCAGCAGAAATAGATCGGTCCTAATTAAGAGAAGGAAATAGAACAGTGAAGAATTTACTAACCAGAGGATTGTCTGGTGAAATTGGAACTGATTGCATTTTTTGTTAATGTCTTACATAACAAAAAAAAAAAAAAAACACATTTTATTCCAATAATGACAAGTGAAAAAAACGAATTATCAAAGATTAAGATTTATATCACGCAAAACACACTGCTTAAGTTTTTTTTTTTTCATTTAAACTAAATGTCTTTCAAGACAAAAGTATTTTTTCTTCATGCAGTTGTTGAACTTTGTTAGATTTTTAAAGTTCTGTCAGTGTGATCCCAGCTTCTCTGATGAGCATGTTTGCACCACCCGCTTGTCTCCATGTTGTTTTCTTGCCCTTGAGTGAAATAGTTATCTCCAAACGACTCCAGCTGAGAAACTTGTTACTAACAGCAAGGAGTAACTTCAAACTCTCAAGATCTCTGATTGAGAACAAGATACACAATTTCACAAAAAGCTTTAGAATTATATCCCCTGAAAAAAATACTAATGTCGTGAAAATTACAAACATTTCTTTAGTTTATTTAGCATTTCAAATGAAATCTTGTTTTTTTTTTTCGTCAGTGTGATATGTAATAGAAATTTATTCACACACTTTTTTTCAATGTACTGTATTCATCCCTTAATGTGAAAATTACTTTTGCTGCATTGCACCACAGCGGGTGCCAATGATGGGAGAAATAGGGAGTTAGGTGTCTTCCCTAAGGACTTAGGCATGGGCCCAGTGGGAATCGAGCTGGCTCCTCCCAGTCCAGGGCAGACATTCTACCACTGAGTCACTGAGCACATTTAAAGACGAGTTGGAAACTAAAGTATTTTATTTTTAGCTTTTTTTTTTTTTAATGAGATAAAGCTAATATATGTATATACTTCAAATGTGTCTGGTAAGTGATCTCTATCAACACGCTTGAATGTCTTTCATGATTTGTCAACAAAAGGTTACAAATCCTACCTTAATCATTGTTCAAACTTTTTTTAATCCTACCTCACTTTTTCCTATAGCAAACAATAACTATAAAACATGGCGATATGATGAAACCATAACCATATATTTTCAAGATGCTTTTATTAACAAAAGAAAAAACGATGCAAATGCAGCATAACACAGTGACTCATTTTATCCATGTGATGCTAAATTTTTAGGAAAATTTAATTGGAGGAACACTGTCAACCCAAATTCTAAGCTCCTTTTAAAATTAGTTAGCTGATTTAGGCGGTGAGCTAATTAAGCGAAAGCAGAAAGCAGAAAAATATCTGGTGAAGAAAACATACCCTGCAATGACAAGATGTGTAGAATTTTTACTGATTATTCTCTTTTGGGGTGTTTTTTTCTTTTGTATAAAATCCTATTTTGTTTAAGAGAAAAAATTGTTAAAAAAAGATGAGGTTTAATTTAGATTGAGTTATAACATATTTTTTGTTGTTATCTTTCATTTTTTTTAAATTAAAACAAAGTTTAACTGCCCCACCTTAATTAGAAAGATTTTTTTTTTTTGCAGCTTTAGAGTTTTAATGCCAACTAAGCTCAATTTATTCTTAAAAAATGTTTTGATTGATAACATGAAAATGATCCATAAAATATCAAGATAATCAGGATGAAACACGTTATAATTTTTTTTTTTTCTTTTTGCTCTTTATAGCCAAACAATAGAATTCAGAATATAAAAAAAGTCTTGTGGATTCCTCAAAACAATCAAGAAATATATATATAAAACTTAAAATTAAATGTCGGTATGCAAAAAAAATAAACAAAGCTATCATACTCTTGCTTTAAGGGACCTCAGTAATTATAGACTGTCATTGTGTTACAACATCTCGTAATATGTTTGTTTCTTTTTGGAGTAAATCTGTGCGATAAGGGGATGTCCGACAAGGAGATCCAAAAGATCTGTCACCAGTGTGACCAGAAAACTCTTTATGGCCAAAAAAAACATGTTTCTCCTAATTTCTAGAACATTTCCTTTGCTCTAACTGAGCACATCTTGTCCCAATTTCCTCCCCTGGTTATTTAAACTTATGTCAGGTCGTCTGCAGTTCTACTCACCTGATGCAGTCATGATGTGTTTTCCTCAACATCAACACCTCAGCCTCATGTTTCCCCTTCAATGGGCTTTCCTGTCTGGTCCTTCCAAGCCTGCCCAGGATACAAGTATGCCCAGCATGACTTCCAGGCGGCACATGCCTGTAACTCTTCCCTAAACCTGATTAACTGAAACAAATTGGTAAAGACTAGCGATGCATGTAGGTCCTACCTCTCCACCTTCACCAACTCATGACTTTAAGAAATGGCCATGGAAAATATAAGACAATAGATAGATCAACAGAATTATGGTTTCCAAGAATGAAAAGCGGAGTTTAAGAAGTTTAAGTATCTCAGGTCTTGTTCACGAGAGGGGAAAGATGGTGCGGGAGATTAACAGGCGGATCGGAGCTGCATCAGCAATAACTAGGACGCTGCATCGGTCCGGCGTGGAAAAGAAAGAGCCGAGCCGAAAAGCAAAGCTCTTAATTTACAAGTCAATCTACGTTCCCACCCTCAGCTATGGTCACCAGCTGTGGGTGGTGACCGAAAGAATGAGATCGTGGATACAAGCGGCCAAATGAGCTTCCTCCGCAGGATGGCTAGGCTCTCACTCAGAGATGGGGTGTGAAGCTTTGCCATTTGGGAGGAGCTCGGTGTCAAGCTGCTCCTCCTCCAGGTCGGGAGAAGCCAGATGGGGTGGTTCGGACATCTGGTCAGGATGTCCCCCAAAGGCCTTGCTGGTGAGGTGTTTTGGGCACGTCCAACGGGGACGGAACCAAGAGACAGACCCCGGAACCACTAAAGAGACTGTCTCACAGCTGGCCGGGGAACAACTCGGGATCTTTCCAGGTGAGCTGGAGGATGCAGGTGGGGTGAGAGAAGACTAGGCTTCCTGTCTGAGGCTGTTGCCCCGCGACCCGGCCCCAGATAAGCGGAAGACAACAGAACGGAACAATTCGAGTTGGTACTAGATGGTGGCATTTTAATACAAACCATATGCTGCAATGACTGTTTTCTTGTTTTTAATGGCCAAATTCAGATGTTATGTTTCTATAAAATCCATGTTAAAGGATGTTAATTTTGACAAAAATAAGAATGTAACCAAGTTTGAATGAATTTTTTTAGAATAAGTATTTCAGAACAAAACAACAAACAAAGTGCACAACTAAATAAAATTCCTTTGGAAATATTTTCTTCAAAAACTGAAAAAAGTTCCACCTATAATTTTTCTAACCAGAGTTAGAAACATTTGTCACACGGGCGATTTGTGACTTAACTATTTATTTAAAAAGCAAACAAATAATTCCATTGAGTTGAAAATAAACCACTATAATAAAAAGTGACCAAGTAGAAAAATTTGCTTTTGGAAGTAAAAAGAAAGATATTTCTTTCAGTCAATTTTCAGGAAAGCACTCTCTTAGAGAGGAAAAACAAATGAATTTCATCAAGCGTAATACAAAGTTTCCAGCTCCCCCGTCAGCACCACCGCATGCAACCACACAGAGCTGGGGCTGCTGGTGTCCTGCAGGGACAGCCGTTGTCACGACAACCAAAGTGCATTTGACAACCAATCAGATTAAAACCCCCAGCTCACGTCAGATTCCATGATGTCTTCTTCTTGCTTGTAAATAATTGTGAATGTTGGTGTTTGTTTGTGTGCGCACACATATCTGCTGGGTTAAAACATGGCCGCCAGCTGCGGTGTCCATCTTGGATGTGTCATCGTTGACCTGTCGATGGTGATGATATGTGGCACTGATCTGTCCTCTGCCTGTCTGTGCATAATATTTATAGGAAGGGATTTTATTTCATGTTGATTATCGTTATGGATCTAATAGGGTTTACACTTTGACTTGACTTTTGTTGTTCCATTGTGGTCTAATGACAAAGTTTTCTGTATACAAAACTTTGTATGTAACTGACTCTACTGAGAATCCCTTCAAAGTTTTATTGTGTTTGCATTGTGAAAAGAAATTTAATCTTTTTCTCCTTGGAATTTAGTAAAGTGGAAAAATTGTGTGGTATCAGAACGTTCTTCCAAAAGCGAGTCTGTTTATGATACCCCCAGTTTCTCCCGCCATTGGCGCTGTTATTGTCTGCCTCCTGCAGTGCAATGCAGCACTGAAATTTCCCCATAAAGGATTAATACAGTTTGATAAAATAAAAATAATAATTGCACTGCAACGGGCAGCCATGACTGCGCCAATGGTGGGAGTAACGGGGGATTAAGGGGTGTCTTCTCCAATGACACTTAGGCATGAGCTCATCAGGAATAGAACCTGCAACTTTCAGTTCAAAGATGGCTTTTTAACCCTGACCTACAATTCCCATTATGTTGACATTGTTTCACTCTTTTTAAGTGTGCCAGCAACTTGATTAATTAAATTCTAAAAGAGAGGAAAAAATGTTTGTTCCGTTCCCTCATCTTCCGGTCATCTGGGGCCGAGTCGTGGGGGCAACAGCCTCAGACAAGAAGCCCAGGCTTCTCTCCCCCCGGCTGCATCCTCCAGCTCACCTGGAAGGATCCCGAGTCATTCCCCGGCCAGCTGTGAGACATAATTTCTCCAGCAGGCCCGGGGTCTGCCTCTTGGTCTCCTCCTGGTGGGACGTGCTCGAAACACCTCACCAGCGAGGAACTCTGGGGATATCCTGACCAGATGCCCAAACCACCCCATCTGGCTCCTCTTGAACTGGAGGAGGAGCGGCTCAACACTGAGCTCCTCCCGGATGGCAGAGCTCCTCACCCGATCTCTGAGTGAGAGCCCAGCCACCCTGCGGAGGAAGCTCATTTGGCCGCTTGTATCCATGATCTCATTCTCTCGGTCACCACCCACAGCCGGTGACCAAAGATGAAGTTGGGAATGTAGATCAACTTGTAAATTGAGAGCTTTGCTTTTCAGCCACTACGGACCGATGCAGCGTCCTGGTTACTGCTGACGCTGCACCAATTCGTCTGTCGCTCTCCCGCTCCATCCTACCCCCACTCCTGAACAAGACTCTCGAAATACTTAAACTCCTCCACTTTGAACAGGGCCCTGTCCCTGACCCGCAGAAACATTCCACCCTTTGCCCGACGAGGACCATGGTCTTGGATTTGGAGGCACTGATTCCCATCCTGGCCGCTTCACACTCGGCAGCAAATCGATCCAGTGAGAGCTGGAGATCGGGGACCGATGAAGCCAACAGGACCACATCATCTGCAAAAAGCAGAGATCCGATCCTGAGGTCAACAAACCGGATCTCTCCAAAGCCTCGGCTGCGCCTAGATATTCTGTCCATAACGGTGATGAACAGAATCGGTGACAAAGGGCAGCCTTGGCGGAGTCCAACTCTCACTGGAAATGGAATCCACATATTGCTGGCTATACGGACCAAGCTCTGGCTCCAGTCGTACAAAGACCGGATAGCCCGTACCAAGGGCTCCGAGACTCCATACTCCCGGAGCACCCCCCACAGAAGCCCCCTAGGGACACGGTCAAATACCTTCTCTAGATCCACAAAGCACATGTAGACTGGTTTGGCAGTTGGGAAAAAAATTAAATTGAGGAATATCAAGGTCTTATTAAGGTCTTAATAAGCGTGTGTATTTTATTCTGTGTGAATTTGAATGTGCTAAAAGTTTTCCTCAGGGTGTGAGTCTCCTATTTACAGTGTGGAAACTTTCTCTCTCTTTGACCTCCAAGAGTTCGAGGCAAAAAGTAGGACATCACAGGAAGTACACTTTAGCATACACACACGCACACAGTCAGCAGATAAATATCAAACTGGCCAAAGGCAGCAAAATGCATTTTTCATGTTGGTTTTACGCTAAAAAAAAAAAACTTTTGTGCCGTATCAGAGTTTACTAGAATTCTCAAGGAAGAGAATAAACTTCTTGGAATTGCAGCAACAGTAAACTAACGTTCAACTTTTGCTTTAAATAAAAAATACGTCAAAAGACTCTTTGTAAAAGAAAATGTGAACATTTCATATTGAAATTGCTGCAACAGTTCCTGTGACCTCTAAACGATCTGCATGAAAAAAATAAATGAAAAAGTGAAGGTGTTGGTCTAAAATTTGTCTGATGTAATACTCCAGGAATTCGCTGCACATCCTTTGGCTGAGCCTTGATTCTAAGAAAATTGGTGCCAATAGTGGGAGCAAGTAGGGAGTTAGGTGTCTGCTCCAGGGACACTTAGACATGGGCCCAATGTTAATCAAGCTAGCTTCTCCAAGTCCTTGAACAGATATTCTACCACTGAGCCAACGCTTCCCCTCTTCATTTTTATCTTTAAGAGAGAACCTAAAGTCATTGTGAAAACCATAAAATTTCAGCCATAAGACAATGACAACTTCTATTTCTTCAGTTTGAATCGAGTTTAATCTGGAAGGAATTACTACCAACTGTAGTCCAACCAGGAGAAAGACAAAGTACTGTGTTTGAATCTTATGAGATATCAAAGACGCTGATTCATGAGTGCTTTTAAAGCCATATCCGAATGATAGAGTGTCTGTTCTCTAGAAAATAGTCTGTAGATGAGGATTCGAAGAGTTATTTTTCAGAAAAGGTTGTCAGTGGTCAACATAACCGTCACACCCCGAGGACAAGGAGATTGTTTATCTTGGCATCAATCACTTCACAAGCATCCCCTTCTAACCTTCAGTTTTTACTCCCATTCTCTCAACAAAATGTTCTTTGCTAACACTTAAAAGGTTGCGTTTTGCTTCCGGAATTAATTAACAAAGAGTTGTAAGGTTTCTTTTGAACTCAAAATCGTTTTATGTTACTCCCGACATTTGTAATGTTGAATCTTAAATAAGTTCCAACTGCTCCTAGAAAAAATGAACACACAAGTTTGTATTTAACTTGGATTCTATTTTGAGCAAACCCCATGAAAGACACAAATCGGAACAAAGAAGTGCATGAGAGTGCAAGTGTGGATTCAAATATTTATTGCTAATCAAAAACATTGTATTAGAAGTTTATACTGTACCGATCCGCCTTTCGATTGGTGTGGCGTCCACACCAAGAGCTCCACCAAGGGCTGAGCCGAAAAGCAAAGCTTTTGCTTTACCGAATGATCTACATTCCTACCCTAACCCATGGTCACCAGCTGTGGGTGATGACCAAAAAAACAAGATCCCAGATACAAGTGGCCGAAAAGAGCTTCCTCTATAAGATGTCTGAGCTCTAATTCAGAGATACAGAGAGGGGCTTTGCCATCCGGGTAGAGCTCGGAGTCGAGCCGTTGCTCCTCCAGGTCAAGAGAAGCCAAGTGGGCAGTTCGGGCATTGGTTAGTATACTGTACCTCCCATCACCCACAGCAAGTGCCTCGGTGGTGAGGTGTTCCAGGCACGTCCCAACTGGATGAGACCAAGATGTACGCCCCGGACCCGGGAGATACAAAATCTTACCACTAGCTGGGAAACGTCTCAAGATCCCCCCAGGAGAGCTGGAGGATGCAGTTGGGGTGAGAGAAGCCTCAATTTCCCATCTGAGGCTGTTGCCCCTGTAACCCAGCCCCAGATAAGCAGAAGACAATGGAAAGTTTTTTATCACAAAACCAGTACAAAAAAAAGCCCTTTCTTTTTTGTATATTTCCATTTGAAAATGATTATATTTCTATTTCCTATTTCAGTCAATATGTGTTCCCACCTTTATAACAAACTCTGACTAATTTTTATGTGGTTTTGTTCATTTTCAGGCAAGATGAAACCACACACAAATCCTGTAAAGTCGGAACTGATTGCCTCCATGTTTCCACAGAAACTGCTGCTTCCTCGGTTGTAAATGTTGTTGATGCTGTTTTAACCTTCTGGGTTGAATCAAATATTTATGATGTAAAAAAAATGAAAACATTGAATTTAACAAGCCCACTTCCAACACCACGCTGTGAACACATGCAAACCTTACGACAAGCACACAGAAGCACAAAATGACAAACGTACGTGCACTTTGTGGTTTCTTTTTCATTATTAATTGTAAGGTAAGATTATTTGAAATGCATTCTCAGAAAAAGAAAAGTTTTAATGCACATCTTTTCTCATCCAAACTTTGTCCTAATTACTTGTTTCCTTAAGCTTGGTTTGCTATCAGGTTTTATGTCTTTCTTTCTCTGTGAGTAATAAAACATGACTTTTACCTAACGGCTTTTATCTTCAACATTTTTCTTTTGAAAGCTTGATCTCTGAAATATTCATGTCAAACCTTGTCAAGCAAGGATGCTGCATTACCAGTTGTTATATTCATCTTCCAGCCCAACCTTTTCAAAGTTAGAAAAACTCCTAAAGTCAGTATATATATTATAACTTATTTAAGGTTATAGTTGGACTGTAAGACAACCGTTTCAGAATATCCGTTTAATTTGGTCATACATAAATCGAAGTGCGGTGCCAATTTAAAGCAATTGAAGCAGTCACAGTTCAAACTACATAATTTTTAACGACCCTTTGAACTTTGTGTTTAAATAAAAGTGAAAAAAAGTGTAAAATGTTAACGCCTGTCTGAGAAAAATCTATAATGTGTGCTTATTCAGTGCCTTTCACCGAATGCAGGGAGTTGTAGTAACAATTTCCACAACAAATGAGGAATGATTCATAAGGTTATCATGGATCAATTGAGAAATCTTGTAACAATAACCTATGCCGTGGAAAAATAAAAGTGAAATGTAGAATGCCATCATGTAGTTGTTGCCTACAACAACTACGTGATGGATGTGGAAGGAGGAGGACCCAAATGCAGGACAACAAAACAGGATGTATTTAACCAAAAGTCCAGGAAGGCAAAAGTCCAGTAAGCTGTAAGGCCAAGGGCACAGGTTTAACTCAGGATCAAAAAGTTCAAATTATACAACAGAGTTAAAAAAATTAAACTTGTGGGCGGGCAGCCAGGAAGCCCTGGCTGGAAGGGGTGGTGATGGTGATGACCACCCTACAAACATTTCTGGGGTATTGTCATTAAGTAGGCAGCATGATACACAAATATGTGTTATCAGACCAATCCCCCCCAGATGTCCCTAATCAGGGTGATGAGGGAAGGTCCAGGGCTCCCTCTGGTGGCAGAAGATCATGACAGTTGTAAAGATGGACCACCGGCACAATGAGAGCCAGTTGACCAGAGAAAGTAGTTTCAAAGCTAATTTTTACCTCACATATCAAGAAGTTTTTAACTGACAAAATTAATTAAGAACTGCTGGTTTTACATGGTGCTTGATACATTTAGAGCAATCCACCCATAAATATTGTACTTAAACCTTTTTTTTCTTTCAGATGATGTTGCTTTTTTTCTTATTAATGATGTTTAATACCTGGTGGATTTGTGGATGTCTTTTAGAAGGTCCTGTTATCCAATTGTTGCTAACTAAAACATGCTTTTTTATGTAAGGTGGCGTCCAGATTCAATTGCTTCTCAATAGTGATTTCTTAGAAAACAGGTCATATTAATGTGACACTTTTCCTTATAGACTACAAAGCACTATAGTTATTATGAACACTAACTGATGCAACAGCTGAATTAGGAATGTATTCCTGATTATCATTCATGTTACCATTTTGGCCATGTCAATTTTAGAAAACTGTTTGGATAAGAAAAAAAGTTAGAGGCCATTTTTAGTGCTTTGTTTCATGTTGTAGTAAAGCAGGAGAAGCATATTTTGAAGCACAGAAAATGCTGCACTGTCTTTGCATCTCGTTTCCTGTAAAACACCGCCATCTAGTGTTTTGAGGTTGTAATACATGAACAAAGTTTGCAACCCCCCTTTTTATTTCTATTTTCTCATCTAATTTTAAAAGCTTTTATGTTTCTAGGTTTTCCAGTTGTTTTGTTTTGTCTTTTAAAGTGATTATCACAAATCGGATTGTGGATTGTGCCAGAATCTACACTGGCTAATTTCAGGTGAAAGGAAGGGCACACCCCAAACAGCTCACCAGTCTGTTGCTGGGCCACACAAAAAGTTCAACTGAAAAAGTGTTTTTGTTGAGAGGTCTTTTTTCCTTTTCTTTTCCAAGCGAGACAATGTCCACATTTACAAATACTAAATTTCACTATGTGGAAAAATATTTGCTGGGAACTTTTTTCAGTATTTCCCTTAAGGGGTCGCCACAGCAAGTCAGTTTCTTCCATCTAACCCTATCTGCTGTATCCTCTTCGGTCACACCAACTATCTTCATGTTTTGCTTCACTGTATCCATGAACCTCCTCTTTGGTCTTCCTCTAGTTCTCTTTCCTGGTAGTACCAAACCCAGCATCTTTTGCCGACGTGCTCTTGCTCTCCTCTACACATGTCCAAACCATCTCAGTCTGGCCTCTCTGACTTTATCTCCAAAACCTCTAACATGTGATGTTCCTCCGATATACTCATTTCTAATCCTGTCCATCCTGGTCACTCCCAGAGAGATCCTCAACATCTTCATCTCTGCTATCTTAATTTCTTTCTTTTGTCTTTTCCTCAGTGCCACTGTCTCTAAACCAAACAGCATGGCCGGTCTCACCACGGTTTTGTACACTTTTCCTTTCATTTTAGCTGAAACTCTTCTGTCACACATCAATCCTGATACTTTTCTCCACCCATTCCAGCCTGCCTGCACACACTTCTTCACCTCTTTTCCGCACTCTCCATTGCTCTGGACTGTTGATCGTAAGTACTTAAAATCTTCCACCTTCTTTATCTCTTCTCCCTGTAACCTCACTTTTAAGGCAAAAAAATAAAATAAAAATAAATACTGTAAGTGTGTGTAAACAGTCCATAATAAATTGTGTTAAAATAAAGAAAAGTAATAAACAAAGCCTCTTTTTTTGTGCGTCTTGTAGTTATTTCCAAGATACCTGTCCTTTATCATTTTGGTATGATTTTTAAACTTTTAGTGCAATAATTAGGTCTTTGTCTCCTTCATTCATGATAAGATTTAAACTCCTTGACAACACAATTTAAATCAAATACAAATACAATTTTTTTTTTTTGCCTGAAGAAACTCAAATAGATGATAAAAAAATACAGAATTATATGCTTTTGTCACTTTTGCAAAATACTGTATTCCTTTAATGTTTCTAAAAGCAGGACTCTCCATTTTAAAAGCAGTCGCTTAGTGTTCACTCATCTGTGTTGCTGGAAGTGAAAAAGAGTGACTTGTTGCCTGTCATTTATCATTTATGCTTTATGTTGGCATCTGACCCATTTACAAACATCTTTGGACACCGTAAAATTTTTCTGAGCTTCAAGCTGTAGCGAGAAATAACCCTGAACCCAGAGTTAATAGTGTTAAGCCTTTCTGAATGCTGGTTGATGGAATGGAAACAAATGAGTATTCACACATTGTCACATAAAAATACACACATGGTTTGGATAAAACGATGCCACGGGTCATTTTTGGTATTAATTGCAGGGATACATATTGTTTTACTCAATTCTCATGAAGAAACAGTTTGCATCTGGTGATGGATTTTCTGGATTTTTTGCTTAATAATAATCCCACAGAAAGTCTGCATGACAGAAGCAGCTTACAGAAAGGATCCATTTGTCAAGTCACTTAAAAAAATAGCAATTTATCAAATCTTTATCAAACTCAAACGTTTTCCATGATTTTATCCAACTTTTATTCTTGTACTGTAGATTAACTTTCCAACTTTTCCTGATGTGGGTTGCTTTGTCAAAATAGGTGTAAAATATGACTTGCCTGTTCTTCAAACTACTCACCAACACAGACTTGGAAAGCTGGTGATGGTGGTGACGACTATGACCCAACAAGGAAGTTGGGAGTCATTGCCTTTAAACAGGCAGGAGGATCCACAGGTGTGTGGCATCAGAATAATCCCGCTCAGGTGTCCAAATCAGGGTGATGAGAGAAGGTCCAGGGCTCCCTCTGGTGGCAGAAGAGGGATTCATGACAATAAGAGCTTGCCATTGCTATTTTTCCAAATCTAAATTAAAATTATAAGCATTCCGTTCTGTCGTCTTCTGCTTATCTGGGGGCGGGTCGCTGGGGTAATAGCCTCAGATGGGAAACCCAGGCTTTTCTCATCCTGGCTGTATCCTCTGGCTTGCCCGAGAGGATCCCAAGGCATTCCCCGGCCAGCTGTGAGACAGTCTCTCCAGTGTGTCCTGGGTCTGCCTTTGGGTCTCATCTGGGTGGGATGTAAACAAAACACTTCACAAGCAAGGCATTCAGGAGGCACCCTAACCAGATGCCCAAACCACCCCATCTGGCTCATATCAATTCATAATATGAATGTATTCACATAAAAATCCATAAACTGTTTATATCCTATGTCCTTATATCATTCAATTTGGGTGGTCTGGCCTCTGGAAAAGAAATGAATGAGTAGAAATGGTCCAGATGTGGAGCTGAGCAGAAGAAACAGCTGGATGTGGCAGTAATTGACGGTGCTATTCCCTCAATAAGACACAAGTATATAATTAAACACAACTCACCCATAAAACACACTGACACATCCGGTGTGTGTTTATTAGTGCGTGCACATCACACTCAATCTTTTATACGAGACTGGAAGAGAGATTTGCTTTCATGCTGTGCGAAGAAGTCAACATGGAAACAGTAAGCAGTGATATAAAAGCAGTGTTTGACTTTGTTTCATTTTAATGTCATAGAGAGCAAATAAAAAGAATGTATTTACCATTTTTTTCTGGTTTAGGAAAAAGTTGTTTTTGCATTAGGGTATAAAACACAAGAAATAGCTTTATCAGTCTTGGAGGGACACATCATTTTAATCTGAGACAGAAAGAAATTTAAAAACCAGCATGCACACAAAACTTGATTTGTAAACAGCTTTTCTTAAAGTCATCACATTCAAAACAACATCTAAAAGACTTTTTTTGTGGATTTAAAAAAATGCCTGGTTGGAACGGATACAACTTGAAGAGGTTTTTCCTGAAGAATAATCAAAAGGAGTTTTCCATCAAATATTGAAGAATTACAGTGTGTAATTCTTGGTAGGAGCTCATTCTGAGTATAAAGTAACCTGGTTGGAACAAACGGACAATTACATTAAAGTTATTTTTAAGATTTTGTAGATGTCAAGTGAATAATATCACTTCTTGAAAAAGCTATTAGAAGTATAATTACACATCCTGTCCATGTAGTTTTCTCTTGAAGTCACTGGTATCTGTGAAAGCTACTAGTAAATACTGGTTAACTCAGGCATGGGCAAACTACGGCCCGCGGGCCACATGAGGCTCGTTAAACGGTTTAATCAGGCCCGCCGAACTTTTAAAAAAAAACGTTTTTTCTTTTTTGTTTTTTTTATTAATGTTTCATTTCCCCTGTAATTCTGATATTTCCTCACTTGATGGCATACTCTTGATATATTGGCTTTATTGAGAAAACAATAACACTGCTCCTATTGGAATGTGTGTCTCTCCGTGATGCACACGTTGTCAAAATACACAGTGTGCACATATATGGAAAGCCATCAAGGCCAATACACGCACGTCAACTAGCACGTTAGATTTCAAACCTACATTTTAAACCTAGTGCACTAGATACACATTTTTTTAAGCGCTAGATTTGAAATTTAACACACTTGATGTAACATCTTGCGCACTTGTTTACATGTGTAGTGGCCCCGATGGTTTTCCATTTCCTGCTCAAATATAACGCGCCCACAGACGGCTTCCTGCAACTGTTTCGTCCTTGCGCTTGTTTTAATACTTTTCTTCGTTTTCATTGGAAATTAAAGCACCTTTTTCTCCATGTCCCAAGATCTGTATATCTAAAGAGGTGAGGTCACCAAACCATGCCATCCATCTGCTTCTGTTTCGACCCAGTTTGTCAAATGTCCGAACTCAATTTGGCCCATGAATCAAAAAGTTTGCCCACCTCTGGGTTAACTAATGAGTGTGTATGATTAGATGAGAGTGTGATTAGATTAGATCAACACTAATGAATCATGACAGATTTAATTCATATGTTGTTATGTATTTTTTCTTGTTGGAGCATTTTTTTTTAAAAATACAAACAAAAAAATGACCAAAAACTAGAAAACAATTTTTTCCCGCTAGCATGAGGCGTATGTATGGAAAGCCATTGGGGCCACTACACGCATGTAATCTAACAGGCTAAATGATGAATCTAGTGTGCTAAATTTCAAATCTAGCACGCTACATTACGTGCGCGGTGGCTCCAGTGGCTTTCCATATAATTGTTTGTCTTCTTCAATTGAGACTTCAAATGTGAGGGAAAAAAATCGACTTTCTGTGTTCATCAAATTTAATATTCTGGCTCCCACTTCCGAAACTTCCATTTGGAAAGAAGTTGAAAAAAAAAATTAAATTACAACACCATCCTGATTAATTACATTGAGAGCCAATGTATATTTCTTTAACGTTTTAACCACATTGATGATGTTTGAGTGTCGTCTTTGCAGTGACGTGCAGGGTATGCAGTGATACTCTTTATTTTAGATGTATAGATGAGTTATGTAGACTATTTTGTAGATTAAAAAAAATCAAAGCCTCTGCTTCTTTAGTTATTCATCTTAATTATTGTTTGTACCCTAGTGGTGTTTTATTCATAAGGGTTTTGGTGTTTATCTGCTCCCACAAATTTTATTCAAATAATGAAACATTGAGCCAAATGTTGTGTCAAAGCAATACCTTAAAAATTTCTGTAGACTTATTTTGGACTTTGTTTGCATCGATTCTGATTGAAAATGAAGGACTTGTACAGTAGATGGCAACATAAACCAACAAATGCCCCTCTCCTTACTGAACTAACATTTCTTCCATTTTTCTTTTTTCTTAACCTTTTTTGTGAGCTTTAATCATAACACACTTCATTAAATATTGATTAGAGATCAATGGAGAAGTAGACAGTTAGGTCCAGAGAGGATTATGCTGAACACACATTGAGCTGTATGGATTTTCTATGTTTTTGTTACTGTTTCTCTTTCTTTAATCCCATAGTTCTGCATCCCATGTGATTCTTCATTGATTATTCTACTCACTATGACAACACTCATGGCCTGCTCCTGTATAGCTGAATCTGCTATTTAGTTTGTCTGCTTTCATCGCCTTGCATACAGAATAATGTTTGTGATATGATCCTTTTTTATTTCTGGATTATCTGTTTTTGAAAAGCAGATGGATTCTCGCATCGCTGTGCTTTCTTTACTGATCTGGAGAAAAAGAAACAGTCAGTCATCAATCCCTCACCTGTCACCATGCGACTCTGTGCTGGAGGGTTGTTTTATTTTCACAGGGAAAAGATCCCCCGGCTGATTTGACTGTTTTTACTTCTAAAGCTCGATATTCTTTTTTAATAAAATTCTTTTCAAGAAAATTTGCTTTTAGACTCCCACATCATTTTTCTTTCTTCCAGCCTTTTTTTATTTCTCTCCTTCCATGGAATATATTTTTTATTCCCAGTTGTAACATTTTTGGATCAACTTGCCCTTAGCTTCTTTGTCTCATTGGTGGATCCAACAGAAATGGTTTTTCTGAAAGAAAATTAAAACGTGTTAAATTATAGTGTTAATATCCTCAGACTTCTTCTTCTCCTTCTGGTATTTCCCTCCAGGGCTCGCCACAGCGAGCCAGTTTCTTCCATCTAACCCTATCTGCTGCATCTTCTTCGGTCACACCAACTATCTTCATGTCTTCCTTCACTTTATCCATGAACCTCCTCTTTGGTCTTCCTCTAGGCCTCTTTCCTGGTGGTTCCAAACCCAGAATCCTTCTTTTCTCTCCTCTGCACATGTCCAAACCATCTCAGTCTGGCCTCTCTGACTTTATCTCCAAAGCCTCTATTGTGCTGTTCCTCTGATATACTCACTCCTGATCATCTGATCACTCCCAGAGAGATATCCTCAGCATCTTAATCTCTGCTACCTCCATCTCTTTTTTTTTGTCTTTTCCTCAGTGCCACTGACCAAACAGCATGGCCGCTCTATTAATATTCTCAGACAGTTAGAAGAATAATTTGATGCCAATGTAAAAAAAAAGAAAAAGAACATACGCCTTCTGCCATTTTTCACAAACCATTATTAATGAATGTTTGAGGTCGATGTGATAACAAGGTTGAAACAACCATACTTGTGAGGTTTTTTTTAGATTTTGAGACGCTGGCCTTTGGTTGCATAAGCCTGACAGACTCAAGCAGTTCTTCTATAGTTTGTACTAAGTACCTGCTGACAATTGAATTTAAATTCTTTCCATGGTTTGGGAAACATTATTTTTAGTCACAAATTTTGTTTAAACTCAAAACTATTTTAAAAAAAACAATGACTATTGCATGGGGGATTGAAAGCAAACAGTGCTAGGTTATTATTTGTGACTACTTTTAGGTCGAACGCAAACAAAAATCAGTACAAAAGCCTATGATGTCAAACAACTCATGTGCCAAATGTATAAAACACATATTCTTGCATCCACTACGTACCACAACAACACTTGTGGTCGAAATGATTTGACATCCTTCCAACTTGAGAAAGATAAGAAGCTCATTTTCTTTTCTAATGTCCACTTTCCAAACTTTTTTCTTTATTAAACGGAGTTAATGTTTAATCAGTTCAATGAGTCCAGTAGGATGTTGCCTTACTAGCTTGACCTGAGTTCCATCACATTACCTCAATACAAAACAAAAAGAAGCTCCCTGGTGTTTGGTAGTAAGTTAGACCTACTTAGTTTAAAACATTGCTTCTCATTTAGGCTCATTTATTGGTTGATTGTTTTGTTCTTGGTAATGAAGAGATTAAAGGCTTTAGGAGTTCCATTACTAAATGCAACACATGAGATCAATGCTTTTGGTGTAGTTTTCGTTGGCAAAAATAAAAATTGACTAAAAAGAAGAAGAAATGGTAAAACAGGCAACAGTATTAAGATTCCACCTTTTTCAAGAATAATGTATTTAAAACTAAGCATTGTGAAACTCCTGTTATGGGCAATGCCATTTCAGGGGTATTTGGGTTTTTGTTTTTGTCGCTCTCTTGTGTTTTTCCCTTACCTCTGCCACCCAGGCTCCAAAATTCCCCACCTGTTGGCAGTTACAGACGATTGCTAGTTGGCTGATTAAGAAGGTCTGGTGCCAAGCTGAGCGAGGACCCATCTGCAGCACTCCCAAAAGAAGCTTTTCAGTTGTTAAGATTGGTTGTAAATAAATAGTTTATTTCTTCAACACCCTAATCTGCCTCATTATTCAATTGTGTTCCACTGCCAGGGATTAATCATAACATCCGTCTACGTATCGGCCTAACCCTAGACCATACGAGTCGTAACACCTCCCAATTTGCTGGATACAAGAAAGCATGTTGTTGGTTGGAGGAAAATGGAGATTAAATGTCTATGGACTCTATACTAATTTTTTTTCCTTTTTTTTAAAGGAGAAGTCTTCTCTGAGCATTTCCTAAAGTGCATTTGGAGGAAAATCCCAATTAAACACAGGCTCACTTTAGTTTCAATAACGGTTGGAGTCCTTCTGTCTCTAGAGACAATGGAGTCTGCACCTAGATATTTATCGTTACTATGATCAATAATAATAAAATTCACAATGTACAAGAAATTTTCTTAATGCATCTATCAAATGTGGACCAAAACAAACAAAAAAAGCCAAAACACTGTATCTTCCTCACCAGCATTCATAACAGTCCACGTTGTTCTGCTTCCAGATTCTAAAGGTTGTGAAGCTTGTTGTATGGGTGTCTTCAAAGACATCTAAAAGAAAGATATTTGACTTTTTGCGTGATTGTACGATGTCCGGTTAGGAGAAACAGAGGCAAGGTGGAAGCGTCATTGGAGGGCAGGTTTATTGTCTGGTTTGACTACTGAAATGCTCCGGTTGCAATGCAGAGTAATCAGGTGTTTGGAGGGGGATCCACCTTTTGGGAACAGGCAGCAATTCAAAAGGTCCACACCAACAGTATTTCACATGAAGTCAGGAGCGAGAGACAAGTACTCCATTTATTAAACTCTGGTTCAAAAGTGTTTTAAGGTTAGTCGTACACTTCCACGCATAAGCAGACAAACTGGCACTGATTCTTGTGGATCCAAGAATCACCAACAACACAAATACAGAATAAAAGCAACCATTTTCAATATTTTAGAGAGAAAAAAATTATAAAACAATTAAACATCTAAAAGTCACATCATCCTGCAAATCAGGGGTGTCCAAATCCAGTCCTCGAGCGCCGATGTCCTGAAGGTTTTCCATATGTTCTTGCATCTAGATACCTGATCCAGTTAATTGAGTCATTGTGCCATATTCTATTGGCTGTTTATTTCACTTTCTGTGCACCAGCTGTATTGATCCCGGAACGTGTGGAAAACCATCAGGACACCGGCCCTCGAGGACCGGCTTTGGACACCCCTGCTGTAAATCAACACAATAATTAAATAATTTCACTTGTTAGTGAAAGAAAAACAACAAACGTAATGAGGGCTTTTTTAATGAACATCTGAGTCTGAAGGATTTATTGCACAAATAATTTCTTTACTGATGTAGTAAACAGCATCTTCATTCTTCATGTTTTCATACCAAACAGTGGCATCAGCAAGATTTGTGGTATTGAGTTTACACAGAAACGCCGATGGGTTTAACAGCAAAATAAATTTTAGAATAATGTAAGTCTTACTGCTCAGATGGGTTAAAAACAAATGTGTAATCCACCAAACAAACCGATTGTTGAGTGTAGATCTCTGAGTACAGATACTGCAGTTGTTTTTGTGTGTGTCTGTTTTCTCTGTCTCTTGTCATCTCTGGAGGTGTATTTACACTGTTTGGCTATTCTTGTGCTGCAGTAAAGCCTGGGGTCTGGAGCTATTTCTGCTTCCCACATGGATCCCTGCCTCTGCATCCATCTTACATTAAAGCTTCCAGCTCCTGCAACTTTCATGGCTTTCACTTTCAATTCAACACGTTACATGCACGAGAATGCACTTTATAATCATCACTTCCACATTAACATACACTCTCAGCACCATGAAAGCTCCAGATTAAACTTCTGAAGAAGAGGAGGATATTTATCATGGGTTGACACACTCGCACACACTCACATGCAAGAGTTATCGTTCTCATCTCTTCTGCTGTTGAGTTGTTCCACAGGGAGCTTTGACTCTGACTTATAGCGATCTACACCTCACATTAAAGTGCCCAGTAATGAGCAGCTAGAAAATATTAAATCAGGGGCAAGGGGAAGTCATTTCCTGTTGTGGAGTGGAGGAAATCCTTCATTCTGTTTGGTTTTAATTGAGTTCTTGAAGGAAAAAAAAAAGAAAGAAAGATGTTTCCACTTATTTTCAACAAAATGATGCACCTTAAAACAAAACAAATGATGTCCAATAATCTGGAAGCAATGTAAAAAAGATCAAACTGGAAAGGACAATTCAGCTATATGTTCTATCTCCCACCCTCTCTCACCTCTCACTCCGTCTCACTATTAATAAGATGGATTTTGCCTGAACAGGGGACATGCGCGTTGGAGGAGAGGACGTGTGGCAGGCTCTGATGTGTTGATTCTATGATCACTCAATTATGTTGCAGAACTCTTGTTTTCTCCTTCAATTTTCTCACTGAGAGAAAGAAAAGTGAAAGAGGGATTTTTAAACCGTCTTTTGAACGCTGATGAAACATTTTTAACGCTTTCATTCGTTTGGAGCTTCAGATTGAGAAGATTTGATTGTTACATTTTTTAGATAATCGATCAGTAGGCCGCCAAACTGAAGTTCATTGTTGTTATTTTGGCCGCCGGGATGGTGGCGTTCATCGGAGCGGTTATCTGCATCATCGCTGCTGTTCACACCGGATCATCCAAGGCTGCTGCGGCACGACAACAGCCTGCTACTGATAACCAGTCTGTGTATCCGGACGCAGCGTCTCCCGGTCCGCGTACTGGAGGCTCCGCAGCCAGAACGGGATCCATGGGAGCTCTCCATGGTTCTGAAGCACCTACTTTTAACATCGGCTTGAGCGGTTTGGATGGAGTCACTGGACTCACTGGACATGACCCGACTGTCAGTCGACTTATTTGCACCCCTATCCCCGCTGGAGAATGCAACCCCAAAAACTTTCAGCAACAAGCGGACGATCCGTCGCTTTACGCAGGGGAGGACTGGGGTTTTCTCCGCACCGCCGCAGAGGAGCTCAGGCAGACCGTTCTGCAGCAGAAGGATCAGATACTAACGGATCAGAGGACCATCAGAGAGCTGAATGGGAAACTGTCAGAGTGTGAGAAAGGACTGCGGGGAAGTGGGTCTGCAGCTTTGCAGAGGCGCAAAGAAGAGGCGCACATGGAGCGGGTGATGGTGCGGGACAGCCCGGCCTCTTCATCCGATGGTGGGCACTTACTCACCGTGAGGGCTGTGGATGAACTGGAGCATGCTATTACCCAGCTAAAGGACCGCATAGAGAAACTAGAGGTAAGTCTAGTACAAAACACACATGAACCCACCATCCTTGAAAACCCCCATTCTGCCAGATACTTTTTTTTTTAACATAAAACATTCATTAACCCCACTTCTTCTAATTAAAACTGTTTTCTCTCTGTGTATTCAGCCTACTCATCAATTTATTGATCAAACCATTCAATTTTAAGTCACTTCCACCTTTACAAGTCCATTAAAATGGCATTCAGTGATGATTCCTTTATCAATATTCATCGATCTCTTTGCAAAGGTTGCCAGTTCCCATGTGCCAATAAAACTGAACAAAATGTCAAACTCAAATTAAGACCGAGGACTGAAGCAGTAAGCGTGTAAAAGGAGGTGAGGGAGAAGTAACAGGAGAAGGAGAGGAATGCAAGAGATTGTCAATGTTCCCTCTTTAGAGGCTGATGATTTATAGCCTCATTTTTGGCCAAAGAAATACAATACATAATACATGAGGTGGCTATTTATTGTTTAGAGGAGAGTGGATTTGTTCCTGTGTGGTGTTCATTTGGTTTTATGTGCACATTTCTGTGGGTTTTATTCTTAACGTGAAACACACATCGCATCTAATATTAGGGTTTGAATGACAGGAAATGGTCCATCTGCAGCAGTAAAAATGTTTTAAGGGTTTCTTAACAACAGGAGCACGCTGGGTTTGTTTTTACTTTAAGATTGTCCACTTTTCAGTATGTTTTACTCAGATATCAGACAAGTTTCTACATATGTATTTGAGGATTCATAATAGGTTTTAGGGTCCCAGTTTTCTATTTGGATGCAACCTTACGTTGTTTGATCACGTGACAACTAATCTAAATTCTATAGGGAGCTTTGTGTCACATCAGTGTGAAAAACAAACACAACAACAGTACTGATTAATTCTGGTACTTGTGTAACGCAAATCCATCTATATACATAACATATATGTATGTATCAAAAATACATAACAAATTGCATACTGTATAATAACACCTTGAAATTATTTATGGGCAATAGGCAGGGTACACCCTGGAGAGGGCACCAGTCTTTCACTGCCCAAATTGAACACACAACCTCTCATGAACACATCTCTCAGGAACCAATGAGCATAATAAGCATGTCTTTTGAAAAGAAATGAGATTTATTTACATATATATTACGCACCTCCACATAGAATAGAGATAGACTTGTTTTATGTGAACATGTTTATGAGTGCTGGTCTGCTCAATGTGGCAAGTGAAAGATTGGTGCACACAGCCAAGGTCTTTGTATTGAACAAGAAGGTGGACAAATGCAGCATATGTCCTTGGGAAAGTTTTTATAAGTGGGTTGTAAAATGTGAACCCTTAAAATATGATGGAACAAACCGCAGGGAATTTGTATTTTGTGTGGTTCTCTCCACGTGGATTACACATTAAATCACTATTATCCAGCTGAGTTAAATGAGTTTCTGTGACTGAAGCAGTCTAGTCTCTTGGCACCTCTCGTGCTTTACAGGCTTTATACTTCACTGCAAAAGGAATCCCTTTCGACGTGAGATGGTTTAATTAAGAAACTGTTTTTTGTTATATTCTCTGTGACAAAAAAACACTTGAAGACGAGCAGCCTGTCAAAGTCTCACAGTTTGTTTTTTTTTTTCTTTTTTGTAGAGAGTTGAATGCAAAACCTAAATCTGAATGGCATTGTACAGAATCCCTTCTAGGCTACGTTTCTAATGGAGAAGTTAAGCTGTTGTAAGCTGTGAGATGCCATGCTAAGGATTACATGAAAATTTCTAAATAATCGTTCATCGTTCGCCGAAAACGAAGAAACGTTCCACCTCTTTCAGTAAAATAACTGTGGCATCTATAGGGGAAAAAATTTAAATATTTGTATGACAGAATGGTAAAAACTTCAAGAGAAGTAGTGTTTTTTAATGTTTTTGTGAAAGTCAAAGTACAAACTTCACGGTACAAAATCACAAAATTTGCAAAAAAAAAAAAAAGAAGAAAAGTAACTGTGTCCTAGGGGGGCGTTGGCCTAGTGGGAGAGATATCATCTTTCGACCGGGAGAACCTGGTTCAATTTGCGCTGTGCCCAAGCCATCCTTTGGACCATAGAAAAGACACAAAACCAAAGAAAAGACAGTAAATAAAAACACTGAAAAGAGAAAAGTAACGGTGTGGTTAATAAAAAATAACCAAACTGTTTTTGGAAATGGTACACATTCAAGTCACTGAAGTATTTCTCCGCCTGTTTACAATAAAAATACAGCATCGGACATGTAAACACACAACATGTTTCACCAGTCAGCTTACCAACTTCAAAATTACTGTAAAAACACAAGCTAGAAAAAAATGCTAGCAAGTGTACAAGAATGAACATCTGTACGGTTGCATTCCAAATATCTTTAATTATAGCAGCATTACTGATTAGTAATGAGTAATCATCATCATAATGTGTGTGGTCCCTGGATATAAACAGACTGGCAATCTGTAAATGTGTTACCAACAGGATGCTTACATTTCATTTTAAAAATGAACAGTTAACTCAAATAACAAGTAAAGTTAAGTTCTTTTTTGAAAAGCTGCAAGACTTGTGACCTGTATGGGGTGTCCCCTGCCTCTCACTTGCTTACTAATAAACCCCTGTGATGAACTAAAAAAATTTCAAAAATGGATGTGGGTTAATATTATTTTTTATTCAATTCAAACTATGTTTTAGTCACAAGTGGATCTCATGACACCAAAATTCAAACGCATGTGTATTATTATTGCGAATAATAATTTTGAGGGGGTAAAAAGCCAGAGCTCTTTTAGGCAACACAAAACAAGTTTTATACAAAGCAGTGTAGGCAAAAGAGTTAAATAAATCAAACGTTAAATCTAATTTACAGCCAGTAAAACTGCTTGGCAATTGTTGTGGTCTGTGGCGTGATGGAGTGATCCGATACTAACAAGGTGAAATTAAAAAACTTTCTCTGTCTGTTGTGAGAAAGTCTGACACAATATGTCCAATAATTGAATCTTTTCTGGTTTCTGAGCACTACAACAAAAAAGAAAAATCTCATTTGCTGACATTTCAGAGGTTAACTGTGTTCTAATTAAATGTGGAGAGTATGAGGAACACTGAAAGAGTCTTTATTTATTTTACCACAAAATGTGTGACTCAGACGTTTTATTATTACTATACAGGCACAGAACTTTGTTTAGCATCACACACAGTTTACTGCTTTGAACTAATACTAATGATTGGGTTGCTGGGACTCAGACTGCAGAGCCAGAACTTATCCCGCCTTTCGTTTCTTCCAGTCAGACATTGGCCCTTTTCCACACAACCGGACGGAAAGCAACCCTTCAGAAATCCCAGGAGAAGTAACAGGGGGATCGGAAAAATTTGCAGATCCCGGGCACAGAGCTGGTGCTGACAGACCTTGGAAGATTGAAGACTTGGAAGGGGAACTGGGAAAGAAGGTGGAGCTGCTGGAGAAAGAAAGAAAAGCCTTGAGGCTGGAAACAGAGAAACACAGACAGGAAATTGACCACGGCATTAATAAACTACACCACCGCATCTCAGGGCTGGAGGAAGGTATAGTATAAAAGGAAAAATAATTAAGAGTGCAGAAAAAGTGCCAGTTTCATAGGCAGAAAATGGGTATTGTGATTAAAAAGTAGGGTGGGATGGGAGAAAGTATTCAGTGACTGATTATCCCAAAATGTCTCAAGACGCAAATGATGAGAGATAATCTGCCATAAAAATGACCTCAGAGATTTCATTTTCATTTATTTTAATCAAATCAAGCCAGAGGGCGTCTTTCTGATGAATAAATTATGTTCAAGAGAAAAAAAGGCACCAGAAAGATTACACACTCAGTATCTTCTGATCTTTATTATTTGATCTTTATTTCTTTTATTGATATTTTTCATCCTCTGACCCATTTCTTCATTTTTATGATGATTTTTCAAGGTGTAGTAGGGCATTCATTCCCGGAAGGCTTCAGGTTGTCGTTCCCATCTCGAACAAACTACATGTTCGCTTTGGTGAAACACTCCATCCCGAAGATGCATGCCTTCACCGCCTGCCTGTGGTTGAGGCCAGCGGCAAACGAAGGCATCGGGACACCTCTATCTTACGCTGTTCCTGAACAACCCAATGAGCTAGTCCTACTGCAAGGCCTCCATACTCCAGCTGAGCTGATCGTCAATGACAAGGTACTTTGCTGTCATGTTGAAATACCTACACTGTAAAAAAAAAAAAAGTCTGTGGGGTTAACAGTAAAATGTTTTACACCACAGCAGCAAAAATCAGTAAACAGCAAGTAAACATAATACCCTTTCTTAAACTCTGACCAACTGTGAGTTTCTTCAAGTGAACTGTAATTTTTACATGCTTTTTTTAACTAAAAAAAAAAGTAACTTTTTGTAAAGTTTTACTTTGCATTTTTTCTCAACAAAAAAATTTGTTAGCATTGACATACTATATCTCATTCAATATCATTTTATCAGAAATCCAATAAAATATGCTGTAAAACAAGAAACAAAAAACTGTTGGTTTTATATTATTATGCTGGCAAGAGACTCAATCCAACCATAGCAATACGGTCAAAAACAAGTATTTAATGTACAATAAATCAGTTTAAAAAATAGTGCCTTTAAGTGTCAAAAAACGTTATTAGTCACAAATTTCCAGTTTTGTCATTTTAGAAGTGAAAACTAACCCTACTCAGTGACCTCCGAGAGGTTGATAGCTCTTTTACATACTTACACATTTGAAAATGTAGCTGATGCTCTGAGAAAAAGACAAAGATGTGGATGGCCTATCCCAGCCGTCAGTTGATAAGTCTCAGGAGTTGCAGTTGCAAAACCTGAAAATCCCCACTGTTGACATAAAAATGCAATGGTCCAGGACCCCATTTTTTACTTCTTTTTTTTTTTTTTGTGGTTAGGAATTTTTTATTTTTTTTTACACTGCATATTTACAGTGTTTTTTAAGCATCACCAGCTGAATGTCATAGTTGTGCTTAACTAAAATATTACCAACTGATGTCATTTGACAAATTGTTGGAAAGCTTGAGCAGTCACCGTCGCACAAGCTGTGATTTGTGAAGGTGCATTAATGAGCAGATCTAAATATACAAGTCATATTCTAATAATTTGCTCGAATTCTCAGAATTGTTGTTGTCTTGATGCTTCTTGTTGTTTCTATGATTCTCACAGCAGTAATCCTTTTCTACTGCTAGTAGCTTCAGTATTGTGCGAATGTTCCATCCACAGCATGTAAGATTACATCTTTTTCCTGAAACAGGAGAAGTTGAATGTTAACAATTGCAGATGTGTTCGTTTCTGCTACGTTTGGCATGACCAAGTAGATTTAATAAGTCTTTAGGTGGATTGAGGTCCAGACTTTTTCCTCTGTTGTGTTTATTTCAAGGCACTGCGAGATGATCCTTGTTCAGTAGAAAAGAAAGTTATTCCCAGTTATTCCCTAAGTTTTGGGGGTCTTTTTGTTTTGTTTTTTTACTTTCCCTCTTAACCACAAAAAATATATACTGTATACGTCATAATAAAATGCATTTCATCTCAATTTTATAATAACATTTTTTTCAATAATTAAATAAACAATTAAATAAACTGTAGTAAAATGTTCCGTTCCGTCGTCATCTGCTCATTCGGGGCCAGTTCGCGGGGGCACAGCCTCAGATGGGAAGCCCAAGCTTCTCTCACTCTGGCTGCACCCTCCAGCTCACCCGGAAGGATCCCGGGTCATTCCCCGGCCAGCTGTGAGACATGGTCTATTCAGCGGGTTCCGGGTCTGCCTCTTGGTCTCCTCCTTGGGGTTAGGGTTACGTAGCATGACTCAAAGTTGTCACCTTATAAATTTGTGGTATTTTTTTCCAGATGCCGAGAAAACAGAACAAGGGCTGGTATCATGGAAACAATCAATTTGATTGTCAAATTATAGTATAGTACGGTCAGAAATAATAGACAGCTTTTATGGTTGTGTTAGACCAACGGGGCTGAGTTCTTGTGACTGTAGATAACTGTGATTCTCTCGGCAACTGAGATAAACCCTAAATCTGTCGTCCTTGACGGCATTTTACTCTAAAGGAGACTTATCAGGGTTTTCAAATGATTTATAGAAGGCTATCATTTTGTGAAAAAGGAAAAAAAAAATTATGAAACACAAAAAACTTGCTTTAATCTGGTTCAGTTTCAAGTGATGTTTTTGTGTCGTTTACTAGTTCAAATGGTGAATCATGTCAGGATTTATGAGCACTTCAAATGCCAGTATTGACCAGTCAAGTGTGCTTTTATCGACACCATAATGCCACACTCTGCTGAGTCAACTTCTTTTTTTTTTTTTATTTTGCAGGTCATGTTAAAAACTTGTTAAGTTATAACCACAAGTTGAATTTCAAATGTATTCAAACAGCAACTCAATACAATAAATCAAGTAAAGCAAATGATAAAAATCTACTTTTAATGAGACAAACCACCCAGCGATTTTCTTGTGTTTAACTGAAAGATTAAAGAGACACCTTGACTCTAGTGCAAGGTTATGCAGAGCAGTGCGAAAGCTTAGGGAATAATTTACTGAAATTATTATAATATATGCCCAAAGGGAAAAATTAGCATCCTTGCAGGGTAGCTAAATGTCTGCTGGGTTTTGGGAAATGTTCAATAAGAAACCAGTTTGTTTCATTAAGATTCACAGACAAAGAGAAAAAGAAACCCATTTGTTTTACATTAAATGCTGCATTTATCTTTATGTTGCAATTCACTTCTGACTGTGTGATTATGTGCTTTATCATCAAATGCGAAGCACTAACTTCATCCCACATGTTTGAAAATGATTTTTCAGGTTGCCCAGTTGCCTCTGAACATATCCCACGCCAGCTGGCAGCACGTTTGTGTGAGCTGGAGTCAAAAGGAAGGAGTGTGGCAGGCCTACCAGGGTGGCAAGCTGAAGGCTGAAGGAAAGGGACTGGCTGTTGGACATCATATAAGACCTGGTGGAGTTTTTGTTCTCGGGCAAGACCAAGTGAGTAAATTACATGACAACGACTTCTTCTTCTTCTTTCAGCATTGCCCTTCGGGGGACGCCACAGCAAGTCAGTTTCAGTCTCATTGGAGCTGTGTAGAATCTTTTGGTAACTATTGAAGTAAACAGATTGTTTATTAATGACATTTTGGTTGGGAATTCAATAAGTTTAAAGTGACTGATATGGTAGATTAAATTATTTAACTAATCTCTTGTCTTCTAAAGTTTAGATACAATGAGCCTCTTCTAAACGTACTGGACAATTTACACTGTCTTGTTTGCACCTTTGATAAATGGGGGCCAAACGGGTTTAAAGTGGGTTCTCACAGAGATGATCACTCCTACCCAGAAAAAACTTTCTTTTAAACCTGTTATGCTTTGTAGACTTATTTTAAAACTACTTCACTGAATCTTAAGTCTTCCAAAATTTCTCTTGCCTGAGGCGATAGTTCAGCCGCTGAGGCAAAGCTGTGTGTGTATAAGGATAAATGTGTGTCTGTCTTTTTTTTTTTTTTTAATGATCACAGACTCTAATAGCTGTCTCAATTCTTTCTAGGACTTCCTCAGTGGAGGCTTCGACTCCTCTCAGGCTTTGGTTGGAGAACTGTCCCAAGTTGGTCTTTGGGACAAAGTCTTATCGTCTACCCAAGTGGCCACCTTGGCTCGATGCGGCAAAGTAACCCAGGGCAACGTGGTTCCTTGGACCGAAAACGGCGTTGGAGCATATGGCGGTGCAACCAAAGATCCAGGCGAGCCTTGTAGTAAACATAACAAGAGCTCGAAATGACTCAGTGGTTGGTTTAGAAGTTGATGCTGAGAATAAATTTAATCTGCCTGGTTTTAACATTGATGTGTGATGTTCAAAAGAAAAAATCCATGAGGCATGGAGGGATGTGTGAAAGCAGAGAAAGAATGTTGTAACATTATGTGAATGAAGGTTTTCTGGTCTCTAAATTACACATCCAGTCATCTGTTGAAGAGATCTGGAAGAAAAGCTTGTTATTCAGAGTAAATATACGTATATCAGTCCATCTATAGATCTATACCTAGATATATTGGCATACCTGTACCTGCTTATGTTAACCAGACACTCTGAATACCTCATGCAAATAAGGTATTTAAATTTGTTTTGTTTTGCTCATTTAAAAGTGCCCACTGGTCTGGATTTTACTATAAGCTCCAAAGTGTGTTTGCCAACAGTTAAAAAAGCCATATGATTATTTCATCCACACAATAACACAAAAGATTAAAGTTTAAGTAGTTATTTTTTTCCCCCGTTCATCAAGTCACTTTAAAGATTTGTGAAAGTATAAGCTAAAAGTTAGCGTCAGATTAAACCATGATTCCACCAACAATGCAGTAAACACATTTCACACACACCAGTCATGTGTGCCTTTGTTAAGCATAATTAAATGTTTAAAATTAGGAGTACCGAGGAAGTCAAAGAGTTAGTATAATGTGTTAGTGTCATGTTATGGCGTGTTAATATGTTAGCATCACTTTATAGAGAAACTCTGCTTCAAGCCGAATATGTCCATTTTTTTTTCATAAATGTGGAATTTTGGTGACCTATTAAGACATTTTTTATCATTCCAAGGTGACACAAAGATTTTTAATATACAGATAGCTGGAGAACAAGTTACTATTTAACTCTTTACAAAATATTTTGATGGAAGCAGGAGTTGACAGAAAAGTTACGCAAAAAAAATTTCATAACTTAAAAAAAATTATTATTTTTTTCCGTTCCATTTTGTCGTCTTCTGCTTGTCCTGGGCCAGGTGACGGGGGCAACAGCCTCAGACAGGAAGCCCAGGCTTCTATCACTCCAGCTGCATCCTCCAGTTCACCCGGAAGGATCCCAAGTCGTTCCCCGGCCAGCTTTGAGACAGTTTTTCCAGCGGGTCCGGGGTCTGCCTCTTGGTCTCCTCCCGGTGGGACGTGCCCGAAACACCTCACCAGCAAGGCGCTCGTGAGGCATCCTGACCAGGTGCCCTAACCACCCCATCTGGCTCCTCTCAACCTGGAAGAGGAGCGGTTCGACACCGAACTCCTCCCAGATGGCAGAACTCCATCGGCCACTTGTATCCGCAATCTCATGCTTTCGGTCAGCATCGACAACTGGTTACCATAGTGAGGGTAGGAACGTAGATCAACTTGTAAATCAGGAGCTTTGCTTTTTTGGATCAGCTCTTTCTTTACCACGACGGATCGATGCAGCGTCCTTGTTAGATCATCTCATCACTTCAGATCCTCGGCTGCATAAGCGATTACATTTTTTTGATTACACTCAAAAGCATTAATGCGAATAACAACAGAAATTCTTGCACAGCAGTGTACCCTATCTGAATGTGAAAAATAAAATACAAAAATGAATGTATGACGACCAGGTAACAACATTTATGCAGGTTGACAAATTAGTTGTTACAGTAGCTCAGAAAAACTAACACTGATTTCCTCGTATATGAATTATAAGATTATGTATTTATACTGCCTGCAAATTTAATCAGAATCTTTTCATGTTACTCAGCACAGACTGACATAAAACCAGGTGCACTTTTCTTTTAAAATGGTGCAAATTTAATTTAATTTTTACTCACTATTTATCCCTCACTGGGGAAATTTGTGTGCTGCACTCTTACACTGCAGTAGGCTGCCCACGACGGCACCAATGGTGGGAGAAATGGAAGGTTAGGTGTCTTCTCCAAGGACCCTAGACGTGCACTCAATGGGATGCGAACCTGCCACCGTCTCGCCCCACCACCCCCTCATCTTAAAAGAACAGAATAGGGTGAAATCCTGAGAGTGATTATTTTGTGGTGTTTTTTGTAGCTTTAGAGTCGTTTCACTTTAATTTTAAAACCTTTAAAACTTAGAATGGCAAAAGCAAAATCAACAAAGTAAGTCATTTATTGAACTTGATATCCAAACATTTTATTATAGGTGCAAATTATGTCCTTTAAAAAGCACAAAATGTATTTTACTGTTTCTCTTTCCTAAATAATTAACTATTGGTAAGTGAATCAGTTCTTCTCAGTCTCAAAAAGTAGAGGAATGAATATAAAAGGCATCAAATCCAACCCCCTTTGAAGGGTGAGAACAGTCTCAATTAGAGGCTGTGACAGCTTTTAAAGTTGGAGTCAAGGTGAGAGGATAAAAAAATGCAGGAGAAAATGGAGGGAATATTAAGCAGCTGGCACAGCCAGGAGTAGATGATGAAAGAGTTAGGAAAGGAGAAGGAAAAGAGAAAAAGATAAGATCAGATACCGCCTATGAGTGACGGGCCATTGTTTTTTTTTTTTATCTCTGCATGATGTAATCTTGTACGTTAAATGTCTCCCCACTGCGGTGTGTCACAAAAGAGTGTCCCAAAACTGGCAGGAGTGTAAGACAACTCTTTATTCTAGTCGATTGCAAAATGGCTATCATCTTGATAGCCAAAGGTCTCTTTTTTTCAGTTGAAATGTAAACGGTATGAATAAATGAAAAAGGTATTTCAGAGAAAACTATCGAAGAATACTAATTTTTTTCTGATATATTACCAAAAATTTGACAGTGATTTTTTGCCTATAAACCAAATTGAATTCAATAATCAATACAAATGGCTTAATCCTTTATCCTCTATACTTTATCTTCATGAGAAGCAACTCTTAAACACATTTAATGCATGAGTTGTACTGAAATGTTTTGTGAGAATTGATGGTAAGCACAAACAGTTTGGTTTTTAAAGTCATCAAACTACATAAATTGTGAAAAGTGCCTGCAAGTGTTATTTTTTTCTATTTTATTTTCTAAATTTTGCTACGTGTCTCATATGCTTTACTTTCTTTCTTTTTTTTAATTGTCATTGTATGTTTTTTAAGAGTTTCACAGCCAGTTTTGAATGTTTAAGATTTTTGGTAGAATATTCAAATTATTTTACACATAAAAATGGATACTCATTCGTGTCAAACTCCACTTGTCGTGCCTGATAGTGTTGATGACTATGCCGCTCAGTCTGCTGTGTTTGTATTGTGTGTCATGCTTGGTGTCGGTTCAACTTGTGTAAAAACTTTGCTGGCTTTTTGACGGTCATGTGCCATCATGTTGATGATCACTGCAGCACAAAATGAACATTTTTCCCCAAGTTATTCATACCTGTTCAATGTTGTTGATAGTCTTGTAAGGTGTTAAAATGTTCTGCAAATGTGTTGTGTACAAATCTCAAGTCTTTATTAAACTCATTATTTTCAGAAGAAGTGATTGTGATTATTGTAAAATTTTAACACCATTGTGACGTCATGAAATAGCAAAACAGTATGGAAGATATTTCCAATCTGAGAGGTCATAGTGCATTTGTAATAAGTGGTTCAGAAAGTTATAAGAAATAGGCTATTCGCCATGGAACCACTAAAAATTTGCATTTGGGACTCACTCATGCTGGTTTCTTATAGAAGAAATGGAATGGGAGACTTGTGTCCATGGGGACATGGCTTGAAGTTTGTAGGTTTTGAGATTCCATAGTGTGCCTCATGTAATAAGCCAGGGATGATTACTTGAGTTTTAAATTATATTAATTAATCATACTTTATTAATACCTCATGGGGAAATTTCTGTGCTGAAAAGAACAGTAAAGGCAACCATGACAGTGCCAGTTGTGGCCTTATACAAGGACGCTTTAGCATGAACTCAGGGCGGGAATTAAACCTCCGGCTCTTTGGTCCTCCAAAGATGGCCACTCTACCACTGAGCTATGCCTAAACTTGCAAGTAAGAGCAAAAAGACCAAAATATGATTTATATTTTTATTAGGGGTGAACTCTTTCAAACTAAAATTTAAAAGGGGGGGTAAAAAAATTGATAACAATGTATCATTTTTAAAATGGTTTGTCAGTCAGTTTTCCTAAAAAAAAAACAAACAAACTTTAAAACAGTTTAGAAATTGATACAATCTCAATAAATACGGGCGAATCACACGTAATGGTTTGACTAACTGTGTGGGCCGATTTGATGAGCAACCTCAACCTTCCAAAATAAGATGTGTTCAAAAGATTGACTGATTGACTTTGCCAAGTCCACCTACAACTATGAATCTCAGTCCAATTACATAATGATTATGAACAGTGAATTACTTTAAAAAAAAAAAAAGTAGAAGTTCAACATTAGCATCTACTTTGTAAGTTTTCTTGAGAAACTTGAACTTTTGGTTGGGTTTTAATCACGTGCACGTGTATCATTTTTAACAAGAAGAATGTGGCCCATTGATCCATATCTTAATTTTTTCATAAATGATGATGCAACAAGCATGTATCAGGACAGTCGAATTTCCCACTGACTCAACTCGCAGTCTTTGTTGCAAGACAGTCACTAAATTACTATTAAACTACCGTAATAATATTTCCCATATTAAAAAAAACTTCTAAAAAAATGTTAAAAATACATTTAAGTCCATTTAAAAATAATTTTATAATTAATAGAAACTGTGTTTGATGTTTGGAAGACTGCTTTTCAATGTTAAACCAACTTTTAAATACACAACCTAAACCATGTGTTATATACTACTTGTTTTTTATGTCCTACATTTGCTGTGGTGTGCAAAATGGCCTGCCGTAGCTGATTTCTAACTGCAGCTGGCAGGGTGCCTGTTGTAGACTTCCCACATTTGTCAGAGACAGCGAATGGAAGAGACGTGGGAGGAGGAGGCACAAATCCACCATGCGATTATTCTACTCCTCCTCATAGCTGATTATTTTTCAGCACCTCAAACAATTGTGTTAAACTTGAAAGCATGTGCTCTTGTTTTTCCCTCGTGGTGCACTGTGCAGCCATATGAGAGGAATAAATATGCAGGCAGAAATGTTTTAACCTGTGACCTTTGAACTGCTGTTAAACCTTTCGGACTTTGGTGTTCGACACATTTCATCCACATTCCCAGGGGATTACTAACTTCCATCTAATCCATAATGCTGAAAAGGAACGAGCAGATTGCAATGCAGTGTAATCCATCAAATGGTTTGTCTGATCGAGCCGTCACAGTACAGCCCAATTCATGCTAAAATTTAATAGTTCATTTATCCCTGATTTAACTTAAATGTATGCTCACTGCTGGGCTTACTTAGAGGTTTTAAGATTCTTTCCCTTCAACAGCAAACAATTCACTTTTTTACAAACAAAAACTTTTTTTTTTCATTTTCTCCATTTGGTTTAGATATTTATTTATCTTTTAATTACAGAAAATTTTAGCTCCTTGTTGAGAGGGTTCTTAAACTAGATTTCAAAATTAGAACTTCTTGGCAAATGATCCACTATCAAAACTAAGCACCATTTGAACTTCACCCTGATTTTGGCGCAATAACTCTTCAAGTTCAAACTCCTTGACAATGTGAGCAAATGAAATCTTTAAAAGACAAACCTGAGCAGTATATGAAGGATATTTAACACTCTTAGTTCTGATGAATGATTGGACATGACGTTTTACTGGCCCTAAGCTTTGACCCACAAGCATACATAGTGACAGTGCCAGGTGAGCAAAGAGGATCATAAATTTATCATGATTAGACAAAAACTGTTCGGGTTGCCTAATCTTAGGACATCAGTCAGTGCTTAAAGGTTAATGTCTTCTGTTACTTGTGTTGGGCCTGTTCCAACAACGCAAGTTTCTCCTACAACCATCCATTGAGCTCAATAAACTCGTTTCAAAGCAGGCACCAGCTGGTTTATTTCTTTTAGACAAATATAATGATAATGCATTGGACTTCTATAGCACTTTTCCAGGACGCTCAAAGACGCTTCACATATTCAATTCAATTCAATCTTATTTGTATAGCCCAAAATCACAGAATTTCCATCTCAATGGGCTTCACAAGAAAAAGAGCAATGTATTGACACAAATACACAGCAAGAAAAATAACTAACAAATGCTAACTAAACAGGACTAGCACATTGATGCCCTTAGACTCTCCTTCTCGATGAGGAAAAACTTCTAAAAAAAACAATCAGTGGGGAAAAAATATATGCATTATTCATTCACTTCATGCCAGGTAATGGTAAGCTACTGTTGTAGCCATAGCTGCCCTGGAACAGACTGATAGAAGCGAGGCTGGCATTCCGTAGCATAGGCCCTTCTGACCATCACCAACCAATCACACACACCATCCAGACTAGGTAAGATGGATGAAGTGTCTCGCCCAGGGACACAGCGACAATTTTTCTAAATGGCCGTCTCACTGTGGCACCTTGGGTTCCAACAGTCTACCATCCAAGTACTGCCATTGCCCAACCTGCTTAGCTTCAGAGGTCTGATGGGATCACGGGATCATTGGATCATACTTTATATTTAGTATGCCCCGTCCAAACTAGAATGTTAAAACCTGGTTGGAGTGCAAGTGAAAATGGCCACCAAATCCCCAACCACAGGGCCAGATGGGATTGTATTGATTAAACTATGATCATTAATTATCCACACAATTTCAGTGAGGTTTTATTCCCATTGAGTAGTTGACTACTTTCTGCTCATATTCAGTTTAAACTGATTTTGGAAGAGAATCAATTTAGAAAACAAACTCTAAAAAATAAGAAAATTACAAGTGAGTTTTGGATACATATAATTAAACCTGATAGTTTCACTCATTAGGCTGTAACAAAGGTATTCAACAAAATTTAATTACCACATGCATTGGTTAAGACAAACAATTAGAGGAGGGAAGAGGTGGAAGAAAAGCTGGAGAGGTTTGCACTAGAAAGAAGAGGAATGAAGATTAGTCAGAGTAAGACAGAGTACGTGTGTGAATGAGAGTGAGCCAAATGGAAAAGTGAGGTTACAGGGAGAAGAGATAAAAAAGGTGGAAGATTTTAAATATCTAGGATCAACAGTCCAGAGCAATGGAGAGTGTGGAAAAGAGGTGAAGAAGCGTGTGAAGGCAGGCTGGAAGGGGTGGAGAAAAGTATCAGGTATGATGTGTGGCAGAGGAGTTTCAGCCAAAATGAAAGGGAAAGTGTACAAACCGAGGTGAGACCGGCCATGCTGTTTGGTCTAGAGACAGTGGCACTGAGGAAAAGACAGGAAACGAAGAGATGGAGGTAGCAGAGATGAAGATGCTGAGGATCTCTCTGGGAGTGACCAGGATAGACAGGATTAGAAATGAATATATCAGAGGAACAGCACATGTTAGAGGTTTTGGAGATAAAGTCAGAGAGGCCAGACTGAGATGGTTTGGACATGTGCAGAAGAGAGAGAGAGAGAGAGAGAGAGACAGAGAGAGAGTACATCGGAAGAAAGATGCTGGATTTGGAACCACCAGGAAAGAGAACCAGAGGAAGGCCAAAGAGGAGGTTCATGGACGCAGTGAAGGAAGACATGAAGATAGTTGGTGTGACCGAAGAGGATGCTGCAGCTATGGTTAGATGGAAGAAACTGACTTCCTGTGGCACCCCTGAAGAGAAATGCCGAAAAAAGAAGATCAATTCTACAAACAAAAATAATCATTTATCATTTAATATAGAATTTTGTTTTTAACAGTTTAAAAGGATTTTTATCCTTCTTATCTGGTAATAGAAGAATAAATTCTAAGACAAGCAAAGCTTTTTTTTAAAAAAAGCACACATATTTTACGATGCATTGTCTGAAAGCATCTTTTTTCAACAGGACTCGTGGACAAATCTTGTATAATTCTGTATGTGAAGAATTCTGAAGTATTTATAGGTATGTGAGGGTTTCTAGTTCGTGTTACGTAAAATGAACCGCATTGTAGCAACACTGTATCTATCAACCACCCACCCACTCATCCTTTTTTTTTTAGCAAGAGTTTAGGAATCTATCTCCTCATTTCCACAAGGCTTTCTCTCTCTCTCCGTCATGGTCCAGATTCCCATTGAGGTTCCATCTGGACAGGAACAAGCTCTTCCTCTACTCTTTGATACCCACTTTGATTCTCACATCCTGTTCCTTGTTTCCTTACTTCTTCTCCATGGTCTTATTAAAATTCAAAAGCTATTCAAATGGAAATATTTCAATGTCTGTTCTTGTAATACTAACCTTCCCTGATAGTTTGGTTTTGCATGAGGTCCCAAAAACATGTAGTTATTATTTTAAAAACACCAGTTTTATTCTCTCATGTTATGATTCTCTGCTAAAGATTGATGGGTTGGAGGTCTTAGAAGCTAAAAATAAGCTGTCCTGTTTCCTCTGGTTGGGCTGTGTAAGAACCTAGTGTAGCACAGTCTCATCAAAATAAAAGAAACAAATGAAAATTTCTCAGAAAGCAATTATTATTTTGTCCTAACACAAAATCATCCACAAATACCTCTTGTACGTACTTAATTTTACTCAACAAAAACTTGGATACATTCTATCTTTCTCTCTCCTCATCAATTACTTGTACAAAAGTCCAGCTTGTCCTGTCATTTTTCTGCTTTTTTTTTTTTTTTTACAGATGTGACCATGATGATACCTGTCCAATTCCATACTACTCAGATAACTTTACTGTGTCCAACTGCTTTTGAAAAGTGGTCCAGGGAGACCAGCTCAAAATCTAATTTGGTTGAAGTAAATTGGTTCACTTTATGTACTAGAGCAGAATGAATTCAGGTATTTACAAAACTTCTGCTGATTTTAGTCTACCTAGCAACAAATCCTGGCCTAGGCTTTAAGCGTTAGAGAGGACATGTCTACAGGCTTATTTTTAACTTTACTTTAAGGGGGCCTTTGGATTGCTGAATGTAATCCATAAAATAACAGCAAAGATATTGTTACATAAACGTTGGCACTTTTTATTCTTGCTCTGACAGGTGCAAACGCCTCATTTTGATTCAGGTCGATATGACACGTTTTTCATTCTTGTTACACTAGGTTTTCAGAAAAAAAATTCACAATGGCTGCTGCGGCAAGAGAAATGTAACTGCTGGTCATTTCACTTCCAAACCAACCAAAATTTGGTATGTAAATACTATGATCAATAGGAACAATCTAGTAACTTGTTATCCACCACACAAATCTATCCCTCCGGAAACTCAGTAGTGGGCAGTTCTGAAATTATCTCATTGTCATGACTGAGCACACTGGTCAGACATGTTGGAGCTGTGGTGGGAGAGGAGAGCATTGGACAATCTGCCTGGTATCGTGAATAAAGTCAACCACGCTCTGCACGCTGTCATTAGTGAAGGAGGTAATGACAGCAGGCTGCTGTCTCTGAGCGGCTCTAAAATCCTGCCACGCGCATTCACCCACTGGCCACTTCATTCCCACAAATACCATCTGATATTACTATTCATCAGTACTTCCATTTATCCAGTCAGTCAACCAGCCAGCAGTACATCCACGTAGTTTCATAGCAGGCCAGCTGCTTAGAGAACCATCAGAACCATGTTATATTCATATGGTTATGCTTAGTAATTGCACAGGTCTTGTTTTTAATGCCCAGTTGGACAGTTTTAACTATGTTTTTATATTAAGGGTCGCTTTATTCAAAATTATTCCAATTTCACGTCTGTTCCTCTTCAGGCTACACTGTTTTCATTACAAATTTTTGGTTATCGATGTATGTTGTTTGGTGTTTATTCCTTGCAGCTCTGTTTCATGTATGCTTTTTTTCAACATTTATTAGATTTATTGCTCTCCAGGGCTTTAATTTGTTAATTTATTAACAAAATCTTGTTTTGCTGCATTTCTGCGTCTCTATGTGAGAGATCTGCTTAAACTATTAATAACATGCGGTATAATTAGTGGTTAATGAGTTGGCAAATGAGTTTTGATTAAAATTCTCATCAGATGTTATTTACCCTCCATAGTGGACGCAAAACATTTTACTTCAGCAATACAATTCTTATCACCAGCTAATGTCATACTCTTGCTTTAAAAGTCATAGCATGAAATCAACCCATGTGTCACCCAAATATAATGTTAATTAGTAGCATTCCTCTTTTTTTCAGATTTTTCCTTCAGGGGTCGCCTAAACAAATGAGTTGCTTCCATCTAATCATGTTTTCTGCACCCTGAGGTGTAGAAGAGGAAGCAGACAGACTGGAACAGGGGACGAAAAGGGACAGGTGTGATGTGTGATAGAAGATCTTCAGCCAAACTAAAAGGAAATGTTTTCCAAAACTGTAATGAGACCGGCTATGCTGTTTGGTCTGGAGACAGTGGCACTGAGGAAAAGACAGGAAACAGAGATGGAGGTAGTAGAGATGAAGATGGTAAGGATCTCTCTGGGAGTGACCAGGATGGACAGGATCAGGAATGAGTATATCAGAGGAACAGTACATGTTATAGGTTTTGGAGATAAAGTCAGAGAGGCCAGACTGAGATGGTTTGGACATGTGCAGAGGAAAAAGAGGGAATATATCAACAGAGGGATGATGAGTTTGGAACTTCAACGAAGGAGGCCTAACGGATGACTAAAGAGGAGGTTTGTCAATGTTGTGAAAGAGAACTGGTGGTATGAGACAAGAGGATGCAGAAGACAGTCATGATCCTCTTTCCTTCAAGAACATGTTCCTTTGAGAACATCTGACATTACCCCATTGTCAGATCATCTGCTGTTCTGCTCTCCTGCTGAAGCAACTGGTCCCTCAGCTTCATGTTTCCCCTTTCATGGTTCCTCTGTCTGGTCCTATCAAGGATGCAACAAGTCTTTCCACGATGGTTTCCAGGCTGCTCATGCCTACCCCTCTTCCCTAATGCCTGATTAACTTCAACAAACTGTCATGAGGCGGTGTGCAGATGGAAAGAGGAGGACCCAGTTGCAGACAGAAAACATAGTTTATTTGAAGTTGGCAGTCCATAATTACTGTGGAAAGAAAAACAAAGTTTCAGTGACATGGTAAAAGGTTATTGCGAGACTGTGTATTTGGTCAGTCAACCGGGGAGACCTGGCTGGAAGGGATTGTATGACCCGACAGGGAAGTCCGAAGTGATTGCCCTTAAATTGATGGCAGTGTGCACAGTTGTGTGGAATCTGTAATCATCCCCAGGTGACCCTCATCAGGTTGATGGAAAACATCCAGGGCTCCGTCTGGCGGCAGGAGAGGGGATTATGACACAAACTAATTAAACCAGCTATGCTTCTGAGTCCCACATCTCCACCTCATGACAAAGTCTGAGCTTAATGGAGTAAACTGACTTAGTGTGGGGACTCCTAAGGGAAAATCAAAAATAAGTCAAGACAAAGGCATCGAACAATGTGCCTCTGCCTGCTGAATCTATAAACTGTACTAAAAACAAATTGTTGATATCTTTGTGATAACTAAGTTGAACAAGTTATATGTGTAAAGTTATCACATTTTTTTGCTATTGTGTTGGAAAATTTATCAAATGACCTCATTGTATGATACTGACCTGTTTCAAAAACAGGTCAGAAGGTGAAGTTAGTGTAGATTTCACAGTTGCCTTTAAAGGATAGGAGTTCCTGTTCAACTACAGTGTGTGCAGAATTATTGGGCAAGATGCATTTTTGTGGATTCATTTTATTATTAAACAACTACATCAACCCAAAAGACTCAGAAATATCTTAGATGAATATTTTTGGAAGCTTAAGTGGAGCTTTTTTAGTTTTGGCCATCTTAGGAGGATATTTGTGTGTGCAAGTAACTTTTGCTGTGCAGAATTATTAGGCAAATTAATTAAAAAAAAAAAAAAAAAACAATTAAATACCATCTTACTTATTTATTTTTAGCAGCAAAACCAATATAACAACTCAAAATTTACAAATAAACATTTCTGACATTCAAAAACAAAACAAAAACAAATCAGTGAGCAATGCAGCCACCTTTTTTTTCAAGAACACTTACAAGCCTTCCATCCATGGATTCTGTCAGCTTCTTGATCGGTACATCATCAACACTGCGAGCAGCAGCAATCAGAGCCTCCCAGACACTGTTCTGAGAGGTGTACTGTTTTCCCTCCTTGTAGATCTCACATTTCATGAGGGACCACAGGTTCTCTATGGGGTTCAGAGCAGGTGAAGAAGGGGACCATGTCATTATTTTTTCATCTTTTAGGTCTTTACTAGCCAGCCACGCTGTGGAGTATTTGGATGCATGTGATGGAGCATTGTCCTGCATGAAAATCATGTTTTTCTTGAAAGATGCTGACTTCTTCTTGTACCACTGCTTGAACGTGTCTTCCAGGAACTGATCGTAGGTCTGGGAGTTGAGTTTGACTCCACCATCAAGACTCTCTCTCATTTCATCAGACCATAAAACCATAGAGAAATCAGTCTTGAGATATTTCTTGGCCCAGTCTTGACGTTTTATCTTGTGTCTCTTGTTTAGTCGTGGTTGTTTTTCAGACTTCCTTACCTTGGCCATGTCCCTGAGTATTGCGCATTTTGTGCTTTTTGACACTTCAGTAACGTTGGCGCTCTGAAATATGGCAGAACAGGTGGCAAATGGCATCTTGGCAGTTTCACGCTTGATTTTTCTCAAATCTTGGGGCGTTACTTTGCCCATTCTTTTTGCAACGCGCTCCTTGCGACCCTGTTTGCTATTTGCTATAAAACGCTTGATTGTTCTGTGATCCCGGTTCAAAAGTTTGGCAATTTCAAGGCTGCAGCATGCTTCTGCAAGACATCTAACAATTTTAGACTTTTAGAGTCTGTCAAATCTCTCTTCTGACCCATTTTGCCAAAGGAAAGGAAGTTGCCAAATAATTCAGCACACTTGATATAGGATGTTGATGTCATTTGACCACACCCCATCTCATTACACAGATTCACATGAGCTGATACACTTAATTGAAAGTAAGCTTTCATGCCTATTGGAGTAGGAAAACATGCATAAAAAGGAAGATGTGGTCAAAATACTTATTTGCCTAATAATTCTGCACACAGTGTATAGTTCATCTGTAGTTGGTAATGGAAAGCTTTGGGCTGTTTTATTAAAGTCCTTTCAGTGGTTTGGGAGGTATCGCCTTCACAAAGGTGTTACAACACAATGGACGGACAAATGAAAAGCTCAAGTGCTTACTACATCTTCACAATATGTGAGCGAAGGAATAAAAAGAATAAAGACTTTGTCTTCAAATTGGTTGTTTTATTGTGATCTGTTAGACAAATATAGTTCTTCCAGCAGCCACCAACATTTTCTCTTCTTTGGATCTCTGTCAGAATGAGCAAATAAGGTAAACTTGTTAGAGATTGAACAGACTGTATGTGTCACCATGGTGATCTGTTGAAAGCAGCAGCTGGACAATATGGTGTCAGGGGTTTGGGCTATTTTGATCATGTTTGCTGTGTTTCTAAAAAAAAAAAAAAAGCATGCCTAGAATAAGTCACACAGTCTGAACAATAATAAAAAAATGTGTTTTATTTATTTACATGTCTAATCATTTAAAGAACAATGTACAGGTACATTATAAAGATGGGTTTAGCATCAAACCAAATCTGCTGCAAGATCATTTCCATCTGTAGTCCTTTGCCATGTTTATGGGCTCTTTGAGTGCTTCGGAGGAGCTCCCCAATTATAAAAAACAGCTGTGTTACAAACTCTATCACACAGCCTCTCTACATTCATGTGTATTGAACATAGAAATTCAACATTCAGCCTTGTAAAGAGGTATCCAATACGAGCGTGGAAGAATGGTTAAAGCTTGTTTTGATCATCTGTCTCTGTTGTCCGTTCATTTTCTGATCAGTTTGTGGAAAAAGGACAGCCTTGGAGCCTCCATACTGAACAGCTGTAGTTTTCTCCATGTGTGAGCTTAGTAAATGCAGAATGGTGTGAAGTTGAGACAGTGTTCATTCTGGATCTTTTTTGTCTTGTGTACTAATGAGTCAACATTGGGGGGGAAAAAACTGGCCATTATGCGTCTGTCACAGCATTTCATAACAAGTGTTGCTAATGTTATTTGGCAGAAGATGGTGAGAACATTACTGACAGGTTTCTTCAGCTGTGGAACAAACGTGGTCATCTTTATAGCTGATGAGATCAATTCCTTTTTTCCTCCCACTGGAAGTGAAACAAATTGAAATAGGTTCCAATATGAATAAAATTTTAGAAATCTTCCGTTTGCCTGGGGCGAGGTCACAAGGGCAACAGCCTCAGACGGGAAAACCAGGTTTCTCACCCCACCTGCATTCTCCAGCTCACCCGGAAGGATCCCGTGGCATTTTCCGGAAAGCTGTGAGACACAAACTTCCTAGAAGGTCTGGGGCCTGCCTCTAGCTCTCCTCCCAACGGGACATACCCAAAACAGCTCACCAGCGTGTCACTCGAGAGGCATACTAACCAGATATCCCAACCACCCCATGTGGCTTCTCTCAACCCGGAGGAGCAACAACCTTACTCTGAGCTCCTCCCGGATGGCAGTGCTCCTAATTCTATCCCTGAATGAGATTTTGACCGCTTGTAATAACAATCTCATTCTTTTGGTCTCTATCCTGGTCCACTGTTGCAAAAAAATGGACTAAATTTTTCTAAAACTTTCTCTATGTACCCTAATGTTCTCTTGTGTAGACTCATTTTGAACATAGAACTTACCAATGAATGGTTAAAATAAGTTTGTAAGAAAAAATAAATTGCTGTCAGATGAGGAGTAGAAACTGAGAGATGAAATGACAGATGAAACGCTGACGGCAGAGTAATAAACATGTAAAAGTGTCCATGAGGACAAATAGAGAGAGTGTTCGTACATTCTGTTACTGCTGTTACATCATTTTAGACTCTTCAACACCTCTTCCTTCCATCTGTGAGAAAACTATTTAGGTAAAAACTTCACTCTGAACAAACCTGTTAAGAAGCATCCATCTTTGTTTTGTATTTTCCTCCAAGTGAGCACGCTTTTGTGTTCTCTTAGGGTTTTTTTTCCCGCCATCTGTTCAGAATCAATTTTCTGCCGGATGGCATTACTTCCGTACAGACGTACGCTTGTGTAGAGTTACACAAAAAAACACACACAATTTACAATCTTTGCTTTTTCTGCAGCCAACCTTATCAAAGCAAAGTGAAGAATTTTACCCTTCTTCTCTCTGTATGTCCTCCATTACTTTCTCAGGTTTTAAAAATTTATCATCCCACATATTTATAGATTTCAAAAGTAATGGATGGTTCAAAAACATGCAGGTTCATTCTGAAGAAAACCTGCTGAATACCAACCATCAGCTGGCCATTTTTACAGGTTGAGAGTAGCTGGGGCATTAATAGTCCTCCTAACCAGACCTGTACAAGCACTATTAAATCATTTCCACCAACATCTCTCTCTTTATTTATTCTTTTTATACATTTAAGACTTCACTACACTGTAAATTGTCAGCTTAAAGCTGTAATTTTTAAACTAATAACTTACATATGGAGATTTATGCAGCTACTGTCAGACCAACAAAATCCCAGCAAAAAAAAAAAAGAATCTCAAAGTTTATACATTGCAGTCTCTGAATATATGAATATCAAAAACATTTTTCAATTTTAATTCTTGCTTTACAGTCAAGTCTCGTCTGAAGGCTGTTACCAAGAAGGCATTTTCTTGATCAAAGTAATATAACTCAAATCCTCTTTGTTCTTTAAGAGCCTGAAAGAATAATCCATGCGGTGTGTCCTCCAGAGTTTAGCGCAGTAATTCTTTACTTCGACCTGTGAAAAATGCTGCAGGCAGAAGCTTGACAAGAAAGTGCACACCGGCTCAAAATGTAATTAAGACTGATGTTAAAATCTTTTACACTCACTTGGTTACAGTGGTGTAATACATAGTGAGATATGCCAGAGATGAGCCCATGTTTCTGCTGAATTCTAAATTTCACGCTCTAAGGCGGGCAGGACAGTGGCGCAGTGGTTAGTACAGTAGCTTCTCAGCAGGAAGGTCAGGGTTCGTGTCCTAGAGTGGGGCATCGCTTGGAACAACGGTCTTTCTGTGTGGAGTTTGAATATTTTCACCATGTGTGGGTGAGTTTTCTTCCCACCAAAAATATGTAGGTTGATTGGCCACTACAAAATTGCCCGTAGGAATGAGTGTGTGAGTGTGGATGGTTGTGTGTGTGTAGCCTTGCAAGGAGACTGACGACCTGTTCAGTGTTACCCCTGCCTTTTGCCTGGAATAAGCCAGGAAAGGCTCCGGCACCTGGGGTTACTGTAAGTGGTTCAAAAGACGAAACGAAACATCACAGCTGAGTTGTCTCAATGGGCTTCACACAGTTGATTGAACAAAATAAAAAACACAAAAAAACGTTATAAACGAGACAATATTTAATTACTAAACCACACTAAACAAACTAATGGCATCCCTGCTCTAAAACGCACCTTTTTGGTGAAGGAAAAAACTCCTGAACAAAAATGCTAACAGGAAAAAAAACAAAACCTTATCTGCTTAACTCTGAATATTTTCATAGTTGATCAATGTCATTGATGTCTAATTTTGTCCAAAGTGATCACAGTCCGACAGATTTTATTGAACGGTAATTCTAATTAATGGATCAGTCATATTTTTGCAGAGAATTGGGTGAGCTTTTGAGAAAATTGATTTGTTTCAAATCAGAGTTACAGAAGGTCGCGATGCCAACAGTTGCAGGTGAATATTTGAATTTGATAAACTGAAGTGGCATAAATAAATGAAACAGCATGTGCTGCTCTGAGGATTTTCTTTTGGTAATAAAACACAAAATGAAAAAAGCTTACATAATCAAGGCCACATCATTTCATAGTCAACTTGGAAAATTCTCACTAATGTTTTGTTAAAAAAAAAAAGTTATGAAATTGAAGTAAACGGTTGCAAGCCTTGGAAAAAAGGTGTTTTTCATGATGTCTAATCAATACATATCAAAGTCAGTGCATGTGTACAAGATAACGAGAACGACAATAAAGAACTACAGTACCAATAATGGACAACTAAAATAGGAAATACAACCTCTGACGGGAAGCCCAGGCTTCACTCCAGCTGCATCCTCCTGCTCACCCGGAAGGATCCTGAGACATAGTCTCCCCAGCGGGTATGGGGCCTTCCCCGTGGCCTCCTCCCGGTGGGACATGCCCGAAACACCTCACCAGCGAGGTGCTCAGGATGCGTGCTAACCAGATACCCGAACTACCCCATGTGGTTTCTCTCGACTTGGAGGAGGAGCAGCTCTACTCCGAGCTCCTCCCTGAAGGCAAAACTCTTCACCCGATCTCTGAGTAAGAGGCCTGCCACCCGTCTGAGGAAGCTCATTTCAGCCGCTTGTATCCGCGATCTCGTTCTTTCGGTCACCACCCACAGCTGCTGGTGACCCTAAGTGAGGGTAGGAAGGTAGATTGACTTGTAAATTGAGACCTTCGCTTTTCAGCTCAGCTCTTTCTTTTCCACAACGGATGAATGCATTTTTGTTTGGTTTGTTTTTCCGTTCCGTCATCTTCCGCTTGTTCCGGGGTTGGGTTGCGGGGACAACAGCCTCAAACGGGTGGCCCAGGCCTCTCTCTCCCCGGCTGCATCCTCCAGCTCACCTGGAAGGATCCCAAGTCGTTCCCCGGCCAGCTGTGAGACATAGTCTCTCCAGCAGGTCCGGGGTCTGCCCCTTGGTCTCCTCCCGGTGATTGCACGTGATCACAAGACATAGAGTCATTTCAGGTCATTAAGCAGCAGAATTTTCCAAAAGAGGTTTCGGTATAGATACCAGTCTGGAAGAGCAAAGTCTCTGAGGAAAAACAAAGCTTCACAGGCTCTTCTTTCACGGAGGTAAATTATTCATTTATTCTTCATGAGACTGCAGAAAGAAAGAAATAAAGTCTTCTCTTTTTTTGGTTTTATGTGTGAAAATGTTGTCTTTACTTTTGTTTACATGTGTAAAACTTCTAGTTTTGGGATGAAATAGTTGGATCTGTTTCCAGTAAGAGTCATACTTCACATTTGTCATTGAATCAGTTCATTACCTTAATGAACAGAAGTTCTGGTGATAGCTGAAGTGGTGAGATGGATCTGGTTCAGTTGACTCAAGATTGGGTTTCTAGTTTTTGCAGATCTTATTGACTTCATTGAGCTGTGATCTCCAACTCTCGGATGAAGCAGGCTGGAATCAGTCTCTTTGAATCCGAGATAATGATCTTTTACTGGGACAGCTTGTAAATCTGGGGGAGAGGTCCCACGTGAAGGAGTTTAAGTATCTTGGGGTCTTGGAGTGATGGAAAGATGAAATGAGCAATCAGCAAGCAGATCGGAGCAGCATCTACTACAATCATCTCTCTCCTATGGGAAGAAATACTTTCAACCTGGGCTGTCTTTTGGTCTCAGCTAACCAGGAAAAAAAAAATTCCTCCTGCATACACGATAAAAATTATTCATTGTTATTAAACTTTAATCAACTTTTATCATTTGAAATAGTCTTCTTGATGTCATGTGTGATCTTTTGTCAGATTTAAACTTTTTTATTATTATTATTATTTTCTCTGTAATATTGTTTTTATCTTTTTTGTAAAGTTTGGAACCATCCTGTTAATCCAACATAAGATGATCTTATGTGCAGATTTGCATTTTGATTTCTACCTCAGGAGGAGAAAATGTAGTCAAATGGATTATCACGGGCTAAAGAAGAAAACATGTGCATTTCAAGAGGAATAATGATGCAGTGGAGATGACAGGAGGAGAGACTGCGGGAATTGAAGTGATGGGGGGACTTTATTCATTAAAATTTTACTCTGTAAGGTCAAAGAATATGGATTATTTAAGTTTCTGCCATCGGGTTGAAAGATTCTGATTAATCAGTCTGGGTTTAAGTCAGGACTGGCGATATGGCCTAAAAATAAAATCTCCTATTTTTTAAGACAAAACCCAACTCCCAATTTGAATCTATTTTTTTTTGTCACTACTTAAAGACAAACAAAAATAACCCCCAAAAAAAGGCCTAGGAACATGTTTTAAACATTATTCTTTTTAACTGTAGAGTTCGTATGCAATCGGAGGAGAAAAAAGCGTCAAACCACCTGTAACAGCACTGGAAACACAAACAGATGTTGGATCTTTTCTAGTTGGAAAAGATACAATAAAGCTAGTATTAAAACCAGCTAAATAAAGACAGAAGAGCGTGAAAAAAGTTCAACCTAAATTGGGATGGTCACAGGAAAACATGAAGCCTTCATCTTTTATTGTGCTCTGGGATAAAAAGATGACCAGTTCTACCTGTTCACTATCCTCACAAGAGGCATAGCCTATTGTTCGTTTTAGCTGGCTTAACTTTTTCTAAAAAACAAAACAACTCGTTTGAAAAATGTGTGAAATATTCTTATTAGACTAAAAAATATAATGTGCAGCATAAAATTAGGCCAAAGTTAAATAAAATTATTTAAATAATTAAAGTCTGTTTTAGGTACAAAAATATATAAAAGTCTTTTTAACCTTATAGCATCTGAGATCTAGATTATTTGTTTTCACACTAAATCCAGTTTTATTCTTCATCTTGGTCTTCTGACTTTGTGATGGAGACAGGATTCAGACGAGAACTTTGTTCTCATAAAATACAAACTTTGTTTAGTGCTTTATTGAGCTCCACTCATCTGGGGACCTCGAGAATTCCCACAGATAATCCCTGGATTGGGGTCAGAGTACACTGAGAACCACTTTCCTGTCTCTTTTATCATTTCCCTGGTTATGCTGCAAGTAATGTTTCACCAGAGTCACGCTATCTGATGCGTGTGTTATTTTGGAATATCTGCTGGAGGAGGTCTTACTGTAAAGGCTATCAGGATGATTGGAGATGTTATGAATGAACAAAGCCTGATGCACCTGGCCCTAACCGAGACCCTCTGCATGCAGATGGACACCACCAGGTAAGAAACATATTTAAAAACCTATGATCTACAGACTACCAGCAGAGACAGTAACACACTGATATCTGATGGGGATAACTGATATTGCTGCAGGTATGATGAGATCACCGGATGCACAGACCTTCTGCCCAAAGCATTCCTCATGCATCCGCATGCCCCAGGACTTCTGGCCTCCAATACCTGATCCGATGATCCCAACCTCTTCCTCAGAGCCAGCATTGAAAACCTAAAAGAGGAGCCTCTGAAAGACCTGGTCTTGTTCCATGGCGAGGACGTCAGGTCGAAGTGCATCGTTGTGTTGGCGAAAAGGTGGAGCATAGACCCATTCAGCCACTGAGCTTTTGCACTGTTCACACCCTACCAGCACCTGGACTAGGCCAAGCAGATTGTCCGGAAAAGACCGGTGAGACCAGAGAGAAGAACCGTTTTTTTTATGAATAATTTGCAAATATTACAGTGACACATTGTTTATTTTACATTGTTAAATTACCCAAACCCCTGAAATTGATAAAACCCCCTCGTACACTGGCCTCCAGTTTGTTCATTTCTCTCTATTCCAAGGTGCAGTGACAAATAAATTCAGAAACAACACAGATGCAGTGTTCTGCTACAGCTGATGACAGATTGTCCCATGTGGAGAGATGCTAGATTAGATTATCTCACAGGCTGTCACCTTGAAATGGATGAGGACAAGAGAAACAGAGAGAGAAAAAGAGAGAGCGATACGGTGAGGTTGACTGGGAGATGGATCAGAATTACCGTGTACATACATGGGAAAGCAGGATTGCAGCAGGATTTATTTCATTTTGCATGTTTGAGTGGTTTCGAGGGGCGGGGAATAAAAATGCCTCCCCAGATGAAAGTGTACACTCCAAACAAATTGTTGCTTGCACTGGTTGGCATTCCACTCATGTTCTCACTTTCTCATCTCGATCTCTGATAACTACTCACCTCTTCTTTCCTATTATTAGTTTTATTCCATTGCTATTTTTTTAATCTTTTTTCTTTACTTTCCTTTTTCAGTTTGTTTAACATTTTTCTTATATAATTTCAGACATGTCTTTTCTTCTATTTCTTCCATCTCCCCCCTGATTAAATATTCATGCCCAGCCATAGTGAGAGTGCAGCAGCAGCAGCAGTTACAGCCACAGGAGTCAATGCTTTCAAAGACACAAGGTTTCTAAGCTTACAGTGAGGAAAAGAAGAAAATAGAGGTGGTGGGGGAGGAAGAATGTGAAGGAAATGTAAAAGAAAGAGATGTGAAGGCAAAAGAGAGAAAGAATTTTGTCGTGAAAGGCATGAAAGGATGGAAGGAAGTTGGAAGAGAAGCAAATCTGTCACATCAAACACCATGAAACGTATGATCAAACAATACTGTGGCACTCAGTTCCCATAGCTCCTTTTTAGTGTCTTCAGCAGGACTTTCAGTGATCCAAATTTTACCATCCTACATAAAACTTAACCCTGACATACTTCGACCCATCAAATCTAATTTAATTTGTGAAATATTTTCTATCCATAATACAAGAGACTTACATAAATAAGTCTGATATTTTATTAAGATAAGACAAGAATTGACACACATGCACATAAAACATTTTAAAAAATTGTAATCCAATAATGCACATTTAGTTGTAGATAGACAGACAGAGATTCCTTTATTGGCAAATGCAAATAAGTCGTGTTTGGCAGCAAGTCATTTTGTTCAGGTCAGGTTTTCCCATGTACATTTAAACAGTAAATTCAGAGTTTGTTTTATTTTGGTGACTTCCGGTTTGACAGGAACTAAATATTTGAACATTTCAATAGTTTAAACATAGTCAGCAATAACTAGAATGCTGCATCGGTCTGTCATGGTAAAGAAGGAGCTGAGCCGAAAAGCAAAGTTCTCGATTTACAAGTCAATCTACGTTCCTACCGTCACCTATGATCACCAGCTGTGTGTGGTGACCGAAAGAATGAGATCGTGGATACAAGCGGCCAAAATGAGCTTCCTCCACAGGGTGGCTAGGCTCTCACTCAGAGATCGGGTGAGGAGCTCTGCCATCCGGGAGGAGCTCGGTGTCGAGCCGCTCCTCCTTCACATCGATAAAAGCTAGATGGGGTAGTTCAGGATGCCCCCCACGCGCTGAGCTGGTGAGGTGTTTTTGGACACGTCCCACCAGAAGGAGACCAAGAGGCAGACCCCGGACCCGCTGGAGAGACTATGTCTCACAGCTGGCTGGGGAACAACTCGGGATCCTTCTGGGTGAGCTGGAGGATGCAGCCGGGGTGAGAGAAGTCTGGGCTTCCCATCTGAGGCTGTTGCCCCCGCAACCCGGCCTCAGATAAGCGGAAGACAACGGAACGGAACAGTCGACAGGGGAACAAGGTTGATAGTTGCCTATAAATGCACATACTGTACTGTAAGCTAATTTGTGGTGTTTTATTTTAGTTTTATAGAAAACGTTGTGCCAATATACAGAGAAATGAAAATGATAATGAAATACAGGGTTATATGATATTTGTGTTCTTATTCAGCTCTTGCATTACATTATGACAAGGCCCGGAAATAATAGTCATTTAACCATCAGTACTGGCCTAATCAGTTCGACGCTGGATGCTACACGTTTCAATACAGCTAATTCCAACACAGTTGAAAAAAGGGAGGAGTTGTTGGTGTTTAAAAAGAGTTGCACACTCCAAATGCCAGAAGGCGATGCTGGTGGACAAGAAAATAAAAACATATTGCATTACAAAACAATACAAGTGAAAGGAGATAGTGAGATCCAGAGTCATGAGGTATCACCAGGCAGGAGGTGTGAGGGCAGAGCATCTGGTGTGTGTAGCTTTACAGGAGAACACAAGACAACAAACCATGGTTAATGGTGAAGAGAGAGGAGTCCAGATTACATAATTATCTTGTTTTGGTTACAAACAAGAACTTTCCTACAGCTTGTATGTGTCACATGTTCTCAAGGAGTAACTACAAAACAGACTGAAACAAGGAGGAGCTATGCCCACCAATATCTTCTTTTCATCTTCCTAACTGCTTATCCTTAATGGAGTCACCGGGGGGTTCCGGCTGATTTCAAGGGCGAGAGGCAGTGTAGGCCTTGAACACATTGCCAGGTCTGTTGTACACACACACACACAACCATCCCAACACACACATTTCTAGGGGCAATTTTGTTGTGGCCAATTAACCTAAATATGCTTGTTTATTGGAGAGTGGTAGAAAAAGTACCCAGAGAAAACCCACACATACACGGTGAGAACATGCAAACTTCACACAGAAAGGTCAGTGTTTCGAGCCTTGTCTCCCTCCGGGACACGAACTCCAACCTTCTTGCTGTAAGGCCACCATGCCGCCCCCACGAATGGCAAGGAAAACCAATGAGTTTCTCTGTAAAAAGCATGTCAAAGTTCTAGAGTGACTCAGACAGTCTCCAGATCTTTATCCAATAGGAAATCTTTGGAGGAAGCTGAAACTCTGTGTTGCTCTACAACAGCTCCAAAACTTGAAACACCTAGAGAAGGTCTGTGAGGGATGGAGGGACGGGCTACAGTCTATGCTGTAAACTGTGCAAACCTGTATGAAAAACTATGAGAACTTTTCGCTATGAGAAAACTATGAGAACTAATAGTTTTCTATAATAGTTTACAAAGGCTTTTGCACCAAATATTAATATAGTTTGACACAATAGATCAAATACTTCTGTGACCCTGTAATATCCAAATAAATTATTTTTAAAAATTAAAGTGTGATTCATTTTTTTTTTTTTTGTTTTTTTTTTTGTTTTTCTTTAAATGAAAATACATTGACATTGAAAATTTCAGGCACTCTATGATTTCTAAGCGAGGGATCTTCCAAAAGTATAGGGTACCAAATAATTATTGACCTAACAATATATACAAATGGATAAATGAAGTAAAAAGTATTGCAAAAAAAAAGGGCTGCACAGTGGTTAGAGCAGTGGCATCGCAGCAAGAAGGTCAGGGTTGAAGAGGGTGCTGTGCATGAAAATCTGTACTTTTTGTGTGGAGATTGCTTGTTTTCGCCATGTATGTGTCGGTTTCCTCCGGGTACTGCAGTTTCCTCCCACCCTCCAAAAACATGCATGTAAGGTTAGTTTGACACTATGAAATACAGTATGTGCGTGCGCAACAGTCTGACGAAATGTTCGGTGTGTACCCTGCCTCTCACCTGAATAGGCTCCAGCACCCCCCGCAACTTCATGTTTGATAAGTGGTTCAGAAGACAGAGAACCACTGTCAGCCTGAACTGAGAAAATTGTTAATTACTCCAAAAAATTGAACAATAGCATTTTGTATGTTTAAAAAAAATAGACTTTCTAAATTTTATTTTCATAAGCTGTTATTCTATTTTTTATGGAATTATAGATTATTAGAGCCTTTTCAATTTTATTTCTTCTTACTTAAGGACAATTTTATTTTCATAAATCCTTCACATTCCATTAAATGATCAAAATTGTCATCTAATTGAGGCAAATCATACCCACGGTCATTAAAGAATAGAATTAAAAGAGAAAAGGAAGCGATAAGAAAGATTACATCAGTGGCAACAAGTCAGATGCATTATTCCCAAAGTACAGAACTCAGCACCACTGAAGAGGGATTTTTTTTCGCCGGAGGACATTAAAAAAAGAAAGCCATTATTTAAAAAAATGTCTTTCAAGGAAATCTTATTCAGAGGACTCATAAAAACCTTGCAGAATAAAATATCAACTTTCGAACTCACTTGAGTTTTCTTTTTTATGTTGTTTTTATGCTGAACTTGTGCTGTGTTTTATATTTCTCTGCCTTTCAATATATTCCTCCTTTCATTGAAATAAAAAAATACATATCACCATTTTATAACATGTAAATAAAAACTTTATTTAAGACACTCTTTACAAATTTATTTTCACCAAAGAAGTTTAAAACCCTGTTTCTATGCACTCATTCAAACCAGTGGCCGCCACACACTTACATACACAAAAAAAAAAGTACTATACTGCTGCATACTCTCTTTTGTCAAATAAACATACATGTAAGTATAAAGCAAGCAGTGATGCAACACAAGCAAACACTTAAACATGCATTTCACATCCCTGCACCCCCATTGGTCAATCCCCCACATCATTGAGTTGCTCCTCAGCCACTTTTCTCCCTCTGGTTTATCCAGATGTGCTAGTGAATTCACTTTGTGTAATTATCTTGAGTTTGCACAACAGCCACAAGCTGGCTGCCTGCTCGATGGAGAGACTGCTCACTCCAATTAGCAACCAGTTCTGGGTTGTTTCCAAGCAACCTACATTAGACTGCATCTGCTGTGAGGGAAAGGCTTCAAAGGCTTGGAGGATGCTTTCACTGTTTGGGGTATTTGGAAGCATTTGGATGTGTTTTTTTTTTTTTTTTTTTTTGTCTGAGGGTAAATATGAGCGAGGGAATAACAATGAAAGAATGAGCATAAGTTTATGGATACAAAATATTGTGATATGCTTTTAAATTAGATTTGCTGATAAAGTTAGTGTAATGACAGAGCAAACCTTTCCAATGTACGGCCGCTTGAAGCAATAGTGTCTTTATATTAGTAATGTTCATCATGCTGAGTTTTACATTCAAATACAAATGTGTTTGTTTGCTCTTTGAAGAAACTAATGGAATGAATCATGTATATAAATATGTTAAATTTTTTAAAAGGCATTTGGAAAAAAGCAGAGTTGACCCAAAACAGCTGATGAAATTTTTACATATTAATTGGGTAGTTGAAAGTTCCCGTTATGCATGCTCTACATCCATCTCTAAATACCACAAACACTAGGCTTTATTTAAAAGATTAAGCTGTGAACTGGCATTCATGGTTTCCATTTCTATATTTAAACTAATGGGATTATTTATCACTAAGTCTTAATTTTAACCCACCAGAAATTACGCTAAAAGTCTTAACAGTCTAATAGAATAAAAAGTTTAAAATGATGCCATCTTCTCCCAATTCCCACAGCACGATTGGAAAAAATTATGTCCTGTGTGAATTCTTATGTTTATGATTCAGTTCTTCTTTTTTTTTTTTTTTTTTTTTTAATTCAGCAGTCCATTTGTATTGATATGCCCTCCCCAACCCCTAATAATACAAGCAATAAATTATTTAAACTCAAGCAAAAAAGTAACTTGAAGTCACAACTTGAACCACTGTTATCAAAACATTCTCGTAAGTTTTTAGGTGCAACATCAGAGATGGTAGAAACTGACTTGCTGTGGCAACCCCTGAAGGGAAATGCCAAAAGGAGAACAAGAAGATCAGCCCTTTTAGAAAAAGTAAAGTCAGAGAGGCCAGACTGAGATGGTTTGGACATGTGCAGACGAGAGAGAGAGAGTACATCGAAAGAAAGATGCTGGATTTGGAATCACCAGAAAAGAGGCATAGAGGAAGACCAAAGAGGAGGTTCATGGATACAATGAAGGAGGACATGGTGTGACCAAAGAAGATGCAGCAGATGGGGTTAGATGGAAGAAAAAGACTTGCTGTGGCGACACCTGAAGGGAAATACCGAAAGAAGAAGAAGAATCAGCCCTTTTAGAAAAAAAAATTGTGTTTATGTTTGACAAAGTGAATCTTATTACTGTGATTAGAGACAGCATTGCTCCGTTCGGTTGTCTTCCGCTCATCCAGGGCCGGGTCGCGGGGGCAACAGCCTCAAATCTCTCCCTGGCTGCAACCTCCAGCTCACCCGGAAGGATTCCGAGTCGTTCCCCAGCCCTAACCCTAACCCTCGAAAGAACTGGCCACAATTACTCAATACCAGTTATATATAACTTGATTAGGTTTTCAGAGTCATGCAACCCAAGGTCAAGATCACAAAGGTTGAGGTCACAAATTTATAGGGCAACATGAGACACATTGTCTTGGCCTTGACTTATTTTTGTTGTTTAAGAATGAAGCTCTCCGGCGTTACAACAAGGATATTTTTTTAAAAAGTTCATATATTGTGTTTGGTACGCTTAAATTTCTAGAACAATGTTGTTGAAAACAGAGTTTTTTAAATAATTCAAACCCAAGATCAGGGCAGACTAGCTGGAGTCTCAGAAGTCTTGACCCTGCCAGTGCAGATTAGACGATGCTTTATCTCCTTGTACCCAATAAAAAAAAAAAATCTGAGAACATAAAATCCCTGTTCACTGTCAGAAAGAAATCATACTTCAACATCAAGACAGACGTGGAGTATCCGGAGAAAAACATTGTTTTCAACAAGTTTGGTCATAAGGTAAAATTCACCCTTTGGAAACTAGGTCCATTTAAACCCCAGCAACAGACACTCATTGTTTTCATTTTGGATGAATTTACATGGTAGAGTTCTGTCTCACATACCAGAGTGTAAAATGAAAAACTATTTAATAAAACATTTGACTTTTTTAACGGCTAATGCATTCTAAACACCATATCTTTGTTCTGCCGACAAATAAATACAGTACATAAAGAAAGATTATATCCCACTTTCTTGAAAAATATGGTCTGAAATCATTTTAAGACCGTCGTGCATCAAAACATGTAGAACAGAAACTTCATACACAACAATCTATAGCTGCGGGGTTGACAAACAACAGTGTTCTCCTCTGGGATCCGTAACAGAACAGAGAAACATCGTCTCCTCCAGCAAAGCCAGCTAATTAACTGCAACTTTTAGCACTCAAACTAATAAAAGCCAGAGGAAAAACATATTTTGCATTCATTCAGGGATGTTGAACTATTGACCTTGAGAAGGGGATTACTATGTCCTATTGGAATTACAAGTTTTTGATCTGCATGCTCCAATTTTTTTGGATGTAAACACAACTAATGCAAATATCGCCAGTCCTCTGAAAAGTCAAACCACTTTTAAGTGGATTAAGTTCATAAGGAAAGAAAAAAAAGAGATGTTGCATGTTTAAAGGGGAAAGAATAAGTCATTACAGTTTAAGTAACATAAACACCTGTTTACAATCCTTTAAATACATTAGCCAAAATGTCCAAGTGGGCTTTGACCTTTCAAATTTGATTTAGAGTCATGTTATGGTTTGATAATAATACATCAGCTCTTTAAACATGACCCCCACTATGCACAGTAACAACCAGTCGACCTGTATTGATCCCGGTTGACTAAAAGATCTTTTGGCAGTGTTTCCGAGTTGCCTTCACCGCTAACCGTGGTCAGGCTGACACAGGTCATTGCAACATGTCTACATTTTAATGTTTGAATTGTGGTGACCACATGACCCTGAATGAACTGGGAAAAAGTTCCCGTTGAGTAAAAACAGTGCAGAAGTACATGAACAGAGGTGGAAGAAGAAGTCTCTTGAGGGAAAAGAGATGTGAGTAATTTCTTCAGTCTGTTGCCTCTCATTGGGAATTTGTGAGCAGAAAAGGGTTCAATAACATATTGATTTTCTGTGTGAGTACTTTTTGATGTGAAATACTATCTGACTGTTTATTACTGAGCTTATGACTGTGAGTCAGGTTTTGAATGCTTATCCTGGTATCCTTACACATCTATATTTTGACATTTTACTTGCTCCACAAACAGTGAAATTGAACTCAATTGCACTGGAACTTGTGGCCCTCAGAAAATAGTGGCTTTGGGTTTTAACTTAATTTCATATTAAAAGAGGAAAAAGGTTGAAACTTTATTCCTACACTGTATATTAATTTTATTGCTGTTGCAGGAGGCAAGGTGACAGAATTCAGCCAATAATTATGAAACAAGGGCATTAATCGGCTCGTGCTTTACTTAAATCCAACAAAGCATTTAATTTTTCACTATTGCAAATTAGTTTAGAACAGGGGTGGGCAAACATTTTGATTCACGGGCCATATTGAGTTCTAACATTTGACAGAGGGGTCGGAAAAGGAGCAGAGGGATGGCATGCTTTGGTAAACAAGCGCACTAGATATGGAAAGCCTTTGGGGTCACTGCAAGCACGTAATCTAGTGCGGAAACGTTAAAGTCAAGCGCCCTACCGCTTAAAAAAATGTGCATCTAGCACGCTAGGTTTAGAATGTAGGTTTGAACTCTCCTGAAAATCTATTTTGACAACGTGCGCGTCACGAAAACACCACATTTTAATGGGAGCAGTGTTGTTGTTTTTGCAACAAAGCCAAGGTATCAAGAGTGCGCCATCTAGTGAGGAACCATCAGAATTACAGGGGAAATAAAACCTTAACATGGTTTCTTTCCTTTTTTCCGGACGGATTAAAACGTTTAACGGGCCGCATGTGGCCCGTGGGCCGTAGTTTGCCCATGCCTAGTTTAGAGCAATACCTTCGACCTTCTACCTCACCTCATCTGCATTTGTTGCTGCATTTAAGTACTCATTATTCAATTTGTTATTATTTTTTCATCTTCTAGCTTTCTACGTAATACCAAGCAGTAAAATAAAACAGAAAGCAACATAATGCTGTAACCTCTTACTGAATAAACAGAACACTAGAAATCAAGTTTATTCATTCAAACTCAGCTCAAACAGCGTAGTGATAAGAGCCCTTATGAGGCAAATTATGTAGTACCACTTTAAAACAGTAGAACAGTTTCACACAGACCAACTTAAAAAGAAGAAAAAACTGCTGCCTTTTAACTCATGGCCATACAAATGACAGCATCTGTTGCATTATCTACCTTAACTCAAAAGTCTGGACACTCTGTTCCATCTTATGTGTAAAATTAGAAACTTTTGGAGCAGCCTCACAGCAATCGGGGTTTGAGTCCCAGGTGGCGGACAAGGCTTGGAACTCTGGTCTTTCTATATGAAGTGTGCATGTTCTCCCCATGTATCTGTGGATTTTCTCCAGGTACTCCGGTTTCCTCCCACTCTCCAAAAACATGCATGTTAGGTTGATTGGCCGCAATGAAATTGCCCCAAGGAATGAGTGCATGTGTGGATGTGTGTGTGTGTGTGTGTGTGTGTGTGTGTGTGTGCGTGCGTGCGTGCGTGCGTGCGTGCGTGCGTGCGTGCGTGCGTGCGTGCGTGCGTGTGTGTGTGTGTGTGTGTGTGTGTGTGTGTGTGTGTGTGTGTGGCCTCACCCTGCGACAGACTGGCGTCCTATTCAGGATGTACCCTGCCTCTTGCCTTAAAATAGCTCAGATAGGCTCCAGCACTCTGTGGCCCCATTAGGAATGGACAGTTCAAAAGTCAAAACAAAACTTTTAGAGCACATTTTTAACATTTCCTTGACAGTATTTCATGTTTAGCACTGTTTTACACTGCCATTAGGTAAAATGCAATCTCAAAATGTTCTGCACAAAATATGTGAATACGACCACAAAAAGCAGAATATTGTATGTTTCCTTTTATTATTTTTTTTATTATTAATTACCATTGATGTTACCAGACCTGTTGTATCATGCTTGACTGTGGAACGATGTTGTAAATGGCTGCCTTGATGAATTTTATATGAGCAGAGAGAAACACTTAATGTAGAAAAACAGTTTAAGTTCTGGGATTTTTGTTTTTATGTCTCTGGTAAACCATCACATTTAGTTTGGTCATGGTACAGTTACAGTAAAGGTGATGCAAGAAACTGACAATTTTGTTTTGCAAAAGAAAGATTGTTCCTCCAAACTGACTTTTTAGAAAGTTTGTGTTACGTGCCTACATTCCTAACTAGGTAAAGGTTTGACGACCAGTTTTAAACCGCTGACATTGTGTTTTTTATTTTGTTCCGCTAGCATGGTGAGAAAGTACTTGGGTCAATCCACTCGCTCCATTTATCTAGGCTTGGCATGCCTGTCCCTCACTCTCCATCTCCTTCTGGCACTCTTCTGCCTCTCCGTGCTCCAAACAGCCTGTATCCTTCCCACCTCCCCCTCGCCCACCTCCTTTCCAAGAACAGAAACACGGCATCATCAAACTGTCTCACACGCCTCTTCATCCTCTGCTGCCTCCTCTTCAAATAAACTGCCAAGCAGCCCTCAAAATGTTGATGAACATCATGAACTGACTGCCAACACCTTTGATCCTAAACAAAATGCCTCTTTCAGTGAAGCAACCGGCAAAGCGAAGAAACTGATTGATGCTGTAAAAGTTAAAGAAAAGTTAACACGTGGCTCTAAACTGAAGGCCCTATTTGACCACCCACTGTACAACCTGCCACGCCCCAAGTTGCAGCAAGATGATTGGCTGCTGAGAGTGAAGACTGAAGAGGAGGCAAAGGAAACAAAAAGTCTGGAGCAGGAGAACTCAATCATTGATGACAGTGAATGGTGAGCAAAGCAAAATAGATCAATGACATTTAGGCAAGTTTTCTTTATATAATAAAAAACGGATCATTTTTATTACTCTTATTTCAACATATAGTTGTCTGCAATCATAGGACAGGGTTGGGCAAACTTTTTGGTTCGCGGGTCACATTGAGTTCTAACATTAGACAAAGGGGTCCAAACAGGAGTAGATGGATGGCATACTTTTGTAACCGCTAGATTAGACCAATAGAATGGTGCGCTAGATTTTAAACAAGCGCACTAAATATTACATCAAGAGTGGTAAATTTCAAATGTAACGGCGCAAGGTTTAAAATCTAAGCGCTTGACGTAACAATTTGTTTGTTTTAACATTTCACACGCTTGTTTACGTCTGTGTATCAGCCCCGATGGCTTTCCATAACTGTACACACTGTTTATTTTGACAGCGCGCGCATCACGGAACACACACATTTTAATGGGGGCAGTGTTGTTGTTTTCTCACAAAGCCAAAATATCCAGTGTGCGCCATCTAGTGAGGAAACATCAGAATTGCAAGAGAAATGAAACATTTATAAGGTTTATTTGTTTGAATTTTTTTGTGTTCGGCGGGCCGGATTAAACCGTTTAAAGGGGCGCATGTGTTCCGCTGGCCACAGTTTGCCCCTGCCTATCATAAGATCATAAGATGGTCTCTAGCTTCAAGAATGAATTCTTTTCTGTGACTTTTGAAGCTCTACTGTAATGTTTTCAGAAATCTTGTAAATTTCCTTTGCGTGCTTTAGCCAAATTATAAATGACCCTATTTGGCATCACAAATAGGTCATATTGAAAAGAGACATTAAAAATAAAATTAATTTTACGTCTGCACATAAATACATAAATCGATTAGACTAAGACCAAATCTTTAGGTGAAATGAGAACATTTTAATTAATTCAGTTGAACTCTAAGTCAGATTAAACTCTATTTCCTGAATAGTATAAGTAAAACAAGATGAAAATATGACAACTACCAGTGTGGCTTAAATATTATCACCACATTTTTTTTTTATCTCTAAAATCCCTTTCCTTAGGCAAAGTGCCAGCCAGGAGAAAGGTTACGACAAAGTGGATTGGACAACAGATAAAGAGACCCACCCACCTTGGCTACGCTTCCATCTCGGTATCACTCGCTGGGAGCTGTATGACAGGAAAGACCCCAACCTAGCTGAGCTGACACATTACCTGGCAACACAAAAAATTCTTGGAGCTGGTAGGCAAATTGAAGGGGGCATTCAGAAAAGAACAAGTGAAAAGAAAGAACGTAACCCAGAAAGAATTGTAGATTAAAACAACAGAAATATTTAACTTGCAGGGCACCCCATTTAAGTAAAATGCCTTTTTTAAAAAAAAAATAGGTGAAAGTGCAGAGGCCATAATAAATTGACTCATGAACTGTTGGGAGCATGTGTTGGTGAACCATGAGACAGTCAACTAAATGTCTCATGATTGGCTTTTCATACTGCTTAGTTGTTAACGTTAAATCCGGCAGCCAGCAAGCTGTAGAATAAAAATGGTATGTAGGTTTCCAACATTTTTTGCAAACCATAATAAACATTAATCCGAACAACAATCGTATATATTCCTCACTGTCACGCCGTTGTTCATTTTTAACAATCCTGTAAATCTTTCTGTTTGTGTGCATTTTTATTTCGGTAAGAAACAATAATAAAAACTCAGCTCTCACTCAGAAGCTCTGACTCAGAGATCGGGTGAGGAGCTCCGCCATCCGGGAGGAGCTCGGTGTCGAGCCGCTCCTCCTCCAGGTCGAGAGGAGCCAGATGGGGTGGTTCGGGCATCTGGTCAGGAAGCCCCCTGAGCGCCTCGTGGGCGAGGTGTTTTGGACACGTCCCATCGGGAGGAGACCAAGGGGCAGACCCCGCACCCGCTGGAGAGACTATGTCTCACAGCTGGCCGGGGAACGACTTGGGATCCTTCCGGGTGAGCTGGAGAATGCTGCTGGGGTGCGAGAGGCCTCGGCTGCCCGTTTGAGGCTGTTGCCCCCGGAACAAGCGGAAGATGACGGAACGGAACAATAATAAAAAAATATTTTACAGATTCACTGAAAACTAATGCTTAATGTTTTCTTCCAAAAGTAAAATACACTTTCCAATAAATGTAGCAACCTGTTTTAAGATTTAAAGTTAATTTTTGCTAGATTGACCAAGATTCAATTAGAGGAAATGAAGTCCAGCAAGGAAAATATTGTAAAAATTTTAATGCACCCACATTTTCAATGAAGAATAAATGAGTGAGGATGTTTTTCAATTAAATTAGAAGATAGCATACTTTTACACTTGTAAGCAAGACGCAAAACATTTGTTTAAAAGGCTGCTGAAAATCTTTTTCTTTTTTACAGATAAGAAGATTAAAACAAAATAAATAAAATAATTAGTGTTAACTGGGTCTTTCTGCTTTGCTGTATTAAAGAGGGATTAATTGTTTATGGTTTTTATTTTGCAATAACTTACCATATAAAAAAAAATGTAATTCTTTCTTTTAAATTATTCATCCAATCATCCCAAGAAAGTTCCCCACTTCAGTTTTTTCTCTGTATGACTTAGATTTATTTTCTGTTATATAATGATTGTATAATTCATGTTTTTGTTAGTCCAGAAAACAGGAGGCACTCAGCTGAAACTTCTATTATCATTTCCAAATTATGGTGAAGCTCTGCTCAAACCCATGAGGTAAATAAAAGCATCACTCTGACTGACTCAAGCTGACACAGTAAGAGAAGTAACATATTTCATCATTCCACCTGTGCATGTTTTTCCTTTGCAGACAAACCAGAGATGCTGAGACAGACGTGAACCTTTTTTACTTCTCGGATTTTGAGAGACACAACGCTGAGATTTCTGCTTTCCACCTCGACAGGTGATGATTATGTAAAGTCAGCAGGGAGTAGGTCTATGGACTCTACCAAAATTTTTGGGTGTTTTTTTACCTTCTTGGGAGCAAAAAAAAACTGTAATTGTGTTACATTTAAAAATATTCTTCATGTAAAATAGATTTTACATTGATTACATTGATTTTACATTGATTTTTAGTGTCATTAATGAACATAAGCAGCTACCTCAATAGTTCTGTTCTTTCATCTCCGGCTTCTATTCTGCTTACCTGGGGCCGGGTTGCAGAGGCAACAGCTTTAGACGGGAAGCCCAGGCTTCTCTCACCCCGAGTGCATCCTCCAGCTCACCTGGGAGGATCCAGAGGCTTTCCCCGGCCAGCTGCGAGACAGTTTCTCCTGCAGTTCTGGGGCCTGCCTCTGGGTCTCCTCCCAGTGGGATGTGTTTCAAATATTAGTTTGTCTTCATCATAGTTGACTGTTTGCCCTTTGTTTCTTTTCAGAAAAAAATGGTAAAATTGGGAATTTTCAATCGAATTAGCAGAGTTGATATAATTTAGACGTTGATAAATATCCTAGCATTTACCATTTTGCCTGTACCATGCTCATGTTATTTTTTGACACATCATCTGACCTTCTATTGTTTTTCAGAGTGCTTGGCTTTAACAGGATACCTCCAGTAGTTGGACGGCTTATCAATGTTACCACAGAGATCAGAGAGATCACCACTGACCACAAGCTGTCCAGAACCTTCTTTACCTCACCTGGTGTGTGCTTTACTATGTTGGACCGGTGTCCACAATAGTGCTCTGTCCTCATCTTAAATCTGCCCGAATTTGTTGGTTTCTGTCTATCTTTAGCTGGGAATGTGTGTTTCTATGGCCAGTGTGAATACTACTGCTCAACAGAGCACCCACTTTGTGGTCGACCACACGCATTAGAAGTTTCTTTGGCCACTATGCTGCCTGACCTCTCCCTTGCACCGCGAAGGTCGTGGAGGTCACCGTGGAGACGATCCTACAGTCGAACCAAACTAGCACAGTGGGTATAATTATTTTTAAGATGAAATCAAATGCTGTTTTTAAGTTCATTGCATGCATTTAGTTTTAGAGATATATAATAAATCAGAAGCAATTATTAATTCTTTCATAATTGTTCATTATTGACAGTAAAAGAGTTTTCACATGTCTTCTATAGTTGATGCTAATGTAGTTTTGAACGGAAGAACACGTGTTCAGGTAAAATAACTGCCAGTGTTTACTGCCCTTTAGTGTTCATGAAGAGAAACTGCAACCTAGCATCTTTGAGCCATCTAAGACAACCAGTGATGTTGTCATTAAGTTAGGTTTATTGTTACAGTTATTCATTGGCTTTAACAGACTCTTACATTTTAACTTTGATATTATTCCCATTTATTCTATTATAACACCAAAGTATGACATGTCAAAATGTCATTTTTATCTTTCCTTCGAGAACTCGCAATCCAAAGATTACATCAGTGAGAAGCTATGGAAGAATGCTTTCCAAGCAGGGGTCATTCCTGTTGTTCTTGACCCAAGCAGGAAAACCTACAAGGCCTTGGCACCACCTCATTCCTTTATCCAAGTAAATGATTTCAAAAGAATGTCAGACCTGGCTAAGGGAGACCTGGGGAGACGGTGGCTGCGTGGTTAGAGCGTTCGCGCGCGGACCGGAAGTTCGCGGGTTCGCGTCCCACGGAGAGCACGTCTAGGGTCCTTGGAGAAGACACCTAACCCCCACTTCTCCCACCATTGGCGCCGTTGAGGGGCAGCCTGCTGCGGTGTAAGGAGTGCAGCAAACAAATTTCCCCGGTGAGGGATGAATTGAGTAATTCATTTATTTATTTAAATACCTGACTTATGTGGCATCAAACAAAGAGGTCTATGAGAAATACTTCCAGTGGCACAAAACTCACAGAATAAAAATGATTACTGATTGGAGAGAGCGACTCTGCCAGATTTGTGTGAACTACTCTAATTTATAAACTAAAAAAGTTTATCAAGACCTGGAGGGCTGGGTGAAGAGAATGAAAACATCTCCTCTCCGCTAAGCTATAAACCCACAGAGAACAGTTAACAGGAACTTCGGTTAATACCACAGAACAGATGTTGGTGACTGGCTTTGCTGTGAAACCATTTCAACATGCTGAAAGAGGAAGGGGTGTCAAAACCAAAACTAAAGCAACATTAAACTAAAAAAAAAAAAGTTAAAAATTCAATGTGTAGATAGGCATTTTTGGAAAAAAAAAGTTTTGCCTCCTTTGTTCCTTACTTTCAGGTGGGAAAAAAACCCAGATTACTGTGACACAGTGAAACAGACTCCTCCTTACAATCAGGGTACCAGACTGGTGGATGTCATAGACATGGCTGTATTGGACTTTCTAATGAGTTAGTTCATTCTATTTTTCATGCTTTATTACAAACACGTATGTCCTCACTTTTAACAAGTTGTACCATTATTTTAAAAATATTGTTAATGTCTTTTTTATATAAAAGTTAGTGAAACCTTTATCATTTTTCTTTCAGGCAACATGGACAGACATCACTATGAGATGTTTGAGGCATTTGGGAATGACACATTTCTGCTTCATTTAGATAACGGACGAGCGTGAGTAGAATTGAATTCTAAGTTTAGTTGTGCCATCAACCAGCAAATATCAATCACAAAAAAAAAAAACAATGTGTATTATTAGAAAAAAAATCTCTATTGTACTGTAAATATGCTAATAACCCTGTGGACCTAAACTCGACCCCCAAATGGAACATTGATTCTGGTTTAAGAATCTTCCTCTTTAGACCAGGGGGGTGAGAAAGTTAGTATGACCTATTGTCCTAACCGAAAACTGACTAACTAGTAACTAGTTTGACGGTTCCCCCTGTAAACCCAATGACTCAAAGGACAAGAGACAACAGTAAAGAGGAGAGGACAGTAAACTGCAACTTAAAGTATATAGGAAAACCAGTCCAGTACCTGCAGTTTGACTCCAATCATCCATTGCAACACGAAGTTGGTTTCATTAGAACATTAAAACACAGGGCTGAGGAAGTACCCACAAGGGCTGAGACTGGGATCTCTATTCACCTATGTGTCAGGACTGTCTGAGAAGTTACAGAGAATCTTCTGACAACACGGCATAATTGTTGTCTTTAAACCTGTCAACACATTACGGCAGAAACTAATGCATCCTCTGAGCAGTGAAGGGACCTGAAAGAATACTACATCAGTGAAACAAAACAGCCACTTCACAAAAGATTATACCAACACAGAAGAGAAGCCTCAAGTGGTCAATGGTCCTGCACACATCTGCATCCTAAAACCCCCACAAACACATTTGAGGACAGTGAGGTTAAGAAGGGAATTAGTTGGCTCTATGCTTTCTGTCCAAGTCCATGATTGCGGTTGTACTTTTGGGTTAAAAAAAATTCAGATGCACAAGATTACCGGTCGGGAGCAACAAATCACTCATCATAAATCCTTATACACAGAGTGGCCAAAACACAATTAGGCTGAAATTTGGCCCAATCTTGGGCCTGAAATTGGACTAAATTTATGCCAGATATTGCACAGTGTTTGCTTTAGAGAGTTGGAGTTGCAGTTTGGTTCTTCCAGAAACAATATTGCCTAATTGTCTATTTACTGCAATATGACAGCAAAACATCACCTGAACAGGTTTACAATGCCGCAGTAACTTTGCACAAAATACGTAGACACATTTACAATTGCACAATATTGGAGCATAACATTATGCTCCAATATTGGTGCAATGTTGCCCCAATTTCATATTGTTAGGCAAAAAGAGCTCAGGCAGCCTGAATCACTGAGAACATCAAAATATAAATCTGAAATGGCAAAAACCTGAACTATGACCAGCGGTGTTCAAAACTGGCGCACCAGAGCACATTATCAAAATGCATGCTGCGTTGCATATCAAATGCAACACTGGAAGTCAAAGGAGTCAAAACTCAACCTGGAAATTCCTTATTGTTAAAAAAAGGGGTGAAAACATATCACTGCTGAAAACAGGTCGATAGTGTTATGTAAAAGATGCATGTGATAAACAACTTTTTATTGATAATGTAAAATGTAAAAAAAGAAAAAAAAAAAACAGCATCCAAATATCCTTGGAAATTTTCAGCACTTGTATGAACTTAATATTTTTTGTAACAATATAAAAAAATTACTTTATATTGTTACTGATGGTGATAAAGAAACCTGATTCTAGATTTTTACTCATGATGTTGTGATGTGGAAGGAGGACTTAAAACAAGGATTATTAAACCAGGAATCAGCAAATCTGCAATCAAAGAAGAAGGATCAAAAAGGTTATCAAAGAGTCAATCTCAGTTTCAAAGGAAGTCTGCTGGGTCGGGAGTCAGCCAGGGCTGGAAGGCATAAAGACCCGACGAGGAATGCTGGTGAGACTGCCTTTAAATAGGCAGCCGGGAGATTAGGTGCAGGTGATCCAATCATGTGCAGGTGGTCCAATCAGCCAGAATTGGGGGAAAGGTGAGATGGTCCCTGGCTCCCTCTGGTGGTGGTGTAGTGGAACCACTACACATGATGCATTTTGGTTGGTATTGTGTTGTATGACAGAGGCCAGGAGATACCCTTTCAGACACAAAAAGCTGGTGAGAATGGCTATGAAATGGTTTTCTTTTCAAAACTGGTGGTGGTAAGGTTATCCAGGATCTGGAGGGGAGGCAGAGCTGGAGTCAAACCCAGATAACAGGACTGAAAGGGAAACAAAATACTGTAGAACTGAGCAGGTATGTCATAGTCAAAAATATAGTTAGAAGCCAAGCAGTATACCACATGAAGGAGACGGACGATCTGGCAAAGAGTGGAGCAAAAGTGGACCTGATGAGTGGAGAAGTTGCTGGCTTCAGCCAACTCCGCAAACACACACAGACAAAAAGGAACACGAAGGAGGGGGAAACAGGAAACAGAAGGAGGAAAACACTACACCGCTGGCATAGTGTATTTGTAAAACAATCATGTGATAAGTTGAATAATTTAAATCCGTTACAACATATTTTTAAATAAAAACTATGAACATGCTTGTCCTTTACTTAGTTGTCAGGCATTATGTAATATTGATTTATGTTTTACTAATACGCTGGTGTTTCTACTTTCCAGGTTTGGTCGTCACTCTCAGGATGAGCCTTCAATTCTCGCACCACTGAAACAGTGTTGCAGGTATATTTGAAGAAATTCTTGTCAGTCTAGAACAGATTTCTGTTCGCCCCACAAAACATCTGTTGTATACGCTATTAACAAGTTAAAACCAGATGATAAGCTTTTATTTCTTTTTATTAGTTGATATCTTTTTTACCAACTTTGTTTTCATTCATTCTTGTTCCAATCTTTATAGGATCCGTCTCTCCACTCTCCTCCGCTTGCAGCTCTTATCCCAACATGACTCCCGTCTGAGTGATGTCATGCGGGAATCGTTGGCTCAGGATCCTTTGGCGAGGGTTGCCCCCCTCCTCTCTGAACAACACCTGTCTGCTTTAGACAGGCGCCTTGCAACAATCCTGGAAGTAGTGCAAAACTGTCAGGAAAAGCAAACTGATGTTGTTTATGACGATATGGAAACGTACAATCAAAAAAAGGACCAGCAAGTGGACTGATGAAAATTTCAATTAATAAATTATATTTTCCACACAGAGTTTTTGTATCTTATGGTTCACCAGGTGTTATTGTGTAGTGGTGTCCATGAACCTCTTTGGTCTTCCTATAGCCTCTTTCCTGGTGGTTCCAATCCCAGCATCCTTCTGCCGATGTACTCTCTCTCCTCTGCACATGTCTAAACCATCTCAGTCTGGCCTCTCTGACTTTATCTCTAAAACCTCTAATATGTGCTGTTCCTCTGATATACTTATTTTTAACCCTGTCCATCCTGGTCACTCCCAGAGAATACCTCAGCATCTTCATCTCTGCTACCTCCATCTCTGTTTCTGAAACAATCTAATTGTAAACTGTGTAAAACTGAATGCTTCGCACTTTTGTAAAATTACTTAACTACAGAGAGACTTTAATGAGCTGTCTAATAAGTGCTTTTTGTAAAGCTTTTCTGAAAGAAAAAATTAGGTAAATTTGTTTCCAGTGAAATTTTCAGAAAAAAATGACCAATAAACAAAAGTATTTTTTCGCTTCAATGGATAGCGACTACTTCCAAAGTTAAATTGATGCCATTACAAATGTTTGTTCAAAAAAATATCTTTAAAATAGGAATGATAAACATCCTAAATGTTCCAAAACTGGTTCAGAGTCCTTCCTGGAAGTTTTTTCACCTTGTAATGATTGGTGGAAAATCAATAATTTACCTGCGGGAAAAGATTTTTTTTTAAAAAGAAAGTTAAAAAAAAAGTTGACTGATTTTCGACTTATCCTCGAGTGGGAGGATCTCTGACTGTTAAATTTTGAATTTAACAGGGTCATGAAAGAAAAACTAGCTTGATGGGCAAGATCTAGCATGCCCACATATTGGGATACTCCCAATATCCCAATATACTCCAAATATATGGGCATGACTGTGCTGTAGTGACTGTTAAATTTTTTATTTAACAGTCAGGGATCCTCCCACTATATATGGGCATGCTAGATCTTGCCCATCAAACTAGTTTCTCTTTCACATGTTCTCCCAGCAGACAAACAAGACGGGATCCTTTTGGAGATCTTTGCTGTATTTTTAATTCTGTCAGATAAGGAGTGTTTTCATTTTGATTCTTCTCCAAATGCAGTTTGTACAGGATGAAATGAAGTGGCTGGATGATCGGAAAAAATCGGACCTTCTTGAGTTTTTACATCGCCATAAAATTGAAATGTCCGGCATGGAAGACCCTCTTACTTTTATCAGACAACTCCGTGATAATCATTTGATCACAGATAAAAAATTTACGGTAAGATGTGGCTTAGAGGCTTTCATGTGAATGCGTCACCTTTTTCATTTTATGGGCATGAAGTTTAAATACTAAAGCATGCATTAAATTTTGGGCGGGCTGGGTGAGGCTCAAGCTGAGCTTCCTCACTAAACAGAAAATACAGTCTTTAAAGGTGCCAGTTGTATTTGTTCTGTGGTTCCAGAGGACAAAGATAAAGTAAGACGTGGCTTAGAGGCTTCCATGTGAATGTGTCACCTTTTCTATTTCACGAGTGTTGAGTTTGAATAATAAAGTGTGCATTAAATTTTAGGCAGGCTGAGTGAGCCTCAAGCTACACCCCCTCACTCAACAGAAACTACAGTCTTTATAGTTGCCAGTTGGAACAGATTTTTACTTATCATTTTTTTAAACCACAACATATAGTATATTGTCTGCTGTACCGCTTCTTCCAAACTGTAGGCCAGGCTGGCGGCGAGGGTACACCCTGGACAGGTCGCCAGTCTTTTGCAGAGACGCACAAAGACACTGAACTATTTACCGACGCACTCATTCCGTAGGTCGGCGTTGGATAAACTACAGCCTGTGGGCCATGTGCGTCTGTCAATCTTTTTAATCCGACCCGCCAAGCACAGAGAAATTAAATGATAAACTTTTTTACTGTTTTTTTTTTTTTCTTCCTGCGATTCCAGTATTTGCAAACAAAAGGCAGTCTGTAGATGCATTTATCTGTTTTAAATTCAATTGTCGTTGGAATGTTGAACTCTCTGAGATGTTTTTTCCAATTTGGTTTGGTGTTTTTGTGAATTTTCCCATTTGGAAAGTCATTTTTTTTAATATTCTGTCTGTATTTTTGATTTTCAAAAGGAGAATAAATAATCCATAAAGAACAGTATGCTAAATATTTTTAACAATCAAACAGTCTTTATGTCCATCTCCCAACTTCCCATCCGCTGTTCTAGTGTGTGGACAAGCTGTGTCAGATGAAAAGCAAGACAGAAATTAAGGATGTTGTCTGTGACATCTTAGACTGGCTGGAGAAGAAGCGATCGAAGGACATTGTCAAGTTTTGGAAATGCACCTTTAATAAAGTTGTGTTGACCAACAACCCAACCATAAAACAGATGAAAGAAAGGCTAAAGGATGGTAAGACATGTGTCATAGACATTGACATAGAATGGACCTTGACATAGAATTTATTTTTTAAGTAAAATTTGACTCATTTAAAAAGCCTTTTCACTCAAGAAGTCACCATCTTAACCATTGGAGGGTGCAAAAGCCAAAATTCAATTTCAATTCAACTTTTTGTATAACCCAAATAGAATAGAATTGAAATTCAATTTCATCAAATCTGGGCGGCTTGGCGCAGTCGTTAGCACAGTGGCCTAACCTCTAGAAGGTTGGGGGTTCAAGGGTTGGAACACTGGCCTTTCTATGTTAAGGCTGCATGTTGTTCCTGTGTGTGGGTTTTCTCCGGGTACCCCGGTTTCCTTCTATTCACCAAAAACATGCATGATCCATTGTCCACTATAAAATTGCTGCTAGGAATGAATGCGTGTATGAGGGTTGGTTGTGTGTGTATGGCCCTGTAATAGACTGCCAACCTGTTCAGGGTGTACCCTGCCTCTCTCTTTGATTCAGCTGGGCTCCAGAACCTCCAGCAACCCCTTTAAGTATTGGCGGGTCAGAAATAAACGAATGTATAACCCAAAATAACAACAGTATTTTCTAAAAAAGCTTCTCATAGTAAACTGAACAAAAATACAATACTATAACAAAGACAAAAAAAATTTACTCACATACACTAAAATAGTGTCACTCATTACTAACAATATCTCCTTCTAGAACTGACTTAGATACACTCAGACCCTCCTTTCTGTAGAGAAAAGGGAAAGAAAAAATGGTGCTGTTGTACTGACTATTGCTTTATAAAAATCTAAAATAGAATTGCCACAGTGATAGATTACTGACAATAGCTTATTAGCTAGGAAGTTAAAAAAGAAATCGATTTTTTGTTCAAACAAGTTAGGGTAGTTGAAGACTTCATTAGAGTTTCTGACTTAATTTAAAAAAATAGTCAAATGGAATTTAAAATACTCTTTTTCTCATTTTTTTATAATGTTGCCGTTTATCATCTATGTGTTTTTCACTCTTTTTTTGGCCTTGTTTCTGACTCTTAACCAGAGAATGTAAGAAAAGGCAAAAAAAAGAAAAAGACGAACTCTGCTAAAAGTCTTTTGGCTGAAAAGCAAGAAAACTCAGGGACAAAGAAGAGGAAACTTCAGAGTGACGACAATGAGAATCCTAGTCCATCAGCCAAAGGAATTCCACATCAGAAGAAAAAGTCCAAGACATCATTTTTCTGTGAGTCTCCACTGAGTGTTTCTAAACTTCGAGTGTTCATTCAAATTTAAAGTGCTTCATCCACTGTTTTTTTCCCTTTATTTACTATAAATACCAACCAGTTTCCTTTTCAGTTGGTTAATATCAAATGTAAAAAAAAAAAAAAATGGTTATGCTGTTCAAACTTTCTTGTTTCCCAGCTTCATCTCGAAAGGAGAAAGAGAAGAGTAACAATTCGTCATTGCCCCTGCTACCTGTGACATGTGAAGATATGAAAGGACTTTTGGATCGAGAAAGACTAGCCCAAAGTTAGTCGAGAAAAAAATTATTGATATTTGATACAAATGAACTAATAAATCATCAAAATGGCTTGAAAGTTTAAAGTGTACAAAAAATATGCAGCTCACGTTAAACGTATATTTTTATCCTTTTATCTATTTTACCTTTTTTTATTTTATATACATATGCACATACAGTATATGCACATATGCATATATATCTTTATCTATTTTTCTTCCTGTAACAATGCTTATGCATACTGTAATTTCCCCATTGTGTGACAAATAAAGGTTTTCTTGATTCTTGAAGTTATTTCTCCAGAAAGTAATTTCAAACTAAAAGTGACTTTCCAAAAAAAGTCTTTACATTCCAAACTTCATATTCTTCTAACATGCTGTTTAGAAGACAACTTTGAATCCTTTTTCAAGATGGATTACTCCTGGACAAATGAGGGACTTGTTGCCATTAACAAGTATCCTTAGGGCAAAATTCTCCAGGAGTTTCAAATGAAAACATATAAACATATTTGTGACTAAATTTTCATTTTTATCTACCTTTCTGCTACCAGAGGTGTGACTAAATTTTATATCTATATAAATTCTCTTTCTTCTGTCTCAGAGCAAAAATGCATTACGTTGGAGACTGAGAGCAATTATTGGATCCACCCCTATGAGTTTGAAAGACGTGCAGGAAGAGAGAAGACCAAGAACTGGAAGTTGTCCATTCGATGGCAGGGCGTCCCCTTGAAAAGACTTATTGAGGTTTGGTGAAATTGTCTTCAATGTATTTTAACGTAATTACTTATGATTGTAAATATTTCTTAAAGGTTGAACTTTTAAAAGTTCCAGCTAATAAAAGAAAAAATATTAAAGTAAGGCCAAAATCCTCATAGTTTAAATCTTTTTTTTTTTATTGTTATCTGAATGACATCTTTCTTTTTTTGCTAGCCCAAAACTAATAAAGTCACCCCTACCGCCGACAACATGTCAAGCACAGGTTGGATGACTTACAGTTGAACTTTCACTTTTTAAGTTTGTTAATTCTCATTTTTCTTTGGAAAAAAGTTTGCACAACCTTGACTTTCACAAGTGGGCTTTTGCTGTTAAAATTTTTTAACGTGTAATGTTAAAATGAGTGACGGAAAACTGGAGTGGGAAATTGACAGGTGAATTGGTGTAACGTTGGCAATAAGAAGTACGCAACATCGGTTCATTGTTGTGAAGAGAGCTGAGCCAAAATGCAAAGCTTGGAATTTATTTGCCGAAGAAAAAAAATTCTGAAGTGGGGAATTTTATTAGATTAAGTCTATCACCTGTTACGTTCACGTACAGTACAATATGTGCTTATATTTCTTCAATCAATTTAAGCTTATATTATAGTTATAGAATATCAAGATTGTACAAATTTAATACAAAACTACATCTATATTTCTTTGCAAATGGGTATATTTTGATTAAATTGTCATGGTTGAATCATTATATTTTTTGAATAAATAAATACTGTATATGTGGTTGCTTAGCTGTGTTTTCTCAAATGTTTCTTGTTTAGGAAGTTCTGAGTCTGACGAAGAAGAAAGTGGCTAGAAAGAGGTGGCCAATCTTCATCAGACGAAGAGGTGAATTTCACAAAAGAAAGAGGTTCTCCCCAGAAATGAAATGTTAATATTTCAAATAATTATGTATTCTTATATTTATCCTCTCGCTTAGCAGTGGAAGAGAGGGAGCAGCAGTGTAACAGATGGTTACAGGCAGTCATCCCCAAACTTCGACGTGCCTCCACATTTCGTCTGGCCCTCTGAACAACACCAGAGAACATTTTGATTTTTTTTTCTCATGCGTGTATTTGTATTTGACAATAAAATTGGACTTTTGCAATTAAATGTTCCTTCTTTTTTTTTAATCAACGTTACCACAGAAATCAGAGAGATCACCACTGACCACAAGCTGTCTCGAACCTTCTCTACCTCGCCTGATGTGTCCTTAACTATGTAGAACTGGAGCTCCACAGCAGTGCTCTGTCCTTATCTAAAATCTGCCCAAATCTGTTGGTTTCTGTCTATCTTTAGCTGGGAATGTGTGTTTCTATGGCCAGTGTGAATACTACTGCTCAACAAAGCACCCGCTTTGTGGTCAACCACACGCATTAGAAGTTTCTTTGGCCACTATGCTGCCTGACCTCTCCCTTACACCGCGAAGGTCATGGAGGTCACCGTGGAGACGATCCTACAGTCGAACCAAACTAGCACAGTGGGTATAATTATTTTTAAGATGAAATCAAATGCTGTTTTTAAGTTCATTGCATGCATTTAGTTTTAGAGATACATAATAAATCACAAGCAATTATTAATTCTTTCATAATTGTTCATTATTGACAGTAAAAGAGTTTTCACATGTCTTCTATAGTTGATGCTAATGTAGTTTTGAACGGAAGAACACGTGTTCAGGTAAAATAACTGCCAGTGTTTACTGCCCTTTAGTGTTCATAAAGAGAAAGTGCAACCTAGCATCTTTGAGCCATTTAAGACAACCAGTGATGTTGTCATTAAGTTATATTTATTGTTACAGTTATTCATTGGCTTTAACAGACTCTTACATTTTAACTTTGATATTATTCACATTTATTTTATTATAACACCAAAGTAAGACATGTCAAAATTTTAAAAATTCAATCTGCAAATAGGCATTTTTGTAAAAAAAAAAAAAAGTTTAGCCTCCTTTGTTTCTTACTTTCAGGTGGGAAAAAAAACCAGATTACTGTGACATAGTGAAACAGACTCCTCCTTACAATCAGGGTGCCAGACTGGTGGATGTCATAGACATGGCTGTATTGGACTTTCTAATGAGTTAGTTCATTCTGTTTTTTGTGCTTTACTACAAACAGATATGTCCTCACTTTTAAAAAGTTGGATTGTTATTTTAAAAATATTGTTAATATGTCTTTTTTATATAAAAGTTAGTGAAACCTTTATCATTTTCTCTTTCAGGCAACATGGACAGACATCACTATGAGATGTTTGAGGCATTTGGGAATGACACATTTCTGCTTCATCTAGATAACAGACGAGCGTGAGTAGAATTGAATCCTAAGTGTAGATGTGTCATCAACAAGCAAATATCAATCACAAAAAAAAAACAATGTTTATTATTAGAAAAAAAATCTCTATTGTACTGTAAATATGCTAATAACCCTGTGTACCTAAACTCGACCCCCAAATGGAACAGTGATTCTGGTTTAAGAATCTTCCTCTTTAGACCAAGGGGTGAGAAAGTTAGTATGACCTATTGTTCTAACAGAATACTGACTAACTAGTAACTAGTTTGACGGTTTTCCCTGTAAACCCTCTGACTCAAAGGACAAGAGACAACAGTAAAGAGGCGAGGACAGTAAACTGCAACTTAAAGTATATAGGAAAACCAGTCCAGTACCTGCAGTTTGACTCCAATCATCCATTGCAACACAAACTTGGTATCATTAGAACATTGAAACACAGGGCTGAGGAGGTACCCACAAGGGCTGAGACTGGGATCTCTATTCACCTATGTGTCAAGACTGTCTGAGAAGTTACAGAGAATCTTCTGTCAACACGGCATAATTGTTGACTTTAAACCTGTCAACACATTACGGCAGAAACTAATGCATCCTCTGAGCAGTGAAGGGACCTGAAAGAATCTGTGAAACAAAACAGCCACTTCACAAAAGATTATAGCAGCACAGAAGAGAAGTCCCAAGTGGTCAACAGTCCGACACACATCTGCATCTTAAAGCCCCCACAAACACATTTGAGGACAGTGAGGTTAAGAAAGGAATTAGTTGGCTCTATGCTTTCTGTCCAAGTCTATGATTGCGGTTATACTTTTGGGTTAAAAAAAATTCAGACGCACAAGATTACCGGTCGGCCAAAACACACAATTAGGCTGAAATTTGACCCAGTCTTGGGCCTGAAATTGGACTAATCTTCGACTTATCCTCGACTGGAAGGGTCTCTAACTGTTAAATTTTTAATTTAACATTGTCCTGAAAGAGAAACTAATTTGATGGGCAAGATCTAGCATGCCCACATATTGGGAGGATCCCTAACAGTTAAATTTTTAATTTAACAGTCAGATCCTCCCAATAAATGGGCATGTTAGATCTTGCCCATCCAACCAGTTTCTCTTTTACATGTTCTCTAAGCAGAAAAACCAGACGGGATCTTTTTGGAGAACTTTGTTGTACTTTTAATTGTGTCAAATAAGGAGTGTTTTCATTTAGATTCTTCTCTGAACACAGTTTGAACAGGCGGAAATGGATTGGCTGGGTAATCTGGAAAAATCGGAGCTTCTCGAGTTTTTTCGTCGTTATAAAACCGAATTGTCCTGCATGGAGAACCCTCGCACTTTTATCAGACAACTCCGTAGTCATGAACTGATCACAGAGGTCAAATATAAGGTAAGATGTGACTTAGAGGCTTCCATGTGAATGCGTGACATTTTCCATTTCATGGGCATCGAGTTTGAATACTAAAGCATGTATTAAATTTTTGGCGGGCTGGGTGAGGCTCAAGCTGCACCTCCTCACTTAACAGAAACTAAAGTCTTTACAGTTGCTGGTTGGTTTTTACTTTTCAATTTTTAAACCGCTACATATATTGTTTGCTGTACCACTTCTTCCAAACAGTAGGTCAGCCAGGTGGGGGGGGTACACCCTGGACAGATCCCCAGTCTGTTGTAGAGAGACATAAAGACACTGAACCACTTATCCACGCACTCATTCCCTAGTTCAGGAGTTTGTAAACTACAATCTGTGGACCATATGAATCTGACGATCTTTTTAATCAGACCCGCCAAGCATAGAGAAATTAAATGATTAACTGTTTTGCTGTTTTATTTTTCTAATATAATAACAGTATTTTCTCATAGAAAGCAATCTTTAAATAATTTTATCTGTTTTCAATTTATTTGTCACTTGAATGTTGAGCTCTCTGAGATGTTTTCTCCAATTTGGTTGGGTGTTTTTGTGAATTTTCCCATTTGGAAAGTCATTTTTTAGAATATTCCGTCCCTATTTTTGCTGATTTCTTTTTCAATTTATTTAGTTTATTATGCCCAGTAACGTAAGACATGTTTAAAGCTTCATTCAAACAAATAATGGTGAGGTTATTTTTAATTATGAGGGAAGTAAAAAAAAAAAAAAATACTAGTAAATGTGAATGGAAAAAATGTTTTGATTTTCTTTTAAAAATTATTTTGAAGACTGTGTACAGTCTTCATAGGAAGTTAGCGCACCCTTGCTCTAGGCGCAGTTTGACAGCTTTTCATAAACCAAAACACATGGATGTTTTAAAGAGGGAAGGAAGACTTACATAGTTCACAGGATAAATGCTTACTCAATACAGAAAAAAACAATGTTTTAAGTCTGGTGTCATGATCTCCCTCTCATAAGGATCACTCTTTCCCTCCTATTCTGCCCTCAGCCCTAATTTGGCACACCTGGTTCCATCCCCAGGTGTATGTAAATCATATTGTCCTGAAGTTGAGTGAAAAATATTCCAGTGCTTATTGCTAAAATTGATTGTGAAATTGTACGGTATCATCGGTTATTGCATCCTTCTTGGTTACTTGAAATTTTTTGAACGTAGGTTTATTTTAATGTTTAAAAATTTTGTTAAAAAGAGCAGCAGTGATTTGAATTGACTCAAATATTGTTCAAATCCGGATGTGCAATGGATTACAATATCAAAAGTATTATCAAAACTTTCAAAAGCAGAAAAATTAGTCTGTAAAGGTAGTACACCACATATATTACAATCAAACGGTCAAATATCCATCTTCCAACTTCCCATCCTCTCTTTTTGTGTGTACAGTGGGTGTGTGACATGACGAGCAATGAAGAAGTTAAGGATGCTGTCTTTGACATCCTAGACTGGCTGGAGAAAGAGCAATCGGAACACATAGACAAGTTTTGGAGGTGCATCTTCAAGCATTTCATCTTCGACAGCTATCCAGCAATAAAACGGATGTACAAAAGGCTAAAGGATGGTGAGACATGTTTTTGGGACTTGACGTAAATTTAATTTTTTTTAAAATAAAAATAAACCAATTAAAAAAGCGGTTTCACTCAAGAAGTCACTATCTTCACTGTTGGAGAGTGTAAAAGACTTTCAATTAAATTTCAATTAAATTTTATTTATGTAACTCAAAATAATAATAGTATTGTCTAAACAAGACAAGGGAAAGAAAAACCGGTGCAGTTGACAGATTATTGTTCGACACTATTGGTTTATAAAAAAATTTTTCTTTGTCTTTGTACAACAGTATCACTGGTAATAATGATTTGTCTTTTAAAGAAGTTGCCTTCCCCAAACCACTCTCACACACAAAATCCAAATAAAAGGTAAACAGCAAAATGCCTGGAATTAGTTAAGTAAAATAGGTAGCAAAACACTCAAATATCAAAACAAGTTTGGCGTTCGATTTTTCTAAATTTAAGTTTGGTATGGGGGAACATCCTGCATGTATGTAAAATAAAACAAACAACTAAGAATTTCAGCTTCACAGCCTTGAAACCATCACGTCAAGCATTAACAAAAAAAGGGAATTGTCAAAACAGTACTCATTCGGCCTCTGTCGATATAGGTCTAATCGTCTAATATAGAATTGTCACAGCGATAGATTACTGACAACAGCTCGTTAACTGGCTCGTTCTTTTTTTTAAATATCTTTGCTGGTTCAAACAAGTTAGAGCAAGAGTTTCTCATTTAATTTGAAAAAGTAGTCAAACAAAATCTAAAAAATAAAATTTTTCCTCAATTTTTGTGACATTACATTTACTCATTCCCTTGATTTTTTTTTTTTTTTTTTCACTTTGATGCTTTTAGGCTCTTTTGCTTGTCACTCACCGCTACCAGAAATTATGGAAAAAGAGCAGAATGAAAAACAGACAAGTTCAAGTCTTTCAGCTGAAAGTAAAGAGCAAGAGATCTCAGGGGGAAAAAAGAGGAAACTTCAGAGTGATGACAATGAGAACCCTGGTCCGTCAGCCAAAGCAACTCCAGATCAGAAAAAAAATTCCGAAAGAGCATCTTTCTGTGAGTCTCGACTGAGTCTTTCCAAATTTTGTTCATTCAAATTTAAAGTGCTGCATCCACTGTCCTCTTTTCTTTTATACACTATAAACATCAAGCAGTTTCCTTCTCAATCGGTCAATATCAAAGGTAAAAACAAGAAATTGTGCTGTTCAAATCTTCTCGTTTCCCAGCTTCATCTCAAAAGAATGAAGATAAAAGTGACATTTTGGTTTGTTCGCTTCTAACTGTAACATGTGCAAATATTAGAATTTTTTTAATGAGAACTTGTACACTTTTATTGACTCGTACACTAGGCTGAACAGCAAGGAAGGAGAGATGGACCTATACAGGTTGGCAAGACAGAGAGACAGAGATGAGAAGAATGTGCAGCAAGTTAGAGTGATTAAAGACAGGAATGGATGTCTTTTGACAGATACCAGTAGTGTGATAGGAAGATGGAAAGAGTACTTTGAAGAGTTGATGAATGAAGAAAATGAAAGAGAACAAAGAGTAGAAGATTTTACCATAGTGGAGCGGAAAGTTGCTAGGATTAATAAGGAAGAAGTAAAAAGGGCACTGAAGAGGATGAAGAGTGGAAAGGCTCTCGATCCTGATGATATTCTTGTAGAAGTATGGAAGTGTTTAGGTAAGGTTCCAGTAGAGTTTCTGACTGGGCTGTTTAACAGGATATTAGAAAGTGAGAAGATGCCTGATGAATGGAGAAGTGTGCTGGTTCCTCTTTTTAAGAACAAGGGAGATGTACAGAGTTGTGGTAACTGCAGAGGAATAAAACTGATCAGTCATACGATGAAGTTATGGGAAAAAGTTGTCGGAGGTAGGCTAAGGTCTGAAGTAAGATTTTGTGAGCAGCAGTATGGTTTTATGCCTAAAAAGAGCACTACAGATGCAGTATTTGCCTTGAGGATGCTGATAGAGAAGTACAGAGAAGGTCAGAGGGAGCTGCACTGTGTCTTCGTAGATCTAGAGAAAGCGTATGACAGGGTACCTAGAGAAGAACTATGGTATTGTATGAGGAAGTCTGGTGTGACAGAGAAGTGTGTTAGAGTGGTCCAGGACATGTATGAGGGCTGTAAGACAGTGGTGAGGTGTGCTGTAGGTGAGACAGAGGAGTTCAGTGTGGGGGTGGGACTGCACCAAGGATCTGCTCTGAGTCCTTTGCTATTTGCTATGGTGATGGATAGGCTGACAGACGAGGTCAGACAGGAATCTCCATGGACAATGATGTTTGCAGATGACATTGTGATCCGTAGTGAGAGGAGGGAAGAGGTGGAGGAAAAGTTGGAGAGGTGGAGGTTTGCACTAGAAAGAAGAGGAATGAAGATTAGCCAGTTTAAATTTAAAAAATGGTGTGGTTGACAGATTATTGTTCGACATGATTGGTTTATAAAGATCTAATATAGAATTGTCACAGCGATAGATTACTGACAACAGCTTGCTGTGGTGACCCCTGAAGGGAAATGCTTCCGGATTGGTATTTTTGGAATACATCACCTCAATATAAAATGAACAAATTTCAAGTGAACGCGATTGCTTTTGCCACTTTGCACGCAGGCTAATCCTCTACATCAGACAAGGCCCCTTCAGTATCTCAGTGGCTTAAGGAGGTGCTTTCTTTTTTACCTCTGGAGAAACTCCGATACAAGGTCAAATTAAAACAAGAGAAGTTTTGTGAAGCTTTGAACCCATTTGTTGAATATGTGAAATCATTTACCTTTGACGTTTGAATTTGACGTTTGAACTGTGGTCTAATTGACATGAAGACCACAGTTTACCAATTTTTTTTACTATGATTAATTTTTCTTATGGTGTCCCCCATTCATACCTTTTTCTTGTTTGTTTGTTTTGTTTTGTTTTTTAAAGAGCCTGAGGTGGAAGGGAGGGTTTTATGTTTTGGTTTTTTTTGTTTTTCCCTACTTTATCATTTGTATATGCCTGATTAACATCTACCAATTTTATATCGATGCAAAAATTATTGTTGTTTGGAAAATTGATAAATAAAGTTTGAAAAAAAAAATGGTGCAGTTGTACCGATTAGTATTCTACACTATTGGTTTATAAAGATCTAATATAGTATTGTCACGGCGATAGATTACTGACAACATCTTATTAGCTAGCTAATTTTTTTAAATAAAAAATACGTTTGTTGGTTCAAATAAGTTAGAGCAATAAAATTAGAGTTTCTCATTTAATTTAAAAAAGTAGTCAAACCAAATCTAAAAAACCTTTTCCCTCAGTTTTTGTGACATTACAGTTATTCATTCCCATGTTTGTTTGTTTTTCACTTTGATGCTTATAGGCTCTTCTGCTTATCACTCACCACTACCAGAAATTATGGAAAAAGAGCAGAATGAAAAACAGACAAGTTCAAGTCTTTCAGCTGAAAGGAAAGAGCAAGAGATCTCAGGGGGAGACAAGACAACACTTCAGAGTGATGACAATGAGAACCCTGGTCCATCAGCCAAAGCAACTCCAGATCAGAAAAAAAATTCCGAAAGAGCATCTTTCTGTGAGTCTCGGCAGTGTCATTCTCAATTGGTCAATATCAAAGGTAAAAAAAAGAGATTGTGTTCAAATCTTCTCGTTTCCCAGCTTCATCTCAAACGAATGAAGAGAAAAGTGACATTCTGGTTTGGCCACTTCTAACTGTAACATGTGCAAATATTAGGAATTTTTTTTTAATGAGAACGACTAGCCAAAGGTTAGTCAACCAAAATATAAATTAATATTTGATACAAATTAACTAGTAAATTGTCAAAAAGGCCCCAAAGTAATTATTTCAGGAAGGAATTTCAGGAAGGAAGGAATTGAAAGCGACTTTTCTACGGAAGTCCAAACGTCTCCATGTTTGAACAAGCTGTCCAAAAGATAACTTTGAAGCCTTTTTGACAATAAAACACTCCTGGATGTTCAGACTCCTGGATGACAGACTGTATGTGTGTGATTGAGAGAGATCCAAATGGAAAAGTGAGGTTACAGACAGAAGAGATAAAGATGGTGGAAGATTTTAAGTACTTAGGATCAACAGTCTAGAGCAATGAATAGTGTGGAAAAGAGGTGAAGAAGCATGTGCAAGCAGGCTGGAATGGCTGGAGAAAAGTATCTGGTATGATGTGTGTTAGAAGAGTTTCAGATAAAATAAAAGGAAAAGTGGGCAAAACCGTGGTGATAACCGTAGCCAAAGACTAGTGGCTAACTTGTCTAAACTTGTCATTAGCCACCTGAATGATGGCATAAGAGTCGCTCTTGGCCTACAGTATGGCGTAGAGACAGCATGGTCTGTCTCTACGCCATGCTGTTTGATCTAGAGACAGTGGCACTGAGGAAAAAAACAGGAAGCAGAGATGGCGATAGCAGAGATGATGACGCTAAAGATCTCTCTTGGAGTGACCTGGATGGACAAGGTCAGGAATGAGTATTTCTGAGGAACAGCACGTGTTAGAGGCTTCGGAGATAAAGTTAGAGAGGCTAGACTTAGATGGTTTGGACATGTGCAGAGGATAGAGAGAGTACATTGGCAGAGTGATGCTGGGTTTGGAACCACCAGGAATGAGGCCTAGAGGAAGGCCAAAGAGCATGTTCATAGATACAGTGAAGGGAGACATGAAGATAGTTGGTATGACTGGAAAAGGATGCAGCAGATAGGGTTAGATGGTAGAAACTGACTTGCTTTGGTGACCCCTGAAGGGAAATGCTGAAAAACAAGCTAAACACACCAAACTTCTCATACTAAATTTAAAAAACCCAGAAAATTTACACAAATACACTAAAACAGTACGGCTAACTACTAACAAAAGCTCATTCTGAAACTGACTTAACAATCTCTGCATATTGCTGCGTTTAGATCCATCTTTTTAGTAGCAGGAAAGACAAGAAAAAGAAAAAATAGTGCAGTTGACAGATTATTGTTTGACACTATTGGTTTATAAAGATCTGATGTAGAATAGTCACAGCGATAGATTACTGACAACAGCTTATTAGCGAGCTAGTTTCTTAAATAAAAAAATACATTTGCTGGTTCAAAAAAGTTAGAGCAATAAAAGACTACATTAGAGTTTCTGATTTAATTTGAAAAGGTAGTTAAACAAAATCTATAAACCTTTTTTTTAGATTTGCTGGCTGCAATGTAATTACATTTAATCATTCCCATGTTTTTTTTCACTTTGATGCTTTTAGGCTCTTCTGCTTGTCACTTACCACTACCAGAAATCATGGAAAAAGAGCAGAATGAAAAACAGACAAGTTCAAGTCTTTCAGCAGAAGGGGAAGAGCAAGAGATCTCAGGGGGAGACAAGACAACACTTCAGAGTGATGACATTGAGAACCCTGGTCCATCAGGCAAAGCAACTGCACATCAGAAAAAAAATTCCGAAAGAGCATCTTTCTGTGAGTCTCGGCTGAGTCTTTTCAAACTTTGTCCATTCAAATTTAAAGTGATGCATCCACTGTCCTCTTTTCTTTTATACACTATAAACATCAAGCAGTTTCCTTCTCAATCGGTCAATATCAAAGGTAAAAACAAGAAATTGTGCCGTTCTAATCTTCTCGTTTCCCAGCTTCATCTCAAGAGAATGAAGAGAAAAGTGACATTCTGCTTTCTGTAACATGTGGAAATAAAGAGGGATTACTTGATCGAGAACGACTAGCCAAAGGTTAGTCAACCAAAAACAAATTGACATTCGATGCAAACTAACTTGTAGATAGTCAGAAAGGTTTCAAAGTTATTATTTCAGGAAGGAATTTCAGATTGAAAGCGACTTTTCTGTGGAGGTCCAAACTTTTTCATCTTTGAACAAGCTGTCCAGAAGACAACTTTGAAGCCTTTTCGACAATAAAACACTACTGGATGGTTTGAAATGAAAATACTTAATTGATCACCGAAGGAAAATTTGAGTGCTGCAGTGCAAATTTGTAGAACGACAGGATGATGAGAGGATGATATCTATAGATACCTCTTAGATACCTCTTATCTGTGATAGATAAGAGGTATTTATTAAATACCTCTTATCGTTTTGCAACGATAAGAGGTATTTATTACCTCTTATCTATCACAGTGGTAATAGATAAACTATTACCTCTTCAAAAACACCCTTTAAATGGATGACAGATGACAGACTCATTGCCATTAACAAGTAAACTTAAAGCAAAATTCTCCATGAGTTTAAAATAAAAAGATCAAAGCATATCTTGTGGTTTAAAAATAATAATTTTTCGTCTAACTTTCTGCTATATATTTAAATTTTCTTTCTCCTGTTTTAGGGTTAAAATCTATTAGGTTGTGCGGTGAGACAAAAGAATGGGTCTACCCCAGTAAATTTGAGCAGCTTGCAGGAAGAGAGAAGACTAAGAATTGGAAGTTGTCTATTCGATGTCAGGGCACCACCTTAAAAGAACTTATTAAGGTTTGGTAAAATTGTCTTAAATGTATTTTAAAGTAATTACTAATGTTTGTCAATATTTTCTAAAGGATGGTCATTTAAAAGCTGGGTTTTGCAGAGAAAAGAAGAAGGTAAGGCCAAGACCCCCATTATTTAAAAAATATATATGTATTTGTTGTCTGAATGACGTCTTTTTTTTTTTTTTTCGCATGGCCAAACCAAAGGAAATCATCTGTATTTCAAGCTCAGGTTGGTTGAATTACAATTGAACTTTGACTTTTTAAGCATGTTTATTCTCCATTTTGTTTGGAAAGAGACTTGAGTCTCATAAACTTGCACAAATGGGCATTTGCTGAAAAAAATGCAACTTTAAATATTAAAATGAGTGACAGAAAAATGGAGTGGGACATCAACAGGTGGATCCGTGCAGCGTCGGTATAAGTAGGATGTGGTTATTAGGTTGGTAGTTGTAAAGAGAGCTCAACCAAAAAGCAAAGCTTGGAATTCAGAAGCCTGAGAAGGAACTGCTAAAGTAGGGAATTTTATTAGATCAAGTATTTCAGCTGTTATTTTAGATGTGTTTATATTTGTTCAATCAATTTTATATTTAAATGATGGAGTGTCAAGATTATGCAGATTCTGTATAAAATAAATCAATATTTCTAAGCAAATGTGTGTAATTTGATGAAAGTGTAATAACATACTGTTATTATAATGTTTGTGTAAATAAATACGCTACATGTGACTGCTTAGTTGGGTTTTTTTTTTTCAAACATTTCTTGTTTAGAATCTTCTGACTCTGAAGGAGAAGAAAATGGCCAGGAAGAAGTGAATCGTCCATTTTCATCAGGCGAAAATGAGAATTTCAAAAGTAAAACAAGTTCAAAAATTAAACTTCAACGTTTCAAAAAATTCTGTAATTACATATTTATTCTTGCCCCTAGTTGTGGAGGAAACGAAGCTGCAGGGTGACGGACGGTTGAAGGTGACATGCGGTGCTTTATCTGGAGTCTTGTATCAAAGACGATTTGCATCAGGTAATTGTGGGGGAAAAAAAGAAAAAAAAAACATGCCGGTGTGTGATTCGAGGAGATTTTCAGGAAAATGTCTTGTGATTGTTTCAGGGACAAATGGAAAGTGCATTCGAACTGAGACGGCCTGGATGAGTCCCACAGAGTTCCTAAGAGAAGCTAATCTAAATCAGACAGATGTATCCTGGAGAAGAGACATCTTACATGATGGAAAACCAGTCAGCAACCTCTTAGCGGTAAATCATTTTAGGAATTACATAAGTCAATATTTTAAAACTATTTTGTTGGTTTTTATTCACAATCTATTCAGTACTGGAATATTTTTAAGCATTGTATTGTGAGGTTGCTTAGGATATTTGTTGTAGCCTTTAACACTGAATTGTTTCTACTCCAATTAAAACCAAGGATTTCACAAGTACTCTGTGGTCAAAGAAAACACAGAATGAATAATGTTGTTTTATCAAACTGTGTCTTTGATATAAAACAAATTAGTCTAGTTATTCAAAAAGTGTCAGAGTATTTTAAGCTTTAAAAAATGTAACTATAAAAGAAAGAGAAAAACTGATAATCTGTTTTGTTTTTGTTTTTTAGAATAAAATACTGCAAATCCATCCGCTTCTGTGTACCTGTTATCTGTGCAAACCAAACCAAGAAGATCTGGTGAGTCATGTTAAAACTTTTTCCTGCCGTTGTATTTTGAATATTACTATAGATATGAGTCATTAAATACTATTTGGTTTTTGCAGGAAAATCAGAAAAATGATGATGAGTGCTTCATTTGTAAAAACGAGGGAAATCTTGTTGTTTGTGAAGACTGTCCAAAATCCTTCCATCCCAAATGTCACCTTCCTCAAGTAGAAGAAAGCACTTTGAGGTGGGATTACAGCATCATAAGAAAACTAATTTCATCACTATTTTATCATTATTATTTACTCTCCCAATTTCAGCTGTAATCTTTTGTAACTTTGTTAAAACTGCTGCCATCAGAGGAAAAAAACATTTTCAAAATTTTTAAGTTACAAAGTTTGATTAAAAAAATTGACTTTTAACACAGCTACACTGACATCTCGGCTGCGTGTGAAAGTTGACTGTGTGTTTCTGTAAATAAATACGACGTGGTCTATTTTTCTTGTAAAATTCTACACTCTTTATCCACTTTTCTCGTTTTTGATACAACCGCATGTATAGAACCGGATATAAGTCACAAAAAGCAGCAGATGTTGCAAAGTAGTGCGCCCCTAGCTGATAATTCACAGATTGCATTTAATTAAAAAAAATAAATCAATGTCTTTTATGCATTTTTTTCAACTTTCAAATTATCCTGCGGATCTGATTGAACTTCATTGTGGGCCGGTTATGGCCCAGAGGCTGTATGTTTGACACCCCTGCTTTAGAATTTTATGAAGGCAAATCAAATGGGCGATATGTTCAGGTGTGGAAATAAAAAAAATCTGCCTAGATTGAGTATGTGGCGACACACAGGCTATTAGTAAGTTGTTTTTTGTGTGTGTGTGTGGGGGGGGGTTGGCATTTTTAAAATTAATTACATGTTATTGGTTGCATTAAGTGTAATCACATCCCTATGTGTCACATTAAAAAATCATATCTCACAATATGAAGATTGGTCCGAAATTTTTACTGATTTGTGTTTATTCAATGTGTGCCCCCAGAGACAACCAGCCGTGGACCTGCACCTTCTGTCTTTTCACAAACCTTCAATTGCGTCGCTACAGCGATGACACGCCGATTGTAACTCTTACATCTCTACCAGTAGCTCTTCACATTACAGTGAGAATTTCACCTCCCCATCTGTCCACTTTATTTCATGTTTCTGTTACGTCTCTGACGCTTATCTGTTTTATTTGGTGTCTCAGGAATGCCTGTATCTTCTCATGTATATCACCAGCACTGCTGAGGAGCGAATAACGTCTGTAAGTATGTAATAAGTGGTCAGCAGAATAATAATTGTACGAAGAGTAGGAATGGGCGATATGCATTACAACAATAATTCTTCTTGTTTCTTGTAATTAGTACAATAAGTTGACTATGAGTAGACCTACAGTGTCTCCCTGTTTCACAAAATAAACTGTCATGTAATGCCACAAAGCGTTATGGATGCTCAAACAAGCAAGAATTTGGTGGTTTGCTAACAAGCAAAATTTCCAGTTTGTGCTCTTCCATCAAATCAACTTTATTTCAGTTCTAAGCAGACATAAAATTAAGTCATTTTTCACACCGAATCGGCCATATAAAGTTATTAAAAGAAAGTTTTTTGGAGGTTTCTTTTATGGTGAATGTTTTCCATATAAAAAACATACTTCAATTGTTTTTCTATTTTGTTCATGTGTGTTTAAGAAATTTGCATTTATCACATCTAGTATTTGGCTACTACAAACCCCAGGTAGAAATTTACTCTGCCATTTGTTCTCCATACCTCCCGCCCCTCAAACACAAACACACACATTAAAATAAAGCAGGACATTTATTTTACTTAAAGTTGGGAATCTGTGAATATTTCACTTTGCTCGCATGGTGACAAAAAAAATCTTTAACGTTTTCTGCTCAGGCAAGTGCCATTTGAAATGTACAAAATAAGCATATTAAAGAATATGGGCCAACTTTGCTAACTTGATGCACTTTACATCAATTTGTGGCCTCAAACAAGATTTATACTTTGTTGCACAGAGACTAAGAACTGTCATAAATTGTGGTGAAGTTGGACCCAGAAACATAGCCAGTTTATTACGGTATATAACTACTGCAGAACCAGACAGAACTCCGTACGATGAGTGACCAGAAGGTTGGAGCTCAGCTGGGTACTGAGGGATCAGACATAGAAGCTCAACAGGAAGGCAAGATGCAGTGGTTGCACCATGAGCCGGGGGGAGGGAACAAGCTCATCAGGATGAGTTTCAGAGCTGTGGAGCTCAACAGGAAGGCTGGGTGCACCAAAATGGCTGCATGAAGGCTTGGAATTGGGAGCCGTGCCGCCGCTCCCTTTATTCCGTTCTCTGCTAACTCTCGCTGTCCCACTCGCGTTCTGTCTCTCTCTCCCCCACCCACTTAAGTTGCACGTGATTGGTCAATATGTGTTTTCATACGTTGTTGACAATGAGGAGGAGGGGCAAAAACACACCTCCGTGAAGCTGACCCCCTTAAAAATATATAAACAAAAAATATGTCAATCGTTTGTGCTGTAATAATTTAAATGTCTGAAAAACTAAAATAGCACAAACAAATAGTTTTACAGTACAAACAGCGCAAACAATTAACATATTTTTGTTTATACAGTATATATATTTTTTTCAAAACATGCCAGCTTCACAGAGGTCAAAAACGCACTTTTCTCAAACTGCGCAGATAATTACAGACAGGAGGATCAGCTCTTCAAAACTGTGGCACTAAAGTCTTTTTAAGTGTAAGACGGTGGCTCAGTGGTAGAGCATGCGCCCGCGGACCAGAAGTTCGCGGGTTTGATTCCCAGGGTCCTTGGAGAAGACACCTAACCCCCCGTCTCCCCACCGTTGGCGCTGTCGTGGGCAGCCTACTGCGGTGTAGAAGTGTAGTAGACAAATTTCCCCAGTGAGGCATTAATAGAGTAAATAAAATAAATGCCGATCTGGGTGCTATTTTGTGTTTCCTTATTTTAATTTATATTTATGTTGTATTTGATTTAAAAGTCACGTGTCTGTTCATTTTAAATTTGTTTAAAAAGCTGAAAAATTCAAAATGTTCAAAGTTGAATTGTAAATACTAGATTTTTTTTATGTTTACATTTTAATATAAATTTATATATATATATTTGTATTGTTTTTAACGGTAAGTAATGGCAGGTTTATAAAATGAAAATATTTTAAAACAAAAGCAGGAATTAATTTGCGCATAACTTTGAATGAATCGATTCAAACAACAAAGCAATCGGAAGAGCCGTTCGCGAGCCGAAAGAGCCGTCTCACTAAAAAGAGCCGTAATTTTCATCACTATAATGCAGGGTAATAATCCAGCTAGAAAGTGATAAAAACCAGGGCCTAAATAGAGCTCCGTGAAGTTGGCCCCTCTTAAAAAATATTCAAACAAAAAATATATATTTATATGTCAATCATTTGTGCTGCGTTTGTGCGGTTTTGTGCTGTAAAGGTTTTCGTTTGTGCTGTTTTATTTTTGTAGATATTTACAATTCTTTTATAAGTCAATCTGGGGTCATCCAGCCCCTCACATTGCTTAAAAATGTGAGAAAACTCATAAAAATGATGTAAATCGTTTGTGCTACGTTTGTGCTGTTTTGTGCTGTAAAAATTTTCATTTGTGCTATTTTACTTTTTTATTTCAAGAAATGCCATTTTTGATGATGACATAATCTAGATCTTCATTTATTTCCGGGCGTCGCCATCTTTTTGTTTTAAAGTGCCTGACATTTTAACTCTGCTACAAAAGCCTATTTAAATAGTGGTAATTTTGTGAGAAAAAAATAACATTGTTGAGCGTTGTTTTATTTTTCCCATTTCCTGCACTTTTGAATCTGAACACTGGCAAACGTAAGTTGTATTGCTTAAAGGGCCCATCTCATGCAAAATCGACTTTTGCTTGCAAACCATTTAAATGTAGCTCATAGGCATTGATTGCAAAATAAGAAACAGGTTGAAAGAGTAGTCAAGATTCCTGCGAGTAAAAGTAGCGTTGCCCGGGGTAGAAGTAAAAAGTAGTGTCCAAAAATAATACCTCAAAATTGAAAGGAAAAGCGCAGGCGGAAATTTTACTTTAAAGTAACTCATAAGAGTAGGCTACATTAAAAAAAATAAAAAAGATAACATTGACATGTTTTAAAATATCACAAATCTAAAAACAAATGTGTAAACTTTAATTTATGATTTTTTCTTTTAAAAAAAAAAACACACACAAAATTACAGTGCGGAGTTGAATGGAAATACATTGATTGTTTGACATTTTGCAATTGTGTCATTGCCACTTTAAGAGTTTCATTACATTTAGAAATGAAAAGGAATAAAACTGTTGTTGGCTTTTTTTGTGCAAAGTACAACAAAAAATAGCTTTATATGTGTTTGTGTGTATGCCTGTCCTAACATGCCACAATATATATATATATATATTTTTCTTTTTGGTAATGTAGATGCCGAAAAAGTCAGGTGTGGACACAGACATAGTTATTAACCTCCTCTCGACATCAAAAGAGGCTATAATCAATGATGGCAAAATTGCCAGCCCAGAACAACAAATCTGGACAGAACTGAGTGATCATCTGGATCAGAAGATATCTGCAAAGGACCTATACACCTTTGTAAAACTTAACAGGTACAACATCTGGACCATTTTAGGTCTGAATAGTGAGAGCAGTGAATCTGAAAGCAATGATGAGGAAGAAGTTGTCCATAAATATTGTGACAATAGAGACTGCGATGGTGCTCTCTCATCAGATCAGCAATCTTTTCAACTGTCAGTACCATTTCAAGAATGGGTGAAGTTTGTGCCACAGATGGTCAACTATACCAGCAGAAAGTATGCCATACTAAAACCTGGCACATGGACTCATGTTATAAATTCAATTATCTGGAGCGAGAAGAAAATCACCTGTACATTCATTTTCAGACGAGCCAAGGTTTATCCATCCTCCACAAGAAAATATATTGACATTAGAGGTCACTGTAAGGACTGTGGAGGTCAGCTGCAAGCCCAGTGTCTGAAAGAGCCTCCAGTTCAAACTCCAATGCTGTTCCACTGTGCACTTAAGAACAGTAATGTGTTACTCCACACAGGCTGTTCCAAGCGCCCTCTGTCTGGACAAGTACGGGAGAATGTTGCAAAGGAGCTCTGTGAGGGAAAGTCAGAGCCTCATGTGTGGAGGACCAAACAGGCATCCAAACTCATGGATTTTTGCGATCCTGAGCCCAGCCATTTGCCCAATTTGGCAACCCTTCGAAAGGCAAAACAAGAAAGAAATGACAAAAGCTTATCTCACAAAAACCCTCTTTTGTTGTTACAAAAATTGAAACATAGCACTCAATATAGTGGTAGCATTAGAAACATTGGTCTGGATAAGTTTTTTTGCCATTATTGGAGCCAGACCCAAATGCATGTGTACAAAACATTGTCCCGGAGGTCTCGAGCAACAATGTGTTTTGATGCTACTGGATCAGTAGTGAGAAAACTCCAACATCCAGATGGTACATCAGGTCATATATTCCTTTATCAAGGAGTACTGGGAGACCAGTCAAATGGTACCGTTCCTGTTGTCCAAATGCTGTCTGAACAACATGATGTGAACGCCATCTCCCACTGGCTGACAGAGTGGATTCATGATGGAGCACCTGTTCCAAAAGAGGTTGTGTGTGATTTTTCCCTGGCATTACTTGGTGCTTTGGTTAAGTCTTTCACACCATACCTAGATTTGAAGGCATACCTTAATGAGTGCTTTCAGGTCATGATTGGCAACCCATCAGCAAAACTACCACACTGTTTCATCAGGGTGAATGATGCACATTTAATAAAAACAATTTGCCAGTGGGACTGCCTAAAAAGAAAGACACACCGTGTGAAAGATTTGTTTGTGAGATCCTTAGCAAAATTGGCAAAAGCACAATCTGTGGAACACGCAAAGGACATCTTACGAGCCATTATGGTGGTTGCGCTGAGTGAAGGAGAGGGCAATGATGCCCAAGGACTCCCTGTCCCTTCAGAGGACTACAAGAAATACCTCAAGGTGCAAATCAGTGATGTGACAGTGGACATGTCCGAAAAAAACTCAAGCCCTTGTTCTGACCTGGAGCAACCCGACCTTGAGTCAGACTTGAAACAGTGGATAGAAGAGATCTACAAAGAGAGCAGCTCCCTTGCCACTGCTGATGGTGGCTGTGACAATATACATTTTTTGCCCGAGATAATCCCCCACATAAAACGACTTGCAAGCAGTTTGCCTCTCTGGAGTAATGGTTCCCTTCCACAACAGCACCAGTGTTACAGCAAGTTCTACGGCAGTTGAGGCAGAATTTAAAAATATAAAACATGGCCTTTTTCAACATGAAAGCTTGCCAATGTGTGTGGACAAGTTCATTGGCCACCACCTTTCCTTCCTTGAAGGTAAAATGAAGTTATGTGCTGCAAAATACACAGAAGAGGAGGAAAGTGTCAACACTGCACCCTCCAAAGAACAGAGTCTTAAAGAAAGAGCCTCAGAAGGTGGGTGGTACAAACAATATTAAAACTGTTACATTTCAAACTTAACATGTACATTTTACTTGAGCTACTTTATTAAGGGATTGCAACTGTTTAGTAAATCTGTCCTCTAATAAATGTTTATCTTTTAGCAGACATTGACTCAATTGCTCCTCCAACTGATGAACACCTCAAAAATTGGGAAGGCCTGGTAGTTCCGCCCAAAAAACAGAAGCTTCATTCTTACCTGACCCCATGTCCAGAATGGCTAAATGCAGAACAGTCAATAAAGAAAGCTGTGAAGATTGGATTGATGGAAAATGGAAACCATCAAGAGGCTGTAAAACTGGGGAAGGAAGAAGTGTCAGTCATAAACACATGTGCGCTTGATGCATTATGCCAGAGTTTAAGCAGTGCATACTGTGACAGCCTCTCTTTTAAAAAAACTGTCAATGATGAGCCCACAAACCACTTGCTCCAACTGGTCAAGTCAATTGCTACACAAGGTGTGAGCAAAAACATTTATTTAAAAAGGGCCAAGTTACTGGACACCCTTTTTCCCAAAGTGCCGCTTTCGCCAGGTGCTCTGCAGATAGATGCCCAGAGCCACATTTCCACTGTCATACAGAAAACCACGAGAAATGTTGCAAGTATATACTTTCACAAAAAATGTTCTTCTCCGCACTGTGTGCTCAGTTTGCAAACCACCAAACCAAGAGAAGTCCAAATAGTCTCCCCATCCTTTGAGATCTTGCAGACATCTGGCATAGCTCAACTGGAGACTGCAGTGCAACAAGGACTGGATAAGCCCAGATCCCTCTGTCAGAGACGTCTTCCTTCTGCATTACAGCACCCCTCTGCATGCACCCAAGAAGAGTCATCTGAAACAACCCTATGTGAAGGAATGGTCACACACAGCTACAGTCTTGGACAAGTGCTATGGGTGGATACAGACCTGATGAGTGCCTCAAAAAATCCTCAACAAAAGGGGGAATGTCCCTTGTCGGACTTCCCATCCACTTTGGTGCTCCAAAGCAAGACCTTCACTCTCAGGGCAGTAATAGCATTCAGCGGAACTCTGTGCAAGGATGACTTGGGTCACTACGTTGCCTACTGCAGAAGGCGTCTGTCTGTCTGGGAGATGTACGATGACCTGATGGATGAAGTGAAAGCAGTGCCAGAAAACACAGTGATATGTTCACATGCTGTGCTTTACACACATGATCCCTAATTGTTTTTAAGCAGATGTTGCATAGTTCAGCACTATCAGTTTATCTTGTTCTGTATTGTTTGCACATTTTTTGTAAAATAAATATTATTTTCCATGTTTGTCAAGTTAAATACAAACAATGTCAATACATTTGTAAATGATATATTTTGAAATATATCATATATTTTGCTATGTTCAAATATATCTTTTTCATCTGTTGTTGACTGCCATTTCTTTATTATGTACGGCTGGCTGAAGCGATTGTGACAATGGCGGCCCTCCAGATAAAAGGCCCACAGAATTTTGAAGTTCCTGTTGGCAAAACATAATCATATATTAAAACTATTCACATAAATTTTGTTTACGGTAGGTGCATTTATGCACATTCAAATACGACAAGTTTTTGTATTTCTGAGAATTAGCATATCTAATTTACAGACGTTGTGACACCCAATTTGTTTCTATTAAACAGCATTTTAAGCAATTTATTGGCAAAATCTGCCATATGAAGTATAAGCCGGGCATTTATTGTAAATTTGACACACATGTTAAGTTATACCACCAATAAGAAAAAAAAAAACCTTGATCATACAGTATCTTGACGCAAACGATATGCCAACTGCAGATATGGGAATGTTTTCAGAAAGCAGACGATTAATGTATGCATTTTCCCTAATCATTGTTACAGTTGTGAATTTGCGCCCTATAACCAAAAAAAGGGGAATAAAAGAAGCCAAAAATGACCAAAAGTTATGCAAGAAGATCCCGTCTCTTTTCCCGCGTTTAATTATTCTTATGCAGCTGTTAAACGGTTAATAATGGCAATGCTGTAAGTGTAACTATGTCTATGGTAACTTGGAAAAAAAACTGTTTACAGTGTATAATTTGAAATAGTTTACCTATATAACCCGTCTTGCTTAAATTTGAGTTGCAACCGAAGGAATAGAACAAACATTGAGCTAATTTTCAAACTGTAGCATAATTTTCATTTGCCTACAGAAATATAACAATAAATGTCATAAATTAGATGAGTAGGAGCCTTAAGGCATATGGATCGTAGACGTTGAGAGACAGATAACTGGAAGTAGCCTACCAGCTGTCATAAAGCTGTTGTAAATTATTTACTGGTTTTCGTATTATTCATATTATTGAAATCATAATAGCACAAACGATTGAGACCAATTTTATGAGTTTTCTTGCATTTTTAGGCAGAAGGAGGGACTGGATGAAGTCATCGTCCAAATCTTATTTCTTTAAATTAAAGAAAAGTAAAATAGCACAAACAAAAATTTTTACAGAACAAGACAGTAGAAATGATTGACACCATTTTTAAGAGTTTTCTCACATTTTTTAAGCAAAGTGAGGGACTGGATGACCGCAGATTGACCTATAAAAGAATCGCAAATTACTACAAAAATAAAACAGCACAAACGAAAATTTTTACGGCACAAACGCAGCAGCACAAACAATTGACATATTTTTTGTTTATTTTTGTTAATATTTGTTCCAACGTCACGGAGCTCTTAAATAGTCCAAAGGGAAATAAGGCACACCTGGGGATTGGATTGGGACCAGGTGTGCCATATTTAGTCTGAGGGTAGGAGTGCTCCAGATGAGAGGGGGATCATTAAGGGTACAGAGCAGTGGGAGGGGGTGAATTCACCTTTAAAAAAAAAGAAGTAAAACTCAATATATGTAATTGTAAGCCTCTGTTTTGAGCAAATATAGCATATTTGTGCCAACAAAAGGTGCCACATTTATTTATTTATGCTAAAAGATTAAAAAAAAATGTTTCCCAAAAAAATCACAATACCCATCTTTAAGTTCAAAGTTTGTATTTTTTAACCCTGGGGCATTTCAGTTTGTGTGTATTTTGCTTCCAGCAGCACTCATGCAACAGAGCAGTGATGTCACGGGAAATATTTTTGTTCATATATTGCTAGCAATAACTTATCGCCCATTACTAACAAGAAAAAACTCTGCAAAAAAAATGGTAACAATAATTTGTTTAACAGTTAGAGGAGCGACCCAGTTTTATGCCTTCACCCATGTGGCTAAGCAGCATTGCAGAGAAACTCCAAAAAGGTCACTACCGAACTGTGGGTCAATTTGTGGATGACGTTCACCTCATTTTCACCAGCGACGAATCGGAACACCAGGTAAGGAATGTGGTCTACTGTATTAAAATTTTTACCTTTTTTTTTTTTATATACTCTAATCAAAATATAAAATTACTACAGGATGCAGGTTTTTTTTTATTATTATTTAATAAGTGATTTCTTGTTTCTTTGTTGCAGAATTCTGAATTTTCTATGGAATATCAGCTGAAACAATTGTTTGATAAAGAATTAAAGGTGGCCTTTAACATCCACTCATATGCAGCTGAATGAAACTCCTAAGTTCCAAAGTTTCTAAAGTTAACAAAAATATTTACTACATATAATGTTTTTTTTTCTAATGTTTGATGTTATATTAAACCCGTTGTAAACTTTTTGCTGAAATTTATGAGAAAATTTGTTTTTAATAAATAGAATTATTTTACTCTGAGACAAGCAGTAGCTTATTAAGTGAGAATTCCAACAAGTTATTTTTGCTCATTTTTCCAGGCTACTTTGTGTATTAAAACTTTTTAACTATATATTCTGCTGTTGGTATAAAGAGTAAAAAATAATGTTACCTCTGTGGGCATCAAGAATGAGTGGGCATTAATGACTGAAAATATTCAGTCTAAATCAAACCACATTTTTAAAACCAGTAATAAAACCTGATCTACTTTTAATCTGGACACTCACAAAAGTATTGACAATTGAACTTTTTAAAAATCTTTTTGTTCAATTATTTTTATTGTTGAAAGACTGAGTCTTTCCTAAGGGGAAATCAGGTCAGTACCTTGTGTGTATAATTTTTTTTCTTTGTTTTAATATACATTATTAATCCCTCACCGGGAAATTTGTGTGCTGCATTGCACCGCAGCAGGCTGCCATCTATGACAGCACCAATGGTGGGTTAGATATGTTCTCCAAGGGCCCTAGACGTGAACTCAGTGGGATGCAAACCCACAAACTTCCAGTCCGCGGGCGAACGCTCTAACCACTGAGCCACCGCCTCCCCTCTATACATAAACTTCCCCTCCTGCAAGAGGTGGCTCTGTTGTGTATGTTGTGCATCTGAAGCTCATATTTTGAACTGTGGTTTTCATTTTTTGAGGCTGTAGCCAATCATCGCCCTTATCGAAGCGAGCATTTTGTTGAAAGTACAAAAGAAATTTGATTCTTATTCGTGTCCATGGTAACCTCCTATGCAGGCAGTTTTCCACTGTGTATTTTTTTGCACATCTGAATCACACATTTTGAAATATGGTTTTCATTTTTTTGAGTCTATAGCCAATCATCGCTCTTATCAAAGCGAGGACTTTGCATAAGGTAAAAAGGAAGTCAGATGTCTATTCATGTATGTGGTAGATCTAGTGTGTTTTTTCTGGTATAGTTACATATCTGCTTCACTGATTCCTTACTTTTAGGGATCTTTTATTCTTATAAGTAGAATGGCTTACCAATATGTAATCTCTTACTATCATAACTGAACTCTGTAATTCTTTATTGATTGAAAATAAAAATTATATCTTTGAGAAAATCATTTGAAGTTCAGCCTTTTTTTGCATCAGTACTCTCAGAGTATTTAGCCTAGAGCCGCGGGCCCTGCCAGAGTTTGGAGAAGTCATCACGGGATCATTGCTCATCAAGGCAAGTATCCTGTCCAGACCTGCCTTCCCTGTGCACGGGGTGTTAAAGTGAGTCAATCCTGAGAAATCTCGGTATGACGCTACCTTTCTGTCATTTCTGAGTTTCTATTATTGTCTCAGGCACTCTAATTATAATGGTGAAATTTTTAAAGGTGAGATTATCGAGCTACCACATCTAGACTTTGAATACTATGGTGCACAGTATTCCCTTATATTCGACATCATACTTCATGTATTATACTACTATGTCGTTCATTTTTTAATTTTTGTTCTATCCTGTCTTGTTGGATGTCATGACAAGCAGAAAGGTGAACTGTGTGTTAAATATTGCTGGACAGATGTGCTCTTCAAAGTGCCTTTTGTTTCTGTATTACAGTGACTTTTAGAAAAAAAATGCTATCTTTAAAAAATTAATTTCTCATTTAATTTTGAACTTTTATGTGTAATGTTCTTGTGCCTCTCTTAAAGTGAAGAACTACAGTATATAGTTTATACTATTTTTAAAAATCTACAGACAACTTGCAAGTACAGTCAGAATTCATTCTGTTCCTGACTGAGCTTACGCTAAAAACACTATTGATATTTTAATAATTTTACTTAAGATCAAAAAGTAATGATCAATATAGATATCTATACCTTTTTAATTCTCAAATTTTGAGAGACACAACGCAAAGATTTCAGCTTTTCACCTCGACAGATAATGATTATTTAAAGTCAGCAGTAAGTTGGAGTCCGGACTTTATCAAGATGGTTTGGGGTTTTTTGTTCATGACACAATAGAAATTGTAATTATGTTCCATTTAAAATTTGCTTTGTAAAACATCTAATTTATTAGTGTTATTACTCAACATTGAATTGAATTGAAAATACTGAGCAACCACCTCAAAATTCCAAATACCGATTTCTACTCGGCATTGCTAATTGCGAATTCTTTACACTTTGTTGTGACTCTGTTTCTCTAAACACAAAGATAGTGTCATAGTCATTTTTCTGTCAAATGAGATCAGTTTAGATTTTGCAACTCAGATGTTGAGAAAGAGTACTGATAACTTAATGTAATCTTGCGTATGGTGGTATAAATGTTCTTTGCATTTACAATGCTCATTCTGTTTTTTTTTAACACATCATCTGACTTTTAATTGCCTTTTCAGACTCCAGTAGTTGGACGACTTATCAACGTTACCACAGAGATCAGAGAGATCACCACTGACCACAAGCTGTCCAGAACCTTCTTTACCTCACCTGATGTGTCCGTAACTAGTATGTAGTGCTCTGTCCTCATCTAAAAATCTGCCCAAATCTGTTGGTTTCTGTCTATCTGTAGCTGGGAATGTGTGTTTCTATGGCCAGTGTGAATACTACTGCTCACCAGAGCACCCGCTTTGTGATTGACCGCTTGCATTAGAAGTTTCTTTGGCCGCTGTAATGCCTGACCTCTCCCTTGCACCGCGAAGGTCGTGGAGGTCACCGTGGAGACGATCCTACAGTCGAACCAAACTAGCATAATGGGTATAATTATTGATGAAAGCAAATCCTATTTCTCAAGTTTATTGTGTGCATTTTCTTTCAAAGATACACACTGTATCACAAACAACTATTAGTTCTTTTATAATTGCTTATTATTCACAGTAAAAGAGTTTTCACGCCTTCTAAAGTTGATGTTAATGTAGTTTTAAAACTATGAACTACATTTACTATTATGTTACTTTACATCATTCTTGAGCTTAAACCAACCTTTTCAGTTTAATTTGGACAGTGTTCCCATTTTTTTTCCATCCGAACACCAAAGTACCGGTAAAAAAAAAAAAAAGCAAAGAATAATAAGAAAAACTTTTTAGAAATCAATGTATAGATGAGGTTTTTTTTTAAAAAAATCTAATAATACTTAGATGTTAAAATTGGTGCTACTACAAATGTTGGTCTTCATTTTCTGTCAATATAAGTTAAAACCTTGAAAATAGTGCTGTGGTCTTCAGTCGTGGGTTTCCCATTGAGATTGAAAAAGACACTTCTTGCAACAAACTTAGTGATATAAAGATATGTTTATTACAGAAGATTCATGGCAACAGGTTAGATGGATGCCAAGACAAAAAAGCCTCACCCAACGCTTGTGAGGTCGATTTTTAAAGTGTTTGCTAGAGAATGTTCCATCCTCTTTAAGGTAAATAGCTAATTTGAATAAAGAACATTTCTATCATGTGATTCTTATTAGTCATCTTTCCTGGTGGTTCCCCAAAGGTCTCTAAGCAGTTTTATTATCTTTAGGCTCCAGGGCGGCTGATAACAAAAGTCTTTTGGTCCACAAAAAAGGTGTTCTTTCTACTTTAATCATTATAAACTTTGGGCAAAATATGCCCTTAGACCCACTTATACAAGCAAGCACCACAGGTGCTTGTTTTGTCTATGAACTCAGGGGGCCGTTGGGGCTTTAGAAAATCCTGGATTCGCCCCTGACAAGATATATATGTATATCTGAATCTGAAATGACCTACATTTCCAGACACTACAATAGAAATAAAAACAAAATCCTAAATGCCCCGAAACTGATCCAAAAACCCAGCCTGCACGTTTTTCCTCCGTGTAATGACTGAATATCAAATGGTTAACTATGTACCAGTGATCCTCCCTTATTGTGGGCAGGCCGAATCTCACCCATTAAACTAGTTTCACTTTCCAAACGTCACTCCAGAGCATTAAAAACAACCCTGGACTCCTTCGAGGATCATAGTTGTATTTGTAACACTATCAGATAGGGTGTTTTACTTCTGATTCCTTCCTAAAAAATCAGTTTGTGCAATCAGAAATGGATCCGCTGGATTTTCTGGACGAATCACAGCTTCTCAGGTTTTTCCGTAGTCATAAAACCGAGATGTCCTGCATGGAGAACCCTTTTACTTTTATCAGACAACTCCGGGATAATAATTTGATTCCAGAGGACAAATCTACGGTAAGTTGTGCCATCAAAAGTGCGTCATCTTTTCACTTTTACGCGGGTCATGGTTGATTGTGCGCTGAAGGTTTGGCGGGCTGAGTGAGGCTTCTATGGAAAGTCATCAGGGACCATCTCGTCCTTTTGAGATGACGTTAAGGCTTGATGGATATGCATATGAAAAGCCATCGGGACCACTACACGCACGTAATCACGCGTGCTAGATGTTACATCAACCGCGTTAAATTTAAAATCTAAAGCGCTAGATTTTATTTCCTTAGTGGCTATCATACAAGCTGCACCTCTTCACTCAGCAGAAACTCATCTCATGATTACCATATACAGTCCATTACTTTTTCAATTGTTTGAGCTTTCCAGGACAGTTGCAGATTTAACAGGAAACAGATTTATTACTCGTAAATATCTCCAAAACAACTCTAAGAACAAGGTACTAAGGTCGGTCACAAAGCATCTTTAATCCATCTATTGAGGACAACTTATAGTCTGCAGGAAGACATAAGCAGACAACCAGGCAAAGAAACTAATGCAAGACACACATTATATACAGGAGGGAAAAACAACAAGACACATGTGTGACACATTAGGAAGGGAGCTGGCAATCACCAGAACGAATGAAAACAAGAGGAGGGGAACTTGAGATATCTGAAACGAGAAGGAAGTCAGTGTTACAATATAAAACAAAATTAAACCTAAAGTTTAACAAAACCACTGGCTCAGACCTGAAACCCTGACATGGGTCGTTCTTTTTGGCCCGCAACTTTGTCCTGTAATTAAATTTAAGGTTGAGTGTGAGATTCCTGCTCTAACAAAAAATTTGACATTCTTCTTGTATTTTGCAAGTAGCCAACCAAGATTTTTCTCCAGCAAGTTTTTAACTTGATGTCAAAATATTAACCGTAGCCATTTTTCCTTTTCTTTCAGTTTTTTTTTTTTAAATGTTTGATGACCTGGATTTTAATTTTGATGTGATTTCAAATTATATGTAAGGCACTTTGTGTAACTTTTTGTTATGTGTCCTTTAATTATGAAGATTCAGTCAACTTTGGCGTTGACTGATATAAATTATCTGTAAATGGTAGTATACTAAATATATAACAATCAAACGATCACTATGTCCTTCTCCCAACTTCTCATCCTCTGCTTTTCTGTTTGCAGAAGTTGTGCCGAATGAAGAGTAAAGAAAACATTAAAGGAGCTATTTATGACATTCTAGACTGGCTGGAGAAAGAACGATCGGAGCACATTAAAGCATTTTGGAGGTGCATCTTCAAGGATGTCATCTTGAACAACTATCCAACCATAAAAATGATGTACAATAGCTTAATGGATGGTGAGGCCTGTTTAAGGGACTTCATGTAGAACTTTTTTTTTTTTTTTTTCGACAAATGTAAACAAGCATTTTTACAAAAGGCATAATTTTATTAACAGTCAAAGAGTGAAAAGGGCAATTCAAATTCAATTCAATTTTATTTCCATAGCCCAAAATCTCAACACAATTGTCTCATAGGCTTCTTATAGGAAAATCAATAAAAATATGAAGGCGCATCTATTGTTCAAAATCCATCTGTCCATACTTAATAAATAATTATGTTAGAAAACTACACAATTATTCTTGTACTCAATATTAACACTAGGACCACCAGAATTCTATGACTACTAAAACTCCCACAGCCGTCAACTTGACAACCAGCACTGAAGGGCCTCAGTGACTGACAAACGTCTTCTCAGATCCATTTTTGCTCACCTAAATTTCGCCTGATTGGTGCCACAATGGTTACTGGGCAACAGTAACTGCGTTACAGTCAGACATGGGGAAAAGTTACAATGTATTTAATAGAGGCGTCAAAATGATAGGGATGAGAGTTGAAGGAAGAATTACTCAGAACTCATTTTTAGTGGGTTTAATTACAACATCGGAACAATATACAGAAGAATGTAGAAAAAGCCAAAAGCCCAGGAACGTCAAAGATCAATGTAACTACAGTAATTAGACGTCAACTTCTGCAAATTGTCAAATTGACGGCTTTGGTAGTTCTAGTGTTAATGTTGATTGGTCACTATTTTAGAAGGGCTTTTTTTTTTTTCAATGAGAAAATTTACTTTATAATGTGTAAAAAAGTGACTGACGACCTGAAATTCATTCTCCTTTTGGGGTCATATGGTTCAACAGGACTTGTTTCACTACATCCTCTTGATGAATAGATCTTAGTTTTTCCATTGCTCAAAGCTTTAGAAACTCCAACGCTCCCATCCCAGCAATGCTGGCATCATTAAAACGAGTTGATATCAAAACATAAGCCTAACAAAAGAAGCGTTATAACAGTGTGTTATGAATGCTATTTATTTGCTTGTATGCTGAATTAATAGTTTGTGTAAACTACTTTAACAGTCTTCCCGATCAATATCAAGTCTTGTTATAAAAAATATTTTAGGAAGTATTGTTACTTAAGAACCATTTCCAATCATGTTTTTTGCTGTTACATGTTTATTAATAATTTTTTTCAACATTAACACAATACCCAGGACTCATGCTAAAAATGTAAATCAAAGTAATCCTCCTTAAATGCCGAAGTTGGTTGTATTTAAAGAAGGCTAAAAACTTTTTCTCAACATTTACATGATATTGAGAACTAATGCTGCAAATTTGATATTGATTCAGATCGATCAACCTCAAAGTCAAATTTGTCCATTTTACTAAACCAAAAAGCTGGAAGTAAAACTACCAAATTCCAACCAGCACTGTAGCTACAAAAATGGTGCGGTTCTAAAGTCTTATAAAAATGAAACAAAAACGTATCATAGTGATATGCTACCTGATTAGTTAGCTAGATAGTTGAAAAAGAAATCAAATGTTCCGTTCAATTACTCCAACATATAAAAGACTACACTTTGATGTTTTAGGGTCTTTTGCTTTTGACTCACCTCTACCAGAGATTGCGGCAAAAGAGGAGAAAAAAAAGACGAGCTCTTCTAAAAGTCTTTCAGCTAAAAGGAAAAAGCAAGAAAATTCCGGGACAAAAAAGAGGAAACTTCAGAGTGACGACAATGAGAACCCTGGTCCATCAGCCAAAGAAACTTCAAGTCAGAAGAAAAAACCCAAAAAATTATCTTTCTGTGAGTCTCGGCTGAGTGTTTCCAAACTTTAATTATACTTTTAACGTTAAAATACTTTGTTCATTGTCCTCTATTTTTTTTTAATTACTACATATATCAAGCAGTTTCCCTCGCAATTGGTTATAATGAAAGGTATCGTCATGATCTTTAATCTTTGTCATTCTCCAGCTTCACCTCTAAAGAAGGGCGAGAAAGGTGACATTTGGACATGGCCCCTGTACAAGTCCCAGCTACCTGTGACCTGTAGAGATACAAAGGGACTTCTTGATCGAAAGCGACTATCAAAAGGTTTGTAACCAAAATAAAAATTGACATTTGATACAATTTAACTTGTAAACTTAAAACAAAATTCTCCATGAGTTTAAAATTAAAAAATAAAAGCATATCTTGTGACTTAAAACAAATTAAATAGTCATCTAACTTTCAGTTTTCTGATGTGTGGATATAAAATGCATTTTGAATTTTTCTTCTTTATCCCAGGGCAAAAATGCATTTTATCAGGCACTGAGACAAAACGCTGGTACAGCCCCAGTGAATTTGAAAGACTTGCAGGAAGGGGGAGCAGCAAGAACTGGAAGTTGTCCATCCGATGTCAGGGCACCACCTTAAAAAAACTTATCGAGGTTCGGTAAAATAATATTTGTCCTAAATGTGTTTTAAAGTAATTACTAATGTTTGCAAATATTTTTTAAAGAATGGTCATTTAAAAGTTCCATCTGGTAAAAGAAGAAAGATTAAAGTAAGATCATAACTATAATTTTTTATTTCAATTTTAAATATTTGTTAGCTGAATGACGTCTTTCTTTTTTGTCAGGGCAAAACCAAGGAATTCCTCCCTCCCACCAATATTTCAACTTCAGGTGGATTGAATTATGGTTGAACTTTGACTTTATAAACTTCCTTGTTTTCCTCTTTTTTGGAAAGAGACCATAGCTACATAAACTTTTACAATTGGGTCATTGTTATTAAAAAATTATATTAAAATAAGTCAGGAAGGATGGAGTGGGCAATCGACAGGTGGATCGGTGCCCTGTTGGCGATAATTAGGACGCAGCATCAATTCGTTGTTGTGAAGAGAGCTGAGCTAAAAAGCAAAGCTCAAAATTTATTAATTGATAAAAATAAAAAGTGCTCATGTTGGGACTTTTATTTGATCAAGTATATTATCTGTTGTTTGATATCTGTATTTATATTTCTTCAGTGAATTTCAAAGGTTCTTATTTTGGAAAAGTTAAATGATTGCATATCAACCCCATGCAGATAATACCGTATCCAAAAATGCATCTATAAATGTGTACAAATACTGTATATACAGTATATAGTGATTATATTCCTTAGGTTAAATTATTAAAATATAATTTTGTACAAATAAATATAACGTATGTAACTGCTTGACTGTTTTTTTTTTCTAAAATATTTTCTGTGTAGAATCTTCTGACTTTGAAGGAGTAGAAAGTGGTCTGGAAGAACTGGAAGACTCGTTTTCATCAGGCGAAGAGGAGAATTTCACAAATGAGACAGGTTCAGAAATGAAGCTTTAATATTTCAAATTATTCTGCAGTTCGCGCAATGGTTAACACAGCAACCTCACAGCAAGGTGGTTGGCGTTTGAATCCCAGATGAGGATGAGGCTTGAAACACTGGCCTTTCTGTGTGGAGTTTGCGTGTTCTCCCCGTGTACGGGTGGGTTCCCTTCGGGTACTCTAGTTTCCTGCCACTCTCCAAAAACCTGCATTTCAGGTTAATTGGCCGCTATGAAATTGTCTTTAGGAATGAGTGTGTGTGTTTGTGTGGCCCTGCAACAGACTGGCGACCTCTTCGGGATGTATCCTGCCTCTCGCCTTGAATCAGCCGGGATAAACTCCAACACCCCTTTCAACCTCGACGGACAATAAGTGGTTCAGAAGATGAATAAATTGTGTAATTACAAATTTATTCTTTCACTTAGTTGTGGAGGCAACAGAGCAGCAGGGTGACAGACGGTTTAAGGTGACATGCAGTGCTTTATCTGGAGTCTTGTATCAAAGACGATTTGCATCAGGTATTTGTGAAAAAAAAAGAAAAGAAAAACATGCAGGTGTCTGATTCGAGGAGATTTCCAGAAAAATGTCTTGTGATTGTTTCAGGGACAAATGGAAAGTGCATTCGAACTGAGACGGCCTGGATGAGTCCCACAGAGTTCCTAAGAGAAGCTAATCCAAATCAGACAAATGGATCCTGGAGGAGAGATATCATACATGATGGAAAACCACTCAGCAACCTCTTAACGGTAAATCATTTTAGGAATTACACAAGTCAATATTTTAAAACTATTTAGTTGGTTTTTATAAAAATAAGTCTACATAGAGAGTTAATGAGAGAGCTTCAGGTTGTTTTAAGTTATAAAAAGCTGAATTATGAAACAAGGTCGACAACCCTGATAATCTGATTGATTTTTTTTTTTTTAGGGAGAAATACTGCGAATCCACTCCCTCCTGTGCAAGTGTTGTCTGTGCAAACCGAGCCAAGAAGATCTGGTGAGTCATGTTAAAACGTTTTCCTGCCGTTGTATTTTGAATAGCACTATAGTTATGAGTCATTAAATACTATTTGGTTCTTGCAGAAAAATCAAGAAAATGATGATGAATGCTTCATTTGTAAAAACGAGGGAAAACTTGTTGTTTGTGAAGACTGTCCAAAATCCTTCCATCCTAAATGTCACCTTCCTCAAGTAGAAGAACGCGCTTTGAGGTGGGATTACAGCAACATGACAAAACTATTACTTACACTACTGTCATTGCTAAATATTACCTACACTCCAAATCTCAGCTGAAATCTTCACCCAAAAATACTGCCATCAGAGAAAAATATAACATTTTCAAATTTGAACTTTATGGTGTTTAATGAGAAAAAAAGGCTAGATTGTGCCGGATTTTTGTTGTATTCTCCAAAGCACCAGTTTGAAATCAAATGCTGCATATGTTCAAGTGTGGAATTTAAGTAATCCGTCTGCATTGGGTGTTTGAGGACACAAGAGCTGATGGGAACTTATATCATGTGGAACTTGATATAGTTGCACAATACCCAGGACGCAGGATGCATAGTTGTTAGTTGCATATGTGTCACATTAAAAATATGATTTGTCAAAAAATGAAGATTCGACCACAATATTTCTTAATTTGTGTTTATTCAATGTGTGCACACAGTGACAACCAGCCGTGGACCTGCACCTTCTGTATTTTCAGACACCTTCAATCATGTCGCTACAACAATGAGCAGCAGACAGAAGCTCTCACATCCTTCTCAGTAGCTCAGCACATGGCGGTAAGGATTACATCTTCTCACTGTCTATTTTACTTTACGTCTACGACTCTTACCTGTTTTTATCCATTATCTTAGGAATGCGAGTATCTTCTCTTGCATCTCATAAGCTCTGCTGAGGAGCAAATAACTTCTGTAAGTATGTAATAAGTGGTCAGCAGAATAATAATAATAATAATAATAAAAAGAGTTGGATGGGCGATAGGGGCTAATCAACCTAATTTCTTCTGGAAATTACTACAGTAAATTGACCATGAATAAACACCCGTAGTGTTTACCTGCTTTGAAAAAATAGATTGCACCACAAAGCGCTATAAAACTGTTCCGTTCCGTCATTTTCCGCTCATCCGGGGCCGGGTCGCGAGGGCAACAGCCTCAAATGGGACTGTTACAAGCAATATTTATTCGGTTGCTAACTAGCAAAAGTCCCGGTATGTGCTCTTTCATCAAAACAACTTCCTCCATTTCAGTTCTGAGCATATATAATCACATTTCTCACATCAATTCAGGCTGTATTGAGAGTCGTATGGAGTTTTGTGCTAAATCAACTTTCTGGAAGTTTCTACCATGTCTGAATGTTATTTCCACATAAAAAAACATACCTCTTGTGGTTTTCTATTGTATTCAGACACGTTTGAGTAATTTGCATTTATCACAGCTAGTATTTGGATGCTACAAACCCCAGATAGGGTTAGATGGAAGAAACTTACCTACTGTGGCGACCCCTGCAGGGAAATGCCGAAAGAAGAAGAAGACCTTATTTATAGACATGCACCCTACCAGTACGGCCGCGCGTGCACTTTTATCGGGAATGTATTTGTAAGCTTTGCTGGCAAATATAGCATTTCTGTGCTAACAAAAGGTACCACATTTATTTATTCATGATATAAGATAAAACTATTTCCCACAAAATCACACGACCGCCTTTTAAAACTGTTGTGTTTTATTTTATGTGTAATCTGCTCCCAGAAGCGCTCGTGCACCAGAGCAGTGATGTCACTTGTAAAGAGGGATGTTCAGCCTAAACTTTTTAACAAAAAATCCATCACTAAAAACAAATGTCAGATAATGGAGCTAGAATAAGCGCTTCACTGAATGATATACCGGTTCTTATTCCACATCTGACATTGTTGTCAATATTTCACAGGTATTAGGTTGCAAGTGGGTTGCGCAATTAGGTACATCATTAATAAGAATATATTTTTGTTTAACAGTTAGAGGAGCGACCCAGTTTTATGGCGTCCCCCATGTGGTTCAGCAGCATTGTAGAGAAACTCCAAAAGCGTCAGTACCAAACTGTCGGTGAATTTGTTCATGACGTTCACCTCATTTTTACCAGCGGTTCATCAGAACACCGGGTAAGGATTGTGCACCACTGAAATGTTTACCTTTTTTCCTCAAATACTCGTGAATAACGTGAAATTACAATAATATGCAGGTTTTTGTTTAATAAACAATTTCTTTGTTGCAGAATTCGGAATCTTTTGTGAGAAACCAGCTGAGACAATTGTTTGATGAAGAATTAGAGGTGGTCTTTAACATCCAATCATCCGCAACTGAATAACACTCTTAGGTTCTAGCACTACTGAAATTTAAAAAATGTTTTGCACATGAATTGTTTTTTTTTAATATCCGGTTTGCTGTTGTTTAAACTGGTTTTGGACTTATTGTGCAATTTACACAAATTTTGCCTATGTGAAAATTTGTTTTTAATGAATAGGAATATATTATTCTATGACATAGGCATGACTTCATTAAGTAAGCATCTTAAGTCCATTCTATTAAACCTTATGTACAGTTGCTAATTTTTCTAAAAACTTTCTAGTCTACTTTGTGCATGAAAACCAGATTTGCAACCAGTATATTTTGCCATTGTTCCAAAAAGTTGAAAATAATGTTATCTCTAAATTATTCAATTTCATTTAATGTATTTCTTCATCTCATGTGTCTTCAGAATGTCAAAAAAAAGAGAAAAACACAACCAGTCAAAATACACAAAAACACTTAAATATGTTACGAGAATAACACATGAGTGAAAAGGACCAAGAGGTTGTTTGTAAAGTTTTTAATTTATTGTCAGAGGAAATCCACAATTTTGTACCTGAGGGCATAAAACCTGCTTGTCTTAATGAGGTGCATACTGTACAGGTTTAATCAACTAAAATAGCTTTTACATGCATTTTCCCACACCCCACAACAATTAACAAAGATTCTAATAAATATTACCTATCATCAGTTAAACTAGTTAAATTTCAAATCTAGCGGCGCTACGTCTAAAATCTAGTGTGATAGCGCTTAAAAACATGCATTTAGCGGCGCTAGGTTTGAAATTTAAGCGCTTGATGTAACACTTTGCTTGTTTTTAACATCTAACACACTTGTTTACGTGCGTATGTTGGGCCCGATGGCTTTCCATATCATACAGTGCGCCATCTAGTGAGGAAACATCAAAATTACAGGGGAAATAAAATGTTAACAAGGTTTATTTATTTAATTTTTCCAAGTCTCGGAGGGCCAGATTAAATCGTTTAACGGTCAGCATGTGGCTTGCGGGCCGTAGTTTGCCCATCCCTGTGCTAAATCATTCCCTATATTATTTACATCAGTATAATCTGTAAATAACAACAAGTTAATCTCCTTTGAAACTTTATAAATGTCTATATAATATAAAAAGTTTATGTCCAATTGCAAGCCTTGTGGAATTCCAGAAAACAATTAAACAAGCACATATCCACTTGAAATCAAACCACATTTTTTTTAAATAAGTAAAGTAAAAAATTTGTATTTAATTTTAAGTCATATAGAACTTTTTCAATTAAAATTATTTCATGTTTACTTATTTTTAATGTTTTATGAATGGTATAACTATGCCTAACTTTTTTTTTATCCTGTCCTGTCTGTTGTCATGACAAGCAGAATAGTGATTTGTGTGTCATATATTGTTACAAATTTGCTCTACCAAGTGCCTACTGTTTCTGTATTAAAATGGTCCAAACAAGTATTATTTTTAAGATTACATGAACCCTTCCCCATTTATTTTAAATGTGACTTAAAAGTGTCTTAATTAAAAATGTTATTTATAGGAAATTATAGGCATCTCAAAGTACAGTCAGATTTCATTATGTTTACGAGCAAGCTTACTCAAAAACTGTATTGATAATTTTTTTTATGTATTACATTTACACATCAGTAGGAAAATTATTTTTGTTGCATTGCTCTTCACCAAACAGTGATGCCGATGGTCGGAGTAACTAGGGGGTTGGATGTCTGCTCCGAGTGCACTTAGGAATGGGCCCAGTGAGCCAACGCCCCCATTTCATTTAGGATCAAACGATTCTATTAAGTTGCATTAATATTTTTTTTTTCGGTTTTAAAGTTCTTTTTTATGGAAATATTGTATTTGACTGAATATTTGCTTGTAGTTTTTTATATATTCACTGTCCCAATTTCTGAATGCTTGGTCAAAAAATTAAAATCTGTAAAAAATAAAAAACCTTTTCTTTATATGGTTTTATTCTTGCATAATTGGAATCCAACACCACGGTAGTTTTTTATATCATCTCTATACCACAAAAGTAAAACTAATGCGTAAATGAACTGTAATAACCTCATTTTGACGTGGGTGGTGACGTCATCGCCAGGTTTGCCAGCAGCATGCTGAGAGCTGCGCAGCCGCTCTGCGCATCCGTCAGCAGAGTCGAGGTTCTCTACCCTTCATCATGCTAATAAAATACACGTGCGGAGTGGGCTTTTCTCATGGCTGCACATCGCTCTAAACGTGCGGGATATCCAGCTTTCACAGCGGGATTTAAAAGATAAAAAATTCCAGGCGCTCATTTTTAAACTTTTTCAATTTAACGCATGCGCAGACAAAACCAGGCGGATCTGTATTTGTAACAATAGTATTTGTGAGCTATGGAGGGAAACATAGATGGAGGAGGTAACCAAGTGGTAACGATGCATGTAAAAACCGAAGCTGCGGATGAAAGTCCATCTGCGCTGGGTCTCGGCAGCCTGGAGTCGCCTGCGTCCTGCGGAGATGCTGCATGCAGAGGGGGAGGAGGTGTGGGACAGACTGCAGAAGAACTGGCTGACACTGAGTTCCAGGCCAACACATCTAACACCCCAGTGCTGCTCTGTGAGTGTTTAAATAAGCACTATAACAGTTCAAATTGATTTTTAATTGTTTTTTTTTCTCTTGTTCTTTCAGATCCTGTGAGTACAGAACGTTTCTTCACCACATCAGCAGATGGAAAAACATACCTGAAGATTGCACCAGGTCAGAAAAAGCTGAATCTTTAATTAATGTATTTTTCTCAGCTTAAGTAGTCATTTGTGCCATTACATTAAAATATGTATGTCATACTGCAAACATAAAATATCTGGGGGAAAAAAAAAAAAAACATTGTGAGAGATATTTAGTCCAACTGAACAAAGAAAAGTTCCGTTCCGTCGTCTTCCTCTTATCCGGGGCCGGGTCACCTGGGCAACAGCCTCGGGTGGAAAGCCCAGGCTTCTCTCATCCCGGCTACATCTTCCAGCTCACCCGGAAGGATCCCGAGTCGTTCCCCGGCCAGCTGTGAGACATAGTCTCTCCAGCAGGTCCGGGGTGTGCCTTTTGATCTCCTCCCGGTGGGACGTGCCCGAAACACCTCACCAGCGAGGCGCTCGGGGGGCATCCTGACTCGATGCCCGAACCACCCCATCAGCTCCTCTCGACCTGGAGGAGGAGCGGCTCGATACCGAGCTCCTCCCAGATGGCAGACCTCCTCACTCCTTCACACTCAGCAGCAAATTGGTCCAGTGAGAGCTGGAGATCATGGTCCGATGAAGCCAACAGGACCACATCATCTGCAAAAAGGAGAGATCCGATCTGGAGGTCACCAAACCGGATCCCTCCAACGCCTCGGCTGCGCCTAGATATTCTATCCATAAAGGTGATGAACTGAATCGGTGACAAAGGGCAGCCTTGGCGGAGTCCAACTCTCACTGGAAATGGAATCGACATACTGCCGGCTATACGGACCAAGCTCTGAAAAAATTCCACACAAAGTAATTAATGTTTGTCTTGTCTTAGCTACAATGATGCCTCCAGGTTCTTCAGAGAAGACTCTTTCTTCTGGTTCAGATTTCTCTTCCAAAGCCGTTTTGTGTCTTATTGAGGCTGTCGGGCGTCGCTGGAGCCTCTACGAGACAAGAGAACGTTCTCAGCTATTCCAGAGCGTTCAAGAGGAGATGGCCTCCAAAGGGCACGTTCTTCCTGTGGAGAAGATCCGTCGCAAGTGGAACAACCTTATTGTGACGTATAAGAGAGTTAAAGACCGCGGCCGGGAAACCGGACATGCCAAAACATCATGGGAATTTTTTGATGTAAGTCAAGAGTCGAAGCTTGGGAAGTCAAAATTTTGATATCCTTCAAAAGTTACATAAAAAGATTATTAAAAGTATCCTTTTTTTTTTTTTTTTTTTTTAAATCAGTTTATATGTAGTTAAAGAAAGTTAGAAAAAAAAAACACAAACTCCATCAAAAGATATCAACGCCGGGCAAATTTAAGAGTTCGAAAAGAAAAACTACTTGCATGAAACATCACCCAAATTAAAAATTTTCACACATCTCTTCCTGAACATGCCATAAAACCTAAAAGAATGTCCATTTGATAGAAAAAATACTTAAGTGATGTTTAACAATAATCGAGCTTGAACAAAATCCAAAACACCTTCCAGAAAATGTCATCCATGAAAACAAAAGGCTGCTTTTTTGGTTTGTTGTTCAACCAGAAAACTCTGGTTTTGTAGAACAAATTCATGATGATAAAACTAATGGGGTTTTTTTATACAGACTAAAAAAATGTCTGTTTTAATCGTTTTATTTCAAACAACCAAATAATTAACCTCTCAACCCTCCACGCTCCTATCCAGTTGATCCAAACTGGATAGGATCACCTTGAAAAGGTCTTTAGCATGGTCATCGAAATCAACAAATCCACTGTGACTGCTGAAATGTTTCATTTTCTTGAGGATATAAATTTTTTTAGAAATAGAGCTTGATGTGGTTGAATAGCTTTTCTAGTAGAACATAATTGATACTTTTTCAAAGTGATCTAGGTTAAAATGATTAAATGTATTTCTTTTTTTTTTTTTTTTTTTTTTACATCTTCAATTTTTTTTTTTTGTCTCTCTTTTTCTCTCAAGCTGATGGACGCCACGCTTTGTGACACCATTGGCACACAAATCAGCAACAACAAAAGAAACAAAGCAGCTTCTACACCCCCCGGTCCTTTGACGAAGATTGTTGCAAAGTCAGGACTGCATCCACAACCCTCGATTGTTTGTCCAAACAGTGACTTAACCACATCTGGTGGTGTAGAGCCTGTCAGCTTAGGGGTTGCTAGTAGTCAGATTATCAATAGTACAGTTGCTAATACTTCTGCAACAATCAGCCCAACCGGTGCTTCAGACCTCAAGCCTCTCATTGTGCTTAGTGCTGATATTGTTACAACAAGCATTCAACCAGCCTCTGTTGTACCAGCTCCATCTTTTATCTCCTCACCTTGTTTCACAGAGACAACCTCAACATCACCCTCTCTTGGTTTGACCGGTTGCACAGATCTCAACACGTCAGGTTATTCAAACCGTAAAACCTCATCTTTCACATCCAACGTTATCCCATTTCGCCTCAACGCGACGCCGCTCAACCACTCTCAGAATGTTCTTGGAATGTCTTCGTTCTCTCCTACGACTTCCTGTCTCAGCTCTTCAATCCCAGCCTCTTTATCTGCGACATCTTTGCCAGGAATAGAGGGGCAAAACCAGAGAGGAAACAGGGAGCAAAGCAGCATCCCTTTGTTCCAAGAGATCCTAAAGCGACAGGAGGAGCAGGCCTACCTGGATCGAGTGGCTCAGAGAAGGGTGGAAGCCAGAGAGAAAAGGCGCGAGAGGAGAGAAGTAAGGATGTCAGAGTCGCTTGGAAGGATAGCCACGGCGCTGGAGCTGCTTTCATCCAAGCAAGACACAGTTATTGCCCTCTTGCAGAGACTGGCAGATAGAAAATGAACTTTAAATGTCTGTCAGTGGGTGAAGAAGACCAAAGAGGGCATTGACAGATGTAGTGAAAGTGGACATGAGGGTAGAAAAGCAGAAGACTGGGTTAAGTGGAGAAAACTAGTTTGCTATGGCACTTGAAAGACAAAAACAAAAAAAAAAACTTGTCCAATTTTGCATTATCAAACACATTGTATTGTTTTTTAATCATGTCTAAGTTATGTTTTTAATCAATAGATTTACAGGGTAATCCCAAAACTGAAAAAAAGAATAAAAAAATTGCTTTTTGACTTCTCTTTTTGAATAAACACTTACACAGTCACATGCTTCATACAGGCACACAAAGGTTATTTCTGTCTTTTTTTAGTATTCATAGCTTAGAGCAACTGTTTCTCAACATAAAAAATTGTGCAATTGACTATACTGTGGAAAAAACTAAACTAAAGAAATTTTTGGAACTCCATGGTAGTTTTTTTTATCACAGTCCACATAATCTAAGGGCTTTCAGAGTAAGAACGTTTAAAAAAAACTTCTAGGTCAGAAGTGGTATAATTTTAGCTGTAAACCAAAACAAAAAACACACATTTGATTGTACAATTGTGGAGACGGTGGCCGCGTGGTTAGCGCGTTCGCCCGCGGACCGGAAGGTCGCGGGTTCGCGTCCCACGGAGAGCACGTCTAGGGTCCTTGGAGAAGACACCTAACCCCCGCTTCTCCCACCATTGGCGCCGTTGAAGGGCAGCCTGCTGCGGTGTAAGGAGTGCAGCAAACAAATTTCCCCGGTGAGGGATGAATAGAGTAATTAAAAAAAAAAAAATCAAAATAAACTCTCTCTCTCCGAAGGGCTGCACAATCATGCAGTGGTTAGCATAGTGGCCTCACACCAAGAAAGTCGGGGTTCGAAGCCTGGGTGGGACGAGGCTTGGAACACTAGCCTTTCTGTGTGGAGTTTGCATTTTCCCCCTGTGTATGCATGGGTTTTCTCCAGATTATCCGGTTTCCTTCCACCCTCCTAAAACATGCATGACAGGTTGATTGGCTACAATAATATTGCCCCTAGAAATGAGTGTGATGGTATGGTTGTGTGCGTCGCACAAATGGTGCGACACACACAACTGGTGATCTGTTTGGGGTGCACCCTGCCATTTGTGACCTGGTTAGGGGTATAAGCGGTACAAAAGACAAAAAATAAACACTCTTTTCAGCAGGTCCAGGGTCTGCCTCTGGATCTCCTCCCAGGTGTCCGGGAGAAATCCTAACCAGATGCCCGGACGACCCCATCTGGCTTCTCTCGACCTGGAGGAGCCATGGCTCTACTCTTAGCTGCACCCGAATGGCAGAGCTTCTCATTCTATCTCTGAACTTTAAATAAATCTGTTTGAACATTGACAGTTTTCAATGTGACATTTTTACACAAGAAACCGTTAAAACTAAAAAGCTCAGCATTTTGTTGGATCAACTTATTTGGATCAGAAATCCTCAAACTCAATGCAACATACTAGGCACTAGATGGTGGAATTGAGTGGAAACTTGAATGAAAACTTCCTTGGTGGAGGTGTGAAAAAGGTCTTTTCTGGGGGAAAAAGTTGCCACAAAAAAGCCTCACATTTACAGCAAAATATTTGATGGTCATTTGAGTTGAACTAATGCCCTTGTTTTGCTCCTTTACATACTTTCATTTTCTTCATGTAGGACTTCCTAAAATGGAGCAAAAGTGGGAGGGAGTTAAACTGACAACTAAGAATGCAAGAGAAATCGAAAGGGTCCACTGTTTTTCCTTGAGATCTTGTCTGTCTTGTTTTCAGATAACTTTTCTCATAGAACTATAAAATATACATTTGATAGGTTTGTGTCTGGATCTGATTGTACTATGGGTTCTCAAAAAGAGTCAGAGGAAAAACAAGAAGAGAAAGTTCAAGGTAAGTAAAAAAAAAAAAAAAAGACTCAGAGTCTGATTCTTCAGTTTTGGTGTAAAACTTTCTCTCAAATTGAATAATAAAGGCAGGGTTTTCTTAAATTGTGTTCATTTTAGATCAGCAAAAGAAGGTCACAACTAACAGTAGAGCCATAAAAAATCTAAGCAGTAAAATCATTCAGTGTCAAATGATTGATATGAAAAGTACATGAACTTTGTGTGCACCTGTCTGTGAGCAACAGACACCTCAAGTCTAATCCAAATAGGAAACCAACAGGCAAGGTGCAGAGTTTACATATGAAAATGGCTAAATCTGGCACATGTACGAGAAATATTAATGCATTAAGGTACCTAGAGCTAATCAATAAATAAGTTGTAAATACGTTTGAAACTGATTTGCCCAACATCAAATGAAATATGACACGCCTCCAATTTATCTGATTGGATTTATTATGGTTCAAACAATCCTTATTATTCTCCTCGGTGACATTTTTATGACATCTGGCTAAAATTACAACAAGAACTCTCCCTAAAGTCTCTCAACTGAAATCAACTGAAATCAAGTTGGGATAGGCTCCGGCACTCCCCGCAACTAGGGATAAGTGGTTTAGAAGACTAAACGAAACCTTGGTGATTCTCAATAGAACCTCAAATGGTTGCAGTGAAGTAGCGTAAACCATCATACAGCTGGATAGCAAATGAAGTATGATATTAAACATTTTACTCCCATTAACGTATAAATCTGTCATTGTTTTAATTCACAGTGCCCCTCAGGATTATGCTGCTCGGGAAGAGTGGAGCAGGCAAAAGCTCGAGTGGGAACACAATCCTCAACAAAACAGTGTTCAAATCTGACATGAAGCTTAAGAGAGTCACCAAGTACAGTGAGAAAGAGGTTGGGATTGTTGAAGATAGGCCTGTTGAGGTCATCGACACCCCCGGACTCTTTGAGAAAGATCGTAACAAAGAGGAAATTGTTAGAGAAATCCTTAAACGTGTGAAGCTCCAGGAGCCGGGCCCTCACGTTTTTGTTTTCGTGGTTCCCTTAGGTAGGATGACACAAGAAGATAAAGACACCAACACACTAATTGAGGCTAAGTTTGGACCCAGTGTGTGGGACTACACCATAGTGCTCTTCACCCATGGAGATCGTCTGGAAGGAAAAACAATCAACGATGTCATTACTGAGAGCGATGATGATCTCCGCAACTTCATACGCAAGTGTAGTGGTGGCTTCCACGTCTTTGACAACAAAAACCCAGTTGACCAGACCCAGGTAACTCAATTTATGGAAAAAATTGCTACCCTGGTTGCTTTGAATGGCGGAGGTTACTACCGTACAAATTTTTTTCCCAAAGAGGAGCGAGAGATTAGAGAAAGACAAGAGAGAATCCTTGCAGAGAGAACCAATGCCATCATCAGCAAAGAGGATGACTACAAGAAACATTTTCAAGATGAAGACCTAAAGGTGAAGATAAAAGATTTGTGGAGAAAAGAAGAGGAAGATGCAAGAAAACGTGCAGAGCGGGAAATCAGAAAAAATAAGATTTTTTCAATCATATTGCTTGTCATGTTTGTGGGTCTTCTGATGGGCTGGACTTTTAAAGGTCCAAATGTTGGCCTTCTTATAGCAACAGGCATTTGGATTGGGGCATTCTGGTGGATGTCTCACACTTTTCCATGGAAAGTCCCACGATTTTTTTAACGAACACTAAAAAAAGCTTTAATTTCTTGTTATACATCATAGAAAAGGCTTCAAAGTTGTCTTCTGGACAGTTTATATGATGATTGAAACGTTTCAACGTTTATCCAGAAATCATTTTCAATCTGATAGAAGGAACCTAAGAATTGTTTTGTCTTCTGAACTGTTTATTCCTAACCGGTTCGTGGGGCAAGGGAGCGGCAGGATACACCCCAAACAGGTCACCAGTCTGCTGCGGGGCCCCACATATTCATTCCAAGGGCCAATTTCACACAGACCACCCTAATATGCATGTTTTTAGAGAGTGTGAGGAAAGAGGAGAACCCGGCGTAGAACATTCAAACTCAACACAGAAAGGCCAGCGTTTCAAACCTTCTCCGTACCAAGACACGAATTCCGACCTCCTTGGTGTGAGGCCACTGTGCTAGCTAGCGACTGCCTCACCGTGAACTGGTTCTACATAAGCTAACCTGAATTTGGTTAGTATATTGGCTTCAAAAATGTCGTCCATCTGTCCAGAAGACAACTTTTATGCCTTTTCTACGATTTCTCACTCTTGAACTAATGAAGGATTACAGACGTCTTGCTAAAACAATAAACCTTTTGATTACGTGAGAATTATTATTTACAAGTTGCCTTTACGTTAACCATGAAGAAAGCACGTTTCTTTTAATAGGATCGGCCACTTTAAGATTTACTCTGAAGTTTACCGTGTTTGAATTGTAACAAAAATTTTTGAAAACTTGTTAAAATAAAGGGTTGTAATTAAATCTCAGCTCTTGTCTGACGAGTCATTAAGTGGGAGGGGAGATTAGTGAACAGGAAATCCTCCAACTCTGTTTCATTTGGCGATCTTTTAAGGATAACAAAGGTAAGACAAAACATGTTTTATATACTGATTTCTAACTTATTCGCGATTAAACTTAAGATCAGAGTTTTGTAGGTAAAAGAAGCGTGGATTGATGAAACCACGTGGAATCGAAACTAACAGTTTCTGTAGGTTTAAATGGCGATCAGTTCCAGGTAGTTTTGTGTTTATTGACGAGGAAACACAACAAGTAATATATTTTATGATTTGTAAATTTGATTTTTTTCTGCTAGTGAAATCTAGTGGGGAAAAATTATTTCAAAACATGATTCTCTGATGTTTCGATTGTTCGCGTTTAAACACAATAGTTTGTTAAAAGCGTTGTTAATATTTGGAATATAAATCGGTTTTGCTGAAGCCGGGACACACAAACATTTTATATTGGCGCCGACACGCTGCGTAAAAACATTTCTTCTACTTATGTTTTTAAAAAGAACTATTTCTTCGTCAAACTATTATTTTTCTTTGAGTTCTATTCTTCTCGCGGCCTTTTTTTCAAGCAACGTCATGACGTCATATATGTGCGTAACACATTCACGTACGCCTGAAAAAATCGTAAATGTCTATATCCATAGGAAATTATTTTAATTGGAAAAATAACTAAAGAAAGCCTTCAATTGGGACGTTTTGTAAATTCAAACAAACTGATGAAAACAAGTGTATTCCTTGAAACACATAGTTCCTTGATACTTCTATATTTGGCGTTTCAGAATAATCAGTTTCAAGCATATAAAGTTGTAAAAGTACAGAATGAGCTCAGTTGCTCTCAAAAACCCTTTTATGTGTATATAAAACTAGTATTTTTAAATCATTCTACACATATTTTAACTATGCATTGGATGATAAATGTGTAAATAAGTTTGATTTTCATTTAGTATCCTGTAAAAAAAAGTGAGGTTACAGGGAGAAGAGATAAAGAAGGTGGAAGATTTTAAGTACTTAGGATCAACAGTCCAGAGCAATGGAGAGTGTGGAAAAGAGGTGAAAAAGCGTGTGCAGGCAGGCTGGAACGGGTGGAGAAACGTATCAGGTGGGATGTGTGACTGAAGAGTTTCAGCTAAAATTAAAGGGAAAGTGTACAAAACCTTGGTGAGACTGGCCATGCTGTTTGGTCTAGAAACAGTGGCACTGAGAAAAAGACAGGAAACAGAGATGGAGGTAGCAGAGATGGAGATTCTGAGGATGTCTCTGGGAGTGACCAGGATGAACAGGATTACAAATGAGTAAATCAGGAGATCAGCACATGTTAGAGGTTTTGGAGATAGTCAGAAAGGCCAGAGTGAGATGGTTTGGACATATGTAGAAGGGAGAGAGAGAAAGAGTACATAAGAAGAAGGATACTGGGTTTGGAACCACCAGGAAAGAGGATGACAGGAAAGCTAAAGAGGAGGTTCGTAGACGCTGTGAAGTAAGACATGAAGATAGTTGGTGTGACCGAAGAGGATGCAGCAGAGAGGGTTAGATGGAATAAACTGACTTGATGTGGTGACACCGAAGGGAAATGCCGATAGAGGAAGAAAAAAAAATGGCCTTGCTGTTTTTGTTTTTATTAGTTACTGGGTTAAAATCAGACATCCTGAACATTGTACTTTTCCCCATATTTCTATTTGATTTAATGTTTTTTATCTGTTAAAATCAAGTTTGAGTTATTTTATTTTTAGGCTGAACCAGAACTTCATCTGTGACACACCTGGTACTCTTCCTTCCAGATAGGAAAAAACTTTAATACAATTGTTTATAACTTTTGACTTTTTTTTTTTGTCTTCAGCCTTTTAAGAGGAATGCAGGGGAAGTGTTTGGTAAAGACGTACTAAATGGAGACAAAAAGACCTTTCCCGAGAACCCTCCTAGAGAATGTCAAAGAAGAAGAAGTAGAAGACAAGTGTACAAGTCTTAGCTTAAGAGGAATACAGAGAATCAAAAACTCAGGTAACTAGTATGGTCATGTCCTTTTAAAATATTCATAAATTAAAAAAACACAAATGTGATGCTGGCTTGGAGAATTAAAAGAACAAATAATATACGTACGTGGTTTTTTATGTATATATATTTTTTTGTAAAACAGAATTGCCTGTAGTTTGCGGGACCAAATTGGGCTTGCTGGACATGAAACTGTTGGAAAGAGGTAAGCAGATGGACTTAATAACAGAAAGTTTAAAAGCCTTTAAAATGATTGAGATGTTTAACTCAAGAGCAAAATTTTACATGCTTTTATGTACACGGAAATCCAGGCGTGTAGAAAACTGTTTGATAAAGTTGAGTATTTTTAGTTAGAAATACATTAGTTCTGAAGCATGGTGATGTGAGTGGCGGGGTCTGGATTGTTGCTCCTTTCTGTTCCATCATCTTCTGTTTATCTGGATTTGGGTCGCAGAAACCCAGTCACAGACAAGAAACCAAGGCTTCTCTCACCCTGGCTGCATCCTCCAGCTCACCTGTGAGCATCCTCAGGTGTTCCCCGGCCAGCTCTGAGACATAATCTCTAGAGCAGGTCTGGGGCTGTCTCTGGGTCTCCTTCCTGTGGAATGTGCCTGAAATACATCACTAGCAAGGTGTTCAGGAGGCATCATAACCAGATGCCCAAACCACCCCATCTGGTTTCTCCCAACCCAGAGGAGCAACGGCACTACTCCAGGCTCCTCCCAGATGGCAGAGCTCCTCACATTATCTTTGGATTGTTATTAATTTAAAAAGTCAAATTAAATTTGCATAATTTTGGACATTAAGTATTTTCAAAATAATTCCATTTGTTGTTATTTGGGGTCACATGTCTTCCTTCATGTATGATCACATTGTATTATTTGGTAGTTACAAAATAATTTTTGATAAAATATTTACTTCTAATCATTTTAATTTTTTCTTTTCTTTGATTTCCTATGTTTTGATAAGGTGAGCCGTGTATTCGGTGTCAAGGCGGTTTGTTTACTCCCCCTGCGTTTGAGGGCCTTGCTGGAAAAGGAACTGCCAAAAAATGGAAAGCTTCCATTTTTTATCGAAACAGACCCCTACAGCATTGGTTTGAGGTTAAAAAATTACTTTTAATTATAATTTTGTTTTATTTTAAGATTTACATTGAAGAAATAATTCATTTAGTTTTTCTTTGTTTTTTCTTTTTTACAGCTCGGTGTCCTGTCCACAAAAGGATATAAGAAGAAAATCAAGAGCGTAATGGTACTTCAGCGAAAAAATATATATATATATATTTTTTTATTTGTGTGTAACATTTTTTGTTAAAACTTTTTTCATAAATATAGAGAATTTTGCCATCGAAGAATGAGCCAGAGGGACTTTCTAACGGTGTGTTTGCTCGTAAAGTCACAACTTTGAACCTAAATACCTAAATAATACAAATCATCTCATTTTTAATTATTTGTTTTTTCAAACATGGTTTTGCTCGTACAAGGAGGGTCAGACGAAAGTGAAGATGAAGAACAGGAAAAGAATGTCATGGAAGTTTGTGTAAAAACTGAAAACTGGGATGACGACGATGATGACGATGCCACCGACATCTCAAACTATCAAGAAGAAGTTGTTACTCAAGGTAACTTTTTTTTTCTTGCAAAAATTGTTCTCGCGCTTCAATGTTAATTGTGTCATTTTAATGGTTTTTCGCAGAAAATCCCGCACGGAATCTCTCTCCAGAGAATTTTGGCCTGCAAAAGGAACTAAAAATATATATCAAGAGGCTCCCAGTGGTAAGTGGGAGAAGATATCTTTATAAAATGTAGTGATTGTTACGTTAACTGATAATACGTAGATAGTTTGTTGCTTTTGGTGAGATTTTGGTGAGATTTCTTACTCTACAATTTTCTTCGGATGGCACGGTGGTGCTGTGGTTAGCACAAGTGGCCTCACAGCGAGAAAGTTGGGGTTCGAGTCCTGGGTTGGGACTAGGCTTGGAGCGCTGACCTTTCTGTATGTGTAGGTTTCCTCTAGGTACCTCTAGGTACTCCGATTTCCTCCCACCTTCCAAAAACATGCATGGTAGGTTGATTGGCCACGGTGAAATTGCCCCGAGTTAAGATTTAGAGCGTTATGCTGTTTGTATTGGAAAAGTAAATTATAGGTTTACTGTTGAAATGTACTGTATTTAATGGTATGGTAGGAGGAGGCGTTGGCTCAGTGGTAGAATGTCGGCTCTTGGACCAGGAGTACCCAGTGTTCTGTCCACATTTGCGGCCTCATCGAAATCTCAAACCAGTCGAAGTTGTCGATAGGTCGGTGTTCAGAAAAGTGAGGTTTTGTCTGAATCTGCAATCCATCGCGAAATGTGAGAGATGTGTGAGATTACTTTTAACAGTAAAAGCAATAGATTATAAAGAGTGTAAACAACTATGTTTAAACTTTATTCCACTTAAGAAATGACTATATTACATTAAATAAGTTTTATGAAAACTTTATTGGAAGGGGGCGGGGTAGCATCAGCGTTATGGGCTGCGTCATGGGGGCGGTGTTTGGTTTCATCATGCTGGTTGCAGCCCTCAACGTTTAGATGTTCTGGATGGAAGGGGGAGGTGGTGGACGCGTTCCGGGCATGCACAAAGGCGGTCACAGATCTCGACAGAACACCAGTTTGATTCCCACTGGGCCTATGCTTAAGTGTCCCTGGGGAAGACACCTAGCCCCAACCATTGGTGCTTTTGTGGCTGCCTGCTGCAGTGCAATGCAGTACAGATATTTCCCCATTTGAGGGATAAATACAGTACGTTAAAAAAAACTTCTTTAATATCTAAAATAAGCATCCTGAAATGTGTATTTAGACCATATGGTTCTTCCATATTTGTACAAATCCCCAGTTTGTTTAAATTGCACATCGATTCAGCAAAAAGTCACATCAGTAAAATATGTCTGCAAATATTTCTATTTTTAAATAATACTTCTTTTTTCAAATTAATTTCTTAGTGCAAATTGCTTTATTAGTTATTTCCGTGGTGTAGGAGCCTAAAACAGCTACTTCGCACGCATGAGGCGGGGTACACGCTTTACAGGTTGCCAGATTGCTGCCAAGCTGAGATGCACAGCCATCACTGTAAACTCATAACGGGAAATTTAAACTTAAGTTTCTTCTTCTTTTGGCATTTCCCTTCAGGGGTCACAACCAGCATTTAACCCTATCTGCTGCATACTCTTCGGTCACGCCAACTATCTTCATGTCTTCCTTCACTGTATCCATGAGCCTCCTCTTTGGTCTTCCTCTAGTCCTCTTTCCTGGTGGTTCCAAACCCAGCATCCTTCTGCCAATGTACTCTCTCTCTCTTCTCTGCACATGTCCAAACCATCTCAGTCTGGCCTCTGACTTCATCTCCAAAACCTCCAACATGTGCTGTTCCTCTGATATACTCATTTCTAATCCTGTCCATCCTGGTCCCTCCCAGAGAGATCCTCAGCATCTTCATCTCTGCTACCTCCATCTCTGTTTCCTGTCTTTTCTTCAGTGCCATTGTCTCTAGACCAAACAGCATGACCGGTCTCACCCGGTTTCTAATGGATGTTAAATCAGTGGCTTAACTATTTTTTTGGAGAATTTAAACATTTTGATAATTAAGTGCAGCTTCATAAAAAAAAACTAGAGACCCACAAGTTAGTATATTGCTAATTATTAAGGATTCAAAATCAGATAACTGACATTTACCTTTTTGTATGGCACTTTAAAAGTTACACAAGCGACCCATTATAACTATTTATTTTTCCTACAGAGTATAAAGGTGAATGGCTAGGTTCATTTAGATGGCATTGATTATTAACAAATCCCAGTGTAACACAGGCAACTGGGTCTCTGGGTAAAGATCACTGACCTCTCTGAACTAACTTATTAGTGACAAGGTGTTGTATTTATTCTTTCACTCCCATTTCAAAGCACAAATAGGTTTTTGAAACTTCTTTTCTGTTTTTTTTTTTTTTTTTTTATTCGATTTCATATATTTATTATACAATCACAAATTGATAAATGTGTGCTGCTTTTCTAAATGAAAACTCTTCCCTGCATCAGACAAGGACGGATTCCCTGACTAACTCCATGGAACATCTGCCAGGTTTGGAATTATTATTGATGTAAGAATTCACTTTTTTTTAATTGGACGTGATATCCTGAGCTGTTTTATTCGTTGGCAGATTTTGGGAATGAATCATTAAATGAGAACAATCAACCGACAGATGACAACAGCTTATCAAGTGATGGATACCCCTGCACATCGATGCACAACCATTTGTCAGCAGCAGCCGGAAGTGATGAGGAAACACAGAAAAGATTAAAACAATTAGTTCTACCAAGACCAATTAAAACTGAGGAGTGCTCATGTATGTTTGCCTAACATTTTAAAAATGCTGATTAAGATTTTGTAAAATTATTATTTTTTATTGATCTTACTGTTATTTGTTTCACAAAGATGAGGAAAATCAAGATGAAGAGTTGGAAATGTGTTATCAAAATCAGATCAAACTAAAAGAACAGCAGGATCAACAACTGTCAGGATCCCAATTTAACAACCAGTCCCATGCAAGGGAATGTGGAGACGCTGCCTCAACGACACAAAAACAACCACTCTCTATGGAGAACATCCAACAGTCCTCTCAGGGTGAGTCTACTATAAAAATGTAAGAACATATGAGGAAGCATCTTAAAATTGTGTTTGTTTTTTTATTTTAGCTGATGTTCTTCACACAATGCGACACATGAATCATACTCATGCCACCTCACAGTTGCAAAGGATGACATTAGACATGCGGTAAATCAAAATTAACTAGAGTTTCAAAAAATCAAGATATGAACAGTTTAACTGATGTTTTTTTTTTTTTTTTTTCCTTTTTTCAGAGCTCCCAACAGAAGACGAGTTTACAATAAAGTCGAGTCTTCCTCAGGAGTCAGATCAAGTTCTTACAGGGAAATGATGGAATTCCGACGGCTAAAGAGGCAAAAAATTGAAATGCAGCTGAGAGTTTTAAAAGTACAAGAGCAATACTATACTGCAAAACTGAACATGTTAAAACAGATTAAAAAATGACGAGCCTTCTGCTTTTCTTAGCAACAACCCTCTCCACGAGACCCAGCGGTTTCTGGGTTGATTTTTTTCTTTTCTTTTTTAAACAAGTTGTAAATATGTGTTTCAGGATCTGTAAATAAAAATGTGTTGTGATGATGTTCAGACTTTTGTAAGACAATTTTTTGCACCCTACGGATGATGTAGACTCCAATCAATGAAGCAATAATCTTTATCAACTTTTCTCAAAACAAGAGAAACTTCGAAAGTTCAAACTTTGTCATTTTGATCTATGTTAGAAAAATGAAGCTAAAAAAAGAATTACTTTAAATTTACTTTGCATCTGGAAAGTAATCTGAGCCTTTTTTTTTTACACATTTTATTGTATCCTAGCCTTATTTCAAAATGGATTAAGTCAATTTTCCTCCTGAGAAGTTTTGAAAACCATCACCTGACAGTGTTGTTTTTTTAAAAAAATGTTGCACATTTATTACAAATAAAAACCTGGAAAAAAAAGTATGCAAAAAGTGTTTTGCTGTGAAACTCAAAATTGAGCTGAGTGGGTTTTTTTTTTTATTTCTACTTGGTGATTCTTGTAAGATTTCAGCTGCATAATTGTAGTCAATATGTGGTAAATCCAGAGGATTGGGCATGACTTTGAAAGGAAGGACCCCTATGTATATAAGATCCCAAAGTTGATAGTGCATACCAAAGCAAGCATGAAAGGAATTGTCTTGAGGCAGAAAGGTACATAAAAATTCTGCTGCCTTAAAGATTCCAATGAGCACACTGGCCTCCATCATCAGTGAGGGGAATAAGTTTAGAACCACAAGGAGTCTTCTTAAATCTGGCTGGCCATGTAAGATTGGAATAGAAGGGTCATGGCTGTACCAATGGTCGCTGTCAGAGCTCCAGCTTTTCTCCATGCGAAAACCTCTGCAGAAAATCCCCAATCCGTGGACAGACAGAAACCTCTTTTTGCAAAAAATAAAGAAAATGCACATGATTGCCTACCTGTTTGCCCAAAGGCATTTGAATGACTCTATGTGGTCTGAAAAAACAAAAATATACCTTTTGGAATGAATGGCAGGAGTTATGCTTGAAGAAAACCAGGCACTGCTCGTCACCAGACCAATGCCATCTCTACAATGAAGCATGGTGGTGGCAGTTTCATGCTGTGGGGATGTTTTTTCAGCTGTAAGAACTGGTTGACTTAACAGGATAGAGAAAAAGCAGGATGGAATAATGTACAGAGACATCCTGAATAAAAACCTGCTCCAGAGTGTTCTTGGCCTCAGACTAAGGTGATATTTCACCTCAGCAGAACAATGATCCAAACCTGATGGAGCTTGAGTGATACTGCGAAGAGGAAAGGATGAAACTAAAGAAAGGTGAGCAATGCATGCAGCGTCATATTCAAAACAACTCGGGCTGTGATTACTGGCAAGGGTGCATCAACCTCGTTGAACATAGGGGGTGACTTACAGTATGTACATTTCATTTTGTAGGTTTTTATTTGAATGGATTTGTGTTCGATAGAAAAGCTGCGCTGACTGGAGAACAACCCAGACTCTCATTTACTTGTACGAATACGTATATTTTTTAACAAAGGAGAGACTTTCTGTACTTGTACAAGAGTAAAAGTTCATTAGGACTAGTTACAAAGAAATGCATCTATGTCAGCTGTATTTATACAGTAAAAAATAAAGAGGTGTGTTTTAAACAGGGAGGAGTGATGGCCACTTTCAGACAGGTAGAGACAGAATTGAGTGGTTGTCTGCAAATCTCTTAGTTAACATAACAATGTGTCTTCAACTGTCTGGGCTCCTTGTCGTTGGGTTGTTATGTTAACTAGAAACAATGTTGAATGATCAGGACAAAAGAAGTCATGTGAAAAGAAGTATTTGTAACCATTTTAAGAAAATATAAGCAAATCTGTCGCGTCTCTAAAATTTGTCTGGACTCCCTCGGCCATTATCTTTTCTCTCCGTGTGGCTTTCTTCTGATTTTGAGAGATGTTCAGCATTACCTGTAGCAGTTACTGTGGCCGCCTTTTCCAGATTTTCTGGGAGATTTTCCATTCCATCTATTTAGAGAAATCATCTGACTTTCTGAATGCCTTACTTTTCTCACCAGCTGTGTTTTTGTGGTTCATTCCCTGGTCACCTTTTCTATTATGAGTGTTTAACATAAAGGATCAATTGGAGAACTGGTTTTCAATGCCCCACTAAGACTTCTCAAACTTTTTCTGATGATTTTGTCTTGTTCTGTCTTTCTCCCATTTTGTTTGATCTCACGCTCTGTGAGATTTCACACAAAGGAACGTCTCATCAACAAAGGGAATTGGTTACAAATTCAAAAGTTTCTGGGGTTGTGCCTGGACTGTGCAGCACTAACTAAAAGTTGTGGTACAGCTGCAGATTGTGACCACCATTGCTTCCTAGGTATAAACATCTGAGATCTGGTTTGTCCTCTTTTATGTTAAGATAGCTTTCAGAGTAGCCTCTGCCAAAGCTGTTTACAACCAGTTGGAACATTTTTTAACTCTTTTTCTATGCTGCCGTTAACAATTCAACTCTTATCCCTATAACCAATCTTTAATAATGAACTGAAATTCAGAAGAAAATTAATACCACTAACTTATTGGAAAAGTTATTGATTCTACAGAGGAGCGGGAGAAGGGACAAACATTCGCTTCAACGAAAGGACTAAATTGATGTTTTGGTTTTGTTTTTTCTAAGGAACCGTCCCAACTGAACAGGAAGTTAAACCACTGTAATTAAAGCGTTGTCAAAAATAATTTACAAGTTTCCTTCTAAATTTGTGTACAGCCTCGGAGATGCAGATGGATGGCTGACTGCACACAGTTTCGGTGGTAAATTGTCAGGCAAATACGTTTCTTCTAGTTACAGTTTAAATTTTTTTAAATAATTTTTTTAGAAAAAAAAACTGTTTAAATCTATTTTGAAATAAGTTTGTAACATAAAATGTGGAAAAAGTGAGGCGTTGTGAATACTTTTCAGTTTCACTATAAACATTTATTTACACACCATTCAAAGTAAATACACATTCTTAGAAATATTACTCTGTCATGTCCTCTTCCACCTCCTCTTCGTCATCATCTTCATCAAAATATTGGTCTTCTGCGTCTCTGCTGACTATGTCCAAGTTGTCATAGTCTGGATTCTCATCAACTTCTCTATAAAAGACATTTTTAAACAATTAGAAGTACGTAGTGGAAATGTTTAGTGGTACTAACAGAACATTTCAATGGGAATCTGGAACATTTTATTCACTGACCCTCATTTATTAAAGTTGCATACAGTAAAATTTGGGTCTAAACGTAGTGTACGACCGAAACTATGTGCTCATTTGGATTTATCAAATCGGTGAAATACACACCAAAAATAAAATGAAAACAGGAATGACGATAAAATTTAAGTTATGATTACCAACTGATATTGCCACACAATATTAAAGACCTATTTATAGGGGACATATTATGCTAACTAGACCTTTTTAGATCTAGAATTCGCTTCAGAAAGTTTCTGGGGCATGTAGTTTCTCAGAAAATCAGATTTTAATTCATAAAGTAACAGCAAATATACTGTATCTTCACATATTCTTTGGCACTTTTGTGTTTCTGCTAAATTCTTGTTTTGGTTCAGGTCACTCTTGTCATGTCACTAATTTTCAAAGGAGATTACTACACGAGGCAAAACAATGGCCTCATATAGTCTTGGGTCTTGTACACTTAAAGATAAAAAGAGTGTTTGCCTAATTTGCCTCACCACTCCCGCTCTGTGTGAAACAGCTTCCTCAGACCCAAATACATCATATTTTTCAAATCTTTAAATGCTGTCACCAACCGCTGGTTCTACCGGTGAACGGACATTTCAGCCACGGACATTTCAGCCACGGACATTTGAAGAACTGCAACCTGGCGCAACTGTTTATTCACGATAAAAAAATTTTAAATGACTAAAAGCGCGATAAAAATTTTTCCACGATAAAAATTTTTAAGACTAAAAAGCAATTTTTCTGTATTTTCTGCATTTGTTAGTTATTTTTCTTGTTGTGTATTTGTGTTAATACATTCCTCTTTTTCTTGTGAAGCCCATTGAGACGGACATTCTGTGATTTTGGGCTATACAAATAAAATTGAATTGAATTGAATAGTGCAACTGTTTATTTACGATAAAATTTTTACATAAAATATCACAATTTTCTACATAAAATAGGTTTTTGGCCCAAATGTCCGTGGCTGAAATGTCCGAGGCTGAAATGTCCTAAATTCGGGGGCGCACATGGCTCAAATATCCTAGGTTGCAGTTTTTTGGCTCAAATGTCCGTGGCTGAAATATCCTAGAACCGGTTCTACCTACGGACAGAAACACTGCAGAAGTAGATACAATGCCTGACCACTCTGTGGCGTATTTTTGCTATAATTGGTGTACGATTGAAAGCAAAGCCAGGGGGTAATACTGAACCTTTTCCTTTGTTTATGCTGTGCATATAAATTTATTGTAGCGCATTTATGTCCACTAGCAAAGTCGTAGCCAAGTACTGTTAACGCCACGTTTTCATCTTTAATACCTCAGACCTCCTGTACCCCACTAACTCTAGAAACAGAACATCTGAATGGAGAACTGTTTGCAAAGTTGCAAGCCCAGTGTTTGTTTTCATCTGTGGTGGCACAGGTTAAAACATGGGGGAGGGGATTGCTTTTAAATATCCTTTTTATCTTAGAATTAGGTGTTTAGTATTTAATCCTGCAAGTGTTGATGAAGAGATGCAGTTTTTCCTGCACAAAAAACAACTAGATGTTATTTTAAATTATGTACTCAAGAACATCTGACCACTTTTCTCGTCATCTCAACATTTTTTACGACCAAAATACATCTCTGTCAGCACTTTTTTTCAAATGGAATAACTTTTTATTATTGCATTAGTGTTTTTATGCTAATTTGAGGGTTTAAAAACAAACAACTAGAAAAGCGTTAGCTGAGGGGAATCACATCCTAATTTAACTCAGATGTTTCTTAAAAAATCTGAATAAATGTAGGGGTTCTCATTAAAAAAGTTTTTTCCCCAGCCCCTTGAAATCTTAATTTGCTATGGCTAAGAGAGACATAAAAGCCACACATTCCGGCATATTTTCTACATACACCATAAACTTACATAATTTTGTACACAACTTTAATAAAAGACGGCCACCAGGAGCAAATACTGTACGTCATCCACTTTTTTTCAATGAGAATGTAGTTGCAGTATTTTTTGTTCTTTTTTTAAAAAAAAAAACATCTAATTTCTAATTACATCCTGGCAAACCTGTAGTTGAAGTCTTTGTCTTTGCCATCGAGGAAGCGCTGGTGCATCTGACTGATAAATTCCTCCCTGAGAAGAACTTTCTCCTCTGGGGTCGGCTCCCATTCTTTCCCCTGGACTTCAACAGCTATTAAAAAAAAAGTAAGCAAGCAATCTGCTTAGAACTTCTTTTCTGTTACTCTAATTCAACTGCTTTTTATAAAGACTCAGGTCATAAAATGATCTCACAATCTTCTTCATCCTCCTCTTGTGCATCATCCTCTCTCTCTTGTTCCTCCTGTAGACGCTCTTGGATGAGTCGTTCTTGATAGGAATTTAGGAGAAGGTGTGCAAGTCCTCCTGCGCCTCCACCCTGCGTTACTTCGGCACTGTCCAGCATGGTCTCCTGGGAACGCTCCAGTATCTGAGATATTAATAAAAAAATATTTTTAACAAGCAGCCCAAAAGAAAAACTTATGTATGTATTGATTGAAAAATCTACCTCCTGATCAGTCAAGTATTGGCCGATGTATTGTTCATAAAGCAGTGGTTCACGGATACGCATTTGTTCTTCACTAAAATATTCACCCTCTAGGAAATGAGAGAGAACAACCAACTAAATAACAGAAAGAAACTAGTTTTGTTTATTACCAGGTCAGTAAATAGTGTATTACTGTTCAACTTTAAATCACAATTTCATTAGTGCTTTTGATATAGTGACTACTCACCTCTTTGCAAAGCCCTAAGAGCAGCATAGCGTTGATTTCGGACTCTGGTCTTGTTGGTGACTCCTGCAGCCCGTGCCCGCACCACATTGCTATAGTGCTGGGCTCTGGGGTCAGAGATGACATGGTCAAATGCAGCCAGATGCTCCGGTTTTAGACAGGCCTGAAAAATAAGATAGAAATCCCACCTGGTATTTAACTATGTTTAAACCAATAAACATGATACTCTGAAATTAAATGTATCAAAGATTACTTCAAACTCAAAGTGTTAAGAAGACTCCGACAGGTTTGTAAACAAGCTGACTAAGACTAAACTCATTCAGCCATTGTTTAGAGTTTGAGTTTAGTTTAGAGCAAAACTAGAGAGGTAAGATATTTGTAAAGCCCAACCTTTCATGTGACTTTTTTTTAATGTGTGTAATCGGCTATTTCGACAAAACCCCATCTTTTAAAGCCTTAACTGATGGTAGGTGGTTCCAAGCAAACTACAATGCTTTTTTCCAGACATCCTCAGTGGGTAGATTGAAAAAAACAAACATTTTTAGACATCATTCACAGTATTGGGACACATACTTGGTACCTCTCCATGAACACCAGTGGTTTGGTGTTGTACTGGTGCAGCAGCTCGTCTTTACGCTCCCCCACAGTTAGTTCAGCCTCTCCAATCTGCTGGCTCTTCACAGGACTGCCACTCATAGCAACAGACTCGATCATAGCAGCCACATAACTGTTTTCAGCCTAGAAAAAGATAACTTTGGTAAATCCTAAGACAAATATGACTACCATTTTTTATGGAAGTTATTTTTAATATGTGATTAAACATGGGTTTAATTATATCTAGAATTATTTTAAATGCAAAAAGTCAGAATCATACTCAAGACACATAGACAGACAGAAAGACGGATAGATGCTTAGTTGATCTCTTCTCCTCTTCAGAAGAGATGTAATTTACAATAGCATCAACGAATCATAATATACCATATATATGGGGAAGGATGAAACGGGAGATTGACAGACAAGTCAGTGCTGCATCCGTAATAATTAGGGCATTGCATCGGTCTGTCAAGGTGAAGAAAGAGTTGAGCCGAAAAGCAACGCTTTTGATTTACCAGTCGATCAACATTCCGACTCTCACCTATGGTCCCCAGCTGTAGGTGGTGACTGAAAGAATGAGATCGCGGATACCGAAATGAGCTTCCTCCATAGGTTGCTGGGCTCTCACTCAGAGATGGAATGAGAAGCTCTCATCCAGGAGGAGCTAGGTTTAGAGCCGTTGCTCCTCTGGATCGAGAGAAGCCAGATGGGGTGGTTCGAGCATCTGGTTAAGATACCTCATGAACACGTCCAAGCGGGAGGAGACCGAAAGGCACACCCCGATCCCGCTAGAAGAAACTATGTTTAACAGCTGGACATGGATCACCTTGGGATCTTCCCGGGTGAGCTGGAGGATGCAGCCGGGGCGAGAGAAGCCCGGGTTACCCATCTGAGGCTGTTTACCCCGCGACCCAGCCCCGAATAAGCGGAAGACAACGGAACGGAATTTAAAAATCTATTAACAAGCATTAACGTAGAAGACATCCTAATTGCAATACACAGGAGGAAAAATAAATAAATAAAATCCATCTCATGATGGATTAACAAACTAATAGACCTACCATAAAAAGGTAATTAGTAAAACTATTTGAGTAAATAAAATCAGAGAAATGTCACCTCACCACAGAGACATGTGGAGATTCCTTTCTCTCAGGAGGTTTAACATAAGGACATCTCAGAGGTAGTAGTACTGTTACTTCTTCTGAATCCTCACTAATGTCTTCTATTTCACACAGTTTTGGTTGTCTTCTAACAGGAGGGTCAATTTCACCCCACATTTCTATAAATGTTAAACTTGTTCCTGTTATATTGAAGTAAATACAGTCAAGTTATCTAGACCCTCATTCAAAATTAAAGTACAAAATATTTCCCATTTAAAAAAATTGATCTAAACTCGCTGTGATAATTTTCTCGTTGTAATTTAAAGATTAAACCTGTCTACTTGATTTTATTTTCCATGTTTTCATGTCGCACTTGTCCGTCGATAAATATGTCCGTCTTCTCTATGTCAGAAAGAATAGTTCCTAACCCAGTTCTAACAAATTCTCAAAAAGTTAAAAATCACAAAATTAATGTAAATATGGCAAGATAAAATAAAACAAAACGTTTATAATAGATAAATATACGTTGAATCTTTCATATTAAAAAAAAGAGCTATATGGGAGTTTAAAAAGAAAAGCAGCTCCACTCCACGTGGGGGCGTTTTGTCTCAATCTAACAAGAAAAAACACAAGAAAAAATTTTAACTCTATGAAACTGGTTGGTTTATTTTCAGGTGAGTTATTTAATTTCTTCTATTTGGTCATGCTTGTGACATTGGTGACTAACAGAATTTAAACTGATCATTTTTTTTTTAAAAAGAGAAAAACGTTTTTATCGTATAATAACGCCTGTTAAATGCACTAAAATCGACATCATTGAGAACTTGTCTAGTTAATGAATGAAGGGAATCAACTAAAGAAATCAGGGATAGAGTGAAAAAAAGAAAAAAAAAAACCGTGAATAAAGAAACGAGTGGAGAAAAAGGACATAGTGAAAGTGTTTAAAAAAATGCGGAATAATGACCTAAAGAAATCATATAGACATAAAAGACATTTGTTGTCATTATCGGTGCGGCGTCCGCAATGAATAGGATGCCACAGGGATGATGAGGTTTCTCTTCAATTTGGTTTGGATAGAGAGATAAAGAGTAGTTTTTAAATCACCTCCTGGCTCTGCCAAGAAAGAGCTGAGCTGAAAAGCAAACAAGTCGATCTACCTTCCTACCCCCACCTATGGTCACCAGCTGTGCGTGGTGACCGAAAGAACAAGATTGCGTACACAAGCGGGCTAAAAAAGCTTCCTCCATAGGGTGGCTGGACTCTCACTCAGAGATAGAATGAGTAGCTCTGCCATCCAGAAGGCGCTCTGAGTAGAGCTGTTGCTCCTCCGAGCAGAGAGAAGCCAGATGGGTTGTTTCAATCATCTGGTTAGGATGCCTTCCGAATGCCTTGCTGGTGAGGTGTTTCGGGCACGTCCCACTGAGAGAAGACCCGGGAGCAGACTCCAGAACCCGCTGGAGGGACTATGTCTCACTGCTTGCCAGGGAACACTTCCTCCCGGGTGAGCTGGAGGTTTCAGCCGGGGTGAGAGAAACCTGGGTTTTTTGTTTTAAAAAAGAATTGTGTTGCTTTCAGGGATGCCTTAAGGAATTTCCACATGATGACTGCAGACCCTGCAAGTCTAGAGGACCTGCAGGTGTTGTACCAGAGCGATGACTACATTGTGGTGAACAAACACTGGGACATCCGCATAGATAGCAAAATGTGGTATGAAAAAACAACTGTGCAGGCACAACTTAAGCACCACTTCCCTCACTTGGCAGACCCCAGTACTTACTATGGATTCAGGTTTGAAAAAAATATTATTTCAGTCTTTTTAAGTTCACTGGTTTTGACAAGGATTGATTGTTAAATGTTTTGAATATTCTCCCTCCAGATTCTGTCATCAGTTGGATTTTTCCACCAGTGGTGCACTTTGTGTCGCTCTAAATAAGGCTGCTGCTGGACAGGCTTACCGATGCTTCAAGGATCGTACTGTCAGTAAAGTCTACCTTTCTCTGGTATAGAATCCAAACAAAGTCGCATGTTCAAGCGCTTAAAAAAATACCTTTATCACCTACAGGAAAAATCTAATCAGCTTATCTTGTTTACATCAGCAGAACTATTAATTAGACACTAAAAGGGCAGTGGGTTCAAACTTTGACACAATTGTATAGTTCTTATGGATTGTTGATGTTGTTATAACTGGCAATGATTTCATAAAAATCTCTGTTTCGCAGCTTCGTGGATGGGTTGAACAAGAGACGAAAACTTTAGACTTTGCTATTGGCAAGAATTCTACTGAAGGAAAAACTCACATGATGTGTATTGAAGGAACAGAAGGTACAACATTTTCACTTTGCATAAAATTTTAGTATATGTACAAAAATTTGACCCACAATTTTGAGTCTTCAAAAAATTGTAAACTAAGAAAACTGATTTATCTGTTTTTTATTTTTCATTCTTTCATCAGGCTGTGAAAATCCCAAACCTTGTCAAACTGAACTAACAGTATTAGAGTATGGATTGTATGACGGTGATCCTGTTACCAAGGTGTTACTACAGCCACTTACTGGTAAAATTGTTCTTTTCTTTCCTTTTAAATAAAAATGTTCTCCGATTTCATAAATAAATTAATACTTTAGTTACGTTAGTTTTAATTGCTTTTTCTCTCAGGCCGAACCCACCAGTTGAGAGTCCACTGCAGTGCCTTTGGCCATCCAATTGTTGGTGACTTCACTTATAGCTCGGGAGCAGATGATTCTCCATACAGAATGATGTTACATGCTTACCTTCTAAACATTCCTCTGGAACCACAGGCTCTTCATGTGATCTCCGGAGATCCCTTTGTCCCAGCGGTTGACCCAAAATGGCTCCCACAGCGTTCATTGCGAACATTGACAGCTACTGTGGAGGCTCTCTTGGAAAGCAAAAAGACTGAAAAGGAGAAAGAGGAGCAATCAAAAAAAGAAAATGTGATGAAAAAACAAAAGAAAGGACAGAGATTAAAAGGAGAGAGTGAGGAGGAGAAGAAAGCTTGTCAGGAGTGGCTCAGTGAATGGGCCGGAGATTGATCAAACAACAATATTATATCATTTTTTATTCATTTTTGCTAAGCAAATATAAAAATAACGTTGAGCATCCAACAACCCACTTTAAAAAGAACTGATTAACAAATATTTAAGGTTGTTCCTGACAATATTTTATCACATGAAATCTTTCATTACCAAAAAAAGAATCCAAGTCAATGTGACTGACATGAATGCCTGCATGATGGTCAAATTTTTTGCTTTCTGAAAGAAACAAGTTTTAATTCCCAGAAAAATTAATAAAAATTAAACAAGAATAAATTGACGCCAAGGTGTAGAATGACGTAACAATATCACAAACTTTATTAATGAATAATTGATGTGTATGTGATAATCAGGTTGAAGTAGTCAAATGTGTAAAACCACAAATACCCAATAAGTTCTTCTATAAATGGTACTGAGTAACTATGGTTTCAGTGTTGGGGAGATACTGTGTTCACAAAAGTTTTACGAACGCATGGATAGCCTAAACGCTTTAAAGCTCCTTTACATTCCGTAAGCAGAGGCAGAAAAATGTCTGAGATTATTTTTGTTTAACGTTTTAACTCATACAAGGTGTCCCATGTGTTTCTCTAAAAGGCATGTGATTCTAATGACAACACTTGCTAATAAACGAACTGGATGTTTTAACTATCTTTCAGTGTCCTTGCTGGTTTTTAAATTGTTTGAGAACAAATGGAGCTGGAATAGCTGCAATAGAAAAAACTTGTCCAAGAAAGCAGGTTATGTGGCATCCCTGGGTAACTTCAAGAGTAAGTTAGTAGATCTCGTCAACTTAACTTTCAAGATATGTGAAGTAACTAAAGTAACTTACTTTCTCAATATAACCTAAAAGACTTAACTGTCCATATTTGTGACATTTAAGTCCATCCCACAAAGCTCACTGGGCATGCCGAGTGCTTTTGATTACAATCCTGTGGACTTTGGTACACAATTTACACAAGTTTTCTTTCTCATTGTAAGTAGATTATAAGTCTGCGTATCAATACGCTTTCTTATCCAGGTCGAAATGAAAGAGGGTCATCCTTTTTGTTTGTTTTTTTAAGATAACCATTCATTTCTTTGGTAAAATTCTTGAAACCGTAGATATTAAAGACAGAGAACACATTCTGTGCATTGTTCTTCACGTTAGTGTTGCAACAGAGACACTTCTATCCAGAGGGCTGATGCACAGCATGTGTGTAGAGCTGCTCCTTTAGTATGAATGTCACTAAAACACTTCACCTGCCAAAAAAACCTCTGTAGGAAATTAAAGGGGAATGGTTCAGTGGGGGAACTGGCTGTCCTGTGACTGTAAAGTTGCAGATTCAATTCCTGCCTGAAGAGGTGTGTATAGTTGTTATTCTGGTGAAACCAGGGCAGAATGTTTCCTCTGGACTGAAGTATGTGGAAGGAAGTAGGACAGATGATGACAGTCTTGTGGAAGAGGAGCTCAAAGAGTTAGAAGGGACGGCTGGAGTACCTGGATTCTGGTCTCTCAATAATTCTGTTCTTATTAACCTTCCAACGTGTCAGAGAATAACGAATAAAACAGCAAGTAAAACACCGAGTATGCCGTGTGAGGAAGTTGCACAGAGGAAAAATGCAATTCTAATTTTAACATCGATTTGTTTTTAATTAGACAGCGTCCTCCCATGGATTATCTCTACAATAAAGATGATCTGAAAATTTCATTTATGGAAAGATTTGAGTACTTTGGAGTGACTGAGTAGAGTCGCTCTGAACCAGTTCAGAGTGTGCTGGCAGCTCCCTTTGGTTTTGTGTCCTCTGCAGAAGAACACAAGCTGGGATGCAGGTTCAGAGTGTGGCTTTTCTTCTTTCTTCTTCCAGCATCCATGAGGCCTAGTATCTTGTAAATGAATAATTGGGCACTCATGAGGAATCATACTGTTTCAGAATAAAATTATTTTTTTAAAAAGGGGGTAATAGTTTGAAAATTAAGAGGTGTATTCATTATCATGTATACATTTTATGTATTCACATGTCCTGGTCATTTTTCACTAAACAGCACTGGCAGACGCTGAATGCCCTCACAGCCTATTCTGCTGGCCTAAAGAATATCTGAATTACAAACTGCTGTGGATTATAGTTTGGTCATTAATATATATAAAATATTTCCAAATGGTCAATCTTGTTTTCTTTCATGGCTTTACAGATGGCTGAGCTGTGTGCCTGTATCTTTGTGTCCTTGCAACAGACGGGCGACCTGTTCAAGGTGTACCCGGCCTTTTGCCTGTAACCAGATCTGCAAGGGTAAGAACTCTTTGAATAATGTGGGATGTACATCCCACACAAAAGCAGATGTAAAAGCAATTTCAAAACAATGACTACAAAAAAAATTTAGGTTCAACAGGTTTCAAAGTGACCATAATGCATCAGCAACTCCCCTTCCTGTACTGTAGGCAATCTGAAGTAGGTCCTTGTTGTTTGCAAGTTATTCAGTACTTTTTGTTCCGTTTAAAAAAAAAAAAAAAAAAACTGAAACCCTCTGAAAGATGCCACTTACTTTGCTTTTCTCATTAATTATTGGATGAGTTTCACAATAGCTAATTAAAATAACAATTTTGGTTGCTTAAGAAATTTGGAATATTGTGTTCATGTCTAGCTTTTGCATTTTTTAGTTCCCTTCTACCTGATGGATCCTCTGTGTTTTTGTAAGTCCATCACCAGATTGAGGAGGCCTCTGTGCTTTATCTACCATCCCGTTTCCAGCAGGATGAAGCCCAACTTTTGATTTCTTCATAGATAATGCTGTAGAATAGAATAAGCTCATATTTAATTAACAATCTTAGACACATTGGTTGCTCGTCCGGAGGGAGGGATCTCGCTTTTGTTTGGGTCCCCATGAGGTTTCTTTTTTTCCCCTCGCAGCTGGTTTTTGTTTGTTTTGTTTTTTTATCACCATGAAGGAGGGTTTAAGGACAGGAATGGGGATGCTAAAATTGTTTAGCTCACTTTTGTTTAGTTAGCTTTTAATTGTGTATCTACTTTTTTGTTCTTTGTTTTAGTGCTTTTATTTTTTTTCTCAATCTACAATGTGAGGCCCGTTGAGACAATTACTTTGTCTCAATGGGCAAAATTTTAAAATCTGCGCCATACAAATAGAATTAAAATCTAACATTTTGGGGTTCAGTGAACCATCAAATGAACACTACAGTTACATTACACCATCAAGCAGCTATTCTGCCTCAAGCCTAATAAAAAAAATAAAATATTTCACACAAAAATACAAAAGAAATATTATTTTTACATTTATATGTAGTTCATTCAGTTTTTTTTCTAAAGAAAACTCAAAGTGTAAAAATTACATTAATTATGAACATTTGACATAAATAAGAAAGGTGACATCAGAAACACCCATTTTTATTTTGGTGTCACCTTGACAAAAAAGGTTCTGGGTTCTTACATTCTTGCATGTTTGAATATCACAAATTTACTAACAGATAATTTACTAGCAAATATATTTTCATGAAGAAGAATTGTTTTAAAATATAATAACTTTACTGGACATTTGGTGCTTAATGATTAAAACGCCAGCGTGTAGCTTCAGCTGCAGCAGAACATACCATAATACATCAAATATACTCACATTTCTTGTAATACAGAACAACAAAACACACATATACAGTATGTATTCATTAATAGTTTGTTTTATTATTACAGTTCATTTTAAAACATTTTATTTAGGAGAAAACGATACTGAGTATATTTTTTGATTAGCTGAATGGTGCACCCCTGCTTTTATTCAAATGAAACATTCCGATATGGCTGATCATGTGACTTTTTCCGTTTCGCCATTTTCCTCTTCTACACCGGTGATCTCGCTGCCAGCAACACAGCGATCCTTTCACAGTGTTACATCCTGTCCTGAGGTGACGGTGGGAAAGGGGAACAATCTAGAAAGAAGATTGTCTGCCTTGTAGAGCATTCGACCCGGGAAAAGAGCGAGAATGTCCGAGGAGAGCCCCGAGTACTCGCCTTTCTTCGCTGTGATGGGAGCCTCTGCGGCCATGGTGTTCAGCGGTAACTAAAGCTGATTCTTCATCTCTTATTTCACATGCATGACGGAAAGACACCAAATCCGCGTTTGAAATTAGTTTTCCCGAGAGACATGGACATGCACCTGCTTGGGATTTGATGAAGTAGCAATCATGAGGAAAGGAGGAGGAGGGTTTCACCATCATTGAGATTCTTTATTAAATCAGATTGACTAAAACTGTATCTTGATGAAAGTCAGTGACGCAGGTCATCAATAAGATGATCATTTTCTCCTTTTAAACACTAGCTATTTAGGATTAAACAATCCAAACTAATACTTAAATCGTATTAAAATGACATTTTTCTTGATCATCCAAAATTAGCTTTTCACGTAGAGATGATAAAAAGCAGAAAGGCTGCATCTGAGGCCTGTGTGCCAAGTTAAAGGAGATCTGAATCTATTCCTCCCACCATTCATTCATTTAAGGTTTAGACCACCTTTAATCCTCTTATTTTCACACACGTTCAGTTTGATGGCGGAAACGCCCTCCTTAAGCTTCCCATATGCACACCTGTCAAGTTTTACGGTTTAGCCGTATTTCAATACGGTGAAAATGCGATTTTAACAACTACTGACGTATTCTCATTTCTGTACAGTCAAAACCAAATCTTTAAAAAAGATGAAAAAAAATCCGAGTTTTTTTTTTTTTGCCAACACGTGTCAGACAGTAAAATGCCTACAAAATTATTCGCCTACAAGTCTATTGTAATACTTTCCAGGAGGTCATTGGTACAGCGCAGTCAGAGCTAGACTGAATACCTCCCGTTACGTCACGCTGGTGCACTATAAATTGACTATGCACAAGCAAGCAATGATCGAGTTTTATTTTTGAAATCACAGGGGATTTCGGTTCCCTGTTAGGCGTAATATACCAACACTGGTATCTCACGACATTCTACAAGCAAGCAATCTTTTGTTATTTTCTAAATATGATTTTTAAGTTGTGTGTATGGTGTGAAAGCCTCCCACCCCAATAAGGTATGCAAAGGGGGATACCTTGAAAGGTATCCCCCTTTGCTCATCTTTACTCTGCCTTGAAAGATGTTCAAAAGATGAGCTGGAGATCCTTGCATTATATTAATCCAAAGTGGTAAATTTTTAAAAGGACAGATAATGGGTTTGTTTTGTGCTAATTTAAAAAAACTTGTCTCAATTTCCAGTTCTTTTAAAAAAAAATTAAAAATATACTTTATTAATCCCTGACCGGGAAATTTGTGTGCTGCACTACACCGCAGCAGGCTGCCGCCTATGACGGCGTCAATGGTGGAAGAAACGGGGGGGTTAGGTGTCTTCTCCAAGGACCCTAGACGTGATCTCAATGGGATGCGAACTTCTGGTTAACTTCTGGTCCGCAGGTGAACGCTCTAACCACTGAGCCACCGTCTCCCCCGAGCCATATGTTCAAGTTTTATTAAAATAGTATCTTTAACCTTTGTCTCAGACTGATTAAAAATCAAATGATTGCAAATGAAAGAAACTCAGATTTTTCATTATTTAAGTCATTTTTTGTAGTCTTAGTTACTTTTTCCCACTAGCCCAGCTCAATCAAGTCACTCATAATTAAATCTAAATGAGTCTGACCTTTGATTACACTTTCACATGAAGTCATGTCTTAGAGCAGTCTGTGTTGTTTCCTACACTTTTCGTTTCGTCTTCTGAATCGCTTATTCCTAATGAGTTCATAGTGGGTTCTGAACAAGTCACCAGTCTGTTGTGGGGCCACTTTTGTTTCGAAAGACATAAAGTCACCTAAATTTGAGTTTGTATTTTAAAGTATGCAGAGTAGAGTAAAATTAAAGTTTCATTATTTTCATCGACCCTCAAAATGGAGAAAATGATAAAATATTAAGTTTTTAGTAATAATACTTTGAAACTCAAGTCAAGTGAAATCTGTGAAAAGGTTATTCTTATTCCAGTTTGTGTTCACACCTTCAGTGTGCTGGGAGGAATGAAACTGTTCTTTATGTGTCCTTATTAGCATTTGCATTGAACTGCAAGAGCTGTTTTGCAGGTGGAAATTATTCTTACGGAGGTGGCGAAGAACATTGGCTTTATTGTTGAATTCACATCAACACTTCTATATGGTGTTCTATGAGTTGACTAAAAATTGTTAAGATTACATCCAATTTATTTCAGGGTTTTACAGATGGATGCCTCTAAAACGTCCACACTGACAAGTAGTTTAAAACTTGCTCTGTTTGTTTCCCTCGTGGACGTGAAGGTCGTAGTACACCGTGTCCACCAAAACAGTGGATATTACATATAAATTGATATGTTTAGTTGTCACAGCTATTGTTAGATTGAAACCTCAAAACAAGAAAGAAGATTAGAGAAACATTTAGTTCTCTTAAAAATACTTATATTTACTGTTGCAAGTGTCTTTATCAGAGCATTTCATTCTGTGTTTCTGTTTCCCTGAGCAGCAGCTACTATGAGTTAAAGATTAAAACGAGCTCAGATAACTAATTAAATTCAGTAGTGCTGCGTCATCATGTTTCCTGAAGAACGTGTGTGTTTGTTTGTGTGTTTTAGGAACTTGCGCCGACAGCTTTTGACATACAGAAATTGTCAGGATTGATTCCAGTTGGGTTTTTCCATCCCATATGTAAAAGACTGGAATACAAAGTTTCACAAAATTGAACCAACATGGTTGTATCTGTTATAGTGTGACATTAGAGGGAAAAAAAACACATACAAAAACCACAGTACGTGTGTGTGTTAAGACAACAGATCAGAATCCTCACGCTGTTTTTATCTAAAAATTCTGGAAGAACTTGTCATTATATTTAAAAAGAAATAACACTTTCTTCTCTTTAAAGTGGCTGTGTAGCTCTGTAGTGGGGCAATGATACTGATTGTATGTGTAGATAAACATGGTACTGTTTAGTAAACTCAAAAATAGAATAATCTTTGGGGGGAGATAATGATTTACATTGAATTCCCACCTCTTCTCACTCCCCACTTTGTCCTGTCCACTGGTGACGTGAGTGAAGCGACTGAGCATCAGTAGAGTACGTCACTCTGCAAAAACACTTCCTGTGAACATTAGAATATGAACATGGTGGTGAACAGAAGGCGGGGCGGGGAATAACTTGGCGTTCAAGTAATATCAAAATCCCAGAGGAGAGAGCTCGATAATTGCTCAAACATACATGAATGAAAATAATACCCTCTTCAGATATGCTTTGATAAGGGAATACTTTTCAAAGATGCTAGAAAGCTCCAAAAAGTTTTCTACGGAATGCTTACCCCCTTTAAAAAATGCTGTGACGACACTACAGAGACTAAGTGTGTTTGATATTGTTGGATGGATTATTAGATATGTTGGCACATGGGCATCAGAAAAACTATACTTTCCAAACTCTGAATGGCTAGCCTCTGCTTTCTACAACAAACATTTTTAACAAATGCAGATGCTCACATCTGCAAAGGTCTGATCTCAATTATTTTTCATTTTTACAATTAGAAGCAGCGGAAATGTGCTGCCTTCAAAGGGTAGCTTGACCTTCACTCAGAGATAGAATGAGGAACTCTGCCATTTGGGAGCTCCTCAAGGTCAAGAAAAGGTAGATGGGGTGTTTCGGTCATCTGGTCAGGAGGGGTTCTGGGCACTTCCAACTGGGAGGAGACTCGGAGGCAGATCAGGACCCACTGGAGAGATAATGTCCCACAGCTGGCTGGGGAACACCTCGGGATTTTCCCCGGTGAGCTGGCGGATGCAGCCAGGGTGAGGGAAGCCTGGACCTCCCAGCTGAGACTGTTGCCCCGCTGCCCAGTCCCAGATAGGCAGATTTTGTTTTCTATAGCCAGATAGAAAACAAAATACCTTTTAATAGAACCAAATAAACTGTAACTTGTCAGGTGAGATAAAAATGGAGGTCCAGAATGTTCTCACTTAGAGTAGTCATACAGCTGTTATGATCAGTTGTTTTTATACCAGCTTTAAAACAAAATAGAAAAAACAGAAGATTCCTTCAAACTTGGAGTGTGATGTCGCATGTAAAGTTGGCTATTCAACCGAAACTTTTTGACTGTAAAACAATAACCAAAAACTCTCCACGTAACAAGTTTGGAACCCTGTTTCGGAATCGGCTCCAAAACTGCTAGGTGTACCTGCTCCACCATCGTTGCCAAATAGTCCACAGGTCATACTTTTAAATACATCATTGATACATTTTTTTTTGTTTTTTATCATTTAATTGTGGGATGACTCATTTTTACAGCTAGAAATGTTTTTGACAACATATTGCAAATGATAGATAACACCAATCCCGAAAACGTAGGTTTAATAGTGTATCAGGTTATTGGTTAAACATGCAGAAAAAAACTGCCTGGGAAGCTCCATTTGTGGAATTGAAAGTGGGTGGTCTTATCTTAGTGCAGCCAGGGAAGAGAAAAGAATAAAGTAGTCTTAACTCATTCTGTCATGTCTGCAGTGAGCTTAACTCTTTACAATCTGCTGTTTGTTCTCATGTCACCAAACCCATTATGATCTCTCTCTCAGCGTTAGGTGCAGCGTACGGAACGGCGAAGAGCGGTACGGGCATCGCCGCAATGTCCGTAATGCGACCGGAGCTCATTATGAAATCCATCATCCCAGTGGTCATGGCCGGTATCATCGCCATCTACGGACTGGTGGTAGCTGTGCTGATAGCAAACAACATATCCGAGAAAATCACCCTTTACAAGTAAGAATCACCTCATCGTGCCACTGTGGCGAGAAGCTGTTTAAGCTTGTTAATCTGAGAAGTTTAGAGATTTTTGGACCTTAGCTTCAGACTTTCTCTCTCTTTCCATCAGGAGTTTCCTGCACCTGGGGGCAGGTCTGAGTGTGGGTCTGAGCGGCCTGGCGGCCGGCTTTGCTATCGGAATAGTGGGCGATGCTGGCGTGAGAGGCACCGCCCAGCAGCCTCGGCTTTTCGTGGGCATGATCCTGATCCTCATCTTTGCAGAGGTGCTGGGTCTCTACGGCCTCATCGTGGCCCTCATCCTATCTACAAAATAAGTGTCTCCATCAAAAACACCATCTCATTCATTCCACATCCAAGCAGCAAGAACAACTAGGAGATTTTCACCTTCTTCCATAGCAACCCGTGGGTCTGACAGGATGGGATGGCGACAGAAATCGACGGGCGGTCCACGCCAACCGCTCCGTCCTCAGTAGATGTGATCTATTCCATATCGTTTAAAGCCATCCAGTTGTGTCAGGTCTTGTGCGTGCAGAACGGGCATGAATATGTACTGTTTGTTGTGAGATGATGTGTGGACAGTCTGCCTGATCTATTGTCTAATCTTTGACCTGTACAGTGATCCGGAGTCCTCCCACCCCAGTAAGTGTAGTACCAGTCTGTGCTGTGAGTGTGAATATCAACGTTTACCTTCTGCCCCTCCTTTTCACTTTATTTATTTATATGTTTTCAGGGCTTTTTTTGTCATCTTTTTTGTTGGTGGATTTTATGTGTTTTGTTCTAAGACTGCTGATAAAGTGTTAACACAATAGTATTTATTTTCTTGTTCTTTTCGGGGACCATTTTTAAACTTTTTTTTTTCACTATTTATGGAAAATCATGAAGATTTTGAAGCTGTCTACATGGAGAATTGTTTATTAAATACCCTATATACAAAACTATATAAATGATCTGTGTATAGTTAGATGAATTGCACTGTGGGTAATTGTTTAAGTGCTCAGAATTCCTCTGGATATAGTGTGATTAAATAATGGAGGATGTCCACATGTTCACATGAGGTTGAGTGTGTTTGGGTGAGTGCATGCGTGTGTGTGTGTGTGTGTGAGAGAGAGATTCGAGTGAATAATGTGTACAGGTGGATTTATGTTTAATATGACATTTCTCAGACACTAGTATCGTTTACCTGTAGTGCTGCTGTATTGATTTTTTTGTTTGTTTAAATTGAGAGCTCACTGTTCAGCCATGCCTGTCAGATTTCCAAATAAAACTCAACCTCCTCCAGATTATTCTGTTCAACTGGTTTTATTTCATTCAAATGTGTGCAAATGTTCTGTATTTGCAAATACATTAACTAATGTAATAATTATCAACATATTGAATCCAATGGCTTCAGACGGGGAAAAAAAGAGATTAAATGTTGCTTGTGTTTTTCTGTTTGTAGAACTGCAATTAACTCAGAACAGCAAAGTATTGATTTCAGATATCTGGTTAAACGTCCATATCAGGTTACAAAGCTGTGGCAGTCACATACTCTTCTTTTGTCCAATGACATAATTTCTTGCTACGTTTCAAGTGATTAATTTAAACTTATGAAAGACAAAAACAAAATGCATTGCTGAGGAATTTAAAATTTATTTAAGTGTTAAATTAGCATACAAAAATGCAGTAATGATGAAAAATGATTAAAATTCCCAGCAGGGAATGAGAAGAATTACTTGCCGATAACCAAAAACTATGTTTAGAAAGTGAGCTATTCAGCCAAAACTTCATACTGGCATAACGATATAAAGTTTTAACAACTGATCTATTTGTAGATTTGCTCAGAAATAAAAGGAAACAAAGAAACTGAGTAACAAAATATTTGGTCTCAGTATTAAAACCTGATGTAATTACAAGATGAATATTTAAAACAGAAAATTTTTTAAATATTTGACACATGACCTGATTTGATGAGCTTTTATTTATGAAATGGAGCAATTTTCCCCTGAGCTGATATAAATAGATGAAACAAGTTCTTCTAATGAAACTGAAAAAGATGGCTCTAAGAATAAAAGCATTTAAAATATTTGTGTTGAAAATATTCTTTCAGTAGTCAAACTTCCAAAAGAGCAAGGATAACTTTCCATGTGAATGATTGTTCTAAATAAGTCTTCATGAATATCTACAGTGTGTACATGTTTGACATAAACTGGGGAATTTGAAAGTTGTCCAACGAATTACCAAAACCTGAAAAAAAATAATAATATAAAGCAAAAAAAATGAAGAAATTTCCTTTTCACATTCTTTAGATATTTGAATCTGACATAATTGTTTCCTTTTACATCACTTTATTAAAATTTCACTTTAAAAACAACAACTAACCAAAGTGCTTTTTCACACAAACACCTCAGCAACAAATTTTAAAATATATTAATCGAAACCAATCAATGGAATCTGATCAAGTTTGCAGTTTTCGCTCAGCAACTTATAGACTTTAAAATAAATCCACATGCAGAATTTAAGACTTCTAAGAACAAAAACAACCCTTCAAATGAACTTTAGAATATTTAAATTAAATTTGTGAGATGAATTTAAAACAAATGGCACTAAAAAAAAAAAATAAAATACTATAATGTTACTATTTGATGGCTCATGAAGATTATGCAGTTGAAAAAGAATCACAATTTTTGGTTTTGGCTAAAAAAAATATCAGAATTGTGATCTAAACAGAGTGCATCGTTCCTCATTTAGCAGGCGAAATTAAATACAGTCAAATAGATTTAAAAAGCAGTGGATCCATTGCAAATTTTCAACATGGGTGATGATGTTCACATGTTGGTCTAGCTTGTGTTCACCAGGCACCAGAGGTCACTGTGATTGCATAAAGGGTGAAATCCACCCAATTGACTTTTTGTAACAACAAAAATTTCCTATTGTGCTCATTTGAGAAAGTGGAGAAGGACTCTGTTGCTTTGGTGGATGCAGACTCAGAGATTTTTGGAGGAATGTTGCTCCACCTGAAAGCCTGGCAGATCCAACAGGTGTTTGGCAGCCAGTCAAAAAAAACTTCAATTTGTCAGATGCTTTGTCATGCAAAGTCTCTTTCCTGCACACCATCTTGATGCTTAAACAAAAGCTGGGCTGATCCATTCATTTTCAACCTGTTTAAATCACAGTATTTCTCTGTTTGTTTTTCCTGCAGCAGTGACATGCACAGCTCAGCACCATCATCAACACAATCATTACTGCAAAGACAACACACACACAGGAAACTGGTTAAGATTCTGCCAAACCAGACAGGATGTAAATAAATGAAAGAAGCTGAAACTTACAGATGAAGATTAAAATAATAAAAAAGCCTCCCACGTCTGTTGGCGGGGCGTTAGGGAGATTATTAAGCTTCTGCCAAATCTTATTCAGGAGGCTGAGAGTTTCTTCACGAGCATCCATCTCTGATGAGACCTGTTTTTAAATAAAACGAGAAAAAGAAAGGTTAATAAAGTTTTTTTTTCCTTAGGCTTTCTGCAAACTTAGTGAAATGATGTTCTTCATTTTCTTTAATGATATCTACGTTTTAAATTTAACATTTGGAGATTGTTGCCTATGACTGGGTTTTGACTTGCCAAAATGGGTGTGGGGTTTTTTTTTGCATAAATTTAAAAGTTGTCATCTGGAATTACAGGTCATCTTTGAAGACTCAAAGATCACTGGCAGTGTATTTTTAGTTTAGTTTAAGAGTTTAAGCAAAGATGAAGATGCTGAGGATCTCTTTGGGAGAGACCAGGATGGATAAGATTAGAAATGAATACATCAGAAGAACAGCACACGTTGGAGGTTTTGGAGGTAAGGCAGAGAGGCCAGACTGAGATGGTTTGGACATGTGCAGAGGAGAGAGAGTACATCGGAAGAAGGATGCTGGGTTTGGAACCACCAGGAAAGAGGTCTTGAGGAAGACCAAAGAGGAGATTCATGGATACAGTGAAGGAAGACACGAAGATAGTTGGTGTGACTGAAGAAGATGCAGCAGATAGGGTTAGATGGAAGAAACTGACTTGCAGTGTTGACCCTTAAAGGGAAATGCCAAAAGAAGATGAAGATTCATTGTTAATTTCTGCTCATTTTGAAAGTTTTTTGTGATTGTCAAGAACTTTTTTTTTTGCCAATTGTCAATGAAAATTCACAGATTAGAAATTTGCTTCATCAAGATTTTTGTAATTGAAAACATTTTGATTTTAACGTATTAAAAGTTTGGATATGTTTCTTGAATCCCATCCAGTAAAATGAGTCACAAAGGCAGACAAACAGGTTTGTTCTCCACAAGAAGAGATTCTGAATTAATTTATCAATTAATTACCATTCTATAACTTTAAAGTTAAAAACCAACATAAACTTCTTTTAGTCATCTTAGTCTTTTTATTTAGAAGCAGGCCATTTTTATTTCTTCTTTTCAAGTCTATCATTTCAGACAGATTCTTCACATTCCTTTGCTCCCCAACTTTAAGTTATTTCACATGGTACCCTTCCACATACAGAAATCACTTACCTGAAAATCTTTACTGTTTTCTATCACATCCAAATCCAGAGTAAGGGTTCAGAGTCATATATGATTAGTAAAACAGATGTAAAGAAGCCATGATAAGAAGAATGTGTGTTTTTAAAATCACCTGATAGTCCTTTTCCTTGGAAGGTTGTAGAAGATGATTGTCCACAGAAGGCTTGTTTGAAGGCTTGAAATTGGAAATGATTTTTATTCCATAGACATTAAAAATGTCACCACATGGACAATGATTTTTTCAAAACTCCCAAAGCTCTTTAGAGATCCTCTTGCTTGTTTTCTCCTTTTAAGCAGTGACACACACAAAAGTTTAAGATCATAGCTGACTGTGCTTCTAAGTTCTTTATTTCTTCTTGACAGTCCTGTTTGGGAGTGACTTCTGCTTCACAAATTCTTTGTGTGCCTTTCTTGGTTTCTGCTCCTCCTCCCTCTCTGAGATCTTTTGCACATGTAGAAGAGTTTCCACCTCCAGTGAGGTAGTTAGTAGGTTATTGAATTGGCATGGTGGATGAACTGATTCTCAGACTCTGTTGTGAGGTAGAGGAAAAGCTCTTACACAACCTGGTTGTCACATTAGTGCACACAAGGGCAACCTGAGAAAGGAGTGAAGGGGGTTTATAGCAAGGGTTACACACATGTGCAAAGATTAGGGAGAGACAATTTTGACCAGGTGTGAGGAATTGGAGAGCATAACATAAAGCGGGAAGGAAAAAAGGACATGGAGCGATAAGGGTTATGACAAAACTTCCAAAACACTAAAATGTGGACCAAGCAAAGGATCAAAGGAAGATTTGTATTCTTGGTGTGAATAATTCACACCACTTATCCTAGTCAGGATTGCAGGGTACGCCCTGAACAAGTCACTAGTCTGTTGCAGAGCCACATATAAGACAGACAACCACTTTATGAATCCCTGAAGGATGCAATTTGAGTCTATAAAAAGGCAGAAAGAGTTTTCTGGCACCAAATAGACTGGCAAAAAGTAACCAGAGAAGTTCCAACCTTCTGATACTTACTTGCAGAATGTTTTATTCTTAGTATTCAGTAGTGTTTAATTTACATCTGCGTAATTGTAGCTTTACAGTAATGGTAGGAGGCTCTGTTTTTGCTTCTCTTGTTTAAATCATTCCCACATGTTGCATAAAAATGGCACAACCAGCTCAGTAAAATGTTTCTGAACAAGTCCAAGTGGAAAGCTGCCAGTCATTTGGAGCCCGGTAACAAAATGCTTTCCTCATACAAACCAGTAGAAACAAATTAAAAACAGAACTACACAGTAATGTAGTCGGACGCTGAAAACAGGTTTGACAGAAAGTTAAAAAAGAAGGTTTTTTATAGTTTTCTGGTGATTTGCACTTGCTGTGGCGACCCCTGAAGGGAAATGCCAAAAGAAGAAGAAGAAAACAAACTTTTTGAAAGTTAGTTTCGGAATATCAACATGCCTGTCTTATGGGGCCTTTGACAGCCAGCAAGGAGAGTTTATTTAATTAATTAGTGAATCTCCAGACTAATCAGTGGTCTCAGCAGTGTTGTGTGCTGTGGAGATGCAGATTGTCCACACAAAGAGGCCAGCACCCATAGGATTCCCAGGCTCACTGAGATTGAACAAGACAAAACTTGACTACTGCAAACACATTCCCCAGATCAACTGCATTCATTAACAGGCCTGCAGGAACTTTAGAACTCATGGGTAAAGTTCTTATGCAGATTAAAATGGAAATGCTCTTTAATGAGATGCTTTTTTTAAAAAAGAGAGATTTAGCATGACTGAACAAAAAAATATCTAGAACTACTTTCACAGCTAAACATCATTCTCTGTTGATGAACGAGAAAAAGAAAATTGGACATTATCTTTTCTGCTCCTGAAAGTGCAAACGCTTCGGATGACTCAAAACTTCCCAAATGATCTTGATGAAAAGTTCACATACCTTAATATTAATGACCATATCTTGCTCATCTTAAGTTAAAATTTGGAATATTTTGTGAAAATTGCAGAAAGCATTATTTTTTTCCTTAGACAAAACCATGCATTCTTGCAACAGACTGGTGACCTATTTGGGGTGTACCCAGCCTCGATTATGTAATCAGCTAGGATGATGTCTGGCACCCGACAAGCATAAATAGTTCAAAAGATGAATGAATGCCATGCATTTCTTTTTTCTCAGTTTTCTAACATACAAAGAACATAATACAAAGATCCACCTACCAGATCATTGAAATTATGTGCCGTATTTTTCAGACTATAAGTCGCACCCTGACTAAACTATGAAAAAAACTTTGACTTATTGTCCGAAAAATACAGTACTTTATAAGTAACAAGTTCCATTTTTAGCCCTCTTAAATCCAACTAACTCTTTCCAAAACTATTATAACCGGGATGAGTTGTAGCGTTGATGCCATCGAGGCTTTTCTCTTGTTACAAGACAATCCAGCCTTTTGCATTTAGTGTATCATAAAGAACCAAATCACTTAAATTTAAACCTAAAAATTTGTGAATATGTTAAAACATGATAGGAACCTCCAGAAAAAAGACCCCCACAAATTAAATGAGATCTATTTGTGCGGTTTGAACAAATCAAAGTCAAAATGAGCAGTTTTGCTATCTTATAGCAAAACAGGGTAAATTTTTCCCACTTGTTTATCTCTATGAAAGTTCAGAAAAGTGAAAATCCTCCCACACTCCGCTGTTTTAAACCCACGCTATATATTTATCAACCCACAACAAGGCAAAGTATTAGTGACAGAAAAGATACAAACATGTATTCCTTAATTTATTAAAGAAACGTGACTTTGCTGTTGTTTGGACATCATTGTCTAAGTTAATTCATCTAGGAAATATTAAAGATTTCAGAAAACTTTTTTTTCGTATTGCAAATTTACAGCCATATTTTGAAATGATGATCAACAAATACTGAAAACAGACACAGAGCACAAGGGAGTGAATCAGATTGTAGTAACTTGCACAATTTTAAACACATTTTAGTTCGTACTTTCTGCAAGAAAAACCAACTGCACGACAAATGATTACAGTCAGTTAAAAAATGCAGAAGAACAAATAAAACAAGGCATTAAGAAAACATAAAAAAGGAAATATCATTGCATAACGTGGAAGTACAAAAAGTGAAACAATAAAACTACTGGCTTGAAAAATTAACTTTAAAAAAGTTTTAAAATAAAAAAACAATAAGGCATAAAAACAATGAAGTTGTGATTTTTTTTTGTGATCAGATATAAATTACCTACACTTCATAATGAATGTTGCAAATCAATTAAAATGTAAAAAAGTAACAGTAATTTAAGCAATAAGACAGTTATTTTAAAAGAGACAGTTTTTTTAAGTCTAAAAGCTGCAAAGTGCATTTAGGTTTGTTTTTTATAAGAATGTCCAATGGTTCTTGCGCAAAAAAAAACAAAAGTAAGTAGATGCCAGTGAAACGAGTAACAGACAACTTTGGTAACACACTGATAAAATTCAGGTTCAGAATGAGACACTGGTTGCATAAGAGACAGAAAATATCATCTTATCCTTAAAAATCATCATTTGCAAATATGCCATGACCATCAAAATTTGGCCAAACTTGACGTCAGTGTTACACTGTACATAACAATTCTGCACGTCACTGATCCTCAAACACAAAACTAAACTAGTTGTTAAAAATGCATATTCTTTTCCCACTTATCACTGAAAACATAAGGATGTCCGAGTATAGATTACAGTAAATATTGTGCAGGCAGAAATGCACAGTTTTCCAGTGATGCATCACTCCTTACACCCAATCAATTCTGCTTCTTCATGTCCTAAAAACTCTAAAGCAGCTTGAGGCAGGAACGTAGCAACAAGCTGGATGTCACAGATCAGTAATGTCTGCCAGTGTTTTAAGAGAGAGTGGGGCTTTCACCCTCTAGTCATGTCCAGCGGCATCGCTTTCTCTGACAAGCTTCGAGATCAGATGTACAACCCTCTGAGTCGCTCTCAGAGAATGACGGTCCAGCAGACTGACGACTAGACAAATGCGAGGACTGCTCAGGTCCATCTGGAGTTTCTACAGCTGCACCCCCATTTAGACTGAGGACCCAGCCCAGTTTGTTGTGGAGCAGCTGACGGAGGCCAGGTGGCAGAGGTAACACATCCACGGTGTCTATGCAGTCTGGTACCAGCTGACGGAGACGCGCGCAGCAAAGGTAGAGCAGTGATGTGGGCACAGAGCACGATCGGATCACCTTCATGCTGCTCTTTGCTGCTGTGGAGCAAGCCATTGGATAAAACTTCTTATTTTGTAGCTCAGTAGCTGCAACACCTGCAAAGAAGACAAATGTTCAAACTAGCTCAGCTCTGAACTAAAAAAAAACGGTCAGTAGTTGGAACACTGGACTGACCTATACACTTTCTATTTTTAAAGAAAGTCAGCGTTCCATGCCATGTGTCCAAATGAATCCCAATGATAGATCCTTGTCCAAATCGAGAGGAGAAGTTCATCTTTTTACCTTTATGGTGCATCAAGCCTGAAAAAGGAAATAAATTAATAACGGATAGAATACCAGCAATCACTGACTAATCATCTCCTGTGAGTCCGACCTGTATAAGAAAGACCCCAACTTTCTGCATCTTTTCCGAGCAGGCTGCAGAATGTATGCCGGTATTTGTCTAAATTAACATCAGATGTTCCAATTCCAACCATCTGTCAAGAAATAAATGATTAAATTATGCTGATGACATTTGTTCATTCAGATTATCACTAAATTCATGGACTAAGAGGTTACCATATCTGTTCCGTATACTGGAGATGTCATCTTGATTTCCCAGAAGTGCTGGCCATCAATCAGCTCTCTGGAGCCGCGGATCGCTGCGGTGCCACAACTATACTCAGAGTGGAAGTTCACTTTGCGATTGTCACAGCTCAATAATGTCGCTGTAGATCGGCTGCTCGAGTCCCAAACCCAGTCAAAGTCTACAACATAAGAGATTGTGTATTAAAAACAAGTTTTAAATCCTTTAAATTTTATTTTTTACTAGTATTTTTGGTGAAAATCTACACAGATCTACACAAGAATGCCACCCTTGAATCAGGGGAAGCCAGTTCAATTCCAAATGAGCCGATGCCTAAGTGCCCTTGGGGAAGACACCTGACCAGCTGTTTTTTCCACCATGGGTGCAGTCGTGGTTGCCTTCTGCGGTGCAATGCAGCACAGAAATGTCCCCATTTGAGGAATGCATACAGTACATTAAAAATAAATAAATAATAGTATTACTTAATGTTTGATAGTTTAACAACAGCCACAAAAAATGTCCTAATAAATAATCACATCATTTTCTTTAAATTTACCTTGATCATCCTCTCCACAACGACAATCTTTGACCTGATGAAAACCTCGAGAACGGTGGTTGTAGTTGGTTTCTGTGTTAGAATCACAATCACAGTATGATTCTCCTGTGACAGGAACCGCGCTGGGGACGGGAGGAATCACCACTGATGAGAAATCTGCATCTGAGTCTGAATCGCTGTACTACAGGCAAAAAAGAAAACAAAAAGGAGGATCACCTTTAAAGAACAAACTAAATAATGCATGTGAAAAAAAATGCATTTGTGAACCTTAAAACAGTAGAATCCTTAAGAATCCAGTAAGATCCTTAACATTTGATTTTGTCTGTCTAAAGGAAACTGAAATACAGAGCACTAGAGATTTTAATGAATACTTTCCTGCTAAATTAATGAAATTTCAACCAGTTAAAAATTGTATCCAACAACTAATCAATTTTCCACTATTGCGCTGTAAAGGGAATGTATTGGAATTATGTTTAATGCCAAAAAAGTAAAATTTCTGTACTGATTTATTTTATTATACAAAAATCTCCACACAGGGTGTGTCCCTGTTGACATATTTTGTCTGCACTATCACATGCACAGAACTTATATTTCCAGCAATGCTTCATAGCACGTCAACAGACGTACGCTTACCTCCAGGCGTTCATAGCCCCACTCTTCAGGGTCAGATGCCAAAGCAAGAGCTCGAGCATCAGCTTCCCGTCGGATCTCACCCCAAACATATTGCCATGCTCGGCTGTTCCTGCTTCGTCTGGACATGGCAACAAAGAAATGAAAAGCTTCTCACCAAGTAACGCTTCAGTTCAGATGTGTGTAAAACAGCATCCGTCCCAATCCTGCAAAAGAACAAAACAAGATGATCATTGTAAAAATAGCATCAATAAAGATTGTGGGATTAGTAAAAAAAATACAAATAAAAGCTTTTTTAAAATAGTTGAACAACTAGAAATCTATGTAGCTATTTTTGACAATTATCATTTATTTGTAAGTGAGAAAAAATGCAAGCATTACAATGTAATTACTCAGGATATAATGTAAAAAAAATACCACACACTTATTACATAGCTTATTATTCTCTTGTTATCCTTTCATGTTTTTATCTTTGCATGCAGACCCCCTTTGCAATTTTTATTGAAATAAATCTCAAATTTACTCCTTAAAAAGTCACTATTGGATTTTAGCTTAAAACCCACAACATTGTGTCACAATGCACCTTTTTTCCCTGTGATGTAAAAAAAAGGGACATTGCAAGCAAAATTCAGTCTGAATGTAAAGCAATGGTCTTAAATCTCGATTAATCTCGTATGATTTCGACATAAATGCATAATAAATCCTCTCTCTGTTTTTTTTTTAAAAGCATTTTTTTAATCACACGCTAGGCTAACACCACAAGCTAATGCTATAGCTATGCAATGCATCATCTGCAGGAATCAGTGCAATAAAATATTGTCATATTAAACATAAATTAAATCAAATGTAGTTTTTCGTTATTTAATCTATTTGAATAACTACATTAACGGTTATTTGATGATACAATCAAACGTTCATACAGGATCTGTCTGCTGATGCTAACTAGTTAGCTTATATTAGCTGCTACCAGGCAGAAACCAAAAATACTCGCGTTAATCTTACCTGTACGTTGTCGAGAAACTATCGCGTAGAATCGAAATCACCACAAATATGTTGTTGCTTGAGATGAACTAATTCCTAGTTTGTTAGAAAGCTATAAGCTAACAAAGGTGTCCTCTCGATTCCTATTTCCATGACCTACTTTCTTTCGGGGTGTTAGCATAAACAATAACAGCTCATCACGCTCTTTAACAGGAAGTTTTTACTCTACTCAAAAACTGTAAGTTCTTTCTTTTAAAAGTAATAAATAAAAAAGGCACAACGGTTAACATCTAGATAGAATTACAACTAATATTGCTTGACTTGATTATATTTTTTAATCAAGGTTTTAATCTTTGACACGGAACTTATAAATAATTACAATTATGACAACATTATTTGAGCTTAAATTCTGGAACAAGAAAATAATACAAGAAAAAAAGCACGATAAATACATATACACATATATATTTACAGTGTATATATTTCACTGTAAATTTTTCCATGTATCCCTACGGGTGGAGAGAAGCCAGATGGGGTAGGTCTCTTCACCCATCTATAACCAATATCATTTATTCTTCTTTTACGTCGGAATCATTCAACATTCTCTCAAAACTGCCTCCATAACTCCAATTCTTAAAAAAAAACAACCTTGATCCAAGTAACTTCAATAACCTCTGCCCCATCTCCAACCTGCCCTTCTTTTCCAAAATTCTAGAAACAACTGTTGCTCTTCAGCTCCGCACTCACCTTTCCACTAACAAAATCACTGAATAGTTTCAATTTAGTTTCCACCCACTCCACAGTACATAAACAACTCTACTTAAAATCACAAATGATTCTTCTAGCTTCAGACGCCAGTTTACTTTCCATTAACACCCTTCTTGATTTAACTGCCGCTTTTGATACCATCTCCCAGAAGATTCTCATTCACAGACTTCAATTTATCGGTGTCTCTCACGCTGCTCTCACCTGGTTCTCCTTATATCTGTCCGGCCGTAGCCAATTTGTCCAGGTTAAATCTCACAGATCTAACACTTTCTCTCAGCTGGTGTCCCTCAGGGTTCTGTCCTTGGTCCCCTTCTTTTTATCATCTACATTCTCCCTCTTGGTTTTCTTTTCCGTAAGCAGAACATTGCTACGCAGATGACACCCACCTCTACATATCCATCAAACCCTCTTATTCACTTCCTTCTTCCTCACTTACCTTCTGGCTCCAAAAAAACCCTTCTTGGTTATCCTCCAACTTCCTCCAATTCAACAGTTCCAAAACCGTCCTTCTTGTCGGTACTCTTTCCACCATTTTCAACTCTAAAAGCTTTTCAATTTTCTATTAACGACTCGACTGTTCTCCCTCCTCCTCATTTAAGAGTTTGTTTGTCATCCTCGACAGAACACTCTCCTTTCAATCTCACATGAACAACATCACCCGTTCTGCCTACTTTCATCTCCGCAATATTTTTCGTCTCCGTCCCTCTCCCACTCCTCACACCACTACCATACTTGTTCATAGTCTTGTTACTTCCAGGATCGGCTACTGTAATCCACTTCTTTTTTGGTTTGACCAACAAATTCCTCCAGAAACTGTAGGTCCTCCAAAATTCTGCTGCCCGGTTCATCACCAAGACTCAGTTATGTCATCGTATATCACCTATCCTTCGACATCTCCACTGACGTCTGATAAAACAATGGATTATTTTTAAAATTCTCCCCTTCATTTTCAAAGCAATTCAAAATCTGACCCCACCCTACATCTCAGACCTGTTACTTATTTCCATTCTTTCTCAATCTCTCCGTTCATCTTCTTCTCTTCACCTATTTGTTCTATCCGCCCCTTCCATTATTATAGGAGGTAGAGCCTTCAGTCGCTCTGATCCCCAGCATTGGAATTCTGTCCCTCCTAATTTACACATTATAAACTCTTTGTCAGTTTTCAAATCCAGCCTCAAAACTCCTCTTTTCAAGGAATCGTACCGTTAATCCAGTTTTCTAGATTTGATTTGCTTTGCTCTGCTTTGCCTTGCTTGGTTGGAATTGGTTTCTAATTTTATTTTATTGTTAATTTAATCCTGGTCTATGTTTTATTTGATGTTTTCTGAACTGTACAGTGACCTTGGGTTTCCTGAAAGGTGCTTTCAAATAAAATGTAATATTATTCAAAATTAATTGTTGGGATCCTTCCGGGTGAGCTGGAGAATGCAGCCGGGGTGAGAGAGGCCTGGGCTGCCCGTTTGAGGCTGTTGCCCCTGCGACCTGACCCCGGAACAAGCGGAAGATGACGGAATGGAACGGAATTAATTGTTGTCAGAAAGTGACTTATTGACAAAAAAGGACTTATTGCCAATAAAAGAATTGCTGCCAAATAGTGACCCACTGCCAAAAAAGGAACTGCTGCCAAAAAAGTGACTTATTACCAAAAATGAATTGCTGCCAAATAGTGACCAACTGCCAAAAAATTAAATGCTGCCAGATAGTGAAACACTGCCAAAACGTGACTTAGTGCTTAACAGTGACACTAAGTGACAACCCACTGCCAAAAAATGAACTGCTGCCATTTAATGACTTATAGCCAAAAAAGTGACTCATTGGAAAAAATGTATTCCTGTCAAAAAGTGATTTATTGCCAAAAAAGACCTACTGCCAAAAGATTAAATGTTGCCAAACCACTACCAAAAAGTTACTTAGTGCCTAATAGTGACCCAATGAGGTCACTTTTTGGCAATAAATCACTTTTTTCCCTTTTTGTCAGTTGGTCAGAATTTGGCAACGATTCACTTTTTGGCAGTGGTACACTATTTGGCAGCAATTCATTTTTTGGCAAAAAGAAACTTTTGAGCAGTGGGTCACTGTTTAGCACCAAGTCACTTTTTGATATTGGTTCTTTTTTTTATCACTTTTTGATATTTTTTTATATTGGTTTTGATATTTGATATCTGGCAGCACAGGGCTGCTAATACCTTGTCTACTCAACCCTATATGACCCTTGTCATTAACCTTGCATTCTTTTGTTATAATAAATTTGACTAAGTCAAACTAGAGACACAAAGAACAGTGTTACTGTGGAAAAGACAAAAACAGAGATGACGATGCTGAGGATCTCTCTGCGTGTGACCAGGATGGACAGGCTCAGAGAAACAGCACATGTTAGAGCTTTTGGAGATAAAGTCAGAAAAGGCCAGACTGAGATGGTTTGGACATGTGCAGAAGAGAAAGAGAGAGTACATCGGCAGGAGGATGCTGGGTTTGGAGCCAACGTGCAGGAGGCTTAGAGGAAGACCAAAGAGGAGTTCATGGATACAGTGAAGGAAGACATGAAGATAGTTGGCGTGACCTGAAGAGGTTGCAGCAGACAGGTAGATGGAGAAACTGCCTTGCTGTAGCGACCCCTAAAGGGAAATACCGAAAGGAGAAGAAGAAGAAATTTGACTGTGAGTAATGTCGTGTTCAGTTTGTCATGACTGAAAATCATACTGACAAAAATCCCTTGTTTTGTCTTTAAGTTTTTACAAATGTACAACTAATCACTGTAAGTGTACATAAATAGACAATGGAATTTTTCAGCAATCTATCAGAAATAAAACCACATTACGTAATAATTTTCATCAATACGTGAAAAATTTAAAGAGCAAATTCTTGTTCTTTTGTCTCTGTCTAGAATTTCTGTCTGCAGCGGAACCATAGAACAATAACAAAAAATAGCGGGGCTCTTTTTTGGGTCGGACCATCGTAGCGGAAGTCATGTGTCTTGCTATGTGCTGAGGTCAAACACTGGTACAGGTACTTCATTTTTTAAAATTCTGAACATATTTATAGAACTACACACCAGAGAGTTAATATATGTAACGAATAAAAATGATGGCTTTTGTCAAATATTAATCACTAACTAGATCTAATATATTGTTTCTGTGTGAAATAGTATTTTACTTTTATCTAACGTGCTAGTAAAATGAAGGATAGTGTGTATTATTCCATGCTTTGTAATGCATTTTTTCCTGTTTTGAATTGCTTTATGTATTAATTGTGCTACAAATAAACTTGACTGGCATGACATTTCTTCCAACAGGAGCCTTTAAAAGACTGAGAGGAGTTTTGTAGTATCTTAAACAACATGGTGAAAAAGAAGAGGATCCGTTTGATAGCAGAAATGGCTCGAAAAATCAGAGCTTACAGAGAGCTGAAGTCACGACCAAAAGAATCCCAGAAATATGCTCTGGATTATGAAACGATGAAACGGCCTCTCACTGGGAAGAAGTTACCTGTGCTAGCCTGGGAGGATGTTCGTAACGAGAGCCGTCTCTTCTCCCTGATGGCTGGGATGAGGATGTTTGGAGTTGGTCGCATGTTCACCAGAAAATCCTGGTTAGAAGACCATACAGAACCCAGTTACTGGCAGATTACTAAGGTCAAAGTGGACTACACAGCTGAGGTGAGAGAAAATACCCCCAATGTTTACCGCGGTCAAGTGGGCCGGGGTTTACTTCGCCGCGGTTCACGCTGGAACCGTTGTGCGCCCTTTTTCAACTTATTACGGTAGCCAACTTTATTCTCAATAAATACATAATGGACCATAGTTTTTTTTTAAAAAAACAGACCAACGCGTATTATATCATCCTAAAATAAGTCACGTGACAAAAATAAGGCTTGCATCCTTTGTACTTTTGGAATAATTCATCTCTGAAAATGTCTACTGTAACGTAACTTTCATAGTCCGTAGCTTCCGAAGCCAACTTTCAAGCTCAATAAAAAAAATTTGGCCCATAATAAATAAACCAGAGTAACGCATTTATATTCTTTAACATTTATACTATCATCATACAAAAAAATCAGGCTTGCATCCTTTGTACTTTTGGAATAATCCATCTCTGAAAATGACTACTATAGCATTGCTTCCATAGTCCATAAACTGTAACATAGCATCCAAAGCTCATAGCTTCCATAGCCAACTTTCAAGCTCAATAAAAACAATTTGGCCCATAATAAATAAACCAGAGTAACGCATTTATATTCTCTAACACTTATACTATCATCATACAAAAAATCAAGCTTGCATCCTTTGTACTTTTTGAATAATTCATCTCTGAAAATGACTACTATAGCATTGCTTCCATAGTCCATAGGCTGTAACAGAGCTTCCATAGCGAACTTTCAAGCTCAATAAAAAAAAAATTGGCCCATAATAGATAAACCATAGTAACGCATTTATATTCTCTAACACTTATACTATCATCATACAAAAAAATCAGGCTTGCATCCTTTGTACTTTTGGAATAATCCATCTCTGAAAATGACTACTATAGCATTGCTTCCACAGTCCATAAACAGTAACTTAGCATCCAAAGTTCATAGCTTCCATAGCCAACTTTCAAGCTCAATAAAAAAAAATTGGCCCATAATAAATAAACCAGACAAACGCATTTATATTCTCTAACACTTATACTATCATCATACAAAAAATCAAGCTTGCATCCTTTGTACTTTTTGAATAATTCATCTCTGAAAATGACTACTATAGCATTGCTTCCATAGTCCATAGGCTGTAACAGAGCTTCCATAGCGAACTTTCAAGCTCAATAAAAAAAAAATTGGCCCATAATAGATAAACCATAGTAACGCATTTATATTCTCTAACACTTATACTATCATCATACAAAAAAATCAGGCTTGCATCCTTTGTACTTTTGGAATAATCCATCTCTGAAAATGACTACTATAGCATTGCTTCCACAGTCCATAAACAGTAACTTAGCATCCAAAGTTCATAGCTTCCATAGCCAACTTTCAAGCTCAATAAAAAAAAATTGGCCCATAATAAATAAACCAGACAAACGCATTTATATTCTCTAACACTTATACTATCATCATACAAAAAAATCAGGCTTGCATCCTTTGTACTTTTGGAATAATTCATCTCTCAAAATGACTACTATAGCATTGCTTCCATAGTCCATAGGCTGTAACAGAGCTTCCATAGCGAACTTTCAAGCTCAATAAAAAAAAAATTTGGCCAATAATAAATAAACCAGAGTAATGCATTTATATTCTTTAACACTTATACTATCATCATACAAAAAATCAAGCTTGCATCCTTTGTACTTTTTGAATAATTCATCTCTGAAAATGACTACTATAGCATTGCTTCCATAGTCCATAGGCTGTAACAGAGCTTCCATAGCGAACTTTCAAGCTCAATAAAAAAAAAAATTGGCCCATAATAGATAAACCAGAGTAACGCATTTATATTCTCTAACACTTATACTATCATCATACAAAAAAATCAGGCTTGCATCCTTTGTACTTTTGGAATAATTCATCTCTGAAAATGACTACTATAGCATTGCTTCCACAGTCCATAAACAGTAACTTAGCATCCAAAGTTCATAGCTTCCATAGCCAACTTTCAAGCTCAATAAAAAAAAATTGGCCCATAATAAATAAACCAGACAAACGCATTTATATTCTCTAACACTTATACTATCATCATACAAAAAATCAGGCTTGCATCCTTTGTACTTTTGGAATAATTCATCTCTCAAAATGACTACTGTAACGTAGCTTCCATAGTCCATAGACTGTAACATAGCTTCCAAAGCCAACTTTCAAGCTCAATAAAAAAAAATTGGCCCATAATATTTAAACCAAACTAACGCATTTATATTCCTTAACACTTATACTATCATCATACAAAAAATCAGGCTTGCATCCTTAGTACTTTTGGAATAATTCATCTCTGAAAATGACTACTGTAACGTAGCTTCCATAGGCAACTTTCACGCTGACTTTCACGCTCACTAGAAAAAAATTCCATTTATTTTTATTTTAATCATCAGGCCAAAGTTTTAAACACAAATGCACACAGTCAGAAACAGATCACAGGTAGAACATGTAGATTAATAATTTATTCTTCTTCTCTCCACATCAGGGTGATCCCTCAGGGGCAGTAGCATGTCTGGGAAAAAAAGAAGAGGAAACTCAAATGAGCAATCAAGGCAACCATTTGTGTCAACATCAGTCATGAAATGAGTATTATGTCACATTTTGGGAAAGAAATTATTTTTTGTCTTCCTCAGACATTGATGAAACACCGTATTTTCAGCATTATAAGGCGCACCTTCAATAAATGACAGTTTTAAAAACCTTTTTCTATATATAAGGCGCACCGCATTATAAGGCGCTACATTAAAGGCTGTTCAACTTTGTCCTCTAACTGTGGCCATCTCGCTTTGTTCCGCGGAAACTCTGTTTAGTCTTGTTCGCTTGGCGCAGCGCATCCTCTTGCTTCCTTCACTTCCTTACGGAGGTAAGATCCTAAGCGTAAAATGTCAATTTTTATTCCGGGTCGCGTCAGGCTTATCTGTCGCTGACTTTTTTTTAAAAAATAAACACATGTTTATAAAATGTAGACTAAAACGATGTGTGGGTACTAAACTAAGGAATACTTGTTATAAAATGAATCATTTCTATAAAACAGAGCAGTAATGTTTAACTACTAAACAGGATCCGCAGAGCCAGCTCATCCTCTGCGCACGTGAACGCCTCTTAATTTCGGAATCCTCCCCTGCGCACGTCTTTATTTTATTTCTTTTGAACTGGTATCCCTGATATGAAGGAGTAAGAAGTTAATGATAAACTACAGGTAGGAGAACTGAAAAGACAAACACACACCGGTAAGAGTGAGGTGTGGAAAAGCGCAAAAAGACTGGCACCTTGACGCTGGCCGGGCATTTAAACTGCTGGACTGGCAAAAGTGATGATCGCTATTTTATCATTTGTTTTAAAGACCGTCGCTCCTCTTCGCGCTAAGCAGGCCATCACAGACAAGTGCGTTATGGGTCATTTAGTGTGATTTATTTTTTTTATCATTTAAAAAGCGTGTTCCTGAAAATGTTCCGTTCCGTCATCTTCCGCTTGTTCCGAGGTCAGGTCGCGGGGGCAACAGTCTCAAACGGGTAACCCAGGCCTCTCTCTCCCCGGCTGCCGTGAGACATAGTCTCTCCAGCGGGTCCGGGGTCTGCCCCTTGGTCTCCTCCCGGTGGGACGTGCCCGAAACACCTCGCCTGCGAGGCGCTCGGGGGGCATCCTGACAAGATGCCCAAACCACCCCATCTGGCTCCTCTCGACCTGGAGGAGGAGTGGCTCGACACCGAGCTCCTCCCGGATGGCAGAGCTCCTCACCCGATCTCTGAGAGAGAGCCCAGCCACCCTGCAGAGGAAGCTCATTTCGGCCACTTGTACCCGCGATCTCATTCTTTCGGTCACCACCCACAGCTGGTGACCATAGGTGAGGGTTGGAACGTAGATCGACTTGTAAATCGAGAGCTTTGCTTTTCGGCTCAGCTCTCTCTTTACCACGACGGACCGATGCAGCGTCCTACTTATTGCTGATGCCGCACCGATCCGCCTGTCGATCTCCCGCTCCATCTTTCCCCCACTCGTGAACAAGACCCCGAGATACTTAAACTCCTCCACTTGGGGCAGGACCCTGACCCGCAGGGGGCATTCCACCCTTTTCCGGGCGAGGACCATGGTCTCGGATTTGGAGGCGCTAATTCCCATCCCGGCCGCTTCACACTCGGCAGCAAATCGATCCAGCGAGAGCTGGAGATCACGGTCCGATGAAGCCAACAGGACCACATCATCCGCAAAAAGCAGAGATCCGATCATGAGGTCACCAAACTGGATCCCTCCAACGCCTTGGCTGCGCCTAGATATTCTGTCCATAAAGGTGATGAACAGAATCGGTGACAAAGGGCAGCCTTGGCGGAGTCCAACTCTCACTGGAAATGGAATCGTCATACTGCTGGCTATACGAACCAAGCTCTGGCTCCGGTCGTACAAAGATCGGACAGCCCGTACTAAGGGCTCCGAGACTCTGTACTCCCGGAGCACCCCCCACAGGAGTCCCCTAGGGACACGATCGAATGCCTTCTCCAGATCCACAAAACACATGTAGACTGGTTGGGCAAACTCCCATGACCCTCCAGGATCCTGAAGAGGGTATATAGCTGGTCCGTAGTTCCACGTCCGGGACGGAAACCACACTGCTCCTCTTCAATCCGAGACTCGACAATCCGACGGACCCTCCTCTCCAGTACTTCCGAATAGACCTTCCCAGGGAGGCTGAGGAGTGTGATCCCTCGGTAGTCGGAGCACACCCTCCGATCCCCTTTCTTATAAGGAGGGACCACCACCCCAGTCTGCCAATCCAGAGGCACTGTTCCCGATGTCCATGCAATGGTGTAAAGGCGTGTCAGCCAGGACAGCCCAACACCATCCAGAGCCTTTAGGAGCTCTGGCCGGATCTCATCCATCCCCGGAGCCCAGCCGCCGCGGAGCTTTTTGACAACCTCGGCGACCTCGACAGCAGAGATAGGAAGACCCATCCCGGATTGCTGCCACCCAATTTTCTGTAGGAATTCAGAACACATGTCTACAGCATTGAAGCCATTTTTAATTATTCACCTTTTTCTGATAAGAAAAATAAGCTGTTTTGATCCTTCCTTTGTTGCATTGTGACCCGGGAATCCCCAAATGTTTGCACACCTCGGCCAAGAATGTATCATTTGTTTCGCCACCTTCAAAGTTTTCAGAACTTTGTAGGTCTTTAATTGCTTTCAATATGTCAAGTATTGATAGGGAAACTTTTGTTGTCTGTAACAAAAAAAAAATCTGTTATTTTAATGTTTTGTTGTGACCAGACATAATTCAACAGACTGTGTGTTCACTGAATGTAGGACATTTGGGTCACAAAACTGCAACCTACAGGCTTCTGGCCCACCAAGCATTTATCTGCCCTCTATAAAGATATGGGGTTACCCAAAATTCTTTTGATATTTTCTTGTAAATAATTGTGATATTTTTTCTTGATTTCTGTGATATTTCTGTGATAATGTATCCTGTTAAATTGAATAAAACAGTTGCATTACACGACATAATTGCTTTTAGTCAGTTTTATCCCATTGCCCAAATATCAAAGGTTGCAGTTTCTTGGCTAAAATGGCCATTCACGGCGTTGTTTCCAGTGTAATAACAAGGAGGGTCGCGCTTATGTTAACGTCTGTTGTTTGGGGATAAAATTTTACTTGGATTCGTGTGCTCACTCCTTTTATTTACTAAATTTACACAAGTGAACAAACATATCTTTGGTGAATCATGTCTGGTCACTACAGATTTCCAATATTGATATTGTTCGCACATTTGAACTTTATGAAAAGGATGGAGAAAACATAAACGTACCTTTCCAAAGACTGAGAAAGTATAAACCCTGAAAAGAAAGAAAAGATGATTGAGCACTCAAATACATCAAATGTCTCATAACATCAAGAAAAGATAAAAAAAAATTTTTACATACCCATGTCGTGAGTCCATTGTCCAAAACTTTAGAAAAGACCACAGTAAAATTACAACCTTTTCAGGCTGTCGTCAGCTACGGTAGAGAAATTCCAAATTTGATTGTAACAAAATGCAGTATGACTCTGGAAATCCCGCACGGTGTATTATTTTTCTTTTGTTATGTTTTTCGAGTATTTGTTGCTAAAATGTGAAGGCCTTGATGAAAATTGAGAGATAAGAAATTTGGTGCGATCTTTCTGTTCGACAAACACAAAGTGACCAAAATGGGCTGATTCCATCAGCTACTTTAGCTTCTGGACGTCAACGATTCCGTATTGTGATGTAAAAAGGGGCATAATTAAGGGCGTTACAAAGATGCAGACACAATTTTCCATTCCTCCAAAACAATGACTGGGCAGAAAGTTACAGCCCAGTCATTGTTTTGATTGAGAAAGTTGGCTTTGGAAGCTATGTTACAGTAGTCATTTTCAGAGATGAATTATTCCAAAAGTACAAAGGATGCAAGCCTGATTTTTTTGTATGATGATAGTATAAGTGTTAGAGAATATAAATGCTTTTGTCTGGTTTAAATATTATGGGCCAATTTTTTTTTTATTGAGCGTTAAATTTGGCTTTGGAAGCTATGTTACAGTCTATGGACTATGGAAGCTATGTTATAGTAGTCATTTTGAGAGATGAATTATTCCAAAAGTACAAAGGATGCAAGCCTGATTTTTTTGTATGATGATAGTATAAGTGTTAGAGAATATAAATGCGTTACTCTGGTTTATCTATTATGGGCCAATTTTTTTTTTATTGAGCTTGAAAGTTCGCTATGGAAGCTCTGTTACAGCCTATGGACTATGGAAGCAATGCTATAGTAGTCATTTTGAGAGATGAATTATTCCAAAAGTACAAAGGATGCAAGCCTGATTTTTTTGTATGATGATAGTATAAGTGTTAGAGAATATAAATGTGTTACTCTTGTTTATTTATTATGGGCCAAATTTTTTTTATTGAGCTTGAAAGTTGGCTATGGAAGCTATGAACTTTGGATGCTGTTACAGTTTATGGACTATGGAAGCAATGCTATAGTAGTCATTTTCAGAGATGAATTATTCCAAAAGTACAAAGGATGCAAGCCTGATTTTTTTGTATGATGATAGTATAAGTGTCAGAGAATATAAATGCTTTTGTCTGGTTTAAATATTATGGGCCAATTTTTTTTTATTGAGCTTGAAAGTTGGCTATGGAAGCTATGAACTTTGGACGCTATGTTAGTCTATGGACTATGGAAGCTATGTTATAGTAGTCATTTTCAGAGATGAATTATTCCAAAAGTACAAAGGATGCAAGCCTGATTTTTTGTATGATGATAGTATAAGTGTTAGAGAATATAAATGCGTTACTCTGGTTTATTTATTATGGGCCAATTTTTTTTTATTGAGCTTGAAAGTTGGCTATGGAAGCTATGAACTTTGGATGCTAAGTTACTGTTTATGGACTGTGGAAGCAATGCTATAGTAGTCATTTTGAGAGATGAATTATTCCAAAAGTACAAAGGATGCAAGCCTGATTTTTTTGTATGATGATAGTATAAGTGTTAGAGAATATAAATGCGTTACTTTGGTTTATCTATTATGGGCCAATTTTTTTTTTATTGAGCTTGAAAGTTCGCTATGGAAGCTCTGTTACAGCCTATGGACTATGGAAGCAATGCTATAGTAGTCATTTTGAGAGATGAATTATTCCAAAAGTACAAAGGATGCAAGCCTGATTTTTTGTATGATGATAGTATAAGTGTTAGAGAATATAAATGCGTTTGTCTGGTTTATTTATTATGGGCCAATTTTTTTTTATTGAGCTTGAAAGTTGGCTATGGAAGCTATGAACTTTGGATGCTAAGTTACTGTTTATGGACTGTGGAAGCAATGCTATAGTAGTCATTTTCAGAGATGAATTATTCCAAAAGTACAAAGGATGCAAGCCTGATTTTTTGTCACGTGACTTATTTTAGGATGATAGAATACGCGTTGGTCTGTTTTTTTTTTTAAAAAAAACTATGGTTTATATGTATTATTGAGAATAAAGTTGGCTACCGTAATAAGTTGAAAAAGGGCGCACAACGGTTCCAGCGTGAACCGCGGCGAAGTAAACCCCGGCTCACTTGACCGCGGTCAATGTTTTTGGGGTTTGATCCATGTTGAATTTGTGCCAAAACGCTTTAAGGCAAGGGAAGTTTATTTGTAACACAATTCACACACAAAGCAATTCAAAGACAGAAAGATCGCAATAAAATCACAAAACAGTCATCATCTTATCCGTCTATCTTTTGGGCTTGCGGGGGTGCCAGATTCCATCCCGGCTGATTTAAGGCGACAGGCTGGGCCACATACACACAACCATCCACACACACACACTCATTCCTAGGGGCAATTTTGGCACCGGCCAATCAACCTAGCATGCATGTCTTTGGAGCTTGGGAGGAAACCGGAGTACCCGGAGGAAACCCATTCAAACACAGGGAGAACATGCAAACTCCACACAGAAAGGACAGTGTTCCAAGCCTCGTCCCCACTCGGGACTTGAACCCACGACCTTCTTGCTGTGAGGCCACTGTGCTATCCACAGCGCCAACTTGCAGCCTAAAAAAAGTCACAAAACATAGAAAAAAAAAAAAATTATATATATATATATAAAGAGGGATTAATCTTCAGTCAAATGCATAATTAAACAGATGTGTGCTTCAGTCCAGATTTAAACATGGTCACAGTGTCGGCCTGTCTCACAGCCTCAGGAAGTTTGTTCTCCATGTTTCGTCTTGACTCTAGACACCAGGAGGAGGCTGGTCCCAGAGGTCCTCAGAACACGAGATGGTTCATAAGACACTAACATTTCACCCTTAAACACAAACTGATCTGCTTTAAAGTCTATTCTCTGAGCCACAGGAAGCCAGTGCTGAGACCTGAGCACAGGATTAATGTCATCAAATTTTCTGGTTCAGCAGCATTTTGAATAAACTGCAGCTGTTTTAATGCCTTTTTGTTCAGATCAGTGAGTAGACTGTTATAATTTATCCTACCAAAATAAATGCTTGGACAAGAACCTCTGATGTTTTAGACCCTAAATTTCTGATTTTAACAATGTTTTTCAGAGGGTAAAAGGCTGCTGATGTAATTGGTTTGATGTGACTATTAAAGTCTGAGTCCATTACTACCTCCAAATTTCTAACTTAGTTTGTGGTTCTAGAGAGAAGTTGAATTTTTATTAAAGTAATGTAAAATAAATCAACAAACCTTTATTTTTCAAATTGGAAATTTGCAATTTCACTATAGTTGTTTCAGTTTATGTCTTAAATGTAGAAGAATAAACTAACAGACCACTTGATTTCAACTTTTTTTATTCTGGTATTCACAGAAAACAGGATGATTAATCAAAAAGAAAAGTGTGCAAATCTTTTATTTGCCGTAGCAAAATATACAATGTTGAATGAAGAATAGATGTTTATGTGGCTTGATGTTCAATGTGATTACTGCACTCTGATTGAGATAACAACAGATGTGATAAGTTTGATAAAGAAACCCTTTTGGACTCATTTCCACCATGTGTAAAATGTGGTGTTTTTAGGATGCTGCAGGTAACGTTTGAATCTGTGACTCTTAATCTTCCTCAGACTTACAGTTTAGCCTTGTATGTATGAAGTAAAATATACTAAAATGATCTCGAATTGAACATGTTTATGTTTCACAGAATATGGATCATGGCAAAGCATGGGGAATCCTCACTTATAAAGGTAAGGTTAGATTTAAAAGCTAACATTTTATAATCTAATTAATTTATTGTAAATTTTATTGGAAACATTAGTATGCTGAAATCCAAAAATAAAATAAAATTGAGTATGCTTTATGGGAGAAATTAGGTTTTATAGTCTGATCTATAAAAGCTCATAGACTTATGTCTACTATATGTGTCAAAATTATTTTTGCAGCTAAACTATTTTTTTGTACTCACTCGGTTCGTAAAGGTGTTATCACAGAGGAAGAATAAATCAGTCATACATAAAATCAGAACTAATTTTGTTTCTCAGGAAAGCAAGAGAGTGAGGTGAAGGAAGTGGAAAAAGTGATGTACCACGACTGGCGTCTGATTCCCAAACACGCGGAGCAGCAGTTTAAGGACTTCCAACCGCTTCCCGATCCACCTGTACGCTACGTCCCTTATCCTCCCCTGCTTCGTGCCATGCTGCTGGCCCAGCGCAGTAAAGCTGGGATCAGCACAATCACAGAACCAACCCTCCCACTACAGAGGGATGTGAAACTCAACAGAGACTATTTCCGCAAACAGGAGCAAGAACGTCAGAGTAAAGAAGGAACAGCAGTTTGATAATAATATGCTTCTCGGCCTAACAGAAAAATATTTAAGCAGTTTTGGGTTAATATTCATAATACCAGACTCCAATTGATTTTTTATCTGATGCAGACTTGTAAATTTGTGTCTGAGTGATATACTAGAAATTTTATTTCAGACGCAACGTGGTTGACTATGGAGTGTTGTTATATGTTCAATATTCTACATGATAACTTTTAAAAAAATGTGAAGAAATAGAACCATGAGTTTCATGCCCAACTTTTCATACAGCAAATATAACAACACAAATTCAGTTGTTGCCGTATTCACTTTAAATGCATTAGGGCAGATGTTCTAACACTGAACAGCATTTAGGTCTTTGCTGGCTTCTTTTGTGTTTGTATTTCCAACCAATAAAAATACTTGTCTCTGAATCAGAAAGTTGAAGTTGATTTAATTTAGCTCCATTCCACCGAGGATAGTCCAGCATGATTAAAAAAGTATTTTCCAAAACGTTTTATCTTTGCTCTCACATAAAAAAAAAAAAAAAAAACTAGCAAAATTTTATAAAAATTCAACAACTCTAGCATTAAAAATTAAAAAAATGTCGGTAGAGTGGAACGAGTGTGACCGTTCCTAAGCAACGGACGCCCGCGCATGCGCACTTCCCGCTCCCAGTCAGCAGTCATACATTGTGCTTCGTCTCAAACTACAATGATTTGCTTGTTCCTGACTTTTTTTGCCTATATATTTAAATCAGGTTGGTATCTTTTTTTTTTCTAAATCCTAACATTATTCGATCCTCAAAATTACTTTGACTTCACAATCCTTTCATTTTCCAGGAGATGTGTGTCTACACTAGCTAAACCGCACTTTCTGGTAAATTGATCTTCTGATGCTTTGCAATGCTAACTAGGTCTAGTCTGTTGGTTGTGATGTTTGAGAAATAAAAACCAAAAGACCTGCGTTTTAATAGCATATTTTATAATTGGAACTGCATGAATAACTACAGCTAGTTATTAACATTTAATCTTTCAGGTAAGTTTTGTGAAAATTTCTGTTTTCAAAGAGGAGCCACTACAATTCCTAGTTTTTATGTGCTAATCCTTGTTTTGATTGGTGCAGTAACGCTAATACTATAAAAAATATTTAATCTAATCTAACCATGTTTTTTTTTTTCCACATTCGTAGTTATAACAGAATAACTTGAGGTTGTTACCTAACCTCTGCTTTAAGTGTTGACTGGAATTTCTAACTGCATTTGTCCATGTGCAGAAAAGTTGATTCATCGTACTATTTTTAGCTTTTGGATTAAAGCGTTGCTATTGGTTGTGCTCAGCGTCTGGGCGTCGCAACGTTCTTATTAGAGCACAGATTTTAATGCAAACACCGCAATGAGACCGATAAAAAGGTCCCAAAAAGATCTAAAAGATTTTGAGGATTCAGCGCCTAAACACGCTCGAACTGATCATTCTGGTGAGATTCATAATGATGCTAAAATAGCTTTTTCTTAGAGTTTAGCATCAGGGATTATTATGGATCCATATGGTGGTGGCAGAATTTAAGCCCCAAGACAATACTGGGGATTAAAACAAATTTCATCTTTTTTTTTTGTTTCACAGACTCATACATTTCAATTTATACGGTTTAACCATATTTTAATACGGGAAAATGCCATTTTAGCAAATACTGGCTTACTGTCATCACTGTACTGCCAAAAAATATCGCTAAATAAAATAATAATTATTTAAAAAAAAAAACTCCGTTTTTTGTCAACGCGTTTCAAACATTAAAAAGCCTTCAAAATTACTATTTTGAGTCAATTATGGTACATTCCGTGCGGCTATTGTTACAGCGCAATCAGAGCTGGACTGATTACCTCTCCTTACGTCACTATGGCTCATTATAAATGGACTGCGCATGCGCAATTTTTTGTGATTTGCTAACTGGACGATCAATACGTCCAGTTTGCCTCCAGTCCTCCAACCCTAGGAGGACTTAAAGAAAGGACACTCACCAAGGAGTGTCTTCTTTTCAGTGTCAAATTGACACTGTCCTAATTTTGTCTCACTCCATTGTGTCACATTTTCCTTCAATGTCTGTGTTTTACTCTACTAAGCCATCCCTGTTCGTACATAGGGGTACATGATTTTACTACTTGTTAATCAAAGGTTGGACTGGAGTAAATGAAAGAACCTTCATTGCCGTTAAACCTGATGGTGTGCAGAGGAAGCTGGTGGGAGAAATTGTGCGTCGCTTTGAGAAGAAAGGGTTCAAACTTGTGGGGATCAAACTTATGCAGGTATGTGAGGCCATTTTTTTATCCAAGATTTGAATGAGAAATAAATATCACACAGTAAATACGTGTATTGTATTTGTGTTTCAGGCTTCTGAGGGCTTACTGAGAGAACACTACTGTGATTTAAAGGGAAAGCCTTTTTTCAGTGGACTGATGTCCTACATGAGCTCTGGACCAGTTGTTGCCATGGTGAGATTCCAACATCTTCCTCACATGTTCAAACAATCTTAAACAAATTCAGTAACACAAGACATCAGGTATGAATGTGTGTCTGAATGGGTGAATGTGAGCAAAAATGGCTGCACGGTGGTGCAGTGGTCAGCCTGGTGGCTTCACAGCAAGAAGGTCCGTAGTCTTGGAGTGGGGCTGAGGTTTCCTCCAGGTACTCTGGTTTCCTTCCCACCCTCCAAAAACATGCATGTTAGGTTGATTGGCCACTACAAAATAGACCCAAGGAATGCGTGTGGTTGTCTGTGGTGTGTGACCCCGAAACAGACTGTCGACCTGTTCGGGGTGTATCCTGCCTCTTGCCTGAAATCAGCCGGGATGGGCTCTAGCACCCCCTGTGACAGCTTTGGGGATGAGCAGTTCAGAAGACGAAATAAAAGACTTATAAATGCATCAAAGATTATTTCTGGTTCTTTTTGTTTGTCTTTTGCTTTTAGACTCTTCTATTCTTGTGTTTATTTAGGTGTGGCAGGGTTTGGATGTTGTCAAGACTGCACGCAAGATGTTGGGAGAGACCAACCCTGCAGAATCCCTGCCAGGAACAATCCGAGGAGATTTCTGTGTTGAAGTGGGAAAGTAAGTTTTTTTGTTTTCCCAACATTAAACTTTAGAAAAAAATCCAAGATGAATAAATTAAACCAAATGGTCTCACTGTAGACTTTAAAACACAATGACAGGACATGTTAAATTTGCATTACAGAAATGTAATCCATGGCAGTGATTCGGTGGAAAGTGCACAGAAGGAGATCTCTCTGTGGTTTCGTCAGAATGAACTTCATCGCTGGGAAAACAGCAACCGTCAGTGGATCTACTGATACACATCAACCAGCATGTTTAATGGGCATTTCTGCAAAAAGGATCTCATTATTTTTCTGCTTTAATTCATATATACATAGAGAAGCTTAGTGTCTGCCTTGCTGCTTTATTACATTTTTGTCTGAATTATGAATAGAGAACCTTAAAGAGTGCACTAAAGGAGCAAAATCTCCTATTTTATGCAAAAAAACCTTTAAGTGATTAAATCAATTAGGGATTAACTCTACTATTCCTTATAGAAGTCAAAGAAAAACTGCCTTCATTGTAAACTTAATTCGAAAGTAGCTCAATTTTGATACTATTGAATTTCCATATTTGTACCTGGAATCATGCTACCGGTAATTACATGAATAAAAATGTTTCTATATAGAGATTTTTGAATTTAGAAAATGGAAAGCCTCATGTACAAATAGTGCATACTGTGTATTCTTTTTTACGTGAACATTTCGATGTATCATTTGTTACTTGAACTTTAGAAATATCAATTGGACACTCGTTTTTTCATCTGCTGCTTTTTTTGTGTCGCATAGACGAGATGACAGAAACTGTTAAATCACAGGTAAACCAGTTCATTCTGATCATGTGACAACCAAAGCATTGAGACTGATGAACATATCTACGTCCCACAGTTACAGTGGGGAAAAAACATAAGAGGTGTTGAAATCAGCAGCTGGTTTAGAAGAATCTGTAGGTTGTACAGTGAAATGTGTGCTATAGACAGAGAAGAGATGTAATGGACGGTACACAGTGTGTGGGACTGATTTAAATATAATTTGATAGTCAGGGTTTGTGTTCTTTCAACTCGTGTGCTCAATTCCGTACTGATCAGGATGTCAAAATGATCAGATCATGCACACATTGATGATACATGTTAGTTTGTTGGCCGTTTGGCGAATACCATGTTTCAGTATAAAATTCACACTTCAATGTACATGAGGGCAATAATATTTATGAAAACTTCTGAAGTTGTTATATTCTATTAAATATAGTTTTTAATTGACCATTTATTGGAAATAATCAGGATTGTAGGAACTGATCTCATGGAAGTACTTGAATATAAAATTTCCAGCTTTCAGAGACAACTAGTTTTAGTGTGGGTACAGAAGTTTGTGCAACAGCAAAAGAAGTCTAAAATACATTTTGTTTGCAAGTAGATTCAAACTTCAGCAGGAGAGGTTTAATCATGCTTTTCTGTATTTGTACTCTGTCCTTCATGTGAATTTTTCATCCTCATTAAATTTCTGCTTTTAAAAGAACTCGTGTGATTGTGAAGAAAAGCAAACTACTATTGGTTCAACTTGTTCGTTTAAGCACACAAATATGTTTAATATTTAATCCACACAGATAAAGATCAATGCACAAATTTTCATATTGAACAAAGAGGATGGGCTTCATTGCGTGTGGAGATTTACAGTGGTTCCTGTACATACCATAATAGCAACATGCCACCTGCCCTCCCAGACTGTCCTGTCAGCAGCCAGTCAGAGAAAAAGGAGCGGAGTAGCAACATGTTAAACTCAACTACCAGACAAAATATGAACCTGCTCCCACCTTTAACCTCAGTCTGGCTGCTGAAAGGACTGCAGGCTCTTCCCTAGAGCTTCTTACCACACTGCTTTAGAGACCCTGACTCACTACACCCTGTATAGATGTTTACTTTGATGAGAAAGAAAAGAAGCCCAACATTTGTAAAGTAGAAGATATTTTTCACATCTTTTTTGTTCGTAACTGCTCGTCCTTTAAGAGTCACAGATGTTTATCTTTAACAGCACTTAGAAGAAAATCAAGGTTTAAGGTACTATTTGTTTACACCTGTTGTGAAAAATTATAATAGCTTATGATCTTGAGACATTTGGGTCAATTATTGGTAAAAGTACCATTTCTCTGACTGGTTTATTGGTAAAAAAAAAACAAACAAAACTGGTTTCTGATGGAATTGCAGGTCAGTGTTTTCATTCACTTTGCCGTACCAGTTGCTCTTCAATTATTTTTTCTCCTTTGGTGCATGTTGGGGTCTGAGCTTAGAAATGAGTTGGAGTTTTTTTCAAAGATGACAAACTAAATGGAAGAAGAGTGACTCAGGTCGATTCAGGACAGATGAGGAAAATGCGAGAGGATACGGTGTCTTTCTAAGGTGAGTATGAGGTCAATACAGAGGAAGGAGGTAGTTATGAAGCTGGATTACAAGGTTAATGATGATAGTTACAAACAAGATGGCAGGCAGATATTAGATCAAAGGAGGTAATTCCAAGGCATCAAAGTTAGGAGGTGAAGAAGGAAAGGATTTTATGGTTACAAGGATGCAGTTTGGAGGGAGGAGTTTTCGGACCAAAGGAGGGAATTTTACATAACTGGGTATAATTACAAGGTTTGGAAGCTTTTGGGAGGAGACTTCTTTTAACAGGTGGCTTGGTGGACGGGGCAGTCAGTCGGTAAGCAGGTCCAGGCATTACTCGGGTATATAAGACACCTGCCAGACGATGATGTGGCTTCGCTCGGCTTTGCTTAAAGCAGGTTTCATCTGTGAAGTTTCACCATTTTCTCCTTCCTCGGTTTCATCGTCCTCGCCGTCACCTGAGAAATAAATAAGCAATGGTAGAGCTTAATCATAACAGTGTCATCGGGTACAGTTGATCATCTGTGTTTTGATTAAATTTTATTAGAGATAGTATTTCAAGCAAAATGAACTTTTTGGAGGTTTCAACCATTTTTTAAACATTATTCATACATCAAAAACAGACCTAAAAGTTTTTTTAAATTTAATTTATTTTTGATATGTGAGCTCATCCATCCACATATTTTATTCTTGGTCATAAATTTTGTTCTCTGCCACACCTACATTCTAACATAAGCAGGGAGTGTTTCTACAGCAGCAGTACACACTCTATCTCGGATGTACATGTAAAGTTGTACAACGAAGAGGGGGCTAAAATGCCCCCACTGTGAACGCGCCAAAATAAGAATATCAAAAAAATTTGTGCTAATTTTTTTGTTTGACCTGATGAGCTTTAGAATATTTGCAACCTAAAACAAAATTTACGTTGTGTCGTGCCCATGTCATGGCGGCGGGACTGACCAGAGCACAAGAGGAGGGAGGAATTCAGACTCACAAAAGGACATGACACATTAAATGTATGTATAAGGTTTTTTCAACACATTTCCGAGCTAACAAAAGGTCCCATTTTTACTCACAGTGCCATGACATGAGAATTTTTACTCCAAGAAAGCGCAAATGTTAGGTTGGAAATGTAAATCTTTGTACTTCTTCTCTTGCTTCTTTTATTTTTATTATTCAAACAGACATGCCAAGTCTCCCGCATTGGGACCTATCTCACACTCACCTGCCAAGGCTAATAAAACTTCTGCATGATGAACACTCTGGTGCTTAGGTATAATGAGGCCAAGCACATGGCATCTCCTGATAGATCTCTTTCTTTGTGAAGCCAAAAATTTCACAAAGTTTTTGTGAAGTTTTTCTGTTCAAAAGTGTCTTTAGTTAATGTGATCCCCCAGCTGCAGGCAGTTTCTGACTGGCTCTATGACACACTGTTATGGTAACTAATGAATGTGTTAATAATGTATGCTGAGCATCCCTCACCTTTCCTTTGGTCTCTACTTATCTGTACATAGGTGTTTTTAACATTCTTTACTCCCACTACTTCCCCAACTGTATAAATGAAGCAGACATTCTGGTCACCCTTGTGACAACTTAAGTAAAACAGAGAGTCTCTTGTTTTGTTCTCCAGTCAGCATGGCTTTGGGATAAAGAATAATAACTTTTCTCTCCAGCAGCAAATAAACATCCAACACAGTGAAATTTTCAACCCTACAATGAAAAGTATTCTAACACTTCTTGGTTTGGCTGTTGTGCTAGAAAGCTGCGTCTTATGTGTGTGTATGTGACTGCTTACCGATACGGAAGTCAATGTAGCCCTCTCCTCCGCTCAACACTAGCACATTGTGTACACTTTGTGCCTCGTTTTCGGCTGGTGCAGAGGAGCTCTGGCCTTCTGATGGACTATCGAGCACGCTGCCGTTTAGAGTGGCCAGAACATTGCCTGTTACACACAAAAAAAAATTAACACACAAAACAGTTGGATTTCTAGCTTTTCTTTTCAGAGGGTGAGTTGGTTTCTATCATCAAAAACTGCGTCCTGCATTTTTTTTCTATTACACCAACTACACTCATGTCCTCCTTCACATGCTTAATAACAACATGTAATTAATAACCATAATATTCTATGACAGTAACAAATTGTATAGCTTTATTACTGAAATTATAACTGAATCTACAGCTCTAGTGCTCACCAGGTACAGAGACAAAGAACTTGACGGCATCACGGTGTCCATGGAAACAGAGTTGGGCTTGTGCCATTGAGCAGTAAGGGATGAAGCTGCCGGTGCTCTTCTCGGAGCCGTCGTCTCCATACACATGAATCACACCACCAGAGGATGTCGGTGAAACTTTATTAGCTGGACGAACGAAGAGATGAAAAAACAGACAGGATTTTTTACAAACAAATGAGAAATCAGATATTTTTAAAGTTTAGCATCTAAAACAAGTTATGTTGCATGCAAAATATTTTCTAAAAATGAAAATTTTTACTGATATTTAACAACAAAAAAACACCATGCAAAAAATCTTGAATTAAAAACTCCTGTCACAATTAAAAAAAAATATATATTATTTTTGTTCTTTAAAAAAATATCTTAAACACAAAAAAGACCAAATAAGTGTCAACTACACATTTTAAGCACAGTGATGTGTTAGCGTAAAGCATGCACTGCTATGTTTCCCTGCAGATATACCAGAGGGTCTGACTGGGTGAGAACGGGTGGATGAAAAGAGGAGGAAGTTTTTTGGAGCGCTCCCACTTACCCCTCAAACCTAGGAGCTGTCCCCGGTGAAGGACCACCGCTTTGGGAAGGAAGAAAGGAAGAGGAATAAGGTGGAAGGAGAGCAGGAAAAAAGAGGACAGTGAGAGTTACGACTGAGACTATAAAAACAAAAACTTTGAGGAAAGGAAGGGGAAAAAAAAGGAGGGAAAGATTCTGGGGGCAATAAAGGATAAACTAAAGAGGGATACGGTTGAATGAAACTACAGTAAATGAAGAAAAATGTCTGTGTACTTCATTTTCTAAAGAAAAACTCAACAAAACCCTATTAAGTGACTCTTACGGAAACTTATTCCGTTCCGTCATCTTCCGCTTGTTCCGGGGTCGGGTCGCGGGGGCAACAGCCTCAAACGGGCAGCCCAGGGCTCTCTCTCCCCGGCTGCATCCTCTAGCTCACCTGGAAGGATCCCAAGTCGTTCCCCGGCCAGCTGTGAGACATAGTCTCTCCAGCGGGTCCGGGGTCTGCCCCTTGGTCTCCTCCCAGTGGGACTGTGCCCGGAAACTTATGTCAGGATTAAATGTAATCATAAAGACAATTTGTTCAAATTTGGAGCAACAGTTTAAAGTATTTATATTTTAATCTGCCTTTTTTCAAATATTTTCTATATACAATAATAATGTCTTCTTTTAGAAATCCTTAGTCACTCACTCTCTGTCAGAGGGATGGATATGATCACTCCGTTTCCAGTTCCTACCCAGAGGCGATTTCCACCAATCAGAAGAGCTGTTATTCGCACAAATGAGAAACCAAGCTTCCCAGTTCCTGCACGGAAACAAACAAAACAAAAAACAAGATATATTAGCTTAAAACTAAACACTAACAGTGCTATTATTTGAATTTTTTTTTTTTTTTTTTTTTTGAATTTTGAATTACTCTATTCATCCCTCACCGGGGAAATTTGTTAGAAATTTGTTATCAAAATTAAAGATCCAAACCCACCCAACATTTTGCTGACGTATGGCTCGATATCGACGTCCTGCAGGTGCTGGTGTGTGTGTGCGTGGTAGAGACGCAGGGTAGAATCCAGACGGATGGACACCCACACACCATCACCGATCCATGCCAGCTGCCTCACCTGGCTCTCCCTGCGAGGATGGGCATCAAAGGACTTCTGTGGAGCATAAAAAAGAATCATAAATGAACAGAGAATAGTTCAGTTATGGATCACTGGGAGTAACAAACATAGCCTCCCCATCAGAAGATAGTAATTCACCTCAATCTGCATGCTTTTAGGCTGAATGACATGAATCTTGTTCTTGTAGCCACACCAAACTTTATCATGGACCACAGCCATGCAGCGGATGGAGTGATGAGGTCGACCAAGGTCCATCAAGTGATAGTTGGACAAATCCCACTGACCGTCTGTGGATGGAGACAAACACACAAAGAATAAACAAAACTTTTGTTCCTAAATTCTTTTAAAAAATTTACAGAAGAAACTACTTGAGTTAGGACAGGATTTTATTTTTCCAGCAACGAGGGAATAAGTTGGTAAATTTCAAAGCTGTTTTTACCTTCCGCTCTGTGGAAAATGGCGAGAGTCCCGTCTGCGAGGGCAACCAGCACACGACCCTTGACGTGTCTGCATACACAGAAAAAAGAAAGGATTAAAAGAAAAAAAAATGTACTCCAGATAAAACAAGCACTGTTTTCTTACACCAGGCTGAGAACAGAATCTTTCAGTTTGATGGAATGGAGACACTTCTTCCAGTTTCCAACGGCAGAGTGGACGTAGAGCCTAAAAAAAAATCAAACAAATTATATGTAAGACCTAAATACTGTATCTGAAGGGTTTGGACTTTTCTACTATTTTAGCTTTGTATTTATTTGTAGCTTGTCTTCAATAGTATGCGTGAAAATCTACAGTTTATCTACAACTGTATCTAAAGTATTCCAGACAAGACACTGACCAGCCATTCTGGGCTCCCAGCCACATGGTGGGGGCCACACTGGTAAAATTTTTGGCCTCTTCTGCGTCCTCTGTCTCATTGGAGTGAGAAGATTCTTCTTTGGGCTGGCCTGAGTTCCTGTTGAGATAGACATTGTTTAATTCACAGCTAAAGTTCAATGAAGTTTTATTTAATGTTTTCACAAATGGATGCGTGTGAGCAGATAATTGTTCACAAGTGAAATAAAAACCTGTGTTTTAAAAGTGTGCTTAAAAGTGTGCTTAAAAAGAAAAAACATTCTTTTTGTGGCGACACGTTGGAGTTAGGTACCTGTCGTATGAATCCGCTGGACGAGGCTGAGGATCTGTAAAGACATGCTCTGTAAACGGTCCTGGAGGTCCAGACCCCATTTCTGTTTGGTTAGCTGCTGATTCAGACACCTCTGTGGCTTCTGTAGCTTCCTCTGCTGATTGGGTGGGATGGATCTTCCCATTCACTGGAGGAGCTATGGGAGCTGGAGAACAGGATTGTCAATGAGCATGACTGTTGCCATGACTCCTTTCACTCACACCCTTCTTTCATATCAACGTGCACGCACCTTGTCTTTTGTCCACTATCGGTGTGTCGGTACGGGATGAGCAGTTGCTACGGGCAACGCTGCAATTGGTTGCGCAACCAACGAGCGTGATGCCAGCTAACATCCCCTCTACACCTCCGTTCTCCTCACCACCACCTAGTCCACCATCACCTGGATCCAACACAATCTCTCCGGCTGGGTAATCGCTCTCACTAGCAGCTGAAACACACACACACACAAGCCAGTGAGACCAGTATACACACTAGTGTGGAATAATGCTGCGGTCTGGCTTTCATCTGTCCATCTGACCTGGAACACTGGAGATGCAGAGAACGTGGGCGTTGCAGACATTGAATTGGTCCACTAGCGAGCCTGGCTGGTTAGCATCGATGATAACCACTTTACTCGCGGAGTGGGTGCTGGTGAGAATCCACACCCGACTATTCATACTGTCTGTCTCCTGAAGCTCTTTAGACTGAAGACATAAGACGACACAATGATTGGTCACATTATGCTCCATCGTGGAGTTTTTAGGGTATACCTTTCTCTTCTCAGGAGATGTTTGGTTGCTCTTCTTCTCAGTTCCATCGTCCTCAGCATTGAGCGGATCGCTGCTGTTTACCGCAGGTTTGCCAGATGCCTCCTGGCTGCTGACCCGCCATCCGGTCAGATCCACTCCCGCTGCACACCATAACTACATGCACATACACAGACGTGCACAAATGAGATGATCACACTTATAAATACTGCAAAAGCGTCCGAAAGTATACTTTTTTTAAACATTAAACTTGTACAAAATACATCTTATGTTTGAGGGCTTTGAGAAAGAAAAAAACCCTCTCAATCAGTCATTGGATCAAACAAAAGAATTTTTTTTATTTTTAATTTTCACATAATTCATCCCTGTAGGAAAAATTTGTGTGCTGTATTAAACCACAGCAGGCTGGCAGGACGGCACCAATGGTGGGAGAAACGGGGAGATAGGTGTCTTCCCCAAGGACACCTAGACATGAGTTCAGTGGGTTTCAATCCCGCAAATTACTTCTAAAGCAGTCCACAATTTCCCAAGTGTGTCGCAAGGCTCCCTATTAAGACTTTTTTGTTTGCCATTTTAATAATCATACTGGCTGAAAAATAAAAGTATGGAAAATTAAATGATGCCAGCAATAAAATCACTACTTTAGCCTGCTTCCCTGTTTAATGGGGTTTTATCCATCTTTGCATAAAAAAAGCAAACAATAAAGACTTCGAACCTTCCTGTTGGGGTCTTTCTCCACCAGAGGGCGACAGTACACCGGAACTGGAACATTCTTCATGCGGTTATCATCTTTCTCATTGGTGGTCTGAAAACACATGTGGTTTGTGGTTTGAAAATTATTAAATCTATAAAATATTGTATTAATTTCACAGATTAAAATAATATATAATTATATATAAAATCTTGATGCGCTGATCCAAAAAAAAGGAAAATTCCACTGCTTCTGATCTGTAATGTGTGATGGTTCATTTCTCTTCATTTTATCCTAAAACGGTGAAAACTTTAAGACTTTTCACTTTTATATTTCAAATTTTTATATCTGAGGAATGAAAAAAAAGGCAGATTGTGAACATTCTGACCGATGTACGTTTGATTTGATTTAATTCAGCATACCTTTTAAGAATTGATCAAATCTGCTTGCAAGATTTTACAATATATCTATTTCCTTAAAAAAGCCTCAATAATACACAACAACAAAAAAATACCAAAAAGTTATATTCATTCCTAATCAATATGTACTTGAGTGGATTTTTCCTTTAAGGGAACAAACCTTAATTTAAAAAAAGCAGAGGTACAGGGAAATAGAGATCCAGTAAAAGAGTTTCTTTGTTAGGTAAGGCAGGTTGAGACAGACAGAGGTTGAAGGTTAAAGCTGGACAACATTTTTTACAAGGAGAGAAAATTAATTGAATTAAACTCCATAGAAGAAGGTTTCTGTCATCAAAACCACAATCAAATAAAGATGTTTGATCATGCCTGAAGAATTAAAAGGTACTCATTGATGCACCATGCAAGTTGGTCACAGTTTGCTCATGTATAATTTTTTTTGCTTAGAGGGAAAATTCAGCTGTTTTTCTGGAGGAGTTGGATCTTTTAAAGGAAGGTTAAAAAAGGAGGGGAAGCCATAAAGGGACATGCTGGCACTCTGTCGGTCTCACTTGCCTGTTGTCTCTTCAGTGGGCTGTCCTTAGCGCTGTCCGTCTGACCAGCAGTCTGTGGGAGACCAAAGTTAGAGCCGCCTCCCTAACAACACTCTGCTCGTCTGAATTTATTGCTCAAAGCTAATTCCAACCTTCTGCCTGTCATTTGGTGGACATTTACTGTACAAGCAACTCATCGTGTACCTTCCTACAAGCCAAAGTGAGATGGGACAGTTGAAAGTTTTCACTCAGTTTAAATTTTCTAAGAATTATGAGCGTCTATCCCAACAATAGAACATCAATGTGTCCTTGGAATAAATATGCAACCACTGGGGGGAAAAAAAACACAAAAAAAGCTTTATTTGATAAATGAGCAACAATATTGCGTCTAAAAAAACTTGTTGAACACTCTCTTATGTGGGTTTCTAACATGTTGCTAATTTATCAAATAAATGAGCAATTGATTTTTTTATCATTATTGATTCTTATCGAACATCTAAACTCAAATGTATTTTTTCAGACATTTGATTCCATTCGACACAGAAAATACACTTTTTACAAGTTCAAGATAAACTGTCAAAAACTTGTGTCACACATTCCATTCTTTGAATTAAACTAAATACTTTTGCTTCTTTTTATATAACAAATGTCAGAAGACTTGAACTGTGCAAGAACAAACAAGAAGAAAAAAATTAAAGGGATGATTAAAGAGAGAACTAAATCCCTTTTCTTTAGAAATTCTTTACAATGAGAAGCCTTTAAATCCTATCAGAGCATGTCAGAAACTCTGTGGTTTTAGGTCATTATTCATGTTTTAATATATTCTCCTTCTTTCATAGACATACACCAGCCCGACATGGTTGTTTCCCAAACATCAATTGGATCATGAAAGATCCTGCTTAGTGTGTTTGACACAAAGAAGATAATCATTGACTCAGCAACTATTTGAAGTACTGTCTGATGCTTTGATCCCAATGTTGAGAATTTTTTCACTATTACTAAACAAATATCCACCGATCTATTTTCTGAACTGCCCATAGCTAGTAAGCAGCAGGGTACACCCTAAATAGGTCAACAATGTGTTATAGGGCCACACAGAGGGGGTGACAACCACTTATACAGAGACCCATAACTCGGTCAACAGGAAATATTAAAAATTATTAAATGTTATTTGAATTTCCTAGATTGATCTTTTTACGAAACTGTCATTAAATCCAGGCATGAAGCGTTTGAGTAAAACAATTCTTAAAATAGAGTATTTTTAAGTCTACATTGTGTTTAAACCAGCCAATAAAGTTATTTTTGTCAAATTTGTTGATTTGTTTCAAACCATGTTAAGAGAGAAAATGTTCAATTTTAAAGTTCAAATTTAGTCATAGACAGATGGGAAACCCAAAAGGCGAGGTGTTTACCTGTTTAAAGCGAGATGGTACACTCCAGCCACAGGCCTGCATGATGCCGTCATCACGGCGCATGTGCTCACGCACCTGCCTGTACTGTTCACGCCTCTGTTCTCGGCGCGCCATCAGCGCCGAGTCACTGAGGAGAGACGCAACACCGTTACTGGCCAGTCTGGAAGCAGTGGGAGGGAAGGAAGAAAGAGCGAAGCATTAGCAGCCTGGTCAGCCAGCAGCAGAAACCAAAAAGAAGAGATGAAGACAAAAGAAGCGACATCTTTTAGGATTTAAGCAAAGCCATTTCTCATGAGATTTGGTCTAAATTTAAATATTTTATGCTATTAGTTAAAATTTAGTATGATAGAGAAAAAGTGAAAGACCTGGCATGTGCAAAGCAAATTAGTGAGCAATTGGTAAATGGGTCGTTATGTGATTTAAGACAAAAAAAGTTGCTGCAATTTGATGATACGCTAGTTTTTCATACTCAGCGAATATACATTTTTTTTTTTAAGTCAAACTTTGAAAAATAAAAGGTTTGCTAGAAGAAAACAAGGCATTGTGGAAGTGCATAGCTTTAAAAAGGATGTTCAAGAAATTTCTTGAACATATTTCGCTCTGCAAGCTGCTAAAAGCAAGCAAGCAACCAGGCATTCAGTACGAAAGGAGAATAAAAACAAGAAGTTTGGTGGTCGGTGTGATAAACGTTGGAGCTGGAAGCTGCTCACTCTTCAGGGAAGAACTCCAGTGTTCGGTTAGAGGTGGAAATTTGGCACATGGTGTGGCTGCGCCGCTGGGTGAAACTGGCTGGCGAAGGAGACTTGTAGTGGATGTTAACGCTGTAGTACGGCCTCTTGACTGGTGGAGGGCTAGATGATGCGCTGAAGAGACGTGCAAAGCTTTGGGAAAGAAAGTGAGACAATTAAGTGGCTTTTATTTTCCGCGTTTAATTGATATAGTCATTATATGTCAGTAAATATGTTCTCACAACTGCCAGATGGTGGATTTCTTCTTCTCCTGGATTGGTGGACTCTCTCGGGATGCCCTGAGAGAAAATGCAGCTTACTAAGAATTATGAATGCCATATAACATTCCTAAAACTAATTAGTTGATGGACTCGGACTACCAACCTGATCATCTCTGTCCACCGCACTGCCTCCTGCAGCTCCATCAGCCTCTCTTTGTACTGGTTCCTCTCCATCAGGACACGAGCCATCTCCACTCGAGTGAACCGTCGCCGCTGAGTCATCGTCATGTCACCATCTTGCATCGGCGATGAAAACTTTAAGCAGAAAAGTAACATTTTAAAATATATGGGGTTGTAATTGCATGGTTATTGAGTTAATTAGTGTTAACGTTCAATAGTTTATTGACTAGAAACTCTTTAGAAAAATATTTACAAAGAGACAGAAGTCATGTCTATTTTCTTTTTTTACTCACATCATCACTTCCTTCATCTTTTGAGTCTCGAGATGCTCCAAGAGCCTCTGCACGTAACCTGAGGCCAAAATAAACATAAAAATGTGTGATTTTCACTTGTAATGTAGGTCCTCTTTTAGGCAGACAGTAACAACAACAGTCCCTACGAACAACTCACTGGACACAGAATTTAAACGTAACAAAGATTTATTTACTTAGACAAAAAAAGAAAGTTCCGTTTATGTTTGAACATTTTATGTTTACTGTCATTTTTTGTTGGATGTGCGCTGTAGTCTTTCTAAAAGGATGGTATTAAGTATAATACTTAAGAGGAATCCCTAACTCTGGTCATTGAGCATAAAAGAAATGCAGACTTTTCTGCTAAACACACCTAATTAAATTAAACCTTATTTTGCTGTCTCAATTTGAGAAAAGCCAAAAGGGGTGGTTTGGGCATCTGGTTAGGATGCCTGAACCAAGTCACAGTTGTATAATTGATGTAGAATTTTTTACCAAGATGATAAGGGAAATAATTAAATTTAAATCTGATGTAAATAATTACATTATACGCAACAATGGCCTAAGAGTTTTACAGCAAGATGAAGAAGAATTTTTTTAAAATAAAAACTTTTAGACATCATCACCTCTTCAGCTCTTCCTCCAGTTCTTTGACTCTGGCGTCCACTTTGTTCTTGGATTGCCGTACTGCTTCCAACTCTTCCCTCAGGACCTCCTGCTCCCCTGATAGCTCGTCCACTTTGGCAATTAGGTCATTTTTCACAATATTGAGAGCATTTCTGTCAAACAGCAGAAAACAAAAAGGAATAGCATGTCAAAACTAGATCAAACAAAAGCTGGAATCACTTTTATTTTTCAAAGTGTGCTGAACTGACATAATCACAAAAATGTTGAATAATGATTCATCACTAATTTAGTCTAAAGACGTGTTTTAGTAGAGTTTATAATTTATCCAATCATAAAACAGATTCAGTTTTCATTGCAAGTAGAATTCTTACTTGGTCTCTAGAAGTTGTTTGTTCTCTGTCAGCAGGTTCTCCACTTCTTTTCCCATCCCTGAAACAGGAACATTTAAGTCCATGTTACTCATTATTAAAATAAACACAAGAAGTCAATTTTAAAAAAGTACAATTATAAACAATTTTGGTAAAATAAAAAGAGTTTGCTCTCAAAATAACTCCAAAAACACAAAAAAATTTAATTAAAAAATGTACATTCAACAAATATGTGTGCTTAAGTCCAAATTTTTAACTCAGCAAGTGACACGAACATGCATGGTTGAGGTTAGTCTGTGAACCATGGTTGTAAAAATAGAAATCATGCTAAGTTAACTATCAATCCTTTCATTCATTATTATAAATGAACGAAAAAACTTGAATGAAAGCAGCAGCAGGCATTTTTAAACAAAGCAGGTGCAAATTATGGAGAAGCAAAAATTTTAACAAAGGCAACCATTTATTCTGGATAACACAGACAAATTAAACAAAATACCAATTGGATTTTTGATTTTACAGAATTTGGCTTTTTCTGCAAACATTCAAGCATAAGGCAGATTTATGACTGGAACGGAGTCCAACATCAAGGTTTTGCTTTTTTAGGATTAAAGTGCATCTCAAACTTGGACAATCTACCATTTCACCAAAAATGATCAATAAGAAAATGGAAAAAACAATTGTGTGCTTCATGCTTACATTTTTTTTAATCTAATCTCTTTAGCGTCCCCTTTTGGGCTGTCAATAATTTTTTTTAATGCACATCCAATATGTTGTTATTGACAGAAAATTTGTAATTTTTTCTATAACTCCAAGTATCAAATGAACTGCATATTCCATTTGTTGCATTGCATGTGAATGAAAATTAATTTAAAAAGTATTGAGGGTACAGTTGGTAACAATGTACAAAGTATATTTAAGCCACATGACACCAGGAAGCAACCAAGCTTGGTGGGAAATGACATCAGAAGCCAAAGTGACCATGAGTGTCGGCATGGAGAACCTTACCGAAGAAATCATCACGGACTGAAGGCAAAAAGAAGGAAAACAGGGCAAGAGAAACGGAGAGATGGAATGGGGTGAGAGAGAACAAGAAAATGAACAGTAAGAGAGAACGAGAAGATGCCGATAAGACTCGAATCATTTCTACTTGTAGCTTGACCATTAAAGTAAAACTCAAAGTTAAAGTTTAATTTGACTATGTCAACAGGTTCAGCTCAAACCTTTATTTGTGACAGATTTTTTTTTTTAAACGGAATTTATTGCATTTTAAAGAAATGTGCAAATAAACTAATCTAAAATCAGTTTGATTACTGAAGCTTAAAATCATCTTTTTTTTAAATCAACATCCTCATCTTTAAGGAGTAAATAGTCAATTTTTCTGAATTAAATAAAAAATTTGCTAACATATTTTTCATGTTGTTTGTAAAACAATTATCAGCCCCAAACTGAAAAAAAATTACCAAACATGTTACATTAAAAAATTTTGTAGATAATTAAAGTATTTATTGCTTAACATAACTTTGTTCTTTTGACTATGACAAAATGATAACATGAAGGAAAATAGTGTGAATTTTGTCTTCTGAACGGGTCGCAGCGAATTCAGGAGCCTATTCTGGCTGATTTAAGGCAAGAGGCAGGGTACACCCCAAAACAGGTCACAAGTCTGTGACGGGGCTACACACACACAACCTTGTGTAAATTTAAATATTTTTATTGCTAAAAAGTAAAACATAGTTTACCAGTTTTTAAATATGAGCCTCTATAAAATTCAAATACAAAAAGTTTTGAAATAAAGTTTTAACAAATTTTTGGCCACAATATCCTTTTTTGCTAGATGTATATTAGCTTGAAGCATCACAAAAGATTTGAAGACTGAATTTATTTTAATTATTCCCATAACTGAAACATTTCGGACTGATGTGTTGTTGTTGAAATCCTAATTTTTCCATTTAGGATTCTTCAACTACTAGATCAAGTAAGATAAACTAATAAAACAAATGTCCTTTCGATGTGATGTTCGGAGATCAGAAAGAAGTCCAGAAAATGAAAGAAAAAAGGAAGAAAACAAAATGTGATAGGATACACACCTGAGAACTCGCCTATGGGTGTCACCGGCAGAAGCACATGAAAGGGAACAAAAAGAAACGAGTGAAAGGTTAAACTGGGTCAAATTTCTCTGCCTTTTCTCTTGGTGTAAAAAAATCCATGGACCAATTTTAGTGATTGGGCAAAAAAAAAATCAATGAAAAAAATTGCTAACAAAAAACTTTTAAACAAATGCAAAAGTTGTGTGCAGATTGGTTCAATCTAAAAACCTAGAATTCTACAACTTAGTGATGAAAAAAGGCAACGCCGCATGGAACGGCTTCAGAGATCAAGTTGCAGTTTGGTGTGAGATTGTGTATTTTTAGCATGATTTGCCGTGATGCAGTGCTGCAGCCTTCCATGCAGAAAAAATAAGAACCATTGCAGCAATACATTCACACAGCCTCACACTGAGCTTTTCTCTGCAGGGAGATGAATAAATCCTCCAATACAATCAAGCATTATTCCTTGTTTCTATTTATTTTTTTTGTGTAAGTTTAAACATAACACACATTGAGAACAAACTTATTGTGTTCATCAGCTGGTTTAACTTTGAAGTATTTTTCAAAGAAAGATACAGTTTAAAATGTGCATAAATCTCTGAATCTGTGAGTTTTTTGCAGGCAGTGATCTGGTCATACCTAGCAGCTCAGCGCCAGCATCCACATCCCCGATGATGTCCGATTTGGCATCTTTGATTTCATGGTACAGTGAGTCTGTGTTGATGCCGAAAGCCTCGTTTACAATGCCCTGAGAGGGGCTGACATATAAAAAGATAGTTAACTTTTCCAGTTCAAATAAAACATCTTTTTCACTACCCAATGAAAATAATTTGGTCATTTCAACTACAATGAAGCTTAAAAAAAGTCAGTGAATTATTGTGTGCTAATCTAATTTTATATAAAAGTATTTTTTTGTTTGTTTCTTTACAAATGTAGTTTCTAAAAAGGAGACATGTTTTGTTAGACTTTTACAGAATTCTGGTCCTACCTGTTTCCTCCTCCATACACTCGTGGATCCACACACATCTCCAACTCAGGAGTGGAATCAATGATCTCTTGAAACTCTGACCACTCATCACTGCTTCCCATCCCTGGAAAAATGGAGCATAAAGATATTGTAATGATGTAAATGTTCTGCGTTGAGAAAAAAAATACAAGAATCTTTTACTAAACTCAAAACTGTGAATAAACTAAGTATTTGATATTTCTTACCAATGCTGACATTCCTTGTTTCCTGCGAAACTTGGACCTCCATGTTCCGACTCAAGCGCTTTCCGCCTTTCCTGCGGTTCCCGGCACGCATCATATCGAAATCGCCATGCTGAAGGAATCCTTCGTTAATGGGGGTGACGGTGGCGGAGGGAACGGAGGAGGTTGGTGTGTTGGACTTGCTTCCTGTGCTGCTTGGTGTGGCCGCCACAGAGTCTGACTCTGATCCATCCTCCTTAATGTCAGAACAGTGAGGTGGACATAAAAGAGCAACAAACGATAAAATAGTAGGAATTAGCATCAGTGAAAAATTGAAAATAAGCTCTTTGAAAAAAAAAAAATATTTTTTTTGTGTCGGATTGTGAGCAGCCCTAGGAGGAATTAAACTAGTTTCTCCTGGTCGAAAGACAGCAACTCTGCCATTAGGCCAACACCCCTGGGACCGAAAATAATTTTTTGTCACAGTCATGCTTAAAACATTCTATCAATAGTTGCTGACAAGTTGTTAGAAATCAGAAGCTCTCCTATTTTTATTATTGAGTATACTTTACACCTCTAAATGGTGTAATGCTACTTTCCTGTCTAGTTAAAGCCCATCTGCTATATCCGACCTACAAACAAGAGCAGTTTACTGTAGAGTTTTATGAGCTAATCTTTATTAGTTTCTATTTATTCATTCATTCATTTTTTCACCACAAGTGGTAATCTCTAGGAATTTTTCCTTGTCAACAAGGAGTGACTAATGACAGGGATCGCCTACGTCTTTTCTGTTTAGTTATTATTTGTGCTAATTCTGTGTTTCTTTTTGATTAACAGTCTGTGAAGCCATTTGAGAAGAATTTGGTTGATACTGGACAATAGAAACAAACTGTTATGAATTTCTTTACACCACTGAGTCATAACCTACTTAAAAATATAAGTTCCCAATTTATTCATTTAAGCTGAACGCTTGAATAAAAAACAAGGATTATTTGGTAGTTTTCATTTATATGAAAGGGAAACTGTAGTAATTTTCCAATGTTTTTTTTTCAGTTTGTGTTCAATTCATGTTGTCATTGACTTTCACATTTGTTAAGAAGATCATGAAAAATAAACTACAATACATTAATCATGTGAAAAAAATTCCACAAACACTAACAATATCTAACAGAAAAGAACATATATATACAGAATATATACACATATATTCTGTATATATATATATATATCTTATGTATACATAAGCAAAAGATACAAAAAATGCTGAAAATTAATAAGCAAACGTAAACTAAAAACACGTCAACACTTGAAAGAAGCTCCACAATGACTCACATAAGTCACACAGTTACAACCAAACTGCAGAGAAACACATTCCCTGCTTGCTTGGGTCAATAAGAATGTATATATAAGATTTTTCATTAGAAAAGTGACATTTAAGAAAAGATCATTCTTTTCTTTAAAGTGACACAAGCAGGCATGGAGAGGAGGTGGTCCGCACGGCTAGCAGCAGTGGTGCTAGCCCCTCACTTTTCCACAGACGTGACGGGGAAGGACAGGGCTGTCTGTCCCACCTGATAGGCGGAGCTGAAGGTGGAATGGCCGAGCTCGCTGACCTGCCAGATGTCTTTCCCGGGCATCATCCTAGCCCCCCCGAGACCCCCACGTACCATTCCTTCACCACTGGGGTACAAGCTCAACGACGGCGGGCGCTCCGCTTTGCTGCTGGCAGAGACACAGGAGAGAAACTTACGTTAGACTGAATACTGCTTATAGGTTTTATTTTTTTAGTAACGTGTGAGACTGAAGATCCTTCTGTTTGTTTTAAACATCCAAATTTAAAAAACAATGGATTTAAATTTAAGTTGTAAAAACTGCGTACAACAAGAAGTGAGCACAGTTTAACAAAAATGAAGAAAAAAGAGTTTATTTTAAAAATATTTTTTTTAAAGACAAATATTCACAAGCAAATGGCTTTAAATTTAGCACCTAAATATTGTATTTTTCCTACAACATAATTGAATTCAGAGTGAATCCAGGATTTTCAAAAGGAAGAGGGGAGGCGTGAGGTCATAGACAAAACGAGCACCTGTGGTGCTCGCCAGTATAGGCACCCCCAACAGAACATTTTTCTGCATCTTGGTGCATATTTTGCCCAAACTTTATAATAACTAAAGTAGTAAGAACACTTTTTTTGTGCAGATATAGCGGGGGAGGGCGGGCTTGCGCCCCCACACCCTTCTCCCCTGGATCCGCCCCTGGAATTATACAGGGACGAATAGAGATATATTATATCTCTATTTAAATAGTTTAAAATGTATGTTTAAGACAAGTTTTTCACCTCTGAGCAACACCAGGAGCAGACAACCTTTGAGTTTTAAGGTAATATGATTTCAAGAGAAAAAAAATTAAGATAAACGTGTGCTGAAATGTAAAGTAATGTTTTAATGAATCACAAGTTAATCCTTTGTGAGATTCGGCGAGCAAACCCAGAAAAGTGAAAAAGGTATTTCACTTCTATGAACACCAAAGATTCACAATCAAAGCTAAATTTTTGTATGGAACAATTCATTTAAATGGAACAGGCATGTACATGGACACTTCAACAAGCAGACACAAAATAATGAGGAAGAGGAGAAGGTAGAGGAGAAAACAATAAATCCTGTTTAAAGTTCTTCATTTCTTTTTTTTTTTTTTTTTTTTCTGCTTTTCAGAAAGAGAATCTCTGTTTTTTTTCCTAACAGCAAGAAACCATCACAGCCAATAAATATTATCAGAACAAAAGCCATCAGGGAATATTTTAATGACATGCAAGGGGTTGAACACTGAGTTTTTAATACTGTATCATAAGCAAGTAGCAGAGTTTAAAAGAATTTTTAGATCATATGAATTTATGTCTCGTACACAGGAATATGTCCATATGTATTTTTTCGAAGTCTGACAATTAGATTGAGAATTTATTCAGACTTACTCTGTCTGTCTAAAACTAGTTCTTGAAGTTTTGAATGGATTGAAACAAGGTCTCAGACTTTAATCAGATTACCGTACTCAGGTTTTTCTTTTTAAAGCCTGTAAATGGACACGTTTTATTAAAAAAACAACAAAAAAAACTTTCTCTAAAAATCCATCAATTTGCATTTATGATTTTAAATAAACAAAATCCATCAATGACCGGAGAAGTGCAGGTTTCTAAAGAAAGTAGGTCCTGACTAGGAATAAAAAATCGCTTTACAATACAATAGTGATTTTAAACATATTCAATCTTTGAATAAAGCAAGTTGAAGATATTATTTTGGCCTTTTTATCTCTACCAAAATAAACTAAAATGAGTCTAAAATTCTGTGAATAGTGCAAAAAAAAATATTAGTGTAAGCACAGGAAATACAAATTGTATTTGACTGTGTAAAAACTTTCAAACAAAACAAGATTTTTCTAACTGCAATACTTAGAAAGTGTATATTTGATATAAATATCTTCTAATAAATATAGTATAAGACTGGGTGTCCAAACATATGCATGCCATAGCAAAACAGCACATCAGTAGGGGTTTAATCACTACTTGGTCATGTTTAAACTCCAAGCAGGTCGGGTAAAGGACAGACCTCAGGGGAGCATAGGGTGCACCAATTAGGACTACAATGGTTTTACCTTTTCCTCCATGTGTGGCGTTGACTGTGCAAACAGCGGCACAGAGAGCAAACCAGCAAGACAGACAAGACAGACACCAATTAGAGAAAGACAGGAGACTGGAACATGCGATGACCCACAAAAACAAACACATTGGTGGTAAAACTTTTCTGTAAGTCTCACGCTTTGGATGAACAGGTAGTTTATGGATGCAGGATTTTTAATAATACATTAAAAAATCCTCACACTCACAAAGTAGCACTGACTTTATGGAGATGCAGAGTGGTTCAGACAAATGAGGACCAGCAGGAATGAAAAACATGTACGGAAATTTTTTTAATTGAAAACTTTAATATTTTGATGGTTATCTAATGAAAACAGTAAAGAAACTGACCAATAAAGGCCAAGTTTCTTGCTCAAACACATGAGATGGGTTGTTGTTGAACACAACAGTTGTCAAATATGCGTAATTTGTTTTAAGTTCCTGCTGTTTTCCCCCTCTATCGCTGAGCCAGACCAACTGTTTCTTACAATAATAGAAATCTACCTAAATATGATAAAACATGGTGGCCCTAGGGGTTCAACATTTTCAACAAAACAATAAAAAAGTTTAGCTTTCAATCCACACAAAGGTTAAAAAATGCAACAACTCACGTTCGTCCACAGCCGGGACCTTCTGATTGGCTGTTGCTCCCTGCCTGCTGCATTTTGGATCTTTCTATATGTTCGACGTAAGTTTGAATCATCTGCAGGCAAAAAGAATAGAAATCAATTTACTTTGACAACTTTTGCATTTATAAATAACTGTGAAATGTTTAGAAAGTGTTTGCTCACTTCGGTGTGTCGTTGATGAAGAGCATTATATTCTTTTTTCAGGTCTGATTCACGCTCTTCTAGACGAGTGACTGCAAAATAGCCAGATAGGGGTTAAAAAAATAAAACAAATTAAGAAAAAAACAAATATGGACTGTCAAACTGAATAAAAATCTGACAGTTTCATACTTTCAAATTCAAACAAAAACAATAGATTACTACTCTTATACTCTAGAGCAATGATCGAGTTTTATTTTTGAAATCACAGGGGATTTCGGTTCCCTGTTAGGCGTAATATACCAACACTGGTATCTCGCGACATTCTACAAGCAAGCAAGCAAAAACAATAGATTTCATTTTTCAGAGTTGTTAAAAGTGAACAGAGATCTTTTTGCTAACAGATATCTTTGTTTGAAAAACAGGATGGCATTTGAATTCAGACAGCAGACATCTTTATCTTTGAGATTTTAGACTTAAGCATTACTTAGTTAGACTTCAGTGGTTCTCAGGCTTCCATTTAGACCATCTTTCTAGTTATGCTGCAGGGAAATGCGCCGAAATGCACAGAGCATGTCCGACACTTGAAAATTATACAAGTATGAAAGGTTTAAAATTTACCAAGCCAGGTCTTTATTTGTTGGCCGGTTATTATGCGATACATCTTTACTTTGTTATAAATTTTGAGAGAAAGACGGTGAACGGATTCAAATGAAACAACTTTAATCCTAAGATGGGGAAGAAAGGATTTAAATAGCTCAAGTAAATTCATGCAGTGGGGGTTCCCATTTAATGCACAATGATCTAAAAATACGCACTTTTCGCATTTACTTCCCTTTAAATTCTCAGAAAAGTTACAATAACTGTACCTATGATGAGCTAAAGATAGTAGTGTATAAAGTATACACCACATATTCATATAAAAAGTATCAAAGGACATGTTAGAAAAAAGAGAGCAGGTATCGTTTAACACCATTTCCAAATTTTTAACTGAATATTTAAAATATTTGGGCTTGAAAATTGGTAACTTACTCTGGTCAGAATAGTTTTTTGACTTGAGCTCCAGTTGTTTCCCATGCAGTTCCAGTGACTCCACTTGTATCTGCAGGTCTTTCTTTTCAGCTTCCAGCGAATCCTCAAATTCAATAAATTTCTGGTTGTAAACAAGAAAGAAACAGAAGCTTAAAAATCAAGGTTACATGACAAGTATACAATAAGTTTTTTTTTTTTAAAAAAGCAGCATTGTCCTTGTAAGTAAAGCTTGCTAAAGTCTAATCTTCACAAAATAACTCAGTAATATGATTACCTCTCAAAACCTACCAACTGAACAAAGATTGTTGATGTAAAAATTTAGATTCTGCTGCAGATTCACTTCAATAGAATAATTGAACAAGTGTTTTTTCTGAGAAAATATTACATTTTTACATCACTGTCATTGTGTGAATAAAATTGAATATAGAACCTCCGAAACAAATGTAGCTGCATGTGTACTTTAAGGTCAATTCTTCTTCAATACTGATTTTTAAAGCAATACTAGTTAGCCACAATACAGCCCAATGTTGACTCAAATTATATGCTGACAATGCTGACATTTACGTCAGTTTGAGAGACACTTTAGTGATCAACAATGTCCTATTCCACAAGAGAGAACGACTTTCTAAACTCTTTCTGCTACCAAACACCTTAAAGGTTGTTTGCACAATGGTTACAAAAAAAAATCAGTGAACAAAAAATAAACACGTCTGGGGGATTTTTGAGAAATCCAGATTTGAAAAAAGTTTAATACAATCTACTATCTTAGTATCACATTAGATCCATCAGATATCATGCCAAAAAGATATTATGCACAGTTCAGTTCAACCTACTAAATGAAATTATTTAAATACCTTTCTACGGTTTGACACAGTTAGACACTTTGTGCACTCTATGGAAGAACTGTATTATGCATTCTGATCTAAACGCTGAGGGTTGCAAGTACATTAGAAATAAATGTAATAATTGTACAAAATTTGTAAAAAAAAAAAAAAGAAAAAAGATGATTGTAACCAGTTATAATAGCCTTTGGAGCTTTGAGAATTTTAAGCATTTTAAATATGCAAGCGTGATTTGAAAGGTGTCGCACAAACTAGGAGCTCCACCTCCAGCATTTTCAGACTCTCATAAAGGACTCGGGATTCGGGACACAATCAGTTTTAAGCGTATTATTTTTGTTCAAGTACTACAAATGTAAATAAACGAGTTTGCTCTAATTATTTCCACCCTCTGTTGAATGTTGCTAATCATTGTTTATTTCCCATAATTTTTTTATAGTAAAAACAGCCTCACCTAAAAGTAAAACCAGCATGAGAAACAACTAAACATGTCTACTTCCCTTTCTATTTTTTCCTCGACAAAGCTATTCACAATAACGTCCTTTTTTCAATGCACGTCCACAAAGTCTTAATACTGTAATCCTCTGACTGCAGACCTTGGAGCCAGTAATATGCAGCAGCCATGCACAATAGAAACAGAACATACTAGAATGTTATGTCCTCAAAACACAATGTGCAGATACTGAAATCATTCTGGAACGCTGATTAAAATACAAGCAAAATATTACATTTAAATGTATTTTTGCAGCCTTTTGAATCTGCCATTTCCACATTGTTTGTAAATGAATTACAGAAATACTCAACGTCTGATACAGCACCATTTTTAGATTACATTATCACTCTCACTGCCAAAAAATAGCTTTGTTTCATCTTCTGAACCTCCCATTCCTAAAAAGGTTGCAGGGAGTGCAGAAGCCTTTCTTCGCTGATTTGAGGCGAGAGGCAGAATACACCCCAAATAAGTTGCCAGTCTGTTGCGGGGCCACACACAACCATCCGCACACTTATTCCAAATGACAAATGTATAGTGGCCAATTAGATGAATACAAATGTATTTTGAGGGCGGGAGGAAACTGGAGTACCCAGAGGAAACCCACATATACTGTACATGAGAGAACACACAAACTCCACATTAGGCCAGTGTTCCAAGCCTCGTCCCCATCTGGGACTCGAATCCCCTCCCTTCTTGCTGTGAGGCCACTGTGCTAACCACTGCACCACCGTGCCGCCACATCCAATATCTTTTGGTAAAATGTTTACAGCCTTTCTTAAAGATAAATATCTTACTTGGAGATTAATGCTAAAATATTCTCAGCTGCTATTGGATATTTTTTTGTTTCCAAATGTATTCTTCTGCTTTAAAATCAGCTGACGTCAGCTTCACAAAATATCATCTTTCATCTTTATCCCCTTGGATATGTGACATTCTCCATAGCAATGCCCTTTAAATCCAGTCTTCTATTATCTGCATCCAACTGAACTGCATATTCAGGTGTAACCTTGTAACGTTCAGAAGAAAAGACTCTTAAGATGCTGTAGTTTGGCAACAGGATGTGTGAAAAAAAGAAGGGGAAAAATACAAAAAGTAAAGCGTAAATTCTACACTTTAACACTTTTAATGAATGAATTCATGGTTGGATGTATTGTGTTCTTTTTGTTCAGAATGAATAATTTAATAAGTATTCTTGTGATGATCAAGTGAAACTAATTTGTCTCCTTGACAAGCCAGGGCTAAGTGCATCCGACTGCAACATCGTCACACTTTCAGCTATTTATATATAAATGAGCAGAGAAGGGCTTTGGATGACAAGAGTATGAAAAATGATTACAAGAGGAAAATTATTTGCATAAACATTAGCAAACCCAGTGGACTTGTCATGATCTGTATTGTTTCAGACGAAAACTAGAGCAGATGTTTTTTTATGCCTGAACTCACATGTTAGTTTAAAATACTACATACATAGATGCAGAGATTAAAACTCTTATACTATGATTCCACTTTGTAATAAAACCATGACAATCCAGTTTATGTTGGAAGCTTGGAGATTTGTTACAGTTAAATAAAATCTCAGCAAAAATATGGAAAAAAGGACCAGATTTGATCAAGATCTCCATTAGTGTCTGATTGTTGAGCTCTGCTTTATGTGAAAGAAGAGATCTGCTGGCTTTGTTTACCACGAGCTCAAGCAAAGTAACCTTGTAATATGAGCTGCGTTTTACTCGCTGCTCTCCGTTCCATGTGAGAGTTTTGTTGTTTTCACCAAGATCAATGTTTCCCTTTCTTTCCTTCTATATTTTCTCCCTTTTCACACTTTCTATCTCTATCACAGCTCTGGAAAATGTGAGCCTTTAACTATTTTTTCCCTGTCTGTTACTCCATTGTCTCATTAGCACAAATCGGGTTAGCGTTCCAGCTTCCTCAGCGTGGCTCAGTGTGATATTGATTTCCTTGACTGTAACCCTCAGAGCATTGTTCCATCCCCCCATTGTGTCCAGCTGAGAGTTTGACAAACTGACCTGTTTATTTGTTAAATTTGTCACCTTTGATCAACAAAGAGTGGATCTTTTGATGTTTTTATTTTTTTAGCTTTGTGTTTGAGAGACCTGGGAAAATAGCAGATTACAGGCCTTAAAGTATGAGCAATTTTCCAGAGGTGTCAAAAGTACCAACATTTTCTACTCAAGTAGAAGTATAAATACCGAGTTAAAAAACTACTTTAGTAAAAGTAGAAGTATCAACTCAAGTTTTCTACTTAAGTAAAAGTAAAAAGTGCCCTATTTTAAAACTACTTAAAGTAAAAAAAGTAAAAGTAATTTTCAGAAAAAAAGGAATTTTGTTAACAAAAGCGTATGAACATATTTTTTTAACTATTATCACATGCTTTAAGGAGCAGAAAATATGATAATAAATGAAAGTGTTGTGGTGAAACTTTATGAATCAGAAACATTTATTTCTTAATAATCTTTATTGAAAATCGATTAATGAACACAATCAAATGTATTATCATAAGCAGGGCATTATGTAACGTCCCTTCAGCTATCAAGCTTCACTCTGCATCACCTAATTTAACCAACTTCAGCAGACACAAACACACTCAATGTAAAAAAAAAAAATAAATAAATGAAAATAAAATGACCAAAAGGCTTTTTCAAGCCTTGAAGGCAGCTAGTTTTCAAAGTTCTTTGAGGCAATACTGAGTAGTCTTTAACAAGTTGGTAAGCATGAGAGTGCCACATACAGCCTGGGCAGCTTTTTCCAGGTAGGAGGGGCTGGATTATCATACTAATGACGTAAAATTATCGTATTTTACAAAAATATTGTACACCCAGTAAAACCACGCCCATTGACAAAATAACTCCCTTTACATGCACTCGTAAGGCAGTGGGAGTGAAGGAAACACACAGGAGGCAAAATCCTTGGATTCTTTTTCTAAAATTTTAAGAACTGTAAAAATGAAAAAATAACCAGAGATATAAGATTTTAAGAAACCCATAAAGAAACCAGTAGGGGCGGGACTTAGGAGACGGTATATATAAATTTATATATAAACATATCTACATATATATGTGTACATATAAGGTTTTTTTTAATGTTAACCCAAACATCTACATGATACAAAATCTAAGCGATGTGTAGTTTTAATCTCCTCAGTCAGTCTTTATAAACTAATCAATAACATTTTGGATGTTTTTAAGCACAAATACTTCATCCACTACTATTTATGGATGAATCAGTTCAATTAGCTTTGTTTCTAAAGATAAAATGGTGCGTCACAGATCAAAGTTATTTTTATAAAAATACCATCTACAACATTTTCAGCACAGACGTTTGTAATAACCGCAGACTGAAAATAATAATAATAAAATATTTCTTTGCTGTTGTTTTTTTTTTAAAAAAAACCTGATAATTCAATCAAAGTTCAGTGTTGCAGCATCAGAAACACTATGATTTCCGAGCCCGCAACAAGTCTTAAACACGCAAACTAACGTTCCTGCTCTTTCAAAGACTGTGGGCGGGCCTACTCGGCCCAAAGTAATGATTGACTGGACCTTTCAGCCAATCATTCATCTGTTCCTTTGTTTGATGCATTCAGGGTTCATAAAAAAAAAAAAAAACTCCGACAAACAGTCGCGGCTTTTTAACGGTGACAAAATGGAGAAAGTAGCGACTACTTTTTATAAAATTAACGACGTAAAAGTACAGATAATTGCATAAAAATGTAGTGAGTAAAAGTAAAAAGTAGACAAAAAAATAATTACTTCGTTAAAGTAAAGATACCGAGATTTTCTACTTGAGTAAGGTAACGAAGTAGTCTTACTTCGTTACTTGACACCTCTGCAATTTTCAAACCTTGGAACAAGGGAACATGGTAGGTGGCTATATTAAATAGGTAATTTGTGAATTAAATTTTTTCAGCATGTTTAAGGTCTTTCCCAGGATCACACAATGGTATGAGACAAGATCTTCTCACCAGGGAGACATCCCAAAGGTGTCCTGAACAGATATCCCAACTATGCTACCAGGGTTTTCTCGTTGAAAAGGAGAAAGTGGCTCTATTTTCTTTGAGCCAATTCAAGATCACTAACCCTATCACAGTATCTCTAAGAGCAACCTGTGAAAGACACTCATTATGACCGCTTGTATTCACAATCTTATTCTTTCAATCAGCTCATGACCAAATCAGATGATTGGAATGAAGATAAACTGGTGAATTGTCCACCACAATGAGTCAATACAAAGTCTTCACTATTGCAGATCCCTCACCACTCTGCCTGTCCATCTCCAGCCCACACAAAAAAAAACCCTCTTCTCCAGGACAACCGAATAGACCTCAACTACTAAGCCTAGAGAGTGTGATTCATCTGTAGTTGGAATAAACCAAACCACTTTCAGTTTAACCTGGCGATGGCCAAAAAAATGCCTCTAAAATCCAACAAGACGAAGAGGCTGGTGACATGGTGATGCTGGTGTTTCCAGAGTTGAATAAAAATTATCATACGCATAGACAACTCTGAAACCCCAACTCTGCCAACTCAATATTCTCCAGACTACAAGATTGACTTCTACTTTTCAAATGTAGATGGACTAAAATCTCAACTACACTCATCCAACCAGACCTGTTAGTGATATGCTGAGATCTTTCTGAACGGTTGGAGGATTAAACTTACTCTACAATACCCTGAGTGCAGTGACACCAACCTGGGTAAAACCTGTTTGAGGTGGAGTCAGGCCTGTAATCTAATAGCGCTATATTGATGTGTACTTTTGTGGTTTGTGTTCTCTTACTTGTCAGAATTTTCAACAATCTGCCCTTTGAAAGTCAACGTGCACTTTACATGTGTTCCTTTATGGACTGATCTTCAATCATCATTTTCTGCCTTAACTGAACTCATGTCTCTGTTTTTCTATTTGCATGGTGTGCGTTCATGCTGATTATTTGCATAGACTTTGGGCTTCTGCTTGATGTTAATTTAAGTTTAAAGAGACATCCTGTCACTGGTTGCATCTTTAAACTAGAGATGAGTGCTTTTGATTAAATACAGCATTATTTTGTAATCCTCATAAGGCAAATAAGTTGTGTAAATACTGTATCAATACCTCTTTTCTCTATTTTGATCACAATTATTAAGTATTTTCCCCCTCTTTTCTATGTGAGTGAGGACTATACCAGATGTGTAGCTTTAAGGAAAAGCCCAACTAACATGTGGATGTTACTGGATTCCATCTGTGCTGCTATACTCTTCGGTGGACCTTAAATTTTATGAACATCCCAAACACTAACCCTCACTTTCTTGGCTGGATGGAGCCCATCTGCTGCATCCCTCAAATTTGAACATTGTTTTTGTAGATTTGAATCTAATTTCCAACCAATTTTCAGCTCCACATACATTCTATTTTTCCACCCTAAGAGATGATCTGTACTCCAATTGGAATTTTTGTCTTAGACGTAGATTTTTATGAGTTTTTCCTCGCTTAAAATGAGAGACTAAAGACAGGCATAATTTAGTTATTACTTGTGTTGATGCTGGTAAGTCTGTTTTTTTTTCTTCCATAATCAAGTTGTGACCTCCTGTGACACAACTTTATTATTCTACTGGATTCAAGAAATTAATTTGAAATTAATTTGAACCTACAATTAAATTCAAATTGAATTTAATTGTAGGTTTATGTGATAAACACACACTAAAACATTAATTTTTGGCAGTCAGTCAGTCAGTCAGTCAGTCATCTTGTTATCCGTCTGTCCCTTTCGGGATCGCGGGGGGTGCCGGAGCCCATCCCGGCTAATTTAAGGTGAAGGCAGGGTACACCCTGAACAGGTCGCCAGTCTGTCATCATTTTTGGCATAAAGTACATTTTAATATAAATATATACATTGCATTTAAAAGCAGTATAGAAGACCCTCTACTAACGTCAGAACGAAAACTTTTCATCAATACTGATGCTAAGACCTGCCTTGAAATACTTACTTTTGGCCAGAAAGCTTGACAGGTTTAGGGCCCAATAGTTTTTGTTCACCATCCAAAATGATTGGCTGAGGTTTTGATTATCCCTCAGAGTCATCAATCTTTTTATGTATATAGTTTTTAGAGAACTTATCTATTTTAAACCAGGAGTTCAACCAATAAAGCCAGATATATTTAAAAAACGAATCATGTGCAGCAACATCTTGGTTATTTCTATTATGTTATTATTGAATTGAGGAATCAGTCAGGCCTTAACATGAGTCACATGTCTGCAGAGTCTGTGAGGAAGCTTGGAGAAGAGATGCTGCTGGAGGCTGTGTGTGTGTGTGTTGGGGGATTCTCCTCACCTCCTCTGCCTGCTTACGCAGCGATTTCTCCCTTTCATACTGGGTGATGAGCTGCTCGTTGTCCTCCTTTAACAGCTCCAGCTCCACTTCATGCTCCTGGTTCTCACTGAGCACTGCGTCCAGGTTCTCCAGGACGTTCACAACCAGTGGCATCAGTTCTTTCACCACCTCCTCATCATAGCTGCGGATGAGCCGCTCAAACTCCCGGTAGATGCTGCTGGCCAGACCGGACACACGCTCTGACATGACCGTACCAGATCCATAGTCATCCTGGTAGACCACCTCGTCTATCTGTAGCTCCATCATCTTTACAGATAGAGTCTCTTATCCAGATGTAGCTGTGGTCAGACCGTTTCCAGGCCTGAACTGTCACTGTTTTAGATCTTCAGAGGAAATCGGTGTTTATTCTCTTTCCTATGACATCCTGCAGGTCATGATGAGGCAGGATGGAGATGGACATGCGTAACCTTGACTCAGTAACATAGACTCATTTGTTTAAATATTTTGATGTGAAATGTGTACCCTCCTGCTCCAAACGCGGCCCAGCTACTGCTCCCCCCCGGTGGAGCTGCTGTGATCCAGATCGGAGTGTGTGTGGAGTAATCCAACCTGTGGTTTGGGCCTGGCCAAGTCCATGCCGTGTAGACCAAATGCCTTCGACGACAGGATGATGTTGCACCTGCCTCTCAGCAGCCGCAGCCATGGACCCCAGCCATTACTGGGTAATAAATACTTCAATAAATAATCAAACCCTCCCCGATCACCAGTGAGCCCCTCAATCTTTTCTATCGTCCACTTTCCTCCATATTTGCGTCTCTTCCGGCGGGTTGCGGGCGGTGATGATGATGATGTCTCCCTTTGGGAGAGGCTCTCCCTGCTGTTCAGATGGAGCCAGCTGACCGACCCTGGCTGACGTCACGACGTCTGCATCGAGCAAGCGGAGTCATATGTCAAGCTAGAAAACACAACCGGAAATAAGTTTTTATCTTTCAAAATAATTCTCCATCAGTCCTTGTGCATGGAGCTGTCTGGGTTTTCTTAATGTCAAAGAGGAAAAAGTCAAACTTGTGAAAGAAAAGATAAGATAAATATATATACATATATTTATATAATTTTTGTTTGAAAGGAATTCGATTAGGAGTAAAATTGATTTCTGAATGATCAATTGATTGATCTTGGAGTGAGGAGCTCTGCCATCCAAAGGCAACTTAGAGTAGAGCCGTTACTCTTCTGAGTAGAGAGAAGCCAGATTGGATGGTTCGGGCAGCTCCTTTCTGTTTGGAGTTTGCATGTTCTTCCCGTATTTGTGTGGGTTTTCTCCGACTTCCTCCCACTCTCCAAAGATATGCGTTTTAGGTTGATTGGGCTCTGAAAAATTGTCGCTAAGGATATGTGCGTGTGGCCGGTGTTGCGACTTGTTCGGGGTGTGCCCCGCCCCTTGGCTGAAATATTAGCCAGGATAGGCTCCGATACACCTTACTACCCCCGTACCTTCAGAAGACGAAACAAAACTATTTACATGCATACTTTCTTTTTAAAATGCAATAATCAGATCAATTGTTTATTTTGAAGGTAAAAACAGGAAGAGGATTCTTTTCCCCCTCCATAAGTGAGAGTTTGCTCGAATGCAGCATCTTTATTTTGGTGCCAGAATCTGACAATAAAGACCAAAGCACTTTAATGTTTAGCAATAAATCAGACAGTCAGTTGTAATTCTGTAAGCCAGGACATTAAATCAGCCAGTCAGCATATGGATATAATGAAAAAGATTTTGTGTTTAGCATAAAGGTCTTTTAAAGTCTCCCAAAAGGCTTTTAACTTACAATGAGTAAATTTCTTGAAAACTTATTCTTAAAAGAATTTCACTTGTCTAAATTTGTGTCAACAGTTGGATGGTTTCATATGAAGAATAATTAGTGGCCAATTTAAATCCAAACTATCAGCATCCATCACCCATATATAAATTATTTAACTATGAAGGCAGAATAAATCAAAACTAAGTTTACTTTATCCAAAAACTGAACTCAGCCTCACCAGTCTATGAGAGGATCAACTTTTAATTTTTAACCTACTATAATTTAGGGAGATTAAAATCTTTGGACCCAGTCTGTAATCATTCAAAATGATTTATTTGTATAACATTCGTCTTTAGACTCCATCTGATATAGGTCAAGCTGTCAAATAAAAATTTGCTTCGCTGTATTCATAAACCTCCTCTTTGGTCTTCCTCTAGCCCTCTTTCCTGGTGGTTCCAAACCCAGCATCCCTCTGCTGTTGTACTCTTTCTCTCGCCTCTGCACATGTCCAAATCATCGTAGTCTGGCCTCTCTGACTGTATCTCCAAAACCTCTAACATGTGCTGTTCCTCTGATACATTCATTTCTAGTCCCATCCATCCTGGTCACTCCCAGAGAGATCCTCAGCATCTTCATCTGTGCTACCTCCATCTCTCTTTCCTGTCTTTTTCTCAGTGTCACTGTCTCTAGACCAAACAGCATGGCCCGTCCCACCATGATTTTGTACTCTTTCCCTTTTATTTTAGCTGTAACTCTTCTGTCACACATCACACGTGATACATTTCTCCACCCATTCCAGCCTGCCTGCACATGCTTCTTCACCTCTTTTCCACACTTCATTGCTCTGGACTGTTAATTCTAAGTACTTAAAATCTTCCACCTTCTTTATCCCTCCTCCCTGTAACCTCACTTTCCCTCTTATTCACACACACATACTCTGTTTTACTCTGACTAATCTTCATTCCTCTTCTTTCTAGTGCAAACCTCCACCTCTCCAGCTTTTCCTCCACCTCTTCGCTCCTCTCACTACAGATCCCAATGTCATTATATTATTATATCTGATCATAAAGCAGTTCTCATTAATGTAAGCATTAGTACGAAACTGTCCTAAATAGCCTGAAAATGGCTTCATTTTGGGCAAACTTTCTTAAACTTTCCTTCAGTTGGATGAGTGAAGCCCAGGCTATTGTTAATGTCGGAGAAGAGTAACAATAGAGACTGTACATGACCACTGAAGCAGAAAAACTGCCAGAACAAAAAATAATTCTCATGCCAGGTGCATCCAAACTGCTTCCAATTTATTCCAACCAGATTAGGAGTAAAACGTAGTATTTTTGTTTGTTCGAACTGGTTCTGCATTTATTATAAAGAAATGTGTTTGCTTAAAATACATTTTTGCTATTTTAAAATTCACATTTTTTAAAGTATCCCTAATATTATTTATTCATCTTCTGAAACGCTTATCCCTGAAAGGGTGGCGGGTGTTCTGCCAGAATTTTATACCCTGCCAGAAAATCGTACCCATTGGACATGCCCCGAAAACATCATAGTACCTCACAAAATGTCATGCAAATGAGTATACAATTCTGGCAGGGCAGGACATTCAGGCACCTCCATCATGTCTAGCAAGGTGATGCAATCTTACGGAATCATTGTGCACATGCACAATACCCAGGGTATGATTTTCTGGCAGAATTAGAAAATCTGGCAGAACAATGGAGCCTATCCCGGCCAATTCATGGCAAGGCAGGGTACACCCCAAACAGATTGCCACTCTGTCGTGGGGTCTAATATTATTTTTGTTTATTTATATAGAATAAACAAAAAAATTAAGTAAATGTGGTTACGGTAGTTTACTATTAGAAAAAAATTGAAAACTTATATAGATTAATTACTAAGTATTCTGCATTTGTAAAATGAAATATTTGAAGGTGTAGTGGTAAAGATTTTCATTCCAGGGTGGGACAGCCCCTTTAGGTCTGTATAAACAAAAAAAGAGAATGCTTGTGCAGATTGCTGCCACAGGGCAAAGCCAAACAAAAGCTGCAGTGTCGTAATGAAGTTTAAATCTGGGGAAAACACAAGATTACTTTCAAATCTCCACTAAGCCAGACTCACTGTGTTTGCATGACACTAAAATTTCTGGGAGGAGTTAAATAATAATAATCAAATCATTTAAATGCAAAACAAGTTTTATTGAAATATCCAGGTGTGTTTTCTCACAGCCTGCCAGGCACATCAGAGGGAGAAAAGAACATTATTAATGACAGATGAAATAGTGATTATCGATGATCCCGACGGGGAGGCTGCGACTTTGTCCAGAGTTCACGTCTTCGGCCGTTTTAATTTAAAACATAAAGAAAAGCCTACCCCGAGCAGAAAGAAAACATTCTCAGGTTCAGCGAGCAATGAGAGAAGTACCTGCACAACACATTCACATAGAAGCCGGGTGGAGTTTCTCTGGAACATTTGGAATCAATTCCATTAATCGTAAATTGTAATACAGTATATTTGGCATCCTTAGAAGCTGTTACAGCAAATATTTTGGTACATACTTTCTTTAGGAAATAATAATAAGGCTAAAAAGGCTTTTGATTAAACAGACACATTTATCATTTTACTGAGAAGACCAAAATCACTTTGGCAGCACAAGTTGAAATCCGTAAAACATTTCACACAAGTCTGTCCCTCCTGACCAAATGCCTACATATTAAGGTTTACAAGAATTAGCCTAACATACGAACATGCCCTCAATTAAATTGTGCTAAACCATTCATTCAAATCCGGGTCATTTTAAATACAGAAGTTGTTTTGCATGTTCTTACATCATAACTAGTCTTCTAAATCAAAACCGTTTTGCAATTTTGAAGATTGTGCCAGAAACCAAACTACATGCATTTATAAACCCAAAACAATGTCAAAGGCAAATACAAAGTGTTCCAGTCGATCTGACTAAGTTCCAGCCACTTATAAACTTGGTGATTGTATTTCGCTGCAGTAATGAACAAAGAATCCGACTCAAAACTGAGTTAGAAAAGAAGCAGAAAGTGCAAGAAGTTGAAATAAAAATGAAACCGGGAATCTAATGGGAACAAGTTAATGTTTCTGAAGCTTTGTAAAGTTGACATAAATGAGAAGAAGAAAGAAGGAATGAATGAAGATTAATGGAGAAGGAGAGGTGTGCTCGTCTGATCAGTAGAATACCACACTGGATTTTCCTCCGGGAGGATTCAGCACCCTGTTGTGAGAGCGAGGCTTGGGTCCCAGGTGAGGCTCGTGGTTTTTCATTGATTTCTCATCAGGAGTGTGAGAAGCTGGTTCTTCCTGCGGAGGTGCAGAAGCGGCAGCAGGAGCAGCAGCAGGAGCAGCAGCAGGAGCAGCAGCAGCTTCTTTGGCCGGCTCAGGAGCTTCCTTGATTGGTTCAGGAGCTTCCTTGACCGGTTCAGGAGCTGGAGGGGCCTGTACTTCCTTCATCTCTGGCTGACTCACTTTGACTTCAGCAGGTGCTTCAGGAGGAAAAGAAAAAGTCTCAAAATAACAGCATTTTGAATAAAATTTTGAATAACAGCAAAGTATTCAAAATTTTAGCCAATCCTTGGCTAAGAAATAGCTAATTCTTCACTTTAACCATTCAGACCATTATAACTTTGTTTTTTATTTCACATACCAGGTGGTTCTGGTTCAGCTCCCACACTCAGATTGTCCTGGTGAACACAAAATAAAACAAAGTTTTGAGATTCTTAAAAACAGAATTCTTAAAGTTATGCAAAAATCTGAACATGTGAGGGTTGATAATGGCTTGAAATCCACATTCAAATGAAAGGCAAGATTTATTATAGCCATTGTTGTACAGATTTTTTTTTTTTTAAAAAGAGAAGATATGGGACAAAATAATTATACAACTCGTTTTAAATATGGATCAAATTTATTTCAAGTGCAGTGGTCACTCTACCTTTGGCTTATTTGGGTGGCTTCTGGATGGGCTCGGGACAGAGGCACTCTCTGGAGCTCCAAATATGCCACTGGATGGTCCACCAGGAGGGATGGGTTTCTGGGGTTGAGCTGGTGATTCAGGTTCCCCAAATATACCACTACTTTTTCCACCTGAATAAAAAATTTTCATGATAGCTCTTAGAAATTTTTTTTTTTAAACCAATTAACCTTTAGACAAGAAATTCAATTCATCACATTTTATCACCTTGATGCACTGGTTAATAATAGATTTCAAATTATATCACTTGTTTTATTTCTTACTTTGACATTATTATTATTATTTCTCATATAATTCTTATCTTATTTATTTTTTTGTATATTTACAGCTGTTCTTGATTTATTTCTATTTCTTTTTCAATCATGATTTCAGTGCTTCTGTAACCCACAAATTTTCCACGTGTGGAATCAATAAAGTACTTCTGATCCTGAAATAAGAAAAAATTTGGAGATAATCCAATATAATCTGACTCATGACTACTTAAATAGCAGAATAAACTCAAACCAAACTAAGTTATCACGAAAACTTACTAAAATCTGGGGGTGGATTACATGAAGCACAAGAGAGTCAAATTCTTTGTACAGGAATGATCACATTAAACTAACAGATTTCACACTGGGAACATAAAAAATATCTCAAATGAGTCAGCAAATTTATGAAAGGTAGGTAAACAGTCTGACCTGGAGGATTGGAGCGTCTGGTTACAGGCTGGGGATCTTCTGGTGGAGCAAACACTTTGGATGCCATCTTATTGGTTCTTCTTGATGGTGCAGCATCTTCTTCATAGCCACCAAACAGATTGCTGGAGCCACCACCTGGAGGCCTCAGCACCCTGCAAGAAAAAAAATTTCAAAAAATTTTATTGACTTCCACTTATCCAGGCCGGGTGGTGGAGACATCAACCTCAGACGGGAAACCCAGGCTTCTTTCACCCTGGCTGCATCCTCCAGCTCACCTGGGAGGATCCTGAGGCATTTCCTGTCCAGCTGTGAGACATAGTCTCTCCAGTGGTCTGGGGTCTGCCCTTGGGTCTCCTCCTGGTGGAACATGCCCGAAATTTTATCTCATCAGCGAGGTGTTCAGGAGGCATCTAAACCAAATGCCCGAATCACCCCATCTGGCTTCTCTCAAACCGACTGACTAAAACATGAACATAAATAATGTTTTAACACTTTTTTAGGGCAAAGTTTCCAAAGTAGCAAACTATAAACATGTCCCTGGGTTACAAAAAACCCCAAAACAAAACAATAAAAAACGATTATCAACTTAACATACAATGTTTTTGTTTAAACGAACAAGCTGATTCGTGGATTTTATCAACTGAAACAAAGATTACAAACACTTTACAATCGATCCTTTGATCCAGGCCAACTAGAATAGATGCTATCGATATTAACACCTAGCCTCGTGTCAAATCAGAACAATAGAACCATCAGATAGCTGTTGGATACAACAGATAAGCAGCCTGATAAGTCATCTTTACTTCCGCCGGAGACAACGCCTGCCCAGCTAGCTTATTAGCCACCTCACTCTCAAGTTTGCTAGCGAGAAAACTTGAAGAGAAAAAAAGAGAAAACCATTTATCAAATTACTAATCTACATAAACAACGTGTTGAAGTTAAATATAGAAACTATGTAGAAGCATGTGAGGACACAGATTAAATTCCTGATCCATCCTTAGTGTTAACCGACGGTTACATTCCAACGGAAAAGAGCAACCGGAGGGTATATTTGTTTTAAATAAAACAAAAGTGAGTTAAAATTTACCTAGAGCTTGGCTTTGAACCGGAGTCCAAACCTTGAAACATGTTGGTCGAAGTCATTGTGAGAAGCGTTTATAAAAAAAAGATTTGCGATTGCTAGCTAGCTGTCCAGTTAGTTCCTCTTGGCTTCTTGTCCTGAACTCTTGGACAAGAATTCTTAAAGTAGCAAACTGATAGAGAAACGTTACGAGCTGAAGTCAGAAGGTGCGCTTGTTTTATACATCAAGTAAAGATTAAATAAACTTGCACTGATAGTGCGTAAATAATTTACAAATATAATTAAAATTTCATTTTATTTACTAAAATTACCTTTATTTAAATATCATTTGTAATTTTTTTATGTAACAAAAGTTTTATTTTGAATTAAATCAAATGCCTTCTTCTTTCAGCGGGTTGTGGGGGCAGTAAATCAAGCGCTATTTCCAAATTCCTAGCCGGTGATTTGCTCATTTAACTGTCAATCACTATATGGGCGGGACTTATTACAGAAGTACTATATTTTAACATTTTGTACATCAAAATTTCTTGCAATAAAAGTTCAAACATATTAAAATGTATAAAAATCCAGTGACTCAGCAAATTTTCATTTTCATTATCAGATTATCATGTCGTAAAACAGGAAGAGAATAACAATTGGTGCTTTGTCATTTTTTTCTCCCTTTCAATTGGTGGATTGTTCTGTCAGTCATGTTTTTAAACGCTGCCCTCGTGTATTTTCTACCAATCACAGAGTTTGTTTTTGAGTTGTAGAGTGGGCGTTTTTACACGCGTGGAGAAATCACTCCACAGGAAATGTCATCTGAAGTAAGCTGCTGAGCTAGCAACTCTTTGGGGAATATTTCAATGAAACCTACATAATCAGGTAATCTATAAAGTTTATTTATAAGATCAAACAAAAATCTGATTTTCAAAATATTAATAATCTAAAAATACAATGTGGACATTTAAATTTAAAGCGTGTTTAACTGTGTTAGCTTTGCCACGCTAACCATCACGTTTTGGATTGGGAAGATATAAAATCTATAACAACAGCAATAATAAGAAACAATACTGTTGCATGATTTTATAGCTATATTATTGGATCGATGTGTGAAACTAAAACAGAAGTAAAGCATCACAAGTTCAAGAAGTTGCTGTTGATTCAATAACATCTTTAACTATTGATTAAACAGCTTTATGAAGTTTGCATTTAAATATGAACGATTTTATTTGATCATTTAAAAAAAAAGTCTAAACTGATTTTCTAATTGATATAATTCAATTTCAAATCTGACTATTTGCTACATATGAGTGAAAAACTTGAATGTCAAACTAAAAGTTTATAAAGTTCTCACAGTTTTTATGATTCTACTTTTTGCAATAAATATGTGATTTTCCTGCAAGTTGGCTTCAAAACAGCCATGATTGCATGTTCAAATACTTCAATAGAAGTTTGATGCTTTTTAAAGATCATTTTCACATTAATGTTGACTTTTTAAACTCTTTTATTCCTCTACAGTAACTTTTATTTGGTAATAAATGAATAAACATGTAATAATGTTGTATGTACGAAAAGAAATGTTAAATTTATACTTTAGATCTCTTTCATACAAACAAAAAATATACAGTATTTATTTACAACTATAATAATGTTGTATTTGTATGTATTTGCTTATTTCCTTGCACATGTTTTTGCTCTTGATTTCAACTTTTATGTGTAAAAATAAAGAAATACACCAAATATTTTAGTGTCATTGTAAATGAAGTATTCTAAAAATGAAATGTTTGGTGATTATTTTTTTACTTGATTTAGAAATTTCTGTTTAATGTAACTCTCCATTGTAACCCATTCATAAGAGGAACAGTTACAGGAGCTTCATTATTCCTTTTTCATCTGCTGACATATTTTGTTTTTATCTTTATTTAATTTATATTTTATAGATGAAATAGTTGTTGCAAAATGCCATTGAGTAATAATGTTGCTGATAGAAAGAAAGCAGTTGAACTGCTAGGAGTTGAGTTCAGTCGAAGCAGGAGCAAGAAGAGGACAGAAAGCACACAGATCACTTTGGGCTTTTATTATGTTTCATTTGAACACTAATTGCCCAACTAATCGGTAGGACTCATGGTGAAGAGAAAGAAGACGTCGCCTACTTCAGAAGAGCTTGAAAATGGGTAAAATAATTTTAGAAAAAGACTTTATTTAGAGGTCGAACACACCGAGAGGTTTTTTCCTTGTCGTTTCTGCAGGGCGCTAAACTGAAAAGCGCTCGCATTTCAGTTTACTTCTAAATATCCTCGTTTGACCACATCTGAGGTCAAAGACACTTGTAAATCCCTTTCAGCTGTCGTTAAGCAGTTTTATTTATGAAATGGGATTTTTAAGAGTTGTTTAAATGAATATTTTTGCTGTTGTTTTGACGGGACTGGAGAGGGGATTTGAAACAAACAGCGGCGGCCATGTTGAGAGACAGTCAACGTCGTCTTTAGAAGTTAATTTAACACATCACTTTGCTTTTAATCTGACAAATTTCTGGTAATGTGTGTTTGGCAGCATGACACCGGGCTCCAGGGAGGGGATTGGTGTCGATGGGAGGAAGAATCCGTCCAGAAAGCTTGAAGGTTGCGACGAGGAGGAGAGCGGAGAGCAGGCGAACGAGGAGCGCAGTACAAAGGGAGAGCACGGAGTGGAAATTCTTAATCCATCAGCCATCAGCTCCGCTTCGGTCCTCACTGTCTCCAACCAGCAGATACACACCTCCACGGAAGCTGCCCCTCCGTGTCACGACCAACATCATTTTCTCCGATCCAGTGTTAGACCTCCGAGTAAAAGGATCAGGAAGGATTCAATAGGCTCGGCCATCAATGGACACGGAGGGGCAAAATCAAAAGGTACCCTCACTGATCTGACCAGGAGAAAGTGGTTTTTAGGTGGGACACACTGTTCACCTACTCTCACTTTAAACCTCTTTACTACATTTGTTTTTGATGGATAAGATCTAGGGAGTGACCAGGATGGACAGGGTCAGGAATGAGGACATCAGAGGAACAGCACATGTAAGAGGTTTTGGAGATAAAATCAGAAAAGTCTGAGATGGTTTGGACATGTCCTGCGATAGGGATGTTTCGGTTGAAGGATGCTGCGTTTTTTACTCCCAGGCAGGAGGTCTAGAGGAAGACCTGAGAGGAGATGATGAGAGTAGGTGTGGGAGAAAAGGATGCAGGATTCAGGGTTTGATGCAGGGAACCAAGTTGCCGTGGCAACCTCTGATGGGAAAAGCCCAAAGGGGAAAAAGAAACTGCCAATTCCCTCTGGAAGTACTCCCTTGTTACTGTAAACTAAAGTTGGAACAACATCTTATAAACAACATTTTGTAATGAACATTTTGGAACTAAAATCGATTTAATGCCGCTACTTTAATTGTTCAAAGTTTATTGGAAATCGGCCACAGTGGCAACAAACACAAAAGATATCATAGTTTCCCTCAGTAAAAAATAAACTAACTCATGTTTAAAATGTCACTAGGGTCACAGGGAAAGCTAGTATTAATTTACCCATTTAGCAATTTTATTCATGTATTTATTTACTTTGAATGGTGGTTTTGAACCACGCCAGGCCAATATGTGATGGATTTTGTGGTCTAACACAGTACTGCAGTTTTGGTTTCACAATTGGTCATGTTTTTTCTCGTTTTATTTTCCTTTTATAATCATGTCAACTGAAATACCAATTATAAAATGTAATCAGCTTCTGCTATGAGTCGTTAGTCTGAATCCATGTTAGTTATTGCTTTCAGAAGCAGTCTGATTGATCTTTTGACTTAGTAATTTCAAGTGCTGAAAGCTCATACTAAACTCTAAGTTGGCACAAAAAACATTAAGAGTTTAAAATCGCTCCAGAATCCCAGGTTTAATTCAAGACTTCAAGACAATACTGATTTTTCAAATCAAACTCAAGGATCCCTTTTGTAAAAATTTAATCTTAAATTTGTATATCGGCTGAAAGCCAACATGCAAATTAAGAATCACCCCCTCTGTTATTGTTCCAGCAGTCACAACAGATCCAGAGAGACATTTGAATAGAATTAGAGAATAATTGATAGGAACATTCGTGAGGCTTGCTGCAAAGTGCCTTCTGTTGATTTGAAACACAAGTGTTTTAAATAATGCTGAACAACGATATATGCTTGTTTATACTAAACAAGCAAAATAAAAACTTAAATACTGCTGAATACGACCATTTTTTTTTTCAAATAATTTGGACAATTATTCAAATAAAATGCATTGTTCTGCATTGTTTTATTTTCCATTCTTACCAAAAGAGAAAAGGCTAATTTAACAACCTTTTTGATAGAAATCTGAGATGATTCCATTTGTAGTTACAAGTCAACACTGTTTGCCTGTGAGCCATAAATAAATTTCCATAATAAATAAAAACCTTTTATGCTTAAAATACAGTTTACATAACCAGCACAGTGCTGCAACAGCAACTTTTGTGTTTGCGTTATTGCTTGCAGGCATTGTGCTCCATGCTGGGGTAAACTGGATCTCAGCACTGGTCGGTTTTGGATCAGTGCTCTATAGAACTAGCCACAGAGGCTGATTACTTTTCCTGCTACTGTGCCAAAGCTAAACCACAGACGGAGGAGCTCTGCAGGTTGTGCACTCAAATGGCAGTCTGTGGGTTTTATTTATATGTATATTAACATTTTCCAAACCACACAATTTGGAACAACAGTTCTCATGTTGTACAAAGAAATTCAGTCTTCAGATTAGTTTTGACATTTTTAATTTGTGTTTTACTTACTCCCTCGATGTAGTGCTCCTTATTAATTTGTGCATTTATGTTTTTTATTTTTTCTGAAAACAGGGACAGAAAATGTCTCTTCAGCTCAGGGTGCTATTGGACAGTCGGGGTCTCTGGCCAGCACCACAGCAGTGGTGTCCAAGGCTAACAAGGGCCAAGGAGCCGGTGAAAAGGAGGAGGCTGGTAACCAGAAGCGAGCTCGTCGGCAGTGGGAGTCTTGGAGCGCAGAGGACAAAAACAGCTTCTTTGAAGGGCTTTACGAGGTAAAAAGATGAACACAAGTAAAGCAAAATAACATTTTCTAACATTTTAATCTTTAAATCTTCACTGACAGCACGGTAAGGATTTTGAAGCAATTCAGAACAACATTGCAATGAAGTACAAAAAGAGAGGCAAACCTGCCAACATGGTCAAAAACAAAGAGCAGGTTCGGCACTTCTACTATCGCACCTGGCACAAGATCTCCAAACATATCGACTTCACCAACGGTGAGAATTCTTTTATTAGAACTAACTATTCTATAGTGGTTTTATGTCGATAACAAAATAATGCTCTCAACAGCATTTTTTAATGCTTTTGTGTTACTTACTTGCCTGAATAGAAGAGAAAAAGCAGGAAAGACACAATAATCTCTTGATGTATCAAGCAACATGCTTGTTCTATCTCGTGCGTCTTGTTTTTCTCACCCTAAATGGATTTTTCTTTGGCATTTGTGTGATATTTTTTTGAGCTGTACTAATCTTTCTCAACATGTTTTTGAAGTTTTTCAGATAAGCTTAAAACTTCTTTTTTCCTGTTTAAAGCCCTTAGCGTTTCAGTCTTGTTATCTTTACATAGCATACACACTTCGCTATGTTCCAGCACACGTCTGACTTGTGCCTCATCTCCTTTTCAGCATACTCCCGTGTACTGAAAAAATCTTCTCAAGAATTGTACGGTCTTATCTGCTACGCTGAGCTGCGTAAAAAAGTTGGAGGGCGTAAGTGAAGGCTCACTTAAGAATTTTCTTCTCTTGTTTTGACTGAAGTCAAGATGTAATTAAAGGAGTCACGGGGGAGCGTAGTCTCAAAGAGATGATCTGATTTCTGTGTTTGTGTTTGATAGTGATGGATGATAAGAATGTTTCCAAGCTGAATGAACTCATCCAGCAAGGGTACGTTCAAAAGCATGTCAGTTAAAAAGCTTATGTAGTTCCTACTGTTGTTATAAGAGAAAATTTGCACACTTGAACTGATGATGTTTTCGTCTGTAATAGAGCTACCAGTGTGCGCTCTAAAGGGAGGAACCTGCGTATCAAAGCCCCCATGTGTCGTGCACTCAAAAAACTTTGTGATCCAGATGGTGAGGATGTGCAAATTTCAGCAGTATGTGCTGTATACAAAACCAAAGTTAGCAGAATAGTTGGTCATACAGCTTAATTCCCTTGTTAGAAGTAGTTGACACAAAGGACACACAATCAGAGATAATGCAGATTCTTGAGTTTACATGATGAGATTGTACTTATCTGAGTCTTAGATAGTATTTTTAAAACCAGATTAGAACTGTGAACACCCTCTACATAGGCCAGTTGGTCAAACATACAGACATTTTTTGCTGCAGCAAAATTTTTGCAGTATGTGTATATAAAAGAAATGCTCCCATGTCAAGTTTTGAATTATTGTGTGTCTTTACAGGTGTTAGTGATGAAGAAGACCAGAAGCCAGTGCGTCTACCTCTGAAGGTTGCAGTGGAGCTCCAGCCACGCTCCAACTACTCCTGGACTCGTGTTCAGAGCCTCGCCCATAATCCCCGCCTCAGGTTTGGCAAATTCCTAAGCAGTAGATAAAAAAGAAATTGTTATAATTTGTAGATGTAAATGCACCAAACTTGTGAAAAGTGTAAAAATGTAGTTGATATGAAAAGAAAATTTTTAACATCTTTAAATAGTTGCTTCTGATGTATCACTGATTTGATCTTTTTTACTTTGTAACTCAGGATGGTGGTGGAGCTCCACAGAAAAGTGTCCAGCCTCATTGAGTATCTAAAACAGAAGTGGGCATACCAAGACCAGCGGATTGTATCCTTAAATACAACTCTATTACACACATGCTACATAAAATATGTATATGTTAGAATTATTTTCAATGCAATTCAGTTTGAATGAGTCACATTTTGTTTTGTTTTCATGTAGACAATTAGCTTTAAGGAGGTTTGAACTCAGAAATATTTTTGTGCAGTGTTACTAATTAGAATTACTTGTGATTTGTTTTTGACATTTCCTTCAAAGGACAACTTTTTTGTTTTAAATGTAGACCACCAAAATTAAAAAACAGTAAGATAGGCGAGGAAAAAAAAACAGTGGACAATAAAATAAATTCAGACCCCCTTCTTTCATTAGATTTCTTTTTAAGTTGTTAGTTGCTCTCCTTTTTATTTCCAAATAACAGATGGCTAAATAAAAACCTAAATTTGTTTTTCTGTGCAAGATAGATTAGTATCATCAGTAAAATTTCTATATTTTAAATATTTCAGAAACATTGCAGATGTCATTTATAAATTTGGGATAAAAAGTTTGTGTCCAATGATCTGGGCATGTCACAAATACATTCAGAATATTTATGTTGGTTTTCGAACCATAGTTCCAAATAATTTTCCTTTACTTTGTTACTTCAGCTCAATAGTCTCAGGGAGAGAGAGGTTTTAGAGGGCAGCCAGTCCGGCTCTGCCTCTCCAAGCAAGGCTAACCCAGAGGATCTTTTTCTTTTTCCAGCAGAGGACAGCTCTTTGACAACACTGCCTGGTGTGGCACGGGTGGTTCACTCCAAAGCTTCCTGTACGGTCCACTGGTTAGAGAGCGGCAAAAACAAACCCAGTGCAAAGGAGCTTCCAACCGCCCAGATCCTTGGCATACACTCAGCAGCACTACCTCGGTGTAGCAACAAAACAGGGCGGGGCACGGGTGCTGCTGGGATGGTTGATATTCGTCGGACTGAATCTTCTAATTCTGAAGTACTTCAGGATAGTTCTGCAAAGGTAGATGTTCCAGTTTCTCCTCAGAACAGTGCAGATCTTAAAGAAGAAGAAAATGTGATGGCATCCATAGAGACTGGTAAGAACTTTACTTGTGTGGAAGTACACAGTGACTTGCCAGAGATCTCTGGTGCAGAGAATTCATCCGAACAGTGCAAAGAAGAATCAAACGGCAGCACTTTTACCGCTTCAACTTCAACAACCAACCCTGAGGAGATTGTGTCACAAACCTCAGTACTCCCACTGAAAGAACGAACTACTGAACAGATCAGAGGGGAAGGTTGGAGTGCACGTGATGCGGAGAACGTCACCCTGGCTGAGCTTTACCTGATGTTCGGAAAACCAGGCAAACTGTTGTTGGAATACGAATGGCAACCAAACACGGTTCCTACGAACAACCCTGACAATGAGCAGGCTTTCGATCAGCTTAAACCGAGGCGAAAAAACCGAGTGCTGCGCTGCCTCCTGAAGCTGGTTACCACTGAGGTCAATCCCAAACCTGTGGTAAGAACTCATCAATAATTTCCAAGCTGATTTTACAACGTGATTTTGGAGGAAAAAAACTTAGGGTACAAACTTCAAAGAAAACAAAAACTATCTATTTACTTTTGCTCCTATTTTGGTTTCGACCAATAGAAGTCCTTGTTTAATGTTATTTTTTTTTCCTCCATGGTCTTCAGTAATTTTTGAAGGGATTAGTAATCTAGCCTATTCTTCGGGCTGTTTGGTCCACTTGAGGAAAGTGCAATGTCAAAGCAAAACAAAATCACAGATTTCTTAGCATTTCCCAACTAAGTGTCAACAATGTGAAAAAGGTACTATGAAAGGGATGTTCTTATAAAGAAAACAAGTCTTAAAAAAAATGTTAAAATACAAGAATGACTTTTTCTTTCATCTGTGGTTTTGTTTGTTGTCCATACTAAATGTTTCAGTCCTTTGTGATTGAAAGAAATTCTGAATTTCCTGCAGGGTCCAGAGATGTGCTCCACATCCACATCACCTCTGGATGAACAGAACCAGGCCGTTACCCCCCCAGGAAAGGGACCAAACACAGGTGTGCGTAGCCCTAACTGTGGCCGACAACAAACATCTTTCCGAGTAGCCAGGACACAGTCTCCAAGCACAGGCACGCCAGGTGATCAGGATGCACTTGTTTATCATTATCATTAAACCATTTATACAGACATTCAAAAAGACTTCCCATCTCGTACAAATAATTTGTAGTTTGAACATTTTCTGAAATCTTGATATTCCCAATTACAGTTAGCCGTAATCTTCCTCGCGCTCTCCTGGGGTCGACTCCAGGAATCGAATCAGAGGGCAACGTGTTCGCTATCCCCACCACGCTTCCCCCCAACAGCTCACGGCTGAACAATAAAATGTTTTCACCCAACAAAGAAGCTCAGCTGGCATTCAGACAGCAGCTGGACTCCATCAGTGTAAGATAGCGATGCATCGTCTTTAAGTTTGCTTGAAAAATTAAAAATAGACTTTTTCACAAAGACTAACATAAAATCTTTTCATGCAGATGCAGTCAGATCTTTTCCTCTCCAGACAAAGAAAACCACGGAACAGACAACTTCGTAAGCCCCTGGTTGTTCAGGTAGGAAATACAAAAAGGTTGTGGTTTAAACGCCTGCAGAACTTCACTGCAAGACAGTTTTGAAGTTCATTTTTTTTCAAATTATTTTTTCTGTTTTTACAGCGAACTTTGTTACCCAGGACAACAGGAGACACTCCTCAACATGTCTGCTCGTTCTCCATCCTCTCCAACTCATCTGCAACAGGTGCTTTTTAGACGTCAAAATAAAAGGTTTTATTTAGATTACATTAGATTAGATTTACTTTATTGATCCCACACTTGGGAAATTTGTGCGTTACAGCAGCAACAAGAAAGAAATCGACAGTATATATACAAGAAGGAAAATAAAAAATAATAAAATATTAAAATAATAAAATAGAAGAAATAATGTGACAAAACATTGATGTCAATACAGACTATAAGTGCATAAGGAGGTAAAAAAAAATAGTAATGTATTTATAGTGATGTATGATTTATAGTGATGTAGAGTAAATTTTTGTTTACATAAAAGTAACTTCTACCATGTTTGAACATTATTCCCACATCAACAAAAAATTGTGAAGTAGTTTTCTTCTTTATGTTTGAGTCATTTGTGAGCTTTTCCGTCTTGTATTTGTGTGCCATTCGAATGCCAGGTTGTTCTCTGCAACACCTAATATTTTCCGCCTTGCCCACAATCTAACAAATTGGGAAGGGTTTTTTGCTGCCCCGCTCTGTTTATGTTCGGTCTTTTCACAAATGGTACAAAATGTACCATTATGGTACAAATACAAATGGTACAAAATGTACCATTATGGTACAAATACAAATGGTACACAATGTACCATTTGTATGCACATGAACCAAAATAAGAATATGAAAGCATATTTGATAGCTTTGCTATCTTAATGCACTTTGTACTATATTTGTGATCTTAAATCAGATTTCTGCTGTGTTGTGCACATGCCCAGACAGTAAAACTTAGTGAGGAGAAGAGGGCAAATTGTCAGTGTTAAAAATAGAAGTGAAACTGAACAAATGAATTTATAAGCAGTTTTTGTGAATATTGCATTTCTGAGCTTACAAAAAATAGCATGTTTATCTATAAATGCAATGAGATGAGAATTAGTATCCCAACTATGAAGTTGATATATTTATAAAAATCTTTATTGGTAAACCTGAATGTTAAAAAACTGATTTCCTGTTTCTAAAAAAATTCAGATTGCTCATGTACTTCCCATTTCCTCCCGCAGGAACTGGATCGTTCCGGCCAATCCACACTCGCCTTGCTCCCTCCTCTCGCTCTCCGCTCACCAAAACTCCACCTGCTGTTTCCAACACTGCTGCTGTCAGCCAACTCGCCAGTACGAACAACAAAATCATTTTTACACAAACTATTTGCAAAAAAAAAAAAAAAAGAATACTAAATATACAATAAATTTCACACAAATTTACACACAAGTTGTCAAGCTACATATTTAGTTATTGAATTGAAAACATGTTGGCGTACTTAAGCAGAACAGGGCATAGAGGACATTTATGGCCGGAACTAAGGGTTTATGTGCTAATGGTATTTACGTGTTAAGTCCTAAATTAAAGAGAGGGATCAATAATGTCGTTCTTAACTTTGATCATGTATACTGAATATACTAGCGTGACAAATCACTTGTTTTTAAAGCATTTTCTGTTCCTGCAGGTGCCATCGATCTTGCAGCTAAATGTGCTGGCATCATCCCCGGCAGTCCCTCCCAGCAGCTGGAATCTCCACCTGAACCTGCTGGTGAAGCTGAGCCAGATTCCCAAGTTCTTCAGCAAAATGTCTCAGAGGTCAGAAGTAACACACAGACTAAAGCACAGATTTACCTTCATGTAAATAAGCAAAACTCTTTTTATTAAATGTGAGCATATGACATCATTCGCTAGACATGTTCTGTTTTTGAACTCTCTGATGTTTATCTTTCACTTGACTTCTTTTTAAAAAGAAAACTAGATTTCCTTAAAAAACTAACGCTGCGATAACACATCCAGTACCAGGAGCATTTTACTGGGTTGACTCTGAATAAATTGTTTGGTGTCACTGAAAATGTTTTTATCACTTTGGTTTCTCAGAACGGTGTGCCGCCTCCGTCTCCTGAAGCGGTTGGTGGGGGGGACTCGCTGCTCTCTCCACCCAGCGTTGCATCGCTGTTAGATATTTCTTTGCCCGGTCCTCCTGAAGAGACTCTCACACCCGGTGAGCCTCAAACACAAATCAGCGACTCCATCATCGAACTCGCCATCAACTCCACACACTTTGGTGAGTTTGCTCGTTTGAAAGTCATGCGTTGAACATCAGAATAAACAATTAAAAAAATGGCCAAGCTAATTATTTTGCTTTAGGTGAGGAGGCTGCTCTTTCTCCTGCCAAACTGGGTAATGGTGACCACTCCAAACTGCTGAGCTCATCTCCTTCAGTCAGCCCGTCCAGAGGCTGGATCCCATCACCCAGCCACGACCCCCAGTGGTACCCCAGCGACTCATCCGACTCCACACTGGGCTGCCTCCTCTGTAAGGACTTTTCTTACAGAAATTAGAAATGACATTTCTTTCTTTTTTCCACTTAGGGCCAGTCGCTGATAACTTTAAATTGAAAATGTTTTAAGAGGCAAACAGTAGTGTTGAATAAATTTCAACAATTGACCTGTTTATAGTCAACATTTTTCAAATTCACAATCATATTTTAATTTTTTGTAATAATAACAAAAACGTTTTTCATTTTCTTTATGTTACCTCTTCCAGCCAGCATGGTTTCTCCTGATAAGAGCAGGCGAACCACCCTAACCCCATCAGGCCCCTCCAGTGGCACGGCTATACTCGGCCCCAGCCTCCTGGACTGCAATTCCCATGATTCCTTCCAATCCCGTGGCCTTCCGGATGTAGCAGAGGTGTGTGTTTCAATTACGCAAAAATAGGATTGTTTTGTTATGTTTAAAATAATAATTAAGGTTTTTTTTGTTGTATCAAAATCACTAAATGAATGAAGCTAATCGTGCTAGGAATGCTAACCTAACATAAAAGATGAATGGATGGGGATAAATTCTCCAAATTTGCTTTATTTTATGTAAAAGATTAGCTTCTAAATGAGAAAAATACTCTTTTTTTTCTGGTTGGGATTGCAGATGGACTCCCAGCTTGCCTGCATGATGAGTGAAAGCAGTGTGGACTACATCGCTCGCTTCAATGACTTGGCTCAGGAGTTGGCTGTGACAGAGCCCGCCATCCCACCTCCATAAAGAACAGAGGAAATCGCTCCACCATTCTGCTATAATCTAGAGGACATGAGTTACTGCGTGAAAGAGTGAGAGGTGTCTCCATTTGTGATGTTTCTCTTTACTGTAGAGGAAAACGGAGTTTAACCCCGCCACCCCCAACGCCAATAGCCATCGCATCCCTCTTCGTAGAAGTGCAATAATTACGCTGAACCTCAGCCATCGTTAGATGAATTCGGTTCCACTGAACTGTTCTTTTAATGCCCTTTAAAAACACTTTACATAAGTAAATGGGTTTACGAAACACAACCTCATGTACAGGAAGATAATATGCCATATCCGAACAAAGTCTTTTCTACCAGTCTTTCATGTCTTGTCCTGCTCTATGTGTGCGTGTGGGGTGTGCGTGTGTGTGATCTGTTAATTTAAAAGTTCAACTCCCGAAATGTGTCAAATTTTCCACATCGTGCACATCAGATCCAAACTGGTGTCACTGAAGTGTTTTGTTTCAGAGGATGTTTGAGATTAAAAGGCTGAATGCTGTGAGGTTTTTATTTTATTCGCAGAAAACAAGCACAACATAGCAAGGTAGAAATGCAACTTTTTATTTCTTGCACTCCATTTTCTTGTGTTCTTCATTGCTTTTCGGATCTTATTTTATCATTCCGAGGATTTTGTTTTACCATACATGCTCTGAATTGAATTCGGTCTCTTCCCAACATGTTTAACTCTGACAGTTGATGAGTGACATCTTGTTGGTTTGTGATATTTCTTGCCCTAATCTACCTAAATCAGGTTCATGCTTATTTGGAGGTTACAAGCTGGAGATAATATATCAAAATAGGGGTTGGGCAAACTTATCTTTGCCAGTTCTCAGTTTCCTTAATTTAGATTGAAAATTATTTCTGGATGGAAGTCGAAATGTCTTGATCATCAAACACACTGTCCAGAAAACGACTTTGAACCCTTTTCTACATGATCAAAATTATAAGTCTAAAGTAGCCCATATAACACCCCATTTATGTTTGGTTTGCTATCATTTAAATCACAGCAGATAAAAATGCAATTCAACTATTGGCAGAAACAACTTGTTCTTGAATTTTAAAAAAGTTTTACTCAATTTTAACTCCAGACAAGCAAACAAGAATGTAAATAAAACACTAAAGCCATAGCTAACCTATTTTAGAGTTTTCTCAAACTTTAACCAGAACAATAATACACGTTTGACCTCTGCTGGATTTGAACAAAACACTATCTAAATTGGTTGTTACTGCCTTTTAAACATGTTCGTTTAATTTAATCAGATAATATGTAGAAGAATTAAAAGGAAAATAGATCCGAGGTATAAAGAAATTCAACACGTAAAAAAGAAAAAGACTAATCTACTTTTGGTTCAAAGCCTTCATCATTTCAAGCACAAGTGTTACCAGTATTGTCAACATTTTAAAACGTTATTTTATTCAGTTTAAACTTTGGTCATTATTCAAAAATGTGAATTTGGAAGAGTTTTGTTTCTGGTTCAAATTTCAAAAGGTGAAATCATTATTTAAAGATACATCTTAAAAAGAGTTTGTCTAAAAAAAAATTTAATAAGTAATTAATGATTATGAATGAGTCATTTTTTGATGGAATGATTATTTGTACAAATAGTGATTTCAATATTTACTTCTTTCATGTAACATACTGTAAATTGCTTGGATTATTTATTGTTAATATTTCTGAAAAAAAGTGCTTTCTGTTAACTTAATATTAAGATAACATTAAAATCAGTTTCAATTTGCTGTTTGTAAGAAGTGTTTTTATTCTGTGTGTGAAGACGGTTACATTACAGAGGATCTGATCTACAATGTGCATCAGAACAATGAATACACCCTCAAAATATTAAAAAAAAAATGCAAGAGAGCTTTGATCAAAGTTAAAAGCTCACCAAGTTGATGATGCTTTAAAAAAATTGAAGTACTTGTTCAAACCTCTAGATCTACCCCATGGCAGTTTCAAACTCGACATCCTTAACACATCACACCTAAAATCTTTTTTCATTCATCCTTCCTTCACATCGTTCTTCCACTCTTTCCTACACTCCAATGCTCTGGACTGCTGAGCTTAAGAACACAAAACCCTCCACATTCTTGATTCTTTCTCCCTGTGTCCTTCCTCCTCCATTTGGGTCCCTTTCATTCACACACATATACTCTGTCTCAATGGAGCCAACCTTCGTTCTTCTCTATCAGGAAAACTTCCATCTCTCCAGCTTTTCTTCCACCTGTTCCCTGCTCTCGTTACCTTTTTAAAAAATAGATGATTTAATGTTCTAATAATTTAATTATATGTACAGTATGTATAAATGTCCAGTGTACATATGTGTTCAATATCACAACAGAGTTTTGTCACCGAGCTTCACATAGTTAATACCCTGATTTAGTCTCAATTGGGGCAACTTGAATTAAAATATCCTAAACTGGGGGGAAAAAATAACTCAACATCAAAAGCGTCTTTTAAAAAAGGTCCTAAAACATTGAAGTTGTTTTGCTCCTCAAACACCTTATTAATAAAACAAGAAAAAAAAGAGAAAATGATACTTGTGTGGAACTGTAAAGAAACTGAAAACTGTTTCTCGAGAAATTTGTGAGAGTAATATTTTAACTAAAATGTGGAAACGTAGTCCTTTTATAAGCTTACATGTCCTCCTTTTTTTTTTTTAAATGTATAGTATTCAAATGGAAAAATTTCTGTGCTGCATTGCACCGCAGCAGACAGCCACGGTGGCACCAGTGGTGGCAGAAACAGCGGATGTCTTCCCCAATGACACTTAGGAATGGACCCTGTGGGAACCAATCCAAGGGCGGATGGATATACTACCACTGAGCCAACACCTCCTTTGATTCTAATGAGCATAAATCAAATGTAAAGTAACATTCCTGCTTGCTTTTAGTTGAGATTCTATTTTATTTAAGACGGATTTAACCAACACAATCTTAAATGACATGATCGTTTTTTTTAAGGGAAAAGTAGAAAAAAATCCACAGGTCTTAAAACTAATTTAGCAAGCTTCATTGGTCCACATATCAAATTCTCCTAGCATTCGTGTACAATCTCTGTGCCTGTTTTTGTATTAAATACTAAATAATTACGAGCTGCTGATCTTCACCTCCTGCTGATTCACTCACTTTTAGGTTTCTGTTCTTTACGAGCACGGGAGGACATAAGTTTAAAAAAAATTGAAGGCCACAGTGTGCGAAGATAAATAGCTACTGTCGGCAAAAGTCCAGCCAGAACGACATCTTTACTGCGATGTCTGACAGCCTTCAGGACCGCCTGCGCCACATCGTCAGGATCCATTCCTGCTGCAGTTGTTTTATCCAAGACTAAAAACAGAAGTAAAAAGATGAGAAACATCAGCTCAACCAGGATAATGTGTTTACGTATAAGTACATCATATTTCCTTCTTCTTTTGTTTAACAGAAAATCTTTATCCCGGTCTCACCTCCATACTTGGAGCCGTCTCCTGTGACAGCGTTAAGTGACAGGTTGGTTCGAATGTACCCAGGGCTAATTACTGTCACTGGAATGCCATGGCGTTCAATCTCTGCCCGTAAGCAGTCAAAATAAGCCTGGGTGGCGTGCTTCGAAGCTGAATCTATTCAAATTGTACACAAAAATAAAAAATTAAGAGGTCGGGGTTCTATGATTGAAATAATAGAAAACTTACATGCTGATCTGTAAGGAATAGAAATCTTTCCCTGAACGCTGCTTATGACGACTAAATGACCACTACGTCTTTGTACCATGGAGGGAAGGAGTGCTATAGAAAAGAAAAAAAGAAGTTGACTCAAGTATCAAATCTAGAGACAACAGAAGAAAAATATACATATGACTTACCTTGGGTCAACGCTATCGGTCCAAAGTAATTGGTTTCCATAACATCTCGCTGAACTGAGATGTTCGTGTCTAGAATATTACCCCGATAACTAATTCCAGCATTATTGATGAGTACGTCCACATGTCCATGACATTTCAAGATGTCCCCTGCAGCCTTGTCCACTGTGTCTGTCTTGGCCAGGTCAAAAACAACAGTGCTGGGTACGAAAGTCTGCAGGATGAACCAAACTGAATATTTAACATCTAATAAAAATGTATTTAAAATCACACAGATACGGATTCATCTTAACACTGAAAGCAAGTGATAAGGGTTACACTGAAAGAAACTAAACCCTCACAATTGTAATCATTATTTAACATTGTCTTTAATTTCTGCCACTCTGTGGCTTACCAAGGTGTCTCAGCGTGTAGGTAGATACATGCCTGTTGTGCGTTTGTAGCTGTTGTAAGTTCTTGAACCACTTCTTGCAGGCGTGCTGCATCTCTCCCACACAGCACAAGTTTAGCTCCTGCGGCGTGAAAGACTCTAGCACATGCTGGAAGACAAATAGAAAATATTTCACACAATTATTAATTTGATATTTAATTTGATCCCTAATAGGGTTACAGGGGGTGCTGGAGTCTATCCCGGGTGATTTCAGGCGAGAGGCAGGATACACCACAAACAGGTCACCAGTCTTTTGCAGGGCACACAGTCAGACAACCTAATTTTTATTTAAAAAGAAAATGATCCATTGAAATATGTATCTTTTTTACAAGGATGCCCTGAGTGAAACAGGTGTAGGATAAAAACAAGAATTTTCCATTTACAGAAACAATCACCACCATATAAAATCACAGGAGAATCCTAAAAATGTAACAATAACCACCTAAACAAAATGAGATCCCTTTCAGGTACAATCTGCAAGAACAAATTATGTCAAGGAGATCTGAAATGTTCTATTTTAGAACTTGAGAAACCAGTCTTGGCCTGGCCTGCAGATGATTCTAGCACCAGGGTTCAAAATACGTCTGACTCTTTTTTTCCTTGGTCAGTCCACACAAAAGAAATCTTGAACCTCACCCAGCAGCTGAATTGGAGACCACAGCTGTTCTTGAGAGCTATGAACTAAATCTGCCATGTGTTGTAATAGATTAGTATAAAACTTTCACTGGTGTCTGCAACTTTAAAACATGACAGAATACTTTCCTAACACAATCAACCTGAAAGTGAATCCAAATGTAACGTTGCATTGTCTTCCACTTAACACAGGGTCGTATTGTGGGGATAACAGCCTCACACTGATGGCATCCTAATTGGATGCCCGAAACACCCCATCTGGCTTCTTTCGACCTGTAGGAGTCCTCCAGCTCACCCCGGAGGATCCCGAGGTTTTCCCCGGCCAGCTGAGAGACATACTTTCTCCAGTGTGTCGAGGGCCTGCCTCTGGGTCTCCTCCCGGTGGGACATGTCAAAACACCTCACCAGCGGGGCGCTTGGGAGGTATTCTAACCAGATGCCCGAACAACCCCTTTTGGCTTCTCTCGACCTTGAGGAATCCAAATGTGTTCAAAATATAAAAATCCAACCTTTTCCAAGTCCAGAGCTTGCTCCTGTGATGACCACAACAGCACCTTGCACAGAAGCTCCTCTTCTAAGGCATAAGAGTATTCGATACAACAATAAGATTCCAACACTTGTTAAAACCACAGACAACATGCCTCCTCCCATCATCCAGGCCACAACCTGAAAAACATCATATCCAGTGATCAAAACCAAATCAACACATCTTCAGCATTTAAAAAGCAAGTAATTAAAACATAGAAATATTAGTTAGGGCTGAATTTCTATTGATACATGCCAAAATAATTATTGTGAAAATGTAATGGTTGATTATCTTTGTCTGCAAACTTAGTTATTTTCCAGACACACTGTAATATACAAATATTACACTATCTATTGTAATACATTGTGATTTAAAACTCAGGTTCATAAACGCACACATCACTGTATTTCTTGCTATATTAATCGATTCAAATCTTTTTAGTGTCTACTTTCTTTGAGCCGACACATCAACTGCTGATTTCTTTTTCTGATTTAAAGAATATTGATGTAATAAGACTATGGTTAATGTAAGTTATTTTTTTGCAATCTACTTGCTATTTTCGGGTAACAATTGCCTCAAATAATGCTATTATTATGTCTCAGAATAATCTTGGTTCTTTATTTTACAAATAAAATGCTTACCAATGTTATTTTGTTGGAGAAAAATTATTTGTAGCGTTTGGAAATGAAGCACTTCCGGGTTTTATCTGACTACATCCTGTTATTGACGCGAGGAATTATGGGAGTTGGAGTTTTTTTTGTGGGTAGAAAAAAGCGTTTTCTTGCCTAACAGACACTTTTTTCCTCGATACTTTTTAAATACTTTAGACGGATTTTTTTTGCGGTAAGCAAACACAAAAATATATAAAAGATCTTATCAGTAAAAAATGTTCAAATTTCTATTAGCAAAGTAGTTGATATGTGAATAATTTCTTAAAACTAATACATACCTCAGACACTAGATTGCAATTTCCCCCACAGACCGATTGATGTTGAAACTTCCCTAGTGAGGATAAATCAGGGGAAAGTGATGATCTGCTCCAGTTACAAAATCAGAAAGTTTGTGTATTCTTTCAGCAGTTCCTCATTTCCTTCAGAGCTGTATTCTTCCCAATTGTTTTTCATAGTTGGTAAAATTGCTGATACTTTGTAAAAAGAAATGACCTTAAAAATTGTTATTCAAGTCACACAGAACAGCATATTTTTGGATTCAAGTGGTTTTCCCACAAACCACACAATCCAGGCAAACCAAATGTGTTTGTGCCAAACATAAGCTCTTACAGAGGAACTTTTTCAAATTGTCTAAATCTTGAGAAAAATATGCATCTTTTCGCACCAACACTCTTGTGTCAGATTATTAAAATTTGAGGTAATCCTTTATATCTAGCTTTGAATGTTTATTTTCCTGCTATCACTAAATATTCGAACCAAATCACAACCCGATTTCATTTTATTATCCAGTTTTAAGTCTTCGGTTGATCACAACATATCTTTTCAATATATACATTCATTTGTCTCATTTAGTATGTCTGCTGGTGTAAAAAAAAAAAGCTAGTTGTGTAGAGGAATAAGGGCCATTTATTTGACTTGTTTATGTGTTGCATCAAACAATGTCCACATTGGCTTTGTCTTATGTTAAAATTAACACGTTCCGAAGACATCGAGCCACATCCGTGTATCGTTTCATTTGGAACTCAATAAAACCACAATTTTCTTAAAACAATACACAGTCTAAAATAATTTGGAGCTATTTGCTCTTTTCTGAACATTGTATAGAATCCTTTTAATGCAAAAATAAGATAAAAATACAGAAAGCTGCGTTTGAAATATCCTAATGTTTAACGAAATGGTGATTCACTGATCGGCATGTCAAGGGTACAGTAAAACTACGAGGGACTGAGGCAAGAGCGTGGCACACAAAAACATGTTAGCCTCATTTCAACTTCAGCAGAATTCAGTCCTCGGAAGTTGCTGCCCTACATTTTTCCATTTGTAAGTTGTGTGTCAAGGATGCAGGTGGTCGATGGCAGAGTACTAGGGAGATAAGTGTTGTCACATCGAAGTAAAAGAGATGTAAGGGAAAGAAACAATTCCTTCTCATTTTAACTATATCCCTCTGATCAAAGTTCAAAATGGAAGCACCCGTTCCTCATAGAGAAAACCGCCGGGTCTGATCGAGACTTCCACCCACTTTTCTTACACCGGAAGGATTGGTAGGTTCTGGTTTTTTGTTTGTTTTGTTGTTTTTTTTTTTCCTTTTTTTAAATGTCGGTTCTTAATTCTTCTTCAGAGCACACTCATACTGCATAAAGTTCATAGATCTTCTTGGCGCAGTACGCCAGGGCAGCCAGTGCTATTGTATTGTGGAGTCTCTTTCTATGGATGTCATCCCTGCGTACCAATACCACTGGTGATGAAGAGGTTAGTGTATGCAGGGGCAGCCGCGAGAGTTTTTGGCTGTCATATTCCACTTGGTACTTGCAGCAGGGATCAAACTGCCACGAGATCCCATACAGAGCAGCACAAGCCACGCTGAGGGCTCCAGCGGGCAGCGCAACATAACGTGAGTATTCAGTGGGCAGTGAAAGCGGAGTCAGGAGACATGCAGCGCCTGACAATACGGCCGTCTTGTGCAGGCAGTTTCCCACTGTAATCCAACGGGCTGTCTCATCTCCGATGCGTGTGGGCTCAATAACAATGTATTTATACTGAGCCTCCAATGCCTGCTCCAGCTCATACTCAAACTGGTCCTGTGCACTTTCCCCATAGTAGATTTCGTGGACAATGTAGCAGTCTGACGCAGCCATTGCTCCGCTGTGTAGAAACATAAGAAGCACACACGTAGCAATGAGATAAAATAAAACCAGAAACATAAAACATTAAAAAAAAAAAATAATTGGGCATAAGCTAAATATTGTGAGCAGTTATTCAAAATGTTTGTCTTAAGACCTAAATATTTAATAAATTTATGGACAATATTGTCTTTACTGTGTAGTTGGGAGAGGTTTCTTGTCAACCTCCTCCTCCTCACTGTGAAGGAGGATCTAAGGGCAGGAATGTACTGAAATTATTTAGCTAATATTTTTAGCTAGCTTTTAGTTGTGCATATACTTTTGTGTATCCACTTTTTCTTTTTGTGCTTTTTTTTCGATCTGCAATTTGAAGCCAGTTGAGACTATTGTTTTGCAACATTGAGCTGTGCAAAAAGAATTTAATTGAACTCAAATTGCATGAATATTATTGTCTTCGGCACCAAAGTGGACAATTACAACCATCTAAGTCTTAGTCAAGACAAATGTTTCTGTCAATCAACTAACATTAACTTTGTGGGTTTTAGCTATTATCTACAATCAAACAATGAATCATTTGGATTTCAAACAAACAGAATCTAGAATGGTCTCAGGATGTGGCAACAACAAAGAATACACAGAGAATTTTGGCAACAATTCTATGTAATCCCTCATTCAACCAGGAGTGATCCATCATAGACAAGGCTTCAAAGTTGTCTCGTGGACAGTGTATTCGATGATCAAGACTTTTCGACTTCCACCCTGAAATCATTCTCGGATTGAAAATAATTTTTGGATGGAGGTCGAAACGTCTAGATCAGAAAATTCACTGTCCAGAATACAACTTTAGAGCCTTTTCTACTTTAAACAGAGAAGTGTACTTTTTTTGTTGTTTCTCTAAATAAAGATTAATCTATTTTTAAAGAAACAACTTTTGTTTTTAACAAAACAATTAACAGTTTTTGCTAAATTGATTAAAAAGAAATATCTCACAAGATTATTTTGCAAATAAGACTATTGTTATGTGACAACAGTTTGTTTATTTACAATATATTGTTTTCTAATATTAATGTTAGAAAAATCCTTCAGAAACAAATGTTGCAACATTGAAAAACAGACAAGAGTAGTGGAGGCCCTCTGACACAAGTTGAGCAAACAATGCCCAAACTCCACGCTTAATTCCTCTTAAACCCTAACGCCTACGGGATTTTAGCTAACTTTTAAACTCGAGGGAATCGTGATCATTCTTAGATCGGAGGACATAATGTACCTGATCGTCTGTTTTAGCACATTAGCTACCGCGCTCTAAAGTTAGAGGACTGACCATCCAAGTTTATCCCGCTTTACTTTCAGAGCAGATCGACTTAACATCTGACATTAAATAAATCTACGTTATTTCTACGATCTACAAACCTTAGCATGCCACGTCAGATTCTTTTAAGAAATACTGTGCAGTGCTACTTTACTTAGATGTTTAATGAAGGTGAAATAATCAAAACATCACATGAGCAGCTAGTTTGTTTCCCTGCTAGCGTTAGCTAGCAAAGCAGCTAACATTAGCTAACCATTGGTCAAAATCCAGACTTCATTTGTTTAGCACTAAACTTTGAATATTGAACTCAATGCATATTATAGAACTCTTAATTATAAAATGGGAAAATGTATGTATTTTGATAAAATCAATTCGTTTGACGTTCAAACTGTAGAGTAACTGACCTCTCCCTGCTTACTGGGACACCGCGCCTCCTTCCCAGCGACGCCATGTTGGAGATACAACTGTGATTTCAATTGACGTAAGAAGGGACTGAGCATTCTGGGTAATGTAGTGTCAGAGAAGTGTGTGATGACTACTATTCCCTTGGTGCTTTTAGTTCAAGGCACTTGCCATGAGTATTTTTAATAACATTTTTTTAAAATAAATCAGACCAGATAATAAATACAAAAAAAAAAAAACTTGATGAAAACATTTTGTTGGACTTCTAAAAAATACAAAATCAGAATACTTTATTAATCCCCGCCGATGAAAAAGTCCTTAAACTTACATTCTGCTGCGTAATTATAACCGTTAGTATTTGTTTAATATCCAAATACAATATTTAGCTGTCCCGCTAACTTTATTATTAACAAGTTTATGATATTTGTTGACTTTTGAACACTCAGCCATATTGTACCATGGTGTTTACTTTTTTCAAGGTTTTAAGCAGTAAACGGACACTTGTTGGATGAAATGACAACGTCAGTTCAGTAACGTTGTACCAAGGGCCACGTTTTGACTTGGTCGCATTTTTAAGCCATTTCTCTAACATAATTATTTTTATCGCCACTAGATGGCGCTAAAGAACGACTGAAAAGGTTCCTTTACATGCACAAAATAGCGTTGTGTTTGAGTCTTTTAAACTTTTTACTTTGTTATTGTTGATCTTATTGGTTTTAATTTTAATATATATATATATATGTATGTATATATATATATTATTGAATCGAAGTGGCCGGAATGAACTTCCTCCACAGATTGGCTGGGCTCTGGCTCAGAAATAGAGCAAGGTGCTCTGTCATTCAGGAGGAGCTCGGAATAGAGCCGTTGCTCCTCCAGGTCGAGACAAACCAGATGGGGTGGTTTGGGCTTCTGGTTAGGATGCCTCACCGGTGAGATGTTTTAAGCACATCCCATCGGGAGGAGACCCAGACGAACACCTTGGACCTGCTGGAGAGACTTTGTCTCACAGCTGGCCGGGGAACACCTCGGGATCCTCCCAGGGGAGCTGGAGGATGCAGCCTGGATGAGAGAAACCTGGGTTTTTCCGTTTCAGGCTGTTGACCTGGATAAGCGGAAGACGACAGAACGGAACAATTTACAAAAAAAAGGGGTGATTTTAAGTCTAATTCCTGACAAACATTTTTCATAATTTTGGGTTAGCTGTTTTTCAGATTCACATTTCACCTGAGCTTGTGCTCATTTCTTGTACTTGACCATTTCAAGAAGAATGTTCATTTTGCCACATAAAAATAGACAGATAATAGACAGACAGAGATAATCTTAAAAATAAAAAAAAGAACTAGATTTATTCAGAACACATAGAGCAAAAAAAAACACAAGTATAAAACAGTAACAAAAACAGTAACAACTGAGACCGCAAGATATTTTAATATAGTCACCTGTTTAAAACTTATATCAGGTGTGGTTTCTTCTTAAAGAAACAGACAAAAACAAAAATATGACACAGTGACACATAATTCTGGACATGCCACCCAAGAAAAAGAAATAATTATAAAAATATTGCAATAAGGATGATAATGAATCAGACAGTTTTCACCATCTCTCTTAAGGGTGTTGAGTGTCCTGAGGCATTTTTGTCCTCAACACCTAAGATTGTCAACAGCAAAATGTCAGAAGTGTTCAAAAATACCTTTATATTACATTAGCTTAACCTGTTTTTCATATGGCAAACTTTAGTGTATCGACATAATCTGGCAAACAAAAACATAGAGCACTATTTGTAAAAAAAAGTCAAATAAAAGATTCAACTATGGTCATTTTACCTTTTAAATCACCAAAGATATAAATGTCAGACAGGCTATTTGACTTTTTCTAGATTTTTTCCCCCCTCCAAAGTCATCGTTTATCCTAGTTTGTCAAGGAACACATGTGAGATCTGAACATGTACATGTGGCCATACCACCCTGTCAATGCCTGAACCTGTCAGACCTCAGAAGCTAAACATGCTGGGCCTGGGCAGTACTTGGATTGCAGACCTTTGGAACCCCACGTGCCACAGTGAGACGGCCGTTGAGACTAAATTGTCGCTGTGTCTCAGGACAAGACACTTCATACACATTGCCTAGTCTGGATGGTGTGTGTGATTGGTTGGTGATGGTCAGAGGGGCCGATGGTGCAAAAATGGCAGCCTCGCTTCTGTCAGTCTGCCCCTGGGCATCTGTGGCTACAACAGTAGCTTACCATTACCTGATATAGAGTGGATGAAAATGCATATGTGTGAAGCATCTTTGAGCGTCCTGGAAAAGCACTATAGAAGTACAATGCACTATTATTATTATCATAACCAATGAAGATTAGTTCCTAATAAGGTTTGACATTTTCTTTGCACTCAAACTAACAATTCATGGAATTTCATTCATATTCACTTAAATAAATTTTTAGAAACACCACATTCTGTCACAGTGTACTGTATAAAATTGGAACCAAACATAAATTTAAGGAAAAAACTAAACTAAAAAGCAATTTCATACATTTAGACACTAAATTTATGCCTTTGTACCACAGGAAGTACCTAGAAAATATTTAAATACGATGGCTGTGTTTATCTCATAATGTGTTTACTAGCATTTCATTACTAAGAAACTGTGTAGATGTGATTCAGGAAAAGGAAAGTACAGAAAAAAAGTGTAAATACAGTATATTGATATATAAAAAGTTGTAATAAAAAAAGTCAATTACCTCTTAAAGTAAGTTGAACAATCGTTGCTTTCCTTTCAAACCACCACAGAAATAGACACTTATTTACTTCACAATTAGTGATTTCATGGGTGCCTAAAAGATGCAACATGTTGTAAAAGCTCACCTCTGTTTGTTTTCAATACATGATTAGCTTTCACCTCAGTTAAGTCTCTGAAGTACACTCTGGAGGTCCCATTCTCCAGCTGCTTCACCTTTTACCAGTCGAAAGCATCTGGCGTGTTTCCAGTCCACAGTCAGAGTGTATCTCTCCAAGGTGTTGAAGCAAATAGTCTGACAGTCAGTTCACATTATGGCGCAAGATTATTTGTCTCTGGATCCACATAATGTCACATTTCATAATGTTTGGAAGATCTTTACTTGGATTTCATTCAGGATCTCCAGAGCATGTGGTCACAAGGTATTCCTCTCATGACAGCTCTTATCTTCATCTCTATCTTTTGTCATATGTAGGGTCATTGGCAAATATGTTCAAAGTACTGAGGTTGAGGATTCTCTTTGACATATTTTTGAATGTACCAGCATGTCAAATGAGCTTTAAGGTCCTCTTCCACCACAAAATCCATGGCTGCCTGCCATCACACAATGCACACATTCATATCTGAACAACATTTTAAAACTAACTTCAACATGTTTATAAAATGTATTGTTGAATTATTTAAATAGCTAATAATAACAAAAATCCAATTAATTTTACCTTAGCCAGGTGTTTTGCAATTCCTCTCCCTCTGTAAGCATCTGGAACTTCTGTGTGTTGCAGGTCCACAGTTTTCTTTCCAACATATTCATAGAGAAGAACTGCACGATCATGTGATCCTGAAAACAAGCAAAAATTGTACTTTTTTGGTTAGGATGACTAAAAAAATTAGAGGTGATAAATTTGCTGAAAGGGTGGCACAGTAGCCTCACAGCAAGAAGGTCAGGGTTCAAGTCCCGGGTGGAGATGAGGTTTGAAACACTGGCCTTTAGGTGTGGAGTTTGCATGTTCTCAACGTGTATGTGTGGGTTTCCTCCCACCCTCCAAAAATATGCATGTTAGGCTAATTGGCCACTATGACATTGCCCCTAGGAGTGAGTGTGTGTGTAGCCCCACAACAGACTGGCGAACTGTTCTGGGTGTATCCTGCCTCTCGCCTTCAATCAGTTAGGATAGGCTCCAGGTACAAGTGGTTCAGAAGACGAAACATAATTTACTTAGATAAACTGATTTCATTCCTCAGTGGGGACGTTTCTGTGCTGCATTACACCGCAGTAGGCTGCCACCTATGACGACACCAATGGTGGGAGAAATGGGGGGTTAGGTGTCTTCTCCAAGGACCCTAGACGTGAACTCAGTGGGATGCAAACCCGCGAACTTCCTGTTAACTTCCGGTTAACTTCTGGTCTGCAGGCGAACGCTCTAACCACTGAGCCACCGTCTCTGCGTAAGCTACTTTTCCTTCCTGTAAAAACTCTTATGAATATTGTGATTTTATTTACGGTCTGGTCAATGATGTGGTCTGATCATTTAATTTCAATAAGGTATGCTGAAATTGACAAACTAATACTTTTTAGGTCCAACAAGACAGTATTAACAATTACAGCCATATGTAGTTTTGTATTAGGTCATTCTAGCATGCAGACAATGCACCAGCTACTAAGTTCAATTTCTTGTAAAAGAGGGGTTTTATTGTTGGGTGAACTGACTGGTAATGATCACTGTTGGAAACAATAGCTCTCACTATTTGGTGTAAACATCCTACACAGCTTTGCAAGAGAGGAACTCATTGAAGAAAGACTGAGAATGTCATGTTGTACAATAACAAGCATTCAAATCACTACTCCAATGTCACAACTTTTTATCCTGGAGTTAGGACATGCTTGTAATCATGTAATTTATGAGATTTGATTAATTCATACTCTATCTATTCCAAGAGAAGTGTTAACATTAAAAATATAAACAGGAGTTAAAGTGTGTGTGAGGATGTTTCCTTAAAAAAAAGTAACATCCTTGCTATATATATGTTATTACTACATAACACATGTTTAAATATGTTCATATTTAACAGTGGTTGCTGGAGAGAATCCTAGACTGAGAATTTGTTTAAAAATCTATATTATTTTGTAGAAGTAAATGAGTGCAGAAAGAGGGGAAAGGAATTATTAAAGCAACACAACAGTTTTTCTTCATTTTTGTGAAGAAGTTAAGAGAGACAGTCTGTCAGATCGAGCAGAAGAACACAGCAGACTGGGAGTGAAATGGCAGCTGGAAATGACCAGGAGGAAACGACAACAATTAGCTGTAAAGAAAGCTAGCATCATCACCACAGAGCTAACACGATCCTGCTATTGTTAACAAGAACAACCTACCGTTTAACCTTATAACAAATTGCCGACGATTTCTATCGTGTTCCACGTGGACCTGTGAGTTATTAGCGTCAAACGCCAAAGCCTGAGCTGCCTGGGCCATAGTTAGGAGGTAAAGTTGGTAATATCTGTGTTGCTACTCAACAGTGATGCTAACAAGAAATGGCTACATAGACGACGATGAACGATCATAGCAAAACACATCCAACCGAATCAGCTGTGAGCTCATGTGACCGTCAGCCAATAGGCATGGAGGATGTTTAGAGCGGAAAAACAACGTGGAGTAAAATAAAACTTTTTTAATTTCACACGCAATAAAAAATACATCGATTTGTTCAAGTGTTTTACTTTTCATGTTGTAATTATTCTATGGAAATGTTGAAGGAAGACAATTGTTTCTTCCTTTTCTTCAATCCTCAGTTATGTTTTGTTCAATTTGAATAATTTATTTGTCTTCTGGAACTCTTATTCCAATCAGAGTCGCAGGATGTGCCAAAGCTAATCTCTGGTAGTTACAGACCACATGACTGAGACGGGGTACACCCTGAACAGGTCGCTAGTCTATTGATGGGCCACACATAGAGATTGATCAATTTTTGTAGGAGTGATTTCCCAGTGGTCAATTAACCTAACATGCATGTTTTTTCGGGCAAAGAAAACTCATACGTATATGGGAAGAACATGCAAACTCTACACAGAAAGGCTAGTAATCCAAGCCCGAATATTCATACTAATGGCTTTCCATACAATGAGTCAATGTGCCAAATTTTATTCGCTGTTGATTTCACTTTATGTGCATCAGCCATATTGATACAACAACCCAATGAAAACTGTAATGACACAGGCCCTCCAGGATCGGATTTTGGCACACCTGCCTTAGACTCTCCTTTTTAGTGAGAAAAAACAAACCAAATTACAGTAGGAGGGAAAAACAAAAAATTCCCAAGGTGTTCCCTGGCCAGCTGTGAGACATAGTCTCTCCAGAGACCCAGAGCCAGGCTCTGGCTCCGGGTCCCTTCCCAGTGGGACATGCCCGAAACACCTCACCAGTGGTTTGGGAGGCATCCTAACTAGATGCACGAACCACCCCATCTGGCTTCTCTTGACTCAGAGAAGCAACGGCTCTACTCCAAGCTCCTCACTCTATCTCTGAGTGAGAGCTTAGTTGCTTGTATCCGTAATCTCATTTTTTGGCCATCGCCCACAACTGGAGACCAGAGGTGAGGGTAGGGACGTAGATCGAGAGCTTTGCTTTTTGACTCAGCTCTTTCTTCACCACGACGGACCGATGCAGCGCCCTAATTATTGCGGATGCCACATCGATCCGTCAGTAGAAATACTTGTCAAGTCAAATTTTTTCAAATTACTACAAATATTGATTATATGTTTCAAAATTGTGTTTACTTGTTAATCCAGTTTTAACAAGTTTTGAAGATTGGCGATTGGTCTCAGTCCAACTTGAGTGTGATAATGTCATTATAGGTACGTGAAAGGGAATTTAAGGAAAATAAAATCTACAATTAGATTGCATTGTAAACATTAATTAATGTGCAGTCATTTACAATCACAAAACTTAAAAGAATATGTAAAATACTTGAAATAATTGTTTTTGGTTTTTACTTATTTGAGTTCCTTTTTTCTCTCAATTAAAAAGTTCTCACATTACTTTCAGCTAATTACAATTAATCAATTAAAACTTTACTGTGTTCAAGCGTTAAAGTAAAGTGCTTGGATTTCATTCAGTGCCAGTTAAAGTAAAGTGCCATGAATATAAATTATTTTAAACCCCACATTTAGAGGAATTTGTTATAAACCCATTTGTGGATTGTGTGTATGTTGGTCAAATCTAAAAATATACTTTATGGTAAAAGAAAAAAAAACATAATAAAGAGAAAATGTGTACATTTTCAAACTGAGTAAAACCACATAACGTGTCTCATCTTCACTAAACAAAGAAGTTAATTCCTAAATATACAGTAATGATGCACATGTTCTATAAATACATTTTAACTGACTCTTAAAAAAGATGTTCTCATGTTTTCCCTAAATAAATATAGTGACAAGAAAACAGTTAAAGATCAATCAGATCAGATTAGGACAGGATGGAGAGATTAAAAGCGACAACACTGTTACACACCTACCTACCAGTTTGAACTTGGCTCCAGTGCTCCTGTTTTTTCGTCTGTGAAAGTGTGAATACTCTTGATATCAACCTGTAAGAAGGTGGGAACGTCGGTTAGTACGTCAGGTTCACTAAAATTACTTTGTGATAATCCTGTTAAGCTGTTGACCTAATCCCACAAAACTCTAATAGAGTTTGTCAAATCGGTAAGGGCTTATGTGAGGGTGAGTCCGTGTGTGTTGTGAAACTCTCAGACTACGACTATTTGTGCTTTTTGTCTGACTGGCTGATTTAGCAGGTGTCTATTGTAGGCTGTTGGAGGATTTGATTTTTTTACTTATTCATTTCAGTAGAATTGTTTTCTGCACATTCCCCAAAAATGTCCAAAAAACAAAGGTGAGTAAACTTTATTTGACATAATTGGTGTTTTTTACTTAATGTGTATAATCTAAATGTGACTTTGCCTGTTCTCAAACACTCTCCACATTTTTTGTGTAAACTAATGCTAATACCAAAACTTTAAGCTCACTCTCATGCAAATAAATATTTAATCAATGTTTTAAAATTTGTGGAATCTGAATAATTTTGACACAAACTGCAGATAAACACACAAATGGAACAAAATGTAATAAATTATGATACAATATTGTCATTTACTAGGTGAAAGTTTTTAAGTGTGAATTTAATTTCACACTCTTTTATTCACAGCAGGTGGCATCAGACGTTGGTGACTAAAAAGACGAACAAACCATCAAAAAATGGGGAAAAGGTAGATGTTTGATGACATTTACACAACTTTTGAAGTAACTTTGTTGGACGCTTGTCCCACTGGTTTGAGGAACTTACAAAGTACTAAGTTGCATTTCATATTTTCTGCAATGGCCAAACTCATAAGGTCTCAACCAGAATCTATTCCAATAGTGTCTCCTTGTTTTATTTAGTGTTAGTATAACAGATAATACTTATGTGCCACAAGCACTTGTTTATTTGTTGAAAAATTGTTTATTTGTGAATTGTGTAGTTTTCCGAAAGTTTAGACATTCAAAAAGTTCCAGTATGTTTAAATATGTTTTTAGGCTCACTGGTAAATACATATGCTTTACATCTTCATTGCTTCAACAACGTCCTTCTGCTGCACATTTACTTTGATTTACATAGAAATGAATGGCTGAAGACCCACTCAGTGCAGTTACAATCTGTACAAACAGCAAAGTCAGGACTCTGTAGGCTCCTTTCAATTGATTTCTCTGTCATGTGGTTCAGCCGGAGATTCATTGCCTCTGCAGTTGGCTACCCCCTCTTACTGGAATAAACCGACTACGTCTGATAGCTCCCCAGAGCTCAAGTGTGATTAAGTTTGAAGTGTTTGTGTCTATCTGTGGTCCCGGCGTAGGTCAGATGGCACTTAAGCAAATTAAGAGTTCTTGTAAGGATTAAAAAGCTCTCTATGGGTGATTGGATTGCATGTGTCAAGTATCACAGGTAGAGTTTTACTTGTGATGCTTTGTGACTGGACTGCTGTCCATCTCAAAACTATAGAGACACAGACTGGAGTTTAAGGCAATATATCTTCTGAGGTACTTCATACGCTTCTGCTTTTTTGTCTACCCTTTTTCCCAAAGGACCGAGCAGCGCTCTCAGTGCCTGGGGGTGATGGGAATAAGCAGACTGGTGGTGAACCTGCTAAAACCAGTGTGAGTAGTGGAAGGAGTAGCAGGTTCAGCAGCAAAGGAGTTGACTCAACAGCTCCTGGCAGTAAATTTGGCAGCAGTAGAAGTAGTCTGACCTACCAAGGCAACGCGGGACAAGTTAATCGACAAGCATCCCAGCCATCTAAACCTACTCTTCGCCTGCGTAGTAGTCGAAGCTTCTCATCACTACAAGCTTCCACTCTCACCGCTCCTCCATTCATGAGAAATAGCCGCTCACTCAACAGACTGGACCAAAGATCTACTGGTAAATTACAATCTATTTATTTGAATTGTGGTTGTGTTGATCTTTAGATTTGCTCCTTGTTTAGATAATTTGCATTTTGAAAGTGAAAATGTTTAAATATAAAAAGTTTTAAAATACATTTTAATCTCTTGATTTATGACTGCTGATTCAACAAAGATTCAGATCACACATCTGGAAGAACTCGTGCAAAAAAGGGACAAAACACAGAGAAGAAAAATTTTGATTCTGGTCAACTGCCATCTCCTGTGGAGCAAGACTGGTTGGTTATTGAGATTTATTAGTTTTTTTTTTTTATTTATTTATTTCGGTCACAGTGCAACCTCATATCAATGAAATAAAGAAAACAACCATATTCCAGCAAAGGACCGAAAAGGTAACGGCTGAAGCAAACGCTTATTAAGCCGACCCTTTTTTTTTTTTTTTTTTTTTTATGTCATAATAAAAGCAAAAAGACATAAGTAAATACTAAGTCATCATAATTGTTATAACACATAACATAATAATATCATAATACATCATAACATAATCATAACACATCATAACATATAACATAATCATAACACATATTCGTAACACATAACATAATCATAACACATCATAATTGTTTACTTTTTATAGAAGCTTGAATTTAACCATCAAGACTTGCATATTTTTTAAGTATTAATAACTTAAATTTCTTTTTTAAACATAAAAGATTTAAACACAATTTAAGTTCATCATTACAATTATTCCAAAGATCCACACCTTTAATAGAAATACAGAATTTTTTAACATTTGTTCTAAATTTATTTTTAATGAACACATCATTTCCTCTTAGTTCGTATGGACTTTTCCTAATAATAAACATATTTTGTAGAGAGTTTGACATCATGTTTTTTTTTATCTTAAACATAAATTTTAAAGTGTGTAATTCCACTAAATCATATAACTTTAATGTTTTTAAATTTATAAATAGATTATTGGTAGGTTGATTATAAGATGAGAATGTTATTGCTCGTATTGCTTTTTTTTGTAAAATATAAATTGGTTTTGTGTTAGTTTTGTACGTATTTCCCCAAATCTCAATACAATAAGTTATATATGGAAGTACTAATGTATTATATAACATAAACAAACTTTTTTTTTCTTTTCTTATGTTTATGAAAGTCTTTTATTTAAAATATAGTTTTATTTTTGCATGTCAAATAATAATCATCTTGTTAAAATGTTCTGTAGCAGCTCTTGTGAACCACCAATAGGTTCCACCTCTGTCTGCCATCATCACAACTACAAAGAAAAGAAGCAGGTACTAATTTATTTATTCTTAAAACTACTTGTCTTCAAAAGTAGATTCAACTAAGATGGCTAGAATTACTTATGTCTGTCTTTGAATTTGTTATGTCTGTATTTTTTTTTATACATCTGTAATTAGTTTTTTAATGGTTTTCTCAAATGAGCTTTTGTATGATGCAGCTGCTACTCACATCTTAACAGATTCCACGAAACCACACCTGCATTGAAATACATACATGTTACCGACCACTTTTCTGGGAAGCTGAATTACGAGTGTAAACTATTTAGAATATCCAAGTGTATGAAAGATTTACAAAAGCAGATAGAAAAAAAGGAAACTGAAATTCAAAAATGTATCTAATTTAAATCAGTTCAAAATGTACATATTAATATAGTGCTTTCAATTTTTTAGGGCCAAGTTTAAAAAAAAATGATCATCCAAAATATTTGCAATAAAATGTATGAATATAACTTGCAATTCGATGATGCCATTTTATTTTAAAATGTTTTGTCAGTTATTGTTTTACAAAGTGATTTATTTATTTTTTTGCAAGAGACATAATTGACTTATGATAATCTTAATATGTTTAGGCAGTAAAATATATTTTCTTCTTTCAAAAACTTTTAAAATATCCACAAAAGGAATAAACGACTTAAGATATGTGCACATTTGAATTTTTGATTAATGCAGACCCCAAAAGAGACATGATTTTTCTTCACATGCAAAAAAGCGAAAACTTTCCTTACAAACAGAAATAATAAAAAAAAAACAAAATAAATTCTTGACAAGCCATTTTATAGGTTTTTCCAGTGAGCTTGATTAGATTTGGGGTAAAAATATCTCACTGGTACATTTGATTAAACACTTTAGTAGCAAGATGCCTCACACGGTAGCTGTCAGCAAAAACAGCTGCAATGACTTTATCTTTTAACAGACAAGAGATGGCGTCTACACACTGTGTGCCATGACTACTGGGATGAAACGTAACTGGGTTCAAGCAGTGCTGAAAAACGTACGTCCCGCTCATGACACCCCATGGTAGGTTCTAGATTTTTTTCTGAATCATGAACTTCTGACTTTTGTATTATGTCCACAAATCAGATTTGTTTGGACTGTATAATCTAATTAAGTGTCCATTGTAGTACCATCACAGTATTCAATTCTCATGAAAGGGTACAGGAATATGCTTAAAAATAAACCTGTTGTGTAATGAAGTTCTTTCGTTATTTGCAGCTCCCTTTCAGAGCAGAAAGTGGAACAACTGGATGAGCACAATGCTGGTGACACAGACACAGAAACCCTGAGTTCACAGCCACATCAATCTGAAAACTTGGCTACACTGAAAGCAGACGGAGAGCAGTGTTCAGCTGATTCGGACTCCTCATCCTCTCTTCCAAAAGTTTTGCTCGATGTTTCTCCTCCTTCATCACCTGACACCTGTTTACCACTGGTGAAGGAGGGTGAAGACGTCAACGAGTCCCAACTTTCTGTTGGAAATGCTGAAACTGGTAAGTTTACTTGATTGCTTTCCCTAAATTTGACTTTTTCATGTTTTTAACTTTTAAGACTAAATTACAGAAACATGTCGAAATATTTGTGATTCTTTTTGCTTCAGATGTAACAGAGCCATCATTTGCCAAAGGATTGCCTTGTTGTTCCTCTACTCCCATGGTGATCCTGTTAAACGACAATTTTGAGAAAAACTCAAACACTGACAGAGAAACTGAGACAAATCAAGAACAAGAAAGTGAAACCTCATCCCAGAAAGAGGAAAAACTACCAGCTGATAATACCTGTGGATTCACAGAAGACAATGAAGCTCTGATGTTTCATCAGCAAACTGGGCAACTTGTTAAAGAGGTGAGATTGTGCACACATAAAGAGACACAACATGGTTAAAACACCTCTAAAAGTCAGAGTCTTTTTGTTACAATTATAAAAGCGTAGTTTTATTAAAACCTTTTTACCCAAACATGGAAAAGTCATTGTTTGCTAAAATTTCTCCGCAGCTGGAGCAAACTCAGAGAGAGTTATCTCGAGTCCAGCTATTAAATAAAAATCTACAGCAAGATCTACAAGAAGAAAGAGAGATTCTTTCAAGAAAACATTTTTTTTCAGAGGTAAAATAAAGCAATCATCCTCAACTCAAAATTAGCTATTTGATTTGACTATTTTTGTAAAATATTTGAAAAACTTTCAATAGTTGAAAATCGAAGTTAGGTTTGATGTGCAAAATGAATTTAATGCTCATTTGCTCCAGATTTACGTTATGAGCTCAATGTGTAGTAAAAAGTTTTTTCTAAGAATTGTTTTTTTTGTGCAACAGAACAACACCAGCTCCTCTCCCGAGCATCTGTTGGCATTTCAGCGATTACAGAAAATAAATCACAACCTCCGGATGGAGTTAGAGACACTTAAGAGAAACCAAGAGGAGGCCCGAGAGGCTGAACTACGGAGAAGAGTGGATCTTTTAGCTCAACAGGCACAGCTGCTAGTTACAGGTGATGCTACAGCGCTCGCACAGATCCATCTCGAGCAAGATCGTAAGAAATTCCAGGAGCAGCAGCTGGAGTGGGAACGCTCCATGGCTTCTTTGAAGTCTCAGTTGGACATCAGTGAGGAGAAGAGGAAAGACACAGAGTCCCATCTAAACCAACTTCAACAAGAATTAGAAGGTCAAGAAAGTCTCCAGCAAGAAGCTGAACAACTGCGGAAACATCTTCAAGAAATGTCCACTCAGTTACGTGCACACGAGGAGGCTCAGGCTGAGAAGGAGGTTCGGCTGCAGAAGCACCTAATGCTTCTTCAGGCAAGTCAGGAGAGAGAACGAAGGAGCTTAGCTACTAGTCTGGCTCAGGCTGAACAATACTCACAAGACCTCCAGGACAAACTGAGCAGTGCTGAGCAGCAGGTGGAGAGCCTGACCAAATCTCAAACATGGACCAAAGAAATTGAAGAAGCACAACAACAGCTGCAGGAGGAGCTTGCATGTACTGTATTGACTGTGCAGCACCTCCAGGAGGAAAGGGAGCAGCTGGACCACCACTGCCAGGAGCTGCAGTGCCAGCTTAGAGAGGCAGACAGAGAGGTTAGCAGGCTGCAGGAACGCTTAAAATCAGAAGAAACTCACTTCTACAACCTGGAGCATTCCTATGAGAGAGCTTGTGAAGAACTGCAGGTGGCACTGGGAAAGGTGCATGAAAAGGAGGCTGAGACACAGGACATACGAGAAGGCTATGATAGCCTGCTGGACAGGAAGGAGCAGGAGTTGACTGAAGTTCTTTTAAAGATGGAAGTGCTCGGAAACAGTTTGGAGGAAACTGAGTTAAAACTGGGTGAAGCCATGAAAGTTTGCAAATGCAACAAGACTTTAGAGTGTGAGGAGAAAATGTGTAAGGACATCACATTAAATGAAAGCAAAGCTACCATGACAGATGATTTGGAGTTACTTGACTACTCTCGTGTTAATCAGGTAAATGGCAGTGATCCTTATGAAGATGTAAAATGCTATACTGAATCTAACGGGGCGTCATATCGGTCCATTGCCAGTGAAGGAGAAGATTCAGAGAAGTTCATGTCAGTAATCCAGTTACTTGAAACCAAGCTTTTTATCACAGAGGAGAAACTGAGAGACATCACTCAGGCACTAGAGGCGCATCAAGGTCACAACGGCTGCCAGGATCCCCACCTTTTCTCCCAGCTCACACAAAGTCGAGCAACTGCGCAACATCTGAGTCTGCTCCTTCATAGTCAGGCTAAGCAGAGCCAGCGCTTCGCTCAAGAAACAGAAAATCGCTGTCGGATGCTGGTGGGCAGGTTCCAGGTGGCTCTGAACATCATACAAGCTTGCAGAGAGAAGATCCAAGCCATGCCAGTGGATATTTCAGACTTGGAGAGGCATCTTGCTACAGTCGTTTCTTGTCTTCAGCATGGAGAGAAAGACGCAGAGAAAGTTCAGAATGACTCATATAATATGAGTGTAGAAGGGGAGAAGATCCTCAGTGATGAGAAATTAGCAGAAGCTGAGAAAGACATCATCTCTAAACTCATTAGTACGCGTTTGCTACATGATAGTGCAAGTGCCAGGAAGTGTTTGATTAGAGAGCTATTTGTGGTAGAAAAAATGGTGTCTTTCCTTCAGACTCAAGACCATTTCAGTCAACTAGTTTCAGCATCACCTGAGAATGAAAGTGGCATTGCTCAAAGTTACAAAAAGCTGATATCCCAAAGAATATTTCTAAAAACCAAAGAAAAGGTGGCCTCTGGGGAATTAACCAGTGGGAGTAAAGAAGCCTTAGAAAACATAGTAGAAAGAGTTTGTACAGAAGCTGAGCTTATTTATGCTGCTTTAAAGCTCCAACAACAATATGAGAACAAGAGTCAAGAAACCAATGAAGAGATGGAGCTTCAGAGAGAAGGCCTGGCAGACATCAGCCCCTCAGAATTGTCTCCTTATGATGAACGAGACAAGATAGATAGTGGAAGTTCCCAAGATCCACCAAAACTGGCTGATAATGAGCGATCTGATGGGAAATTGATAAAAGTGGTGAGGGAAGAATACTGGACAAGAAAACTTGTATCTCGGCTGCAGAGACGTGGTAAGTTTCTACGCAAAATCTATCAGGAGATTTGCCATGACAACAGCCCAGTGAGAGAAGATAATTTAGACATCACCATTGGCGATGCAGCCACAACTGATTTGGACTGTTTTCAGGAGCAAGTAAAGTTAATTTATTTATCAGACAGACTTTATTTAGATTTAGAACAAGAGATTCAGAAGAATATGATTTTACAGAACAAACTACAAGCATTAAGCAAAGAGCAGGATGGAAACTTAATGGGTGAGAAGGAAGCTTTAAGCCATATCTTATATCAGCTTCAAGAGGAAAACGTTGCTCTTAAAGAAGAACTAGAGCGAGCTGAACAAAATGTAATATCTGTAGAGATGGGAAACCAAAAACTCCTTGAAGACATACAGAAGATTGAGGACTACCATGAGTCACGAATGCAAAAACTAGAATCAAAGTTTAAAGAAAAGATAACAGAGCTGCAACAGATCCACGAGGAGGAGATGAAACACTTACATGGTTACTACAGCAAGTCTTGTGGTTCCAAGGAGAAACAAAGTAAAAATGAGTCAGAAACACCTTGTGTCATCGAAGGATCAGAAGAGACTATAGCAGAGAGAAAAACTTCAACCGAGCTGGAAATCCACATGATGGAACCTAATGCTTTTGCAATGAGACAAGCCTATCTGAAAGACCTTGAGGAACTAAAGGTAAAAAAAAAATCCTAAACTTTTTAAAATGAGTTTTCAGCCTTTTCAACAGTTACACTTACACATTTTAAATAATATTTCATCTTGTTCAAGCCCTTTTTTAATTTAGAAATGATCGCTCCATCTGCCAACAGTTTGAAAAGCAGTTACAGAATTTTTTAAAACACTGTCTGAAAAAGAAACAAGTTTTTTTAACCTGTCAGATTTTTAGAAATTTTATTTAAAGCTGCAGCGGACTTTGAGGCTTCCAAAATCTTTCCTCCTGATCTTTGAAGTAATCAAAATCACTGACTTATGTTAATTTTTTCCCCCCTGCATATGCTTATCTAACTTTTCCAAATTGTCTGCCTACTTCATTAATCGCTTGTTTTTATGGTTGCACTTCTTTTAGAGACATATTCTCTTATAAGAGTCTCAAATTACAGCCATCTTTTGTTACTCTGTCGAGAGAAGTAAAAAAAAAACCCAACTTGTGTGATGGTATTCTCAATCGATTGCACTCCTTAGAAAAAAAATAGGGGTTAATGCAACTTTTGTTTCAATAAGACCTTCTAGCTGGCCCATGTACATCATCATCAATCTCATCAAAAGTTTTTACTTTCATTTTATTTGAAGCCTGTAACACTTAAAAACATGCTTTTACAAACGCCTGGATAAATTGTAATCCAGATGAAAGAATTAATCAATTACACAAATGTGTAAATAGTGATTTTTGTGTTAATTTAGACATCCCATGATCAAGGATTTGCTGCCATGGAAATGGTGCACAGGAAGCTCATACAAGACCTACAGCAACAACACCAGAATCAAGTAGCTGAACTTCTAAAAGAGAAGGACCAGCTTCTACAGGAGGAGACGGCCGCCACCATGGCAGGTGAGAATCACTAGTTACATTTACTTTCAAACTCATTTTGTCAAAACTTTAGCACATGCACCAAAATAAATAGCTTTTGTTTTGACAGCAATCGTAGCAATGCGAAGAGCTCATAAACAGGAGCTGGAGAGAAGCAGATGGTCCCAGCACATCAGAGAAAACGCAGACGTCACAGAGCTCCACATGGAATATGAGTGAGAACCCTCTTTTGAACTTTATATATAGACAGCTCATTTAGAGATTTAAATAACTTCTCTAACTGGCTTTTTGAATGAATATGGTCAAATTTAGATATCATAATTTACTTTACTTGTACTTATTTTACGTATTTTTGCCAAATTTATTGTAAAATTTAATAAAATACAGTTTTAATTAATCTCATTGAATTACAAAATACTTTATTAATTCCAAAAGAGAAATTAGAGTCCTGCAATGCAAACATGGAAGCCAAAAACAAGGAGACGTAGACATAGAGACATGAACACAGTCATAAATTGATTTAATAATGAGACACAAATTAAATAATATTATTAATCTTATGAAAAAAAGTACATTTTCATCTATCTTAAATGATTTTGTTACATTTTGTTTCTGTTAGTAGCCAAATATCCATCATTTTGAGCATCTTTTAAAACTAATTTTTCTGTGCAACAACACCCTTTTCTTTGCTTTATCATCACAGGAAGGAGATCCAGTTATTGCACAAAGAGCTTGAGGTGTTGTCAGCTCAGCACACAGAGAAATGCCTGGAAAACTCTCAGCTGAGCCAGGACCTGCAGAATGAGAGAAAATCAGTGATGCGTTACCAAAAAGAGAATCAGGAACTGAAACAGAAGCAGGTGCCTATTTTTTTACTCGAAGCTTCTTGGGCACTTAAGTTCAAATACTTTCAAACAACAGGATAATTGTGTGATAGACTAAAAAAGATATTGAAAACGATGTTTTTATGTTTATTGACAATTTAAGAGAGACACAAATTTGTCTCCCCAGCATGGGATTCAACCACATGGCACTCCTCAGGGAAACAACTACCAGTTAGAAATATGTGTCCTAACAAACAATATCAGGCCTTGTGTGTACAATTTAATAGAAAAAAAGTCTTGGAAGTAATTATATTTCATAGCCGTGATGTGATTTTATAATTACAGATGACTTTGAGGCCAAAGGAGGCAGAGATAGATTTCCTCAGGCAGGAGGTTAATTCCCTAAGAGAATAGTTGGCACTTTCTGGGATGGTACAGAAATGCTCTTTTAAAACCTTTATAACAACAGTCTTTTTTTATAATTCAGTTTGTATTTTCTAGAAGAAGTAATTTACAACCACATTTCAGATTATATTTTTGTTAGGTAGAAAATGTAAATTTTATGTTTGTTGCTACTTCTTTTGTTACTACTTTTATTCTTAAAATTTAAAAGCATTTTTAGTTCATGTCATCCCTAACCTGCAGGCAGGTCCTGGCCAGCTGTATGATACAGTGTTATATTAACTAAGGGATGTGCTGATGCTGCTTAGCCTTTCCCACCTCATCTCTACTCTGTCTTTACTTATCTGTAAGTGGGCGTCTGGAATTTTCCTTTCCCCTCACTGGTCTGTAAGAACACACCTCTTGGTTTTTATTATTGTATAAATAAAGGAGACAGGGATGCATTTCTTGGTAGACAATTCTGGCCCATTGCCACAAGTAAGACAGAGGGTCTCTCGTTTGTTCTCCGATCAGCACAGCTTATAATAATATATTTTTCTGTCTAAAAATGTTTAAATATGATTACGGTGTATATTTGCATGTTTGTTGCAGAACATAGACCACATGCAGGATCAACTTGAAAGGCTCAACACAAATGATGGAAATCACCAAAGTGTCAGAGATGCCAAGTTTGCTACCTGGTCACCTAATCGAAGCACTTCAGAACACAATCTAAGTGAGAAAAAATTTACTTTGCATTTTAAAATTTCTTATTGCACATAAATAATTGTCTCCTTTATTTTCATATTTGTTCAGACGACTCAGGTGCACCTGGAACCAAATCTGCTCCTGCAAAAAAGACAGAGAAATCTTCCATCTTGCGTCAAATAAGAGGAATTAAATCAAAGGTAAAAAATTTACCTTCAGACTAGCTATTAATGCTTTGGATTTCTTTAAAAATGCATGGCTGTTTTGTTTTGCAGAGTTTAAAGGATGGCCTTTCTCTTCATGAAAGATTGAAGCTGTTTGAGTCATTCTGACACAATGATCGTATAATTATGATCAGTTCAAAACTAATTTATGACTGTTCTTTTTGTACATAAGGGGTATTATTTGTTATTACATTGTGCTAATGGTGTCATATGCTATTTTAGTTGGGATTTTCAGGGAAATATCAAATGGCTGGAGCATCACAGCACCACCAGAGGGAGTAAAAATACAACTAGTTTTTAGATTCATTTCTGTTAAACCTTGTCCAGCTAGAAGAATTATTTAATCTTTTAAGATCCCTACATTAAACAAAGTTGTTGTCTGTTATAGACTTTTTGTTGTTTTTATTAAAATATATCTGTATTGTTTCAGTAAGTTTTGTGACCAGTGATTTCAACATGAAGCATTTTTAAAACAAGAAACAGACTTAAAATAGCATTCGGATCAGCATTTTTTCTAAAGACGCTTGAAAAATAGACAAAAAATACAAATGTATGGTATTTACACAAATATTACACTTACATATTACTTGCACCAAGAGATAAAATGAGAAAAGTGAATGACTTTTGAATAAAAATGAAAAATTGATTCACAAAGTTGGCTTCTTCAAACACATGCCTTGATTTAAAAAAAATCTGCATATTTAAAGATCTATGTAAATACAATTAGGATAAAAAAAAGCAAATGACAGTATAAGATATTTTCCAGTTTAATACAGATGAATTTGAATATCATTTTGTGTTAAAAACATATCCACCTGAATGATTACTTACTGTTAATGCATTTATTTAACACCTTTTGTTGAAATCTTAATCTCTATTGTAATGATTTGTACAACTTTAGCTCCACCATTTGTGGGTCTTTTTAAGCATTGAGATATTTAATGTCATTGAGATCATTTAAAAACCCCACATCACAAGCAACAAAATGCAGTTTTTGCACTTTCTGCAAAAATGATCATTACTTAAATGGAAAGAGTCAATTTAATACAAAAGATGGGTCATTCTAATAAATGCTTAAAGCATTGTCAACTTTTTTCTCACACAAAAAGCTTTTTGATTTGACTGGTTTCTTTTGCATGTTTCTTAAGTGATTGAAAAATAAAATAAGGTGCAACTCAGTGATGCTTGAAGGGGTTTAAAACATGCATTACCATCTCCAATTTATAAACCAGACTGATTCTTTAAGAGTTAAAAGAAAATCCAGCTCAATATGTTCAGGTAGGGTCAACTTTTTTGGGGGGGTTAGGAAAATAGAGGATTGAAGTACCCTATAAAGCCCACGTATCATATTTGATACGCAATTTTTTAATATTGTTAATTAATAATTATTAATTAATTAATTAGTTAATTAATTATTATTATTTAATTATTTTTCCAAAAAATTAGAATTTTCTGACATTTATTTCTTTGGGTGGGCTTTATAGGGTTAAGAATTTTAGGGCAAAACAGTTGAATGAATGTTGTAAAAACTTGCTGCCTCCAAAAGAAATCCAAAGTTATGCAAACACTATCCCAATATTTTATTTAAAGAAAATAAAATAGGGTTTTTTTTTTTTTTTGCTAATAGTGTGTTTTTACGTTAAAACTTTTTTAGATTAATTTTATTTAACCATGACGTGTCAAATGAAAAGTTATCTGAGTCTGTATAGTTTAGCAGTTGCCTGTGTTTCTGCATGGCTGCACAACAAACTGGTTAAGCGACCAATACTGGGTGTACCCTGCCTCTCATCTCTCTGCATGCTCAAGTGAGTTCCATTACTTTGAATTAAATTAAAAACTTTAGAAACTGGGTTGATAGGTGGATGAGATGAAATTGAAAGAGAAAAAGAAAAATGGTACAACATGAGCACTGCAAGTTTTTTTTTCTAAAATCATTTTTAGCATAAGTCGCACTTTTTTACATGCATATTTTTTATTGAGCCATCAGAGCAGCCAAAACTGTAAACAGTACGACCCATGTACATGTGCCTGCACCGCTGAGGAAATGGTATATGATTAAACAAAAATGTCTCAGTCTCAGTGTCTAACTTGTCCAACCTCTGGGTTACTGTGTGGTCTCAGCAGATGGATCTCAAACATTACACGTCCACCTCTGAATGGTTGAGTTATTGAATAACACTGTTTTGCAATGTCATTTAAGAATGATGGTGACATTCAAGTGAAATGCTTTGCATTACTGAGACATGACCCAGCTTTCCATTTAGCCCTAAAAATCATCATCTGTGGAAACCTGTAAAATACAGTTTAAAATCTCACGTAATCTCAGATCTAGATTGTTTTTGTTTTAATTAGTCTTTAAATCTTTGTGCCTGTTCACAAGGCTTATGTTGCTCTGTTCCTTAGAGTCACATGGCAAAGGAGGAACATGGCACCTCATTAAAACCCAACACTCATCTATCTTTTCTGTGAATCCTGCGGGGTGAAACTCCAGTCATACGAGCTGCCACTGAGAGTTGCAAAGCTGATTCTGGATGCAATCCTTCTTAAATACAGTTCTGCACCTGTGAGCTTTTGTGAGCTGGTGTGTTTTGGTGTGTGACAGCTCAAATGATACACCTTTCAGCATGTCTTCTCTCGAGATCACTGCCATTTTTCCATCAAACAGGGATTTGTCACCCACAAAAATTAAAAATACAAACATTCAAGGAATTTCTAATCTATTGAATATTTGATTGCATAATATTTTTGGATTTTTTGACAATCAAGAATCCCTCACCTGTGGAAGAACGAAGTCACAATTAGCGTTAGGAAATATATTTAGTTTTTTTCCTACTTTACCAAAGTACACATATTTTGACATTGAAATATGAACACATTGAAGTATGAACACACACATGTAGATTTGAACACATCGTTTCAGTGGAACAGAATGTATTAGGTCAGAACATACTGGGAGTTCTAAACATGTTGCACTTTCACAGGTGTGGCATTCAAATTAATATTACATCAGACATTAACAACTTTTTAAAAAATATGTTTCAATAAAAAACAATGGATTAGGTTGTTTCTTTACACAATTTGTTTTGTTTAAAGGGCTTGCGTTTAGGGTTGTAAAAAAGCTTCTAAAAATGGTATGAATCTATCCTTCATCAAAAATTAGGGATGATTTTTTTTTCATAACTACTACTGTATTTATTCTTCATTTTGCTTCGATAAGAAAAATTTAACATGTTCTCCCTGGAAAACAAAAAAAATACTCCTTTGTTTATGTATCCCTCAAAATGTGTAGAGGCAATAGTGTGTGTGTAAATGAGAGAGTGTGTGTTTTGTGCACACCTGCAGCATTTCTTCTGAGCGGAGCTGCCGTGCAAACCAGGTCTTTATGACTGATCAGTGGCTGATGTAAAAACGCCAGTACACAGGTGCACCTGCTCAGGCTGTAAAAATAAGTGGCCCATTTAGTCAAGCAAAGATCAATTACTGGAACCAGCGTAGAGCTGCTGTGATACGCGACTGCAACCTGCTTCCCTGATGATACACTTGAGTTGTGTTTACACTGCAGCTGACAGGACTTCAACTCTGCTCATTATTCTTTTCACATGTGACACTGGTCTGTCTAAGTGTTTCAAAATGACTAAAGACTTGCATAGAGTGAATTTTTCTTCTTCATTTTAAAGTACAGTGTTCAGGCTGGTGGCAGATGACCTACATGCAACGTTTTTGCACAACCTAAATATTTTTCATATTTCTGTGACAATGATTGAGTAATTTTTGGTTTACTTTCGACCAAAATTACTATAAGTTACAAACAGATATTTATTTAAATACAATCACACGTAAACATTAAGGATTGACTTCTGAAAAGTTAAAGTTGTTTGTGATGGATCACAAACCTAGCCGCACAATTTCTAAGAGTGATAATAGAGAACAATAATAACTGACCCTTTGTACAAACCAGGACTTTAAAAACTAACTGTTATCCATCAAATATGGTAAATTTTCACATTTTTTAAGAAGCTCAGATGGTCAAAAAAAGTTTTAATTAGTTTTCTGTCTGGGTGTGAATGTCGCCTCACAGCAAGCGTGACCTGGATTCATCTCCCTGTGGTACTAACTTGGTTTGCCTTAGAAGAGAGTAATTTGGTGAAGGTCTTCCTAAAAAATAAGATTCCAGCATCTTGTATGGGAACGGTGTTATTTATTGGTAGTGTAGGTTGAGTTCTTCTTCAACAACTGGGTGTGCGAGCAGGGAAACACTTGCCTGGAAACTGGCAAACAGAAAACTTCAGTAGTTGCAGGCTGGCAAAGCTTGCTAAGCCAGATTTCAAGGGAGTGTTTAGCTACTTTGAGGGATCTCCAAGGTTGTAAAAATTTGATGTACTGATAGTAAGACCTTGATATTACAAAAAACTGTCATATCATTAGGAAACTTTGAGAAAGTATTCACAAATAGTTTCTTACATTTTGTAATTAAGCATCCATAAAAACATCAGATAAAAACTCATGCAACATGTATTTTTTTTATTTTTTGTTAATTTGAAATTTAGCAAGCAAAGAAATTCTAACACGAACAAAAACACTTTTTATAATAGAGGCTAAACAATTGTAAAAACTTTTACAAAATAAAAGTAACAGTAAATTCCAACAAACAAATAAACAAATAATTGTGTTAATTGAAATTATTGCATTTCAAATCAGAAATCCATGTGAAAAGGTATTGATATTTAAATTGTTTTACACTAATGTTGACAATGCTTCTACCACATTTAGCACACAAAGGTGAGAACCAGCAGCCGAGTGAGAAGCACTACGTTTTCTCGTATGTCACAGGGACAACTTTTGCTCTCACCAGTATAAACACAACATGATACAAAGCACTGCCGAACAGGAGTGTGCTGATAATCTGAATTGTGATTGAGCGTGACCAAACGCTGCAGTTTGTGCCATGTCAAGTGCGGCTGAGCCTGGCCCACTTTGTCCTGCTGCAGCGAGGAGTCCTTTAAATAACTCACTGGGTACGAGGCAACGCCTGGCTCTGAGTTCGCTCTGTCCCGATAGCATACTTCATATCCCCATCTGGTCTGCTATCCACAAACTGAACCCATAACCTATTTACAGGCTATCAGAGTTACAGTCTGCATGTATGCTTACAATAGAGACACTTGAAGTGAAATGTTTCACTACTATCAGGACACCTTTGATTAAAGTTTGGTCAAACTGTGCCATGTGAGGCCAAGCGACAATAAAACTTTAACTTAGTAGTTATAAAGAAACTTTATTCAATGTTTTTGTGTGTCCATGTTAGAGTATTACAAGGTAAACTCAAGTTTTAGAAGTTAAACTCTTCAAATAACATCTTCTGTTTTTATAATATTAGAGAGAAGTGGTTCAGAAGACAAAACAACAGTTCAAACACGTTTAAAGTAGTATTGTGTGGTGTTCTTCGAATAGAGTCGATAACAAAGCAAATTTTATTTGAGCTTGCACATCCCTATATGCAGTGACAGTCTCCAGTGCATGTGGGTCAGGCCACAACAGGAACCTTTAATCCTGTCTTGTGTGTATGTTGTGAAATTCTCCTATCGTATAGAACTCAGAAGCAGGTGTATTAGCTGGATTTACTCATAAAGGTAAATGCATCCTCTGCATTTTTATCTGTTCATGGTTTGGTCGAGACAATAAAATTATAAAATGATTTTTAGAAATGATGATGAAAAAATCTGACAAGGTAAAAAAAATGATGTAGTGTTCGTGTTGCAAATTCCCAGTTTTCTGTGGTTACTCAGAAACAACAACTTAATTTTATCAAAGTTTGTCAAATTGGACTTTAAGTTTATCTAAATCTAGCTAATTTAGAACTTTAAATAAAACAATACTCTCCCTAAGTGTTTTAAATTAACTATTAGAAACACAGATGCTCATGGTTTGCTCAGGATTTCTTGTTTTGGAAAGTGTTGTAAAAAAGAAAGGGTTAAAAAATGTTATTCAGGATGTAATAAATGCGGGAATGAGCAACAATTCTTTTTTTATATATAGAACAATGACCACACAATTTTTTTTTCTCATCCCAGACAAAAACAAATGATCCATTATGAGCAAAGGATTCTGTAAAACAAAGTTTGTAAATAAAGGTTTCACTATTCAAGGAACCACAGTCCATACCTAAAAACTGTCCAGAAATATAACCAGAACATCGACCACCAGGGGAAGAAATCAGCATGCTCCAGTCACCATCCTGACTGAACCGGCTGGTTCTTTCTTCACCGGTGATGATCAGCTGACCATCAACACTTCAGAGGAGAAGAGCATGTAGTCTCCAAATGCCAAGTATCTACAGTGACACCGTGAGAGGGAGGGGAGAGCTGAGCAGTAAGCAATAGTTCACTAGATGTGGGATACAGAGTAGGATATGCAGCATAAGAAGATCAGATAGCAGATATACTGAGAAAGTCTGAGGCACGTGGAAAAAGAAAGACCTGGGCCCCAGGACTCTTCAATGACCTGGAAGCAATTGATTTTCGATTGTATTGGACACAACTCATCTTGTGCTTAGAGAGGATCAAACTGCTCTTTTTAATAGAGAAAATCACACTATCAAAGCGTTACTGAAGATATTTTGCCCCACTTTGACCCACTGGACAACAGACAAGTTGTAGCTTTGGGGTATTTTTTTTTTTTAGAACTGGCTGTAATGTTCTGAAATGCTGTGAAAAGGATGGAGTAAAAATAGACAAAAATGAAGAAACTCTCTGGTTATTCTGTGTTTTTACCTCAAAAGGAAAAGTGGTTCTACCCATAACAGAAGAGGAGAAACAAAGGCAAGCAAAGGAACAAAACATGCAGCAATTTGGATAGAAAACTTGGAATTGTCGCACAAAAAGAAAGTTGAGAATCAATATTTATCTGGAACAAGTGCACAAAAGGTAAGCTGATTGTAATTTTAGCTGTAATATTAGCACTGAACCAATAATACATCATTCTTCTGTGTTAAATTTATTGGTAGTTTCCAGTGAGAAACATTTGGGTCTTGATAAATGTAGAACAAAGTCTCAGCACTGCTCAACATTTGTCACAGCCCAGCAGGCAAAGTGTGACTCCTGAAGGAGCCAAGGTGCAGTAGCACAAAATATTAGATATCAACAACTCTTGGACACTCAACAGTTTGCTTCCTAGCAACTAGATACTGAGAGATATTTAGATCATGTGGAAAAAATGACCAATTATTTGCTTTTAATTGTTTGAATAGAATCTGAACCAAATATTATCTGCTTTCTTTGATTGGATGGACTTGTTGCACAATTTATATTCATCTAATAACAGCATGCAGTGAATCAGTAAAACAGAATAAAATTAAACATTAAATCACACATTTTATTAAAAAAGTAGTAAAAACTTAAATTGTGTTAAAATTGTTTAGATTAGTTTTGTTTTCTAAAACGCTTATCCCTATCGAAGTAATGGGGGTGCCGGAGCCTTTCCTGGCTGCTTTAAGGCTAGAGGAAAGGTACACCCCAAATAGATCGCCAGTCGGTTGCGAGACACATACACACACACAAAACCATCCACACACACACTCATTCCTGGGGGCAATTTTGTAGCAGCCAATCAACCTAATGCAGGTTTTTTTTTTTTTTTTTTTTAGGTTAGCAAAAAAAAAAAAAACTGCCATAAATCGCACCTAGGAATGAGTGTGTGTGTTTGAATTGTATTGTATTTCAATTTTCCTGCAGGTTTGGATAATTCACCGGTGTACCAGTATTATAATCACTGAGGTCACAATGTGTAAAGTATTATTGCACATGAATTACACAAGCCAGTGGAATCCAAACACGAGAAATCACAACGTACTGATCAATCTCCTCCTAAGAATTTTCATTTTGGTTAACTTTGAAAATTATAACTATCTTTTAAATTGAGTGCAGATCAATCAAAACAAATTGTAAACATGCCAATGTCACAATAAAAAGAAGCAACCCTAAAAAAGAATCAATTCAACCCTTGCAAAAAAAGCAAACATTTTTTACATAACCGATGTTAGATGTTACATATGCTGATGTTTATACCTTCGAGGTATCTTTCTCTTTGATTTTAATCCAATAACTCATCAAATCTTCATAGGTATTGAAAAGCGGATGATAAAATTTCACTCCTCAATGGCAATCATTCATAAGGGCTGCTTCATGTGCTATGAGTTTTTACAAACCTCAGTCGAAAATTTAGTCAACTTTTGTGATTCAAGAAAGCATAATGGTGCTTTTCATCTCAGTCTGTTCAAGGGTCTACTTTAGGTATTTATATACATGTACTGTACAGAACTGCATGGCCATTCATCTGTCTAAACATATGTATTCGTAGACTATAAGTATGAATAGATACACATATTAATTGAAATATACAGTAGATGTATAGATTTACCTAATGTGGAAAGATGTATATAAACACATACACATATTTAGGTTTATTATATACACAAGGCATCTTCCGAGAGATGAAGATCAAGAGATCAAGAGAATGTTCAAGTCGCGGGAGGAGAATTCTTTTCATCTCTCATTTATTAAAACACTGTCATTGTCTTCTTCAGACCACCTGTTTTGTCTGATCATCATTAATAAAAGTCACATGCAAAAAAATTACTCAAATTTGTTTGTGAATCATTTGATTGGTTGCTTTGAAATTTGTAAATGTGAAAAACTAAGTCATCTAAAAGCTGAACAGGACGTACGTACTTGCATCTGATCTGAGCTAAAAAACCAGCAGACACTGATCCACAGCTCTGTTAAATAAAGAAATATTTAAAGTTGCTAGTACTTGTTCATTAGATTTGAAGAAGCTTCTTAAATTGAAATTTAGAATAAAATAATTTTAATGCAAAAAAACCCCAATTATTTGAACAGTTTTAAGCATGAGTACATTGTGTACCCACAGTACTTTTCTGTTAAACTGGAATGCTTTTTTTTAAAGAAAATTAAACTCCTGCAAAACCTCAATAGTAATACTATAAATAAACTTAGCTGTTGTGTCCATTTTTAATTGTAGATTAACAATGCATTTATTACATAAGATGATAAAGTTCGAATAATCGACTTATTCATACATGCTATCTGTATGTCATGATGTATTACATAAATAAAAAGAAACAACTTTATTACTGATTACATGTCCCAAATAAATCCTAAGACCCTATATTTAAGGTTTTCACTGCTATCGTTCACAGTTTTCTGTCACACTTGCGCCTTTCCGGTTGATCCTCACATGGGAATCACAGAACCTCATGCAGAACTCCAGCGACTCTAATAGCGGTGCCAGCTGGAGGAAACAGAATATACGTCACATAAAATGGCAGGGCATTGGATTAGCTGTCTATTTCTGTACCCTGTTGATTAGCTAAATGTGTATTGTGTGTACAGCAGTATTCAGAAGAGAGAAGTTGGGAAAGAGTGAAAAAAAAAACTGAATGTTTTATTGGAAAACAACAATTGCAGTGGCTGTAATATTCAAATAACTATGTGACTGAAAATCTATTGATATACGTAAAAATCTGGGTTGGGAAGAAACTACTTCAGATTATCCTGATTGAAAATGTGAGTTTACCATTCTCATTACCATTCTCCGAGTGAGGTTGGCAATCCTAACCTATACCTAGGTATAGGTATAGGTTAGGATGTCTCAGCCTTAACACTCAGTATTAACACTCAGCCTTTTCTCTTTTTATAGGTGTCCAACTTTGGTTTGGGTGTTGGAGGAAACTGTGTACTTGGAGGACCTGGTCTGTTTTGTATGAGCCAGGCTGATAGAGTGAAGCCCTGTGGCTCTGATCCATGGAGGCATGAGTGTGGGAAGAGCTCACCACCACAGCTTTCTGTCTTGTGAAGAAGAAGGTCTCAGACTGAGTACCATGCCTGCTGTGGGTAGCTTTGGCAATGGCAAAATCCACACAAGACGTAAATGCCACAGCAGGTTTGTCAACAAGTCAGGCCAATGCAACATCCACTTCTCAAACATGGATGAGAAGTCTCAAAGGTACATCTCGGACATTTTTACAACCTGCGTTGACATTCGTTGGCGATACATGTTCCTGCTATTTAGCTTTGCGTTCGTTGTGTCCTGGCTAACGTTTGGCTTGGCCTTCTGGGTCATCGGCCTTCTACACGGTGACATGGAGAATCATGGAGACGATGACAGTTTTGTTCCCTGTGTCACCACAGTCAACTCTTTCGTGGCGGCTTTCCTTTTTTCTGTTGAGACCCAGACAACTATTGGTTATGGAGCTCGCTGTGTGACAGAGGAGTGCCCCGCAGCTGTCTTCATGGTGGTCTTTCAATCCATCATGGGCTGCATCATAGATGCCTTTATGATCGGAGCCATCATGGCTAAGATGGCAAGACCCAAAAAACGAGCAGAAACATTATTGTTTAGCCACAACGCTGTGATCGCAATGCGTGATGGGAAACTCTGTCTGATGTTCAGAGTGGCAAATCTAAGGAAAAGCCACATTGTGGAGGCTCATGTACGAGCACAGCTGGTGAAACCTCGCTACACAGAGGAGGGGGAGTACATCCCCCTGGATCAAATTGATATGAATGTGGGCTATGATAAAGGCACCGACCGCCTGTTTCTGGTTGCTCCGATCACTGTCATCCATGAGATTGATGAGGAAAGCCCACTTTTTGGCATCAGCAAGCAAGATCTTGAAGCATCTGATTTTGAGATAGTGATCATTCTTGAGGGACTGGTGGAGGCAACAGCCATGACAACACAGGCCCGCACTTCTTACTTACCATCAGAAATCCTGTGGGGTCACCGTTTTGAGCCGCTCATTTTCGAGGAGAGGAACCAGTACAGGATAGATTACGCCTATTTCCATAAAACTTTTGAAGTACCTTCAACGCCCAGATGTAGCGCCAAAGACATGGAGGAGAGAAAATTCCCAACATCTGGTGCCAACTCATTTTGCTACGAGAACGAGCTGGCGTTCATCAACAAGGATGAGGAGGAAGACAGGGATGAAGAAAAAGAACAAACCAAAAGATGTTCCTCTGAGCTGACGCCTACAGAGATGTCTTCCCGGAGAGAATCAGAGATATAAGCTTCCTCCAATAACTATTTGGATTCTTGATGCAGAGCCCTTGGATGATCTTGTGACTGTATTTCTGTATACATGAGGATCTCTCTGAAGACATTTCTTTCTCCATCTCACAAAACTACAACTCAAAACCTCAGAGGAGGATCTTTTTGCTTTTCTCTGGCTTCTGAGCTTTATTAGATGCGAACTAAACTGTCATGCTTGAGTTATATGATTAATCCAAGTAATAAAGTGCATGACAGCATCCTTTTTTTGGTAAAATGATCTGAAAATCATCAAATAACTTTTATGAAATCAGCATATTCTATTCATTGGGCATTCCGCTCTGGCTTTAGATAATACTAAGTGGACCTTTACCTTAGGTTGATCACTGAATGAAGGACATAATAAATATCCAACATTAAAAAAAAAACGGTATCTTGGTTAATTGGTCCAACAAATTAGTCCGCGCAAAACAACTGGGAACATGTGAGTTCAAATTTTGCATTTATAAACGAGGTTATCACTGATATCAAATTATATTAAAAAGTTTATCTTTTTGTTCAATTATTGGAATAAGTTTGATCCTAAATGTTGTTTTTCTTCTTGCAGAGTAGAGCAGAAGACAGAAAATGTGTTGTACCCTTATAATAATGATCAAGGTTTAGAAAAGGACACTGATTTTTCAATCAGCACAGATTAATCAAACTACAAGCTTTGATATTTCTATATATTTTCTGTCAAATTTTTATGCCGCCAAATGTTTTGTTTTATTTTGTTTCAATTGAATGTTCAAGTCAGTGAAACACGTAGCTTGACTTTTAGACAGAATAAGATCAGGTTCCCAGAGGTTCTACCAATAAAACAGTGCATTGAAAAGGTGAGAAAGCCTTTAAATTTAACTAAAAAATATGTCAAAATAACAAAGCAGAGAAAATATTCCTGTTTTGTTGTAAACAGAGCTCTCTCTTACTGAAGTTTTTAGAATCTGTATGAGTTATTTGCATCGGTCCGTCGTGGGGAAGAAAGAGCTGAGCTTAAAAGTGAAGCGCTCGATTTACCAGTCGATCTATGTTCCCACCCTCACCTAAGAAAGAACGAGATCATTGATACAAGCGGCCAAAATGAGCTTCCTCCACAGCTCATTTGGAGGAATGAGTGAGAGCCCAGCATGCATGGGCTCTCACTCAAAGATAGAGGAAGGAGCTCTGCCATCCGGGAGGAGCTTGGAGTAGAGCTGTTGCTCCTCGGGTTGAGAGGAGCCAGATGGGATGGTTTGGGCATCTGGTGAGAAGGCCTCCTGAGCACCTTGCTGGTGAGGTGTTTTGGGCACATCCCACTGGTAGGAGACCCAGGGGCAGACCTTGGATCTGCTGGAGAGACTATGTAACATAGCTGGCCGGAGAATGCCTCGGGATACCCCCGGGTGAACTAGAGGATGCAGCTGGGGTGGGAGATGCCTGGTTTTCGCGTCTGAGGTTGTTGCCCCCGCAACCTGGCCTCTGAAAAGCGGAAGCCAATGGAACAGAATGAGTTATCTCTATTGCACTGGAACATGGGGAAAAAATAGATTGAATTTTAAAAACTGAAAATAAAAAGGATGCAAGTAGTGTCCCTTGAAGTCCCATACCTACGGTATTTTCCAAAGAATGGACACATTTGGGGTTACTATACTTGAGCTGGAGGAGGTCCATCCCAAAGAGAACAGCCCACTAAACATACCATTGAATATGCTTTCAAATCTGCATAGCAGGGCTGATAAATAGCTATTTAGAGAATAAAAAAAACGTGGCATCAAGTTGATTCTTGACAATTATTTTAAAAAAGACACTATAAAATAAAGTGAGAAACTAACAAAATCCTCACTATAAACATGCATCTAACCCTCTCAGCGGTAAAAGATAAAGTCTTCTACTAGTATCCAAATAAAAGATAATCAGTAAAAGGTAAGAAAAGACAGAGAAGCTAAATTTTCTGACCTTTTTGTTAATCTTCTGACATGAGAACACTTATAGACATGACATTAATGCCACGCACAGGCAATAAAAAAGTCTGATTCAAGTCATCTGGAAAAGTTTGTTGTCACATGGATGCCACATGGTGTGGTGTGAGGCCTTTTAGGCCTGCTTGTTTGTTTTTTTTTCTCCCCCAAAACTCACAGGTGCTGGATGGCTTCTAACGGGAGGATTGGCTGATTGCTCCCAGCTGCACAGACTTACCGGTGGCTATAAAAGACCTGGTGTCACCCACAGTCTCTGTCAGGTCTTCAACGATTCTAGTGGTAAACTGACCACCTCTAAGCTGAGTCAAATTTTGATATCAGACTAATTTTCTTATTATCCTCACAGGAACCTTCAGCCCTTCCTCTTGGCCATCCAGCACTGCCTGAAGCCGTTATCTCTCTGCTGTGGATTCCTTTGTTCAACACTTAATAAACTGTTAAACCTGCATTTGGATCCTCCTAATTCCCTCTCCTACACAACAGAAGACCTGACCAGAATGGATCCAGCGGGTTCTGCATCACCCTCAGTGTCAGAGATTCTGACCCGACAAGGAATATTCCTGGGACAACAACAACAGGCCATAAAGGCCCTTATGGACGAAAATACTCAATTAAAAACACAGTTACAGGCTTTAACAGACAAAGTAAATAATCTAAGTTCTCTTTTTCTGTCCACAGCCTCGGCACCTCCTTCAGCTATGCCCAGCCCACTCATGGACCACCATATTACGGACCCGGAACCTTTCCATGGAACCCTGGGGAAATGTCGTGGGTTCCTCTTGCAGTGTTCAAATGTCTTTGCTCTAAGACCACGAACTTTCGAATCAGACAAAGTTAAGAATTTGTACATTGTGGGTCTTCTTCGGGGCAGGGCACTGGAGTGGGCCGAGGCCGAAGACGCGGCAGCCCCCCTGGCTGATCGCTCAACATCTGATTTTCTGAGTTTATTCAGAACCATGTTCGAGGTGCCGGACCGGGCTGGAGATGCCTCCCAGCGTCTACTCCACCTTTCCCAGGGAACTCTATCTGTGGCGGAGTTCTCCATCTCATTCCGGACCCTAGCAGTAGAGGCTGGCTGGGGACAGAAGGCACTAAGAGGGGTGTTCCTAAATGCCCTGAATGATCCTCTGAAGGATGAGCTAGCTGGCAGGGGGACCCCATCCACATTGGAGGAACTCATTTCCCTGGCAATACAGTTAGACAACCGTCAAAGAGAGAAACGATATGAAAATACCACCCGGGCCCTACACCCTACTCCAGTTCACAGCCATCGACAGCCTTCCTCGGTCTGCCCCCCACCTAGGGCATTTGCATCTGTTCCACAAGAGGCTGAGCAGCCTTCCACAGAACCAATGCAGTTGGGACAGATGCATCTAACCAAAAAGGAAAGAGAGGTTAGACTAAAAGAAGGGAGGTGTCTCTATTGCGGGTCGAGAAGTCACTTACTCTCAGCTTGCCCTTGTCGCCCAAAAGACGGGGCCCACCGGTAGACCTAGGGTTACGGGTGGGCACAACTAGATGTCATGGTACCCCTAGGCTTATGATTCTTGTGACACTAACCTCTGGTTGTTCCTCTTCTTTTCCGGTCGAAGCGTTGGTGGATTCCGGGGCCGACGGCAACTTCATCGACGCAGATTTTCTCCGTCAGTGTGGATTCCAGTCCCAACCACTCGGAGAACCCATTAATGCCACGGCGATCGATGGACACGTTATTACCAGGGTGACCCACCAGTCCTCCCCGTTGGAGATGGTGGTATCGGGTAATCACCGTGAGCACCTTTCGTTTAACGTTATTTTGTCACCCGGCTCACCCCTTGTGTTAGGTTTCCCCTGGCTTAGGTTGCACAATCCACAGGTCGACTGGCAAAACCGGCGTATCGTCGGGTGGAGCAATCAGTGCCATGCAACTTGCCTCCAATCTGCCGTGACAACCGTCTCTTCAGACACGGTAGGCTCAATCGACCCGGTGGACGTTGCGTCTATCCCGGCAGAGTATCATGACCTCAAAGAGGTCTTCAGTAAGGAGAGGGCACAATCTCTCCCGCCTCATCGGCCATATGATTGCGCCATCGACCTCCTCCCTGGGGCAACCTTACCCGCCAGTCGCCTGTACAATCTGTCTGCTCCAGAGAGGGGGGCGATGGAGAAGTACATCAATGAGTCCCTGGCGTCGGGGCTTATCCGCCCTTCCTCGGCACCCATAGCAGCGGGGTCCTTTTTTGTGGGTAAGAAGGATGGTTCCCTCCGTCCGTGCGTCGATTATCGGGGTCTTAATAACATCACCGTTCGCAACAAATACCCGTTGCCCCTCATTAATTCGGCGTTCGAGCTACTTCAGGGAGCCCGGGTCTTTACAAAACTCGATCTGCGTTGCGCCTACCATCTCGTCCGAATGCGGGAGGGGGACGAGTGGAAGACGGCGTTCAACACCCACCTGGGCCAATTCGAATACTTGGTCATGCCTTTCGGGTTAACTAACGCTCCCGCAGTCTTCCAGGCATTCATTAACGATGTGCTCCGTGACTTCCTTAATCGTTTTGTCTTTGTTTATCTGGACGACATTCTTATTTTTTCGCCCACTGTTGAGGAGCACATCGTCCATGTCCGTGCGGTACTCCAGCGACTCCTTGAGAATCGTCTGTTTGTAAAGGCTGAGAAGTGCGAGTTCCATTCTCAGTCCGTCAACTTCCTTGGTTTTATTGTACACGCTGGGCAGGTTTGCCCGGACCCCGAAAAAGTTAGCGCGGTGGCTGAGTGGCCTCGACCCAACACCCGTCGCAAACTACAACAATTTCTGGGTTTCGCAAATTTTTACAGGCGTTTCATTCGCAATTACAGTCAGGTAGCTCTTCCCCTTACCCAGCTTACTTCCACAGCCAGACCGTTCGTTTGGTCTCCCCAAGCAGAGGGTGCATTCACTGAGCTTAAGAAGAGGTTTACCTCGGCCCCCATTCTGGTCCAGCCCGACCCCTTGAGGCAGTTTATTGTGGAGGTGGACGCCTCGGATTCAGGGGTGGGTGCTGTGCTGTCCCAATACCATCAGGAGGATGGCAAACTCCATCCCTGTGCCTTTTTCTCTAAGCGTCTCTCTGCAGCTGAACAAAACTACGATGTGGGGAATAGAGAACTGCTCGCAGTCAAACTGGCACTCGAGGAATGGAGGCACTGGCTCGAGGGCGCAGAACACCCATTCGTGGTCTGGACAGACCACAAAAACCTCGCTTACATCCAAGCAGCTAAGAGACTCAACTCTCGACAGGCCCGGTGGCAGCTGTTCTTTACACGCTTTAATTTTACCCTCACTTACAGGCCGGGCAACCGCAATACCAAACCTGACGCCCTCTCCCGCCTGCATGACTGTCATCAGTCCAGATCGGAGCCGGAGCCCATTCTACCCCCCTCCTGCGTCATTGGGGCAATCACTTGGGAGATCGAGACTGCAATAAGGGATGGTCTGCAGCATGATCCGGACCCAGGTACTGGCCCAGCTAACCGTTCGTATGTGCCATCCTCTGCCCGCTCCCAGGTTCTCCTATGGGCACATGCATCCCGGTGGTCCTGTCACCCTGGGATTCGCCGTACAATGGCGCTTCTTCAGCGGCGGTTCTGGTGGCCAACGATGGAGGCAGACACTAGGAATTTTGTCGCTGCCTGTTCTGCCTGTTCCCGGGGCAAGGTCCCTCATCGTCCTCCTGCGGGGCTGCTCCATCCCCTACCGGTTCCCAGTCGTCCCTGGTCCCATATCGCACTGGACTTTGTGACCGGACTCCCTCCCTCAGAAGGTAACACTGTTGTGGTCACGATTGTGGACCGATTCTCCAAAGCTGTACATCTGGTGCCTCTTCCTAAACTCCCTTCAGCCTTGGAGACTGCCCAGCTCATGGTGACCCATGTGTTCCGTCTGCATGGTATCCCTCTGGACATAGTCTCTGACCGGGGTCCGCAATTCACATCAGCTGTTTGGAAGTCCTTCTGTAAGGCGCTGGGGGCTTCCGTCAGCTTGTCATCTGGCTTCCACCCCCAATCCAACGGCCAGTCGGAGCGGGCTAACCAACACCTGGAATCCACATTACGGTGCGTGTTGGCCTCTGCCCAGTCCACGTGGTCGTCTCATCTCCCGTGGATTGAGTATGCCCATAATTCCCAAGTTAGTTCCTCCACAGGATTGTCCCCGTTCGAGGCTTCTCTGGGTTACCAACCCCCATTGTTCCCGGATCAGGAACAGGAGCTGGCTGTCCCTTCGGTGCAGCTCCATATCAGACGGTGTCGTCGGATCTGGAGGAAAACTAGGAGGGCCCTCCAACAGGCCTGCGGCCGGGCGCGGCGCCAAGCTAATCGCCACCGTCAGCCAGCCCCAGCATATCAGGTTGGTCAGTCTGTCCTTCTGTCTACCAGGAACATTCCCCTCAGGGCAGAGTCTCGCAAGCTTTCACCCCGCTTCATTGGCCCTTTCCGGATCCTGCGGCTGGTCAACCCGGTCTCGGTAAAGCTCGCCCTGCCCTCTTCCATGAAGGTACATCCTGTGTTCCACGTCTCTCAGATCAAACCGGTTTCTACCAGTCCCCTCCAGCCTCCTTCTGCTCCCCCTCCACCTCCTCGCCTTGTCGACGGCTCGGATGCGTACACGATCAACCGTCTTTTGGATGTTCGTCGCCGAGGTCGGGGTCTACAGTACCTCGTGGACTGGGAGGGTTATGGCCCGGAGGAACGGTGCTGGGTGCCCCGTTCAGCGATCCTGGACCCTGGCTTGGTCCGGGACTTTCACCGCCGCTTTCCGGACAGGCCTGGTGGTCCGCCAGGTGGCGTCCGTAGAGGGGGGGGTACTGTGGTGTGAGGCCTTTTAGGCCTGCTTGTTTGTTTTTTTTTCTCCCCCAAAACTCACAGGTGCTGGATGGCTTCTAACGGGAGGATTGGCTGATTGCTCCCAGCTGCACAGACTTACCGGTGGCTATAAAAGACCTGGTGTCACCCACAGTCTCTGTCAGGTCTTCAACGATTCTAGTGGTAAACTGACCACCTCTAAGCTGAGTCAAATTTTGATATCAGACTAATTTTCTTATTATCCTCACAGGAACCTTCAGCCCTTCCTCTTGGCCATCCAGCACTGCCTGAAGCCGTTATCTCTCTGCTGTGGATTCCTTTGTTCAACACTTAATAAACTGTTAAACCTGCATTTGGATCCTCCTAATTCCCTCTCCTACACAACACATGGTGAATGAAATAAAAGAAAACGGTGTCACATTTGTGCTCTTTATCCCATTAAAGGACTCATTTACACAACCCAAAAAGAAATCTAACAAATAGCATTTTTCTTCTGCGTTACGTGCATGTATAGACCTTTTATTAAATCATCAACTTGTTTCTTGTTTTTTCTTGTTTCTCTTGCTTTTTTTAAATTATTGGAAAACAATAGCATGTGTTACCAATACATGCATTATGGATTTTTTGGTTATAGAATGAAAGAAGCGCTTCCAGAAGCTCCCAAAATACGTGTAATGTAAACACATAAAATAATGTAAGGTAAAAGATTTTTGCTGAAAATTTTATTGTAATTTGTCAAAAAGAATGGGTCTGATGAAGAAATAATTAAATATGTGAAAATGAATGCAAATAACTGCTTTCAAATTGGTGTGGGCACATTAGACTCGCTTTCATATAGTAACTATAAATTTGATTTAATTCTGAGATGAGTTTGTTCCAATCATTTTTAACATCCATCTGGGGCTTGAAAGCACAAACATGCATACCTCTGAGCATCGTTGTTTTATTCCGATTTAACATGTTGCTGCATGTCCCAGACGTACAAGTTATTTCTTAATGTATAGAATTAATTAAATGTAAACCCTTACTACAACAACTCCCTGTTTATCTGGAAATCATGTAGATAGATAAATAGACCTTATGTAAAGTTCTGTTTCATAAATGTCTATCTCAAAGGGTAAATCTGAACGGTCCAAGTCAGGAGGCTTTGAATGCACTTTACCAATAAAATGAACAAAAGTCTTCAAGTATTATTATTGTGTTTATTAATGCTCCGTATTGTTTTCTTTCTTCTTGAAGCAACACTGTTATCTTTCTTTCTTCCTACTTGTTGTTAATGGGTAAGTAAAATAGATAGGTCAGTTTGTGTACCAATGCTTTTCCGATCCCAAGTGAGATGAATTAGTTTTCTTTCCACATTTGTCAAACTAAAAACTCCATGTGGGTTAACTTTGTCCACCTGACTGCTATTTCAGCAACTTTTAAAACATTTGTACTCATATGTTGCTGACTTGTGCTGAAAATACCAAAACTAGTGCGCTCCAGAAAACAAATGGTGGATCAAAGTGGCATTTTCTCAAAGAGCAGGATCACATATTCTACAACGTTAAAGATAAGACAAAAATGATTTGTATTGTCTTGTTTTTACATTGTAAATGAATGATTTTTTATGTTTATCTAACAGTTAGTTTGATTCACTTTGGGTTTTCTAGACTAGATTTTTTTAGTTTCTTACAATTTCTGAAAAGTAAAAAAGTAACAAAAACTCCATTTCAAGTGTACAAAATTAAAATTGTCATGCCATCTTCCTTCACAGGCATTCAAAGCAACCTTACATATAATTTGCACCATTTAATCTTTAATTTGTTGTGTGAAAAAAAGCAATATTTTTTCTTTTACTATTGCAATTAAAATACGTCTGACAAAGATACCTGTTTTAATTTTCTTTATATCAATCGAACACAAGAATCTGATCATTTAGATTTTAATAAAACCCCAACGACATGGGTTGTAGGAGTTATTTGATGAGTAGGAACATACCGTGGTTTATGATGGTGATTTGGCGGATGGTGTCAGGTGGGGTCAGAAGTTTCTCCTTTCAGTCTTATGCAATGAATCAGGCATGTATTTGCGTTTGTAGGTATAAGACTTGGCACTTCTTCATCTTTTCACCGCCCTGTTACCTTGGAGAGTGGAAAGAGATCACATGCACACGAAGACATGCACATATCTATTTTATAGATTGAAAGAAAATCTTTGTTAAGGTTAAAAATATACAAACGCAGCTAATAAAATATAACTTTATGTAACCTTCTACTATAATAAGTATTTAAATTTTCTAACATATGTGGTGATTGAGGTGCAAATTCTCTGGTTCTATCAAACTATAGTGTTCATAAATGTCATGTTTTTTACTTTAGTTTGAAATTGGAGTTAAATTTCTTACTTTTTCAGCGGATAAACCAGTGAGATGTGGGTTTTGATGAACCACTGGATGCTCTCCTCTCGCTCTGTACTGTTAAAGTCTTTCAAGGTCAGTCTTCCAACAAGTTGAGTGTGTTCTGAAAGGAGTATTTAACTTTGATTGCGACAGCTCGACACCAGAAGAAGTTGAAGAGCAGAAAATAAAAAATAACATGATGCTAAACGAACAGCTGTATTTCTTTTTTTATAAAAACTTAACGTTTTATTCTAGAATTATGTTCTCACTGCTTTGATTTAGATTTTATGTGAAAATTTAAAGCGTCTAATAGATTTCATCACATCGATAAAAAATCACTAAATGAGTTGTGAATGAGATAGTTATGGATGTTTTTTTGGAGTCAAACTTTTAATAATGATAGGAAAGTTTAAGTAATGTTTTTTCTCCAATTATTCTTTTCTTTTTTGTAATAAATTTAATCAAAACATCTTCCACAGAAAAAAATTAAATAGCTGACTTAAACTTAGCATTTGTAGTTGTTTGTCGATCAATACAGTTTAATTTTTTTTTCATTAGTGTGGTCAAAGGCATAAAAAGATTTAGTCAAGTTTGTATTCATTCTCTCAAATCGATGAACTTCCTTCATAATTTGTATACGTCTTATTTAAAATTATTAGCTTTACAAGGTATTTTATTATATCACATTATTTTAATAAACCCTTCTTGGCTTTATCTCTATGTATTATCTTAATCTGTCATTCCATTCTCAGCCAAATCAGAAGACATAGGAAGTGTCATGTTCTTCATCTGAGGGGTGTGAGCAGCTGAAAGGTTAAAGAAATGACCATGGGAATGGAAGATAAACCCATCCTGTCTGGGAAAACTTAAGAACGGAAACAAATTTTACTGGCAAGGAGCAGACTGTTGACTCTCACTTCTAAGAAGTAGAGAGGATTAATTGATTTATAATTTTACATTTTATTTTATAAGTGAGGATACGTTACTCACTATTTGAAAAACAAGATACTTCTAAAACGGATTAGTTAAATAGGAATTCATCATCTCTTGGGAAAATCAAGAGTCCCCTTACAGAGTTGGTGTTCTGCAAAATGACCTTCTGTGTTTGAACACTTTTCCCACATCAAAAACTAACCCTGAAGTGGTTTTCTATTTCATTCATGCATGTTTGAGCAACTTGCAAGTTCTTCCGTCCTGTATTTAGATACTATTTAAATGCTAGATAGTTCTTGGCAACAAATTTTGTTCTCCACCACACCCACATTTCAATGCAAGCAGGAAGTGTTTTTGTACTATTAGTGCACATCCTCTACCCACAATGAGTCTCATATTCCTACAAAAATACATTACTGAATATTAGGAAAATGCTCTATCTTTGATAACTTGATGCAATTTATGCTGTATTCTCTGCCTCAAAGCAAAATTTATGCTGTGTCGTGCATGCACACAGGGGCAGGATTGAGCAGGCACCAACAGGAGGGAATTCAAAGTGAAACTGAAAAAAACATACTGTATATACAAGCTTTTTTGGGGCAAATATTGCAATTCTAATCTAACAGGTTTTTCTATGTATACTACAAAAATTATTATCAAAAAACTGCACCTATGTGACAAACTATACAACTAAATCAGACTTTGTATTGTGTTTTAGATCTACGTTGCTAGTTTTGGGATAACATCACAGTGGACTGTCTTTCCCCCTAAATCCGGGTCTTCACCAGTTTTCCTCACCCTGTACCTGGCTCTAAAGACAGGATTGTTCTATGTCAATTGAGTTTTGTCTTGAATTGTTTTAATTGTATTAAGTCTGGATGAGAGATAATGTTTGATCAAATTCATGTGAAAGATCAGTATCACAATAAAACTTTGCGGACTTGAAGATAAAATACACTCTAATTATGATGCAAGTTGTAGTCAGTAGTCTAATCCTGACTTGAACCCTTGGCTGTGTATTTTACTGTATGTACTCTATGTTCTCTTCCATCAACAGGCTTTTAAACTGTGTCTCCAGTGCTCCCACCCAAAGTGAGGCTGATGTTAAAACGGACCAGCAGATCACATCTTTAAACAGTGACCTGAATCATATCTAAGGCATTAGCACCATTCAGATCAGTATAACTGAAAAGATTTTCCAGTCTGATCATCTGTCTCTTCAAAGTTATTTTGCTCATGGAGACAGCCACCGTCCAGCTGAGCACATCACTCAGTGCTGCTGGCCAGTCCAGCCTGCTCTGCTGCAAACACACAGTATTTGATTACAGCAACAGGCTGATTGGATTACAGGAGGCACTGACTCAAATACTAACAGCGAACATAGAAGAACTTCCTGCTGGGAATGAAGGAGCAGAAGGGACGTAAATGACTCTGAGTACACCGGGGTCAGCTGGACTGAAATCTGATGGGAAGGGTTGAAGCTGTTAGCTCATTGTCAGAATTTTAGAATCTGCTTGGGGTTTAAATCTGCTCGGAAATTATTTTAGGAGAATTTTCAAAGCCCCTCACTTTCCTATCAGCACTGTTCATGAGCTCATGGTTTGAAGCTGGAGATGTCTACCGGTATTACAAGTGTTGGTCAAAACAATAGTTGCATTAAAATTTCAAATACAGTGTATGAATGCACATCAATGTAATACATATATGTCTACAGTGCAGCTCAAGATTATTCATACACCTGTTAAATATTCATTTGAGTTGCCTTTAATCACCAAAAGGTTTTTTTTTTGGACTGTAAGTGACAGAGGGTTCGTCCAAACAGTAACAAGTAATTGCAGTAGTGAGAGTATTGTGCAAAACATATTTCTCAACTTTTATTTCCATTTGAACTACAGTGAAGAAGTAAAGCTTATTGCTCAAGATTAAAGGACAGAAAATGAGCAGGACATGATAAGTTATTTCAATTTATTTTTTTAAATCAGTGAAAGATAGCAATGGCTTTGGACATGTACAGTTTTGTTCAAATGTTTGCCTTGGATGCACAATGGTTAGCCCAGTGGCCTCCTAACAAGAAGGTTGGGGGTTTGAGTCCCGGAATGGGGTGAGGCTTCACCTGGCTTAAAACACTGGCCTTTCTGTGTAGAGTTTGCATGTTCTCCCACCCTTCAAAAACAAGTACATTAGGTTAACTCTTTGAGTCCAGAGGCTCATTGAGAAATAAAAATAAGTTTAGAAACATTTTTTACACAACAGTGCCTTTTCAACATTGTCTCTAAACTTTCAAAGCCAGTAATATTTCCATTTGAAAAAAAATTGTCTGATACAAAATAGTTACGGTATAAGTAAAAAATTGCCAGGGTATAAATAATCACAAGCAGCACTGCTGATGCAAAAAAGTGAGAGTGAGACTTACTTATGTACTATATATGTTTACGAGTGCATTTGTTTTGGGCTACAAAGTAGAGTTGCATCATCAATGTCAATCTCATGCAGCAAGTAATAAATAATATACACGCATGTGTACATGTGCATGGATACACACATACAGTATGCATGTTTTCTTTCATCAGTTTTTCTTCTTTTCATTTCTGGGTTGCAGAAAACACTGGTGCATATTTTAAATGAGTAATCGGATTATAATATAAACTAAACTTAACATCCTCAGTTTATTAACAGCAAATTACTTTATTTCTTAAATTTTGTTTCTTTTATTACAATCCACTTAAAACTGTTGTTTTGCTGCCCCCTTGCGGCTCATCCAGACATACAGCAGTCGTTCAAGTCTTCCAAATTTGTCCAGACTTGATTTTTATTAAATTAAATATTAAGGTTTTTTGTAACAGGAGTGTTACATCTTTTTATTTTAAGAATTTCTTTTTTTAAATAAATTCATAAATCCAAATTATGTCACTAACCAATTATTTGTAGCAAAAACCACAAACCAGCCTTTTTATTATTAAATACATTTTATTACACAAATGACATAACTCTTGTTATCCATTCACAGAAAGTCCATGATTAACATTATCTGTATTTTGGTTGGATGGAATTGAGGTTCTTTCAGCCTCTTTGCTTAATATTTGCATGTGTTTGTTTCTACAATAATTCATGTAACTGGAAAAATACCCAGTCTCATTGACCCCCATCGAGCACCCCACCCAGCCCCAGCGTTTTTGTTTGGTTTTGCTTTTTCAACCCCAGTTGCACTGATCCTCGTCGGAAACGGTCAGGATTTCTGTGACCAGTCCAGTGCCGATGGTTCGGTTTCCATCCCTCAGAGTGAACCGCTGACCTTTCTCCAGGACCATCGGCTGGCGGAGGGTAAGCATTAGCGAGGTGTCTTCACCTGGCATCACCATTTCCTTCACGAAGAAAAACACAAAAAAAACTTAAGATGCTTTCAAATTAACAGGGTTTGACACTCGGTAGAAAACTGTGAAATATTTCTGAGCAAATCATGTTTTTTATGAAAAAAACCCAGTGGGAAAAAAACCCCAGTGTAAGAAGATATTAATTATTTTTTTCACGCAAGATAAACAACATTACGTTTAGACTTTGATGCCTGTTTAAAGCTCAGACAAATAAATCAAAGTTAGTTTCATAATGTTACAAACATTACTCCTAACAAAATAACAGAGGCGCACAATCATACATTTGTTTGCCATTTTAGCTTTAATCAGGACACAAAAAAATTAAAATGAGAGCTCTGATGTGGGATAATTAGAGCATGAGACATTTTTGAGAAAAATCTGCAAGAATGGATGTTATATCAAACGAAAAGAGTTACCTCGGTCAAGTCAAACTTTTCACGACAATCAAATAATGGAAAAAAATCAGAAACTGATCTCAGAAAGATGTACATGACCTGCACTAGACTGGCAACCTGACAAGGGTATACCCCTCTTATGTACCTCTCCAAAAGTATTAAAGGTATAAAGCAACATAGAAAATAAATGAAAGAAAGATACACGCACCTTGTCAGCAGGCAGAGTGACTCTGCAGGCCATGTCCCAGGTGAGAGAAAACATGACGGGCATAAAGTTAGTGACAAAGGGTTTGTGTCTGCCTCCCTCCTCTTTACTCAGAACATAGACCTAAACAGACAAAAATAAGAGAAGTAAACAATAGACCAGTTAAAAAAAGATTATAATATAACCAAGAAAGGAAAAAAAAAATTGAAATAGTAAACTGAACTAAACTGTCCTGGAAGGTAAGTCGTCTTTTTGAGACACTAAAAATATTGATATTTGCAGACATTTTTGTTTCGTTTTTTAAAGTAAATTTTGACTTTATGACTTCTGACCTGTGCCCTGACTTTCTGGTGAGGCAAGATGGATCCTGGTTTACACATCACCATCCCTCTTCTCATGTCCTCTCTTTTTAGACCTCGAACCAGAGCACCCAAGTTATCTCCAGCCTCGGCTCGGTCCAGTGATTTGTGGAACATCTCGATACCTTCATTCAAACAAGAGAGTTAGAAAGGAAAAAAAAGTGTCAGAATTAAAACTTAAAAAATAAGTTTAAGATACTCATTCAGATGTTTTGAAATCACTTATTTTTTACTGCACTGTGTATTTTAATAGTGACTATACCAGCCAATCAAATTTGCTGTTGAGTCTCAAATTATTTGGACTCCTTGACTTTTTTTAAAAAAAGTTGTTTTAAAAAAATGATGTAACAAAATATCCACCATCCAGTTTTCCCGACGTGTTGACTTTGCTCACCTGTAACCACCGACTTGAAGCTGCGATTGTGTCCCACAAATTCACAGTCATCTCCTTTCTTGATGATTCCCCTCTCCAACGTTCCTGACACGACTGTACCTCTGCCTAAGACACAGATGGCAAAATTCAGGATCAGGGAAATAAAAATTTTCTTACTTTTTTTTCCCTTTTAAGTGCTACTCAAATAGTGATACATGCACAGGAAACATGCTTTTTTGTTCTCCGCTGTACTAGAAGAAAGTACCTCAAAAGCTTAAAAAGAACACATATATTTCCATAATTTTGTTCATTATACAAGTCTTGATGGAAAAAATCAAGAGTTCTATCCATGAGTAGAGGTGACTATTAGCTTTACTTCATTCAAAGATAAATTAGTGCCAAACCTGGGATTGAATAAACTCCTTCGATTGGTAGAAGGAAAGGTTTTTCCAGCTCTCTCTTGGGTAGAGGAACATATGAATCCACTATCTCCAACAGTTTCAGCACTGCGTTCACCCCTAGCTCCGGGCTTTTGTTCTTAGAAAACAAAAACATAAAATTAATTGAAACAATGACAATTCTTCATAACTAAAGAAGAAAAGATAAGAAATGGTTACTTGAGACTTCAATAAATGATACCCACATTTGCCCGGTCTGATCAAATATTAAACTTACCTCCAGGGCACAGAGGGCGGAGCCAATCACAACAGGTGTGTTCTCTCCGTCATAACCAAACTCTGTGAGCAACTCGCGGATCTCTATTTCCACCAGCTCCAACATCTCCTTGTCCTCCACAGCGTCGGCCTTGTTGATGAAAACCACTACATGTTCCACACCGATCTGCCTCGCCAGCAGGAGGTGCTCACGTGTCTGAGGCATCTGACCATCTGTGGCGGCCACAACCAGGATGCACCCGTCCATCTGGGCTGTGCCCGTGATCATGTTCTGAAGAAAAAAAACTTCGTATTGAGTCTTAGGAATTAAGAAAATTAGACGAGACAGAAGAAGATCTGCTTACTTTGACATAGTCGGCATGACCGGGGCAGTCTGTGTGAGCGTAATGTCTGTTTGCTGTGGTGTACTCTACATGGGAAGCATTGATTGTAATTCCTCTTGCTTTTTCTTCAGGCGCATTGTCAATATCTTCATACTTTTTGTATCGAGCACCACCAGCATCAGCAAGAACTGAGATGGAGAAATAAAAATTAAACAGAAACTGTCAGACTTCTGAGGCAAAAAAAAAAACTAGCTCAATCTCTGGATAACAAGACATGATCAGACTAATTGATGCCAGCTGAAATGCAACTGTATCTACCTTTTGTAATGGCTGCAGTCAAAGTGGTCTTGCCATGATCAACATGACCAATCGTTCCAATGTTGACATGAGGCTTGTCTCTGCTGTATGTCTTTTTAGCCTCTGCAGCAAAGTTCCGCCGACTCAAACGAACAGCACACTAAATAACAAATAAAAGTTGAGGACTTAAAGACAAGCTTCTGAAAAGAATAGAAACTATTTGTCTGACATAATGGTAAAGACATTTTTCTTTGAAAGGTCTCTCACAGAAAACAAAACAAGCAGCCATTAAAACATTAAAAATCCCACACTAAAAATTTATGGAAGGTTATTGATCAAGGCTTTGATTGCCATTAGAAAAAAATATTTTCTTTCCATTCCGTAGTCATCTTCTTAAAGGGAGCCAGGTTGCAGGAGCAACATTCTCAGACTGGAAAGCCAGGTTTCTCTAACCCCGGCTAGCTGTGGGACATACAGTACGTAGTCTCTCCAGCAGGTCCGGGTTATGTCCCTGGCTCTCCTCCTAGTTGGATGTGCCCGAAACCCCTCACCAGTGAGATGCTTGAGAGGCATCCTAAACAGATGTCCAAATCACCCCCTCCTCCCAGATGACAGAACTCCTCACTCTGAGTGAGAGCCCAGCCACTCTGCCGAGAAACCTCATTTTGGCCGCTTGTATCCCCAATCTTGTTCCTATCCACCATATGTGAGGATGAGAACAAAAATCAACTGGTAAATCGAGAGCTTTCCTTTATGGTTCAGCTCTTTCATCACCATGACGGACCAATGCAGCATCCTGGTTGCGGCACAGATCAGGTGCCGCACTGATCTGTCTGGCAAACTCCCGCTCCACCTTTCCCCCCACTTGTGAACAAGACTCGAGATACTTAAACTTCTGTGCTTGGAGCAGGTATAATGATTTCCTATGGATTTCTTTTTTTGGCTAGTGTAATGTGTCGCAAGCTGGGTAAAGGAGTGATGGAGGTGCGACAGATCTTCGGTGATCACTTTCCTGATTACAGCACGTTCATACAGAAGGGACAGTGGAGTTTGTGGGGAACCCATTATTTTACCAGCTCCACATAATAGTTTACTAGTGTACTTACCAACTTAAATGAGCTGTGCAGAAGGCTTGGTGAAGAAAGCTGAAGTGCTGAAAACCAAACCAAAAAAAAAGACAAATCAACTTTTCTTATCTGCAAGATACAATGACCCATGAAATCATCTTTACAAAGACTGAATGATCTGTGTTGTAACCATTTATTAGCAATTTCACAAAAAAAATAGCAAAAATGTTTTTTTATTAAAGCTAAAACAGTTTATGTCTGCTATTTATCATTCGATCTTTTTAAAACTGCTTATGATAGTTTTATTTATTCATTAACATGTTAATTTACAAGAATTAAGCATCTGATGTAAAATCCAAAAGTAGCATCAGACTTTTAGCATCTGCGACACATTTAACTCAAAATTAAACATCTTCGCATCACTATCCACGAGATCAAACATTTTTACCAAGCCATAACTTGCAGTAATTAGATCATTGTGATTAATTAGGCATCATATTCATTGATCTTCGGGTTTTTGTCATTACTAGCTTCCACGTTAGCTAACCCTCAGCAGTAACGTGACCTTGCTCTACTACCGGGAGAAGCAGCATCATCTCCCGTTTTTATTCAGATCATTGTTTAAATCGGCATTTGGACTAAAAGCCTAGCTCTGATATCTGTCACAAAGAGGAAAAAACGCAATTTTATTGAAAATAAACTATTTTACCAGAAAAACATGCACGCAGCCCCACAAGCGCCGCCATCTTGGATGGTTAAAAAAACCCCGAAGATTGTTAATTACAAAGACCGTTCACTACCTGTTCATTTGTGATCGTCTACAACTATGGCCTTGTGAAAAAAAAAATACAAACAAAACTTTTCTGACAAAGTTTAAATTATTTAAGTTTATGGGATTCGTTTTTAGCTTAAGTTTACAAGAAAACTTAAAATAATATATGGATTTAACTGTCTACCTTAACAATCGGCTGAAATCTAAGTATCTGTGAAAGATACTCCTCTTGATGTAATTGATACTCTTTGTACGTACTTACGTATCTTGAAGTTACGTTAACGTAACTACGCTAATACCGTAGATATGGCGTAAATTTACTTTTAAAAATGAAAATTTCCTCACGCTTTTCTTAAAAGATCAAGAAGTATTTTTAACACTGATTCCAAACAGCATGTGTGGACATGTTATAAACACGGAGATGAGTGTAGGCAACGTATGCAGTATCTCAGATAAATCAACCATGCTCGTTTAAAGCACGTTTTATGGTAAATATGGCAGCTCCCGCGACACTCGTGTAATCATCTTGCGAGAATGTTCTACTGTATTCAAGAGTCTGATTTCTGTGTTTATAAGGGGTAGAAATCTTGCTCTCTCAGATTAGAATCGTCAGTGATTCCAATTTTTCCGTGATCGTAAGAAGATCTTTGAAAAGGTTTGTGAAAAAATACATTTATTTCTTGGTAAGGCTTCTTTCTGTTAAAGAAATTTTTTTTGAAAGTTGTTTTATTTGACTGTGTATTAGACGATCGAAACACTCGATCGTCAAATATACAGTCCTAAAGACAACGTTGAAGTCTTTTTTTTTTTACTTTGGATCTTTCCTGGATTAATGATGGATTACATATACGTGTTTCGTTTTGTATTAAATATTCTGTTGTGTTATTATTTCACCTGTAATGTGTTGTTAGATGAGTTTTTCTTTAACAACTCCAAACAGAATTTATATAGTATAGATCTTATTTAATATTTGATTCTCACTAAGATTCTTTGAAATCAAGATTTTATTTGTCTGCGTTTTTTCTGTGTAGAATATGTCTGAAGACAGGCAGGCCAGGAGATACCCCCAAAATCTTCAGGGGGTCCTTCAGATGGCAGTAGATGCTGGATCAACTGTAGACAGCCCATCCCCTGGTCAATCCATTTCTGATGAGGTAAATTTTCATTCTGTTTTCTAATACAATCATTGTGTGTCTTGAACTTTTTCTTTTCAAATTAAAGTTTTTGGTTTATTTTTGACACCATTGTCAAATTGTCCACATATCCATGAATCAAATACTTCCTCTGCAGAATGGCTGAGCTCTCGCTCGGCGATAGGGTGAGGAGCTTGGAGTATTGCCTTTGCTCTTCCGGGTGGCAATAAGCCAGATGGGGAGGTTTGGGCATCTGATTGGGATGCTTCTCTAACGGCTCGCTATTAAGGTGTTTCGGTTATGTCCCACTGGGAGGAAACCTGAAGGCAGACCCCGGACCAGCTGGTGAGACTATGTGTCACAGCTGGCCAGGGAACACCTCAGGATCCTCCCGGGTGAGCTGGAGATTGCAGCCAGGGTGAGAGAAGCCTGGTTTTCCCGTCTGAGGCTATTGCCCCTACGACCTGGTCCCAGATAAGTAGAATATGACCTAACAAAGCAAATGCCATATTTTTTGGATAATAAGTCGCAGGGTTTTTTTATAGTGTTGTCTAGGGTGTGACTTGTACTCCGGAGTGACTTATGTCTGAAATTGTAAGCATATTATTTCAGGCTTTGTACATGTTATTTTCCCACTAAACCTCAAGAGAGGCTGTAGGCCTGTGCTGATAACTGATGATGAGTTTGACGTCAGCGACGTAGAAGAGGAAGCGGCGTATCGTCTACTTTCGGAGTTGGGGAAGTTGTTTAAAAGTGACACTTAAGATGAAGATTTCATTGGATTTAGTGATCTGGAGTGAAACTGGTGGTTTGGTAGACTTCTAAGCATGTTCTTTATGCTACAGTTACCTGAATAACTCTTAACATGTTACATTAATATTCCAGCCAACACATTCTAGTTCGTAATGTACTTATTCAGACTGCTGTTCTTTCGTTTATTTATATTTTAAAATGCCTTTCGAGTCTGTTTATGGTGTTAAATTTTCCCCCAAACATTGCAACTTATGTATACTCTGGTGCGACTTATAGATGGTGTTGGGGTTTTTTTCTTCTTTATTTAGCATTTTTTGGCTGGCGTGACTTGTACCCCAAAAACGCTTTACTTCGTTTTTCACCTTTTTTATAGAATAGAAAATGGCTGAAAGAAGCGCTGTCTGAAATCTGCAGCGGGCAAATGGATGACGTTCAACAGATTAAGCAGTGCTTGGCTATTCTGATGCAAGAGGATGAGTCTGGCGACGATGAGGAAGAACGGAATGGGGAAAATGATGACTACGATGAACAAGAGTCAGCTTTTGACATATTGTCTGATTTGTGTGAGAATCTGGACAACGCCAGAGGTTTGCTATAAATAGTTTTAATCATAATTCAGGCAGAGTTTATGTCAAAATACCTTAACAGAGCTAATATTTACTGTATACCTGATTATGCCTTACAGATTTGATGATTCTTGGTGGTTTGGACATATGTGTCTCAAAATATCTGTGTCATAACCAAAGTGGGTTGAGATGGCGGGCTGCTCAGCTCATCGCCTCAAGTGCTCAGAACATGCCACAGGTGCAAGCACACTTGATGTCCTTGGATGCGCTACCAACTCTGCTGCATTTAACAGATTCAGATCCTCACCCAACTGTCAGAGTAAAGGCCCTTTATGCTGTTTCGTGTAAGTAGGGTTGTGGCACGACTTTGTAATGATTCATGTGTTTTTTATGCCTAGTGTTGATGAAAATGATTTACTGTTGTTGTTTATTTCTAGGTCTGGTTCGGCAACAAGAGGCTGGGTTCAACGCCTTCCTGCAGCTCGATGGTTTTTCAATCCTGATGAAAAGCATGCAATCAGAAAATGACAAGCTCCAAACCAAATCTGCTTTCCTCCTGCTTAATCTCCTCACCTCGCATCCCGAACAGAAAGGTGAGAGGAAAAAAAAGTGAACTCTAATTCCGCCTCAGCCATTCTAGTAAACATATTGTAAAAAGAAAGAAAGCAGAAGAGACATCATGACAAATCAAACATTTTAGAGCATTTTTGTCTTCCTTCAGAAACAGTTGTGTCCATGGGGATGGTACAGCAGCTGGTAGCGATTCTACGCACACCTCATTCATCTTTCCACGAGCATGTGCTTGGTGTTCTATGCTGGTAATTTCTTATTTCTGTTTGGCTTTATTGGAAACTTGTGGTTAGTCATGGCTACTTGTCAGAATGTTGATTTGATCCCCTGAATCATTGGAAAAAACATCTGCGTGCAAGCTAGCCAATTAAATTAAACTTTAATAATTAAACATTATTATGGCATAAAACAGGATTTTTTACTCTGGCTTGCTTACCGGGAAAATTTAATATTTAGTCAAATTGGTTTTAATTCAACAGTAATGTTTTGGTCACTTAACATTCTAATTATTATGTCTTTTCTCCCTAATATAATATCTAACTGTCTGTTAAATTTGTAGTTTGGTAGACAACTTTCCACCAGGGGTGAAAGAATGCAGGAATCCATCTTTGAACCTGGAAGAATTACTCAAACAGCGTGCAGAAGATCTTCAATATAAAGATGAAAGTCAGGTACAAGAACTGTTTTACCTGAAAAACATTTCATCTTGTGATAATGTGCATTTAAATTGAATGTTTTTGTTTTGTTTTCTTTATTGTCTATGCAAACCTGAGCATTTAAAAATTGTTATAATATAGCTCTGATAAATATCTGACACCATGCACTGAATTATAATTACACACATGCATACTTAAGTCAGTATGCTAAATTGTTTTTTTGTCTTTTTTCATAGGAAGAACTTGAGTTCTGCAATCGTCTGAGGACTGTGTGTTTCCACAACCAGCAGTCAAAAGACGTTGGAATGGATCGCTGAAGTCATTTTTCGTATTCAAACTGTACTGCAAAATATTTCTTTGTTGAGGTATTAAAACAATATAAAAATATCATGAACATTGACTATGTCATGATGAATTTTGATTTGTAAAATAGGTGACTTTTATACATATTGTGTTTTTAACTGAGTTGTAGTTTGTTCCTTAGATTATTTTTCCTGCAGAAACACATTTTTTCAATAACTAGTATATTTACTGTATTTTTCGGACTAAGTCGCAGGTTTTTTTTTGTTTATATGTGGAAATATTAGCTCATTTTTACCTTCATTTGACGTCATTTTCACAATTTACCGCACGTTTTATCGCACTTTAGCAGAGGAGGGCATATTAGTTTCAACTTTGCTTGTAACATAAAAACAACTGTAGAGGAAAAACCGAAAAGAAAGTCCTTTTCTGCCAATTACAAACTGAAAATAGTGTAATATGCAGCTGAAAACTGTAATCGAGCAGCAGAATCAAAGTTTTTAGTTGGTGAGAAACTCGTAACGGACTGGTGAAAACCGGAGGTTACTCTAACTGGAATGAAGGAAACAAAAGAAGCTTAATCGCGGGCCAAAAGCTAAGTGGCCAAAGTTAGAGGATCAAGTTCATTCATGTGTGTTTGAACAACGTGCTGCAGGGAGAGTTGTTGTGGATGGATCAAGAAATGCTGAACTTGTGGCTTACAAAGTGCTATAAGCATCAGGATGGCTTCTTTAGAGCACACAATACTCTGCTTGTAGATGCCCCAATTTATCACATCACAGTTCAAAACAAAATTAAAAGTTTTCAACTCCATACCTGCCATCATTCCTGGAGGCTTAACCAAAATACTCCAGCCACTTGATAATTCTGTGAATATGAGTTTTCAGGCAGTCGAACGTAACATGTGAGAGCAGCTTCATAATAACCGGGAGAATGCGCCGTGCAACTTTCCTGGAAGTCATTGGCAGCATCAACAAATGCACGTTCTCAGTTTGTATATGCGTTATGTGACGGTAGTATACTGCCTCGCATGTTGTTCTCCATTTGACTTACTTTTTAAAATGCCTTTCAAAAAAACATGTCTATCTTTGGTGTTGAATTTTATCAAATCAATTTTCCAAAAAATGCGACTTATACTCCAGTGCAACTTTTAAGAAGATACAGCAGATAGGGTTAGATGGAAGAAAGTGACTCGCTGTGGCGACCCCTGAAGGGAAATGGGGGGAGAATAAAAAGAAAGAAGACTCCAGCGCAACTTATATATTGTTTTTTTCCTTCCTTTTGTGCATTTTTTGGCCGGTGCGACTTATACTCAGGTGCGACTTACAGTCCGAAAAATGCAGTGCAAATGAAATCATCTGGGGGGTTTTTTGTTGTTGTACTGCTGAAATTTCAATATTTTGGTCAAGATTCAAATTTCACATTTGAATCATACATTTTCTTTAAACTGACAACTCTTTAGATTCAATTTTGAATGTTGACTACATTAACTGTTAACATAACACAGTACTGCAATGTATGTTTCACAAAGTATTTATTTAAATAAAATTACAGGGCATGTATAAAAACTCATATCCTGAGTGTTTTTCCAGCAGTGTGTTTTTTCCTTTGGTTTTAGAAATTTGCATACAAAAAAAACTTGTAGAACACAACATTTTAACTCAATACATTGTTTAGTTGCTTTTTGTCTTGAGAATTTATTATAAACTTTCATTTAATACAGCTGTTGTTTAGTGCTAATAAATAAAACTTCCAAGATTCTTTATAATTTTTTTTTTGTCTTGCGTGTTGGTAAAATGGAATTACATTAAAAATAAGGTTTAGAAGAAGGTTTTGCATATTTTTGGCATTACTCAGGGATACAGGTTAGGACCTCTTCCATTTTGAGAAATTGTCGCTCTCCACTGCTTTAACATCACCCACAGCAATTAGTAACTGAGCCAAATAATATGTCACCATGACAATTACCTGACCATACTCTATAGGTGCTACTACTTTGAAAACTTGCAGGGCTAAAGAAATATCCGACACCATAAAGATCAAACTTCCAAACAGTGGTGCTGCACGACGGGTTCTTATAGCCAGTGCACTCATTACAGTGATTAAGAAGACGTAGACCCCCACACCTGGAGTTAGTAGATCAGAGTTTGGTGCCCTCCGCAAGAATGGATACAAGTAAATGTAAAAACCTCCTCCTACTAATACCAGTATGAGATATAGGCCACGAGTCCAGGAAGAGGAGGAGTGAGTTGTATAACGACTGGACAGGAAGGAGACAGAGTAGAGCAGATGTGCCACAGCAAATGCACCCATTCCTAAAATAAAAAAAGGAAATTAGACTACATTCAAATTGAAAGTATTTGAAAAGAGTTAGTTTTAAATAAACATTTTGGATGTTTGTTACAGCCTGTGTCATGAAACTCAAGTCTACATTGATGGATCAAAATTAAAACTATAATTGCCCAAATTTTATATTGTGCAAACTATGGAGGATGTTTTTACAATGATGTCCCACCGTGTATAAAAAGTTCTGGCCATATTAAACACCAGTCTCCCACAGCAGAGAAGATGAGTCCCCCGGCCACACCCATAACACTCTGGCCTCCATTCCAGCTCAGCACCACAGCAGCCAATAGTAAAGCTGGGGCTGATTTTACACCTGCAGAAAATACTGATGAGGGAGCATCAGGGGTCCACAGATAGAAATATAGAGCTGAGGACAGAAAGAAAGGTAGCAGAGAGAGAAACAAGGCGCAGGACTGAAAGAAACAGGAAAAAGGGAAATATTTGTTACAACTTCTCAAATTGACAGAGAGGGAAATGTTTCAAATGTAGAAAGCAATAAAAAGTAATAAAAAAGTTATAAAGTTACAATATACCATACCATATTTCTCCTCTGCCGCCTGTCATAAGCATCTGTCTCCAGGATGTCCATCTCCTTCTAAACAGCTGGATAGTAAACGATTCCAGATGTGTCTTGTTCTTGTACTTTTCTGAATGAATCCCTCTTACTATCCCCAGATCTTCTTCACTACTTTTTGTCTCAAATCTAAGCTAAGTCTTTTACTCTGCTGACTGTTCCATGGCAATGAACTTTAGACTGATCTTTACTGACTGATTACTGTCTGATAATCAAATTTCAGCCTGTTTTTAAGTCCTCATGCACAAATGGATGATCTTTGGCCTCTCCGGCAGTGATATAGCAGCACAGAGAGAGCAAAGTTGAACTGCTTGTAATTCTGTACATGTATGTATTTTTGTATGAATACAATGATTAAAAATATTTTACACACTTTATTTTTAATATGTACAGTACGTCAAAAATGAGCTAAAAAATAACTCTTTCAGTTAAAGTATTTTGAATGAAAACAAATGTTACTGACAACACATCGTTCAAATATTTGTCTGATATTTTTTTGACATTGAAGTGCGCAAGTTTAAAAAAACAATTTGCCAAATAATTTGCATGTTGTCTGAATTTACTGTCTGTCAGTAAACAATATGTGATACATGACTAAAGGAAGGAATTATAAACTGAATTCATAAATGACAGAAAATATTTATTTCATCAAAAAGGTCAAAAATTTTGTTTAAACAGCATAATCTTGCAACATCCTGCTACCCTTTGCAGGGTGTATCCTGCATCTTGGTTGTGATTCTAAACTGAATAGGACTGTTCAGAAAATAAATGAACAGATCAATCGAAACCCACATTGTTACAATAATAATGTGAAACAGACAAATGATGGAAAAAATTCTTTCACATCATTTTTAATCATATAAAAACCTTTCCTGATTTCTCACCAACTATTTATCCGTTTGTTTTCACATCTGAAAATGAAATTAAAGTTAAAGGAGGAGTCCTGTGTGTTAGACTGTCACAGGTTGACAATGATTTACCGAGGTCTCTGTGATAAACTTTGCCCTCTACTTCCCATAGTTATGAGTTTGGACTCTCTGTTTTTACTCAAGGTAGGAAACAAAAAAATATGTTTCGATTATTATTCTAGTGAAATCAGAGATAACAAATATGAAGTTTCAAGTTCTTTGCAGAAATCTACTGTTGATAAGAACATGCCTCAATAGCTTCAATACTGATGAGATTTTTTGCTTCGTCTGCAGAGGACATGGCAACTGGATCTTTAACTCTGAAAATTGGAATTGTAGGATATGGACATTTAGGTAAGAATACATTTTCTAAATCTGAGTGAAACTAAATAACAGATTGGATAGATTATAGTTGCAAAATATCTATGTGTGATGCAGGTCAGTATCTGGTAGAGAAGCTCCTAAAAGATGGTCCAGCTCTGGGTTTGCAACTGTCCTTTGTGTGGAACAGGAATTTGGATAAACTGAAGAACGTTGTTCCAGAGGAACTTATACTTGAAGATTTGATGCACTTTCAGCACAGGTTTGTATTCACACAGGCACTCTCAATATTTGTTTAATTTTTTTATTGATCAAAGACATTGATCAAAAATTGATCAAAAACATCCTCTTTTAAACCCTTTTTTAAAGTAATAATCATAATTTGTTTCCCAGACACTGTGATGTGATTGTAGAAGTATGCCATCCACAGATAGTTAAAGAATTTGGGATTCAATTTCTGTCGCTGTCTCATTTTCTGGTAAGTTTTTCAACATCTTATTTTGACTTTTTTTGTGAAATGAGTTTTAGGTGTACAATACCTAGTAGTAGTATAGTAGCATCACTCTTGATAGGGCCAAAATGACAATGTAATGTTTTGGGACATGCAACAAAAATGTGTCAAAGATATTCATCTATACTATAAAAGTAGATTATTTATTTTATTATTTGTGGATTTTACAGACCCTCTTCTAACAAACCAGACTGTAGTGCATAATATCTATTGATGATAATGGGAATTCCAGGTAAAACTGGAGAAGACATAAAAACTTTAAACTTCCAGAGAGTGTGTTAGAAAAATGAATAAACAAATTTAGGAATACCAAGAACAATGTCATGCATTAAGAAATTCTCTAATTATACTAGTTTAAGTTATTCAGTGAATAGACAAGTGGACATAACATTTTACTGGATAAAGAGGAGGATTTAAAGAGAAATACAAAAAAAGTTTTGTTGCAGGAATTTGTTTACTGTAAGAAAAAAAAAAGACTGAACCTCAAGAATAAAAAATGATAAATTATACAGTATATTTATGGCAAATGTTTTTGGATAAGTATAATAGTTTATTGATGAACCAGTTTGAAATCCCACTGATGTGTGTGTTCATCAGCATTTAGGGTTTTTTTCAGTTTTCACATCCAAGTAAACTAAAACAACTTAAGAAAACATGTAGTTTTTTTTTTCTCCTAGGTAGGTTCTCCTTCTGCCCTCTCTGACCCTGAACTCAACCAAAAGCTTCGTCAAGCATCTCTGCAACATAACAGAACACTGTATGTCCCAAGCGGGGCATTGTGGGGTGGTCTGGACATCCAGAGACTGAACGATAGTGGGAAATTAAAGGTAAAACTAAAAAAAAAAGAAAAAAAAAAGGGAAAATTCAGTGCAATGAACTAGAAGAGGTCTATGCCAAAAATACTTCTATTTTCTGGTTTGAAAGAGATGAAAATGATCAGGTTTTCAGAGTTGCATAAAATTTCTGTTTCCTGGGATTATTTCTGAAAAGTTTGTTTCCTTTATTTGGATTCTTCTCAGGCTTTGTTCATCCAAATGTCCAAGCATCCATCCTGTTTCAGGCTGACAGGAGACATCCTCACTGACTGGAAAGAAGATGAGGGCAAACGAATTTTATTCAGGGGCTCAGTGGCTGACCTTTGCCCTGTTGCTCCAAACAACGTTAACACTATGGCTGCTGCGGCCATGGCAGCTGGAAATCTTGGCTTTACAGGTGTCCAGGGAGAGATTGTATCAGACACAGCGTGAGTCCCAATAAATATTGATACATACTTGAATAGAAATGACCAATAAGATTTCTTGTTTTCCAGGTTAAAAGACTATCATGTAGTGGAGATAGAGGTAACAGGGCCGGATGGTTTTTCTGTACATACAGTCAGGAGGAATCCAGCCAAACTCGGTGCTGTAACCGGCAGTGCAACGTATAACTCTTTCTGGAACAGTTTACTGGGCAAGTACTGTAATATTTCTCTAATTTCTCAGAGATTATGATCTATTTCAGTTTTTTCAAACTTTTTAAAGCCAAGATATACTTTTATATTGAAAAAATCTTGAGGCACACTGCCAACTAAAGTGTTTAAAAAAATTATTCACCAATATTAATTATTACTCTAATACTAACAATATAGTGATTCTCACAAAAGTATACAGAATAGAAATCAAATCAACACATTAAGACTTATTTTGCCATATGAGTATTCTTTCAAATAAAAAAGTGCAGTTACATTTTCTTCTTGAATGTCTTGCAGAAAATGTGAAATTTTATTAAAATCTGCAATTTCTCTGCTTTGAACAAAACCTAAATTTTCTCTTAGTGTCTCAAAAACATGTAAAAAAATACAATTCACTAGCAGTGGTAGTGGAAGCCATTTCAGTGCTTTGTTTAATCACCCCATTGTCATTTTAGACTGTGAAAAACATTGTGTTTGGATTAAAAGCACTGAAGTAGAAGATCAATCGATGTCCACGTGTCATTATGGATTAAAACTCACCAACAACATAAAAATAGAATCAAATCTAAAAGTCAAAGATAACTTTTAGACTTTTGAGTAAAAATCTAAAAGCTCTGTTCCGTCATCTTCCGCTTATCCAGGGCCGGTTTGCAGGGCAACTAAAAAAAAAGTCAAATTGCATACTAGTGAGTGTGATTCTAAACGCTTCTTTCTCTCAGTTTGCAAAGGTCACGGAGGCAAAGTTTATCTGTGCTGAGGAAGACTGTGAAGGATTACCTACACCATAGAAGATGGATTTCCTGCTAAATTCCAGATAAATTAAATGGTTCTCGTTGGATGTCTTTTATGAAAGTCAGATTACTGCATTAATGTTACAAAACATTTTAAAACCCACCAACTTTTGAACATGCATTAAAATAAATTGCTTAAAAACAATAAGAGTGAGACGTTGTTTGTTAAATACTAACAGGTAATATATATTTCAACTTTATTGTAAGTTCATCTGGTGCAAGATTGTAACAAATATATTTTTGACAGCGGAGTGACAGTAGGAGCACATGCCTGGTAAAATCACTTTCTTCCACTGAAATCTGCTACAGCCCTCTTTTGAGTTCACATAAATTTCAAAATAGTGATAAAAGTTTCTACTTCTTTTCTCCCTCTATACTTTTACTTACACAGATAAATACATTGAAATGACAACGATGTTAATGTGAGCTACTCTTGACTGATAAAAACGGGCTTTTATGTTGTTCATCAGTAATCATTGCTGGAAAACTGAATGAATAAGGCACAGAAAGAAACTGAAATGTACATACATCATGTCAATCTCGAAATGAGTGATCTTCATGTACTTTGTAGTTTGTAGTGAACAAGGTATGTAGAAGAAAGCTACTGGGAGAACAGCGGATTTTCAAGTGATGGATCTTCTTCATAATATAAAGAGTAAGCATTTCTTTGCAGAGATCTTTAAGGAAAAATAAACTTGTTGATGTCAAGCTGGTAAAAAAAAGGAGAGTCATGTTGTCCCTGCTCCAACTCTCCTTCGACTCAAGTATAAAACCCACGTAAAGACTAAATGAACTTTAGTTTTTTTCTCTGGCGAACACTTTACACCTACTTTGTCCAGTGTTAGTACACTATAACACCATTTTTTTTCCATTTAGCATTTTTAACTCATTAAGCAAATCACTGGTTGAACTGCTGGTGTATTTTGGATAATTCAAGAAATTACCGGTTCATATTTGAGGTACAAGTCAGGAAGACACAAATGATGAAACAATTTCCCACCACAAATATATGCTAGATTTACCACACATACACACACACAGAGCTGCACTCATTTCTTAAGTTGTTTGTGCACTGATGAAAACAAAACAACACAAAGTTTCACTTGTGAGGTTTTCCGTGGACTGCGCGTAACGTGTGCATCCGCCTCAATTCTAGTTGCCTGCATCGCCGTTGTCTGCAAGAACAGCAGAGGTCTTGTTCTTAAACGGCAAGCCGATGGGCTGGCGGATGTTCATTCTGTCTTTTTCAGCCTCCAGATCTTCATCATAGCGCTCATCTTCCTCGTCTTCGCCCTCGCTTTGGCGAGGAGAGGAATGGCGGGACAGAGATGGGGATGGTGGCACAGAGGCCGGGCGGGGGTAACGGAAACCAGTTGTCTGAAGATATAAAATAAAAAAATTAAATAAAAATGATCAACTTGCACATGGCTTCTAAACTTGTATTCAATGTCATCAACTCACAGCGGCAGTCTCTTGAGGTTCATAGATGTAAGCATCAGGGAAAGCTCTAGCAAGGGCCATGTGGCGAGCAGCTATGTAGTACTATTGCAGGAAAAAAAAAAAAGTTGTTGAAAATCTTTAGACCTTTTTTCTTCTATCTGCCTTCAATGTTTTGACTCTCTTGTAAATAGATTCAACACATGGGGGAAAATATTACATCAACTACTGTATGTACTTTACAGGACATTAAAGGGCCCATCTCATGCAAAATGGACTTTCCAGAGTTTTCTACCTTGTAAGAGTGATGTCCGAGCCTTGTATATGTCACCAAAGGGGTTTCTAGATTGATTTAGCCTGTTTTTCACAAATTGCTGTGGATTTCTGGTACGCTCAGACAAAACAACGAATGAGCAGATGTCTAAAGTATGACCCGGCTGTCTAAAGTATGACGCATTTGACGTAGCCAAGACGGACTTCACACACGCCCCCCCTCCGCAGCAATGGGGTGCGACTTATACTCTGGAGCGAAGAATAAAAATGATCAACACACCATCATTTTACATGTTATTTTCAAACTAAACCGCAAGAGGGCGCTCTAGGCCTGAATTGATCATTTCAACTTTGCCAGTACTTTATAAAAACTGAGAAGGGCTGAACAAAAATTGCAACAAAAAGAAAATCACATTCTGCAAATTACAAGCTGCAAGTAGTGAAATATGCAGCTGAAAATGGTAATTAAACAGTAGAAAGAACGTATAGACTTATACTCCGGAGCAACCTATGTCCGAAAGATACGGTAATAATAATACCTTTATCTTCATAACGATTGTATCTTAATTGAAGAGAAAAAAAAAGGATCTTACCCTCCCAAGGTATCTCCAATCCAGGAGATCACTCAGGCGCTCTGTCCGGTTCCTCTGAATGATTCGCTGACGACGGCTCTGCTTGCAGAACTGGAACAGGAAGGATGTGAGCTGGTTACAGGATTCGTCCACGCCACGGTACCTTCGGTCGAGAATGTAAATACCTGAAAAACAAAATAAACCACATTGCATATAACATTGCATCACACACATTAACTTATTGTCCTTTTTAGCACCAGCAAAGCAGCTAAACATTTGCTACCATATGCTGAGGGGTCCGCTATGTGTTCCTCCATGAAACAACCAAAACCAGACAAATTAGTTGAAATTGATGGAATTCCCATGACAGTGCACTCAGCTGTAAAAAGAAAAGAGAAACCATGATTATATTTTACCATCATGTATCTTGAGTCCAAATGTACAAAAGCTTTCATGAGTAATACCTGGTGTGTAGCCCCAGGGTTCATAGTAAGAAGGGAAGACACCAAGATGGCATCCTCTTACAAATTCCTCATAATCCATGGGGAGAAGAGGAGAAGTGGATGAAAGGAACTCTGGATGGAAGATAATCTAAAAAAGAAAAAAAAAGAAAAAAAAATCAGTATCAACACCAGATAGGAATCTTTAAAATTGCATAATAAAATAGAAAAATACAGAACCAGAAGCTTTTAAAACAGGTCACATTTTGATGAATGTTATTGCATTCAGGATGACAACTGGTTAAAATAGCTTTGATTTGAAGCTACTTTAAAATACAAAGCTACCCCAACAGTGTAGAAAAATAATTATTGTTGGATCTTTTTACAACTGATCTACCTTGACACGGTCAGCAGCGCTGTTGAAAAGGCCGATGCGGCGGACACAGTTAAGAATAGGGTCGACACTGTCCTCCAGCATGTTGTGGGTGCAGATCGGAGGCTGGCTATGTCTTTGGGTTGCAAAGATGGCTCGCTTCATTATAGTGAAATCCTCTTTGTCCAGCATCTTCGATACATCGGGTAGCTGCCCTCTAAAGTAAGAAAAGAAATAGTTTGATGAAGACTAGATTTAGTAATACCAACAATGTTACTTAGAAAGAAACTAAATATATACAAATCCAGCTCTAATTGGAAATTCCAAGAATAATTTAAATTATTACCAGCAAATTTAAATGATTTCATTACTTAAAAGCAACTTCTTCTGCAACCATGTGTCAAAATGAGCACTTTGTTATTCTGCACTTTTGAAAGTTCCACACCTTATTTGCCATATTTTAACATGTTTAGTTCCAGACAATGAGCCTTTCAGAAGATTTACCACACAATGCTAGACAATTTTTTAAAATTAGAATCCATATTTTTTCTGCTTTGAAATTCTCATAATGTCTCAAAAACACATAGAAAATATGTTCCACTATCTGGGGTAGTTTTGGGAAGGGATGGAGAGCAGCATGCTACAAAAAAGCAGAGAAGAGTGGGTTGCTATGGTTACAGGACAGCTCTGTCTCTAAATAAAAAAACAAGATTTTATACCAATAAACATAAAAAAAACCCAAAAAAAACCAAAAACATTTTAATTCTTTTTTCTTGTACACAAACACCATGAGATCAACCAAATGAAACACGTGACGATCTGTCATGGTACGCTAGTGTGCCTCGGAAGACTAGTTGAGAAACACGGTTATAGATTATATGTAGAATATGTCAAGAGTGAAAAACTTACACAAGGAGTGACTCATACAGCTTTTTCCCAAAGCGCTCTTTCACAGTCTGAGCGGTGTCCCTGTTGGGTGCAGCAAAAAAAAAAGATAAAAAAATGTTTCCAGCGCCCCTTTTGTATTTATCTGCACATAGCCACCTTCAATAAAAGCTTAGAGGCATCATCTACATCTACACCAGAGGACTAAATTTAGTCATCCATGTGATAAAAGGGATGGCAATTCATAAGCTTGTTCAAAAAGCTGCTGAAAACTTTGTGAGTTGCATTTGGATGCATTAAGTGAAAACTTTGGTGGAAGTTGCATTTTTTTTTTTAACATTTTTAGGTTTAAAAAGCTTTGCATGTTAGGGATTTAAACGAACAAAATACCCTCACCAGAGTTGTTTCCTAACTGCTTGGCCTTTCAAAGTTTCCACATTGAAGTTGTTTGTTCTTGCAGGCATGATGAAGAAAGCTATAACAGTGGCATCGCTCTGGTTGACCTGTTAGGAAGCCATACAGATTTATTTGAAGATTGGTCATTATGACTTTGATGAATATCCTCAATCAAACACTTACTCTCAGCAGATAGTTGAGTCTGGCTAAAGCCTCCAGGAAGAGATCAGCACCTTTGTTGGAGAACTCATACCTTCCAGCAATGAACAGGAACAAACACTTGTCCAGGTTGAAGTCGAGATGCCTGAAGGAAACAAAACGCAAGAGGACATATCGTAATAAAACTACAACGTCATGTAAATTCTCCAAATTTATTCTTGTAGGTCCTTAAATAAAGATCTGCTGTGCTGTCGTGTTGTGATTTCTGACCCATAAAAGTGTCCACGGACAAACTCTTGAATCCTATTCTTGCTCTGTGCATGGAGGTTTTGAAACTCGTGCATCGCTGAGAACTTCTTCACATTCAGCCCATTTGGGGTGACTATGTCTGTTGCCAGATTGGAAAACAATACATAGTAAAAGGAAAGAAAAAAAGTGTTTTGTTTTGGTGAAGATAAAACAAACAGACCTGGTTTTCTTTTGAGCAGATGCTCTGCCTCCACAGCTGTAATTTGTGACACTGTGGTAAAAACATGGGCACAGTGTGCAGCAGCGCGCTCCAAACAGTAGCGATGGTAGATTTGCCGATCACCGGCTTCCTTATCCACGTTAAACTGAGTGAGACAAGACAAGAAAGGTAAATACTGCAAGCTTAACAACTTCTCGCTAGTACATTTATCTGATTAACTTTAACACACATGTGCAAGATTGTTATAGAAGTCCACATTTCCAGCACACAAGTAACGCCCCAAGAGTGTGGCATGAGTGGTGAAGATGGTTGCTACGGGTAACTGTCTCTGTCTGCACAGCACCAGGCCCAAGCCGGCCAGCCACTCATGGAAGTGAGCCACGACATGCGGAGGCTCCTCACTCTGAGCTGCATACTGCAGAGAGAAACAACTGAAATTCAGCATTTATTTTCAACAAAAATTAACAGCACATAGAGTCAGTAAAACAGCAAACCTTATTCTCTGTCACTAATTCTGTTTTATATAATATGATGAATCGTCATCCTTATTTCTCTTGGCCTTTTAAACGTCTCACTGTACTTCATGTTAAGATGTGAATTAGATCACACTGAAATGTTTACTGCATCACAATCTGCCGATTAAGCTCTAAGTACATTTAGCTAACTGTCCGACAGGTAATAAAGTCCAAATTAAAGATCAAGATGACACCTTTGTTTCAGCCAGAACACATTTAAACCCTCCTGATCGTAACTTTTGAACACTGCAGCTGGAGGGATGAGCTATTCCTCAATTGTTTGACCTCTTTTCAGGATCTTAAAAAAACTGGCATTTATTTCCAAGTAAATTTTTTTTTTTATATAATTTACTCTTACTTTCGGGGCTGTATAGTAGCACAGTGGTTAGCACAGGGACCTCACTGCAAGAAGATCAGGATTTGAGTCCAGGGTGGGACAAGGCTTGAAACACTGGTCTTTTTGTGAGGAGTTTGCACTGTATGTTCTCCATGTGTATGTGTGAGTTTTCTTCGGGTACTCCGCTTTTCTCCCACCCTTCCAAAACATGCATGCGAGGTTGATAGGCCGCTATGAAATCGCCTCTAGGAATGAGTTTCTGTGGTTTGTGTGTGGCCCTGCAACAAACAGGCGACCTGTTTGGGTTGTACTCTGCCTATCCTCTTAAATCGGCCTGGATAGGCGCCGGCACTCCCCGGGACCCAATTATGGGGTGGCGGCTCAGAAGACTAAAACAAATTTACTTTCGGCTAAACTAGCTTGTAATAATAAATCCATTATTCTAAGCATTTCTTAATAATAGGCTACTACAACTAGAAAGCTTAGTAATAATTTGATGCATTTTTAAAAAAAATGTTTCTCTGCCTTGAGACTTTACAGAACAATGAGGAGTTGTTATAAACATAAAAATCAATGATTACAAAACTTCTTCTTCTTCTTCTTTCGGCTTTTCCCTTTAGGGGTTGCCACAGCAAGTCAGTTTCTTCCATCTAATCCTATCTGCTGTATACTCTTTGGTCACACCAACTATCTTCATGTCTTCCTTCACTGCGTCCATGAACCTCCTCTTTGGCCTTCCTCTAGACCTCTTTCCTGGTGGTTCCAAATCCAGCATCCTTCTTCCTATGTGTTCTCTCTCTCTCCTCTGTACGTGCCCAAACCATCTCAGTCTTGATTACAAAACAAGTTACTTAATAGTTATTGCTATCATGAACCAACCAACTGCTCTTTAGTAGAAATTTCTAATATATTCGCCCCACAAATAAAAGTCAATTATATGAATAAGCAAAATTATTTCAAAGTTCAGTAATTTTGATATTATGTGCTTTATTGTATTTTTTTTATATAATTTTAGACTTTGAAGACAAACTGTAGATCCATGTAGAAAGGTTGAGTGTGCAAATATAGCCGTACTTTCCATTACTCCTGCATGAATATAAATTTCACATTTCATGCATAATTCAATGTTCTATTTCAATCCGAATGAGAAATATTCCTAATGCATCTCATGTAAAAGAGGCTGGATCACTGTAGCTTTGCTATTTTGAATTGTGCGCCATCAAACTGCTCAAACTTTTAATAAACATCCAAATAATGCTACTTACCTCACCCAGGAGCCAGGCAGTCAGGAAGCCAAACAGCACTGCATCATTGGCCTCTCTGTCAAACCACGGCACACCAATGTCACAAAGCTCCCAAAGCTCACTCTTCCAGCGGTCCAGAGACCAAGCAGTGTACCCTACATCAATCAGGACCACATAAGGACTGCCTTCAATAAGCCAGCGACCGAAGTAAACCTACAGAGAAATCATTTATGGAGTAAAAAATATTGAAAAGCAACTTTGCTAACCCATTTTAAAGTTGCATTAAAAAAATCTTAAATTTATTCATTGGTAAATTTTGGAAGATTTTTTTTTAAAAAGCAAAAAAAACCCCAAAACTTTAAACTTGCTTCTTTAGTAAAAAAAACAAAACAAACAAACTGCTTTTTATTAATAGGGTCTAATAACTTTGAATAAACAAAATAGATGTTTTGTTGAAGGGGCCATACTATTCCTTTAAAAATAGTACCACACTCCCCGAGCTTGGACATCTTATACCCTGGCAAACTTTGAATGACTTAGCACAAAAACCTTTGAGTATCACACTCTGTCATCTATTTCTGGAGTGTGTCTTTGTGAAAGGGTGTAATTTGAGCTCTAAACTTTGTATGAAAATGTCATTGGGGTTTATTAAGTGTTTGGGATACATAGAGAAACTGTTTCACTGTGTACTGTCAAATCTAGAATTCAGATATCTTACATAGAGGGGGCAGCGTTAGAGTAAACCTGAGTTACATTTCAAGAGTATTTATGTTTATCATAAAGTTTTGATAGTACCTTACAGCCACTGTTGTTCATTTGATCAATGGTCCGCTTTAAGACTGGATTGGTAGGTTCAATAAGCTCCACTTGGGTACGCACGTTGCTCTCTACGTAAGGACCCACAAGGAAATAGTTCTCACCCCATTCCTCTGCGGTCAGACGGGCTTTGGTCTGGATGACAGTGTAGATGCCACCAACTTTAGAGACGCAGAAAAAGAAACAGAAAGTTAAGACAAAGCTATTATGTCACTGTATTTCTATTAAATTCCACTATTAAAAGTGGTATCATTAAAAAAAAAAAACTTTAAAAATTTACTAGTTTTATACATTCTAAATATCTTTATCAAAATACACAATGAGTAAACACTTGCCTTTGTTGGCAACTTCCCAAGCAATTTCAAAAAGAATTGCATCTCCCAGATCAAACTCCTCATCCCATTCCTCAAGCCCTGAGAGGGATGTGACGGATAGGCTGCGGGCCAAAGGCATGCTGGGTAAATATAGAACACCATACAACTATGTTTAAACAAAACATGACTGTCAAGAGTTACACTCAGTTTACCTAGACATTTTTTGGTAAGGAACAGAGCAATCCTCAGAAACAATATTTTCAATTTTAGACATCAAATGTCCCCTCCCTTTTTCATGCCATAAACTGAGGTTAAAGTGATTTTAGGTTGCTTACCCAACCTGGAAAGACAGTTGACATTTTATTTAAGCTCATGAAAACAGATATACAGGTGTACAGATCTTCCTCTGCATTACAATACCTGTCCATTTTAGGTAAATTGTTAAATAAACCCTTTGCTGCCGATACAGGAAGTCCTATAAAGCAAAAAAAACTTCAAAGTTGAGCAACACGCTTTAAGAGCAAGAATGTACTTTCTAAAATGATAAAAACACACTCCTTCCAGAAAAAAAACAGCATTTACATTTAAAACCTTTAAAAAAGTTATTTACCTTAACTTTCTCTTTGGTATACTTTATGTTAAGTTACTTTCTTACTAGAAGCCCTGGGGACATTTAAAATACACAATCAAAACAGCAGATCATTCTTCCTGAATTACTACACGAGAAGAATTGCACACCTTTTTTTTTTCCTGGTGTTGAAGTAACTAACAATTTAAGTGAATGAAGGAGTGGCTTTGTGAAATATATATATATATATATATTTGTATAGGCCAATATCACAAATAAATTGTCTCAATGGGCTTCACATTGCAGATTGAAAAAAAAAAAAAAAATTAACGAACAAAAAAAAAAAAAAAGACCAAGTGTAGATTCACAAATATATAGACACTAAAAGCTAGCTAAACAATTTCAGTACAATCCGGCACTTAGACCCTCCTTCATGGTGAGGATTAACTCCCAAAAACCTTGCTTTGGGAAAAAAAAAAAAGAACAAAGAAACACCATGGGAACCCACATGAAAGAGGGATCCCTCCCTCAGGGCGAGCAGCCAAAGGGCCTGAGACTGTTAACTAAATATTAGCTTATTCTACTCCATAGTTATATAAACAAAACATATCCATATAAAAACACTGAGATGTGAAAAATTAGGGATAATTTGCTGTAGAAAAAGTTTTGTGAACGAAATATATAGATCAGAGGATGATGAGACACACGGAAAACTAAAGTGTTAATCTTTCCGCTCATCTTTAAAGTTGGTCAGAAGCAAAACACATGACCTCGGATTTCATCCTGTTTGTGTTTATCTGCTACAAAATGAGCCAATAAAATAATAATTTTTAAAGAAACATCACAAAAATGAAAATGTTGATAGAAGATTAAATTTGATAAAATACTTAGCATTCATTTTCAATTATAAGTTCAACTAAATTGGAAGAAAGAGAGTCAACATGTGATGAAGATGGAAGAGTGGCCTCATTGAACAGATTTTGAAAGTAAACATCAGGTTGTTGAAGTTTAACTTTTTGGGGCCCAACTAGGCAACAGTCTGATTTTATTTTCTGAGGAGGCCTGTAGATTTCTCCAGATGGTTTTAAAGCATCAATATATCAACTATATGAATATTTCTGTTCTCTTACTCCACAAACTTTGACCTTGTATCTCCTGTGACAGACACGATTTTTTTCACCAGTAGGCCGATTGTTCTTGAAATGAGCAGATCACTTATTTTTAACATTTCTAACTGGTTTGCATTTCACAAAATTAAAAAATGCAACTTGATTTTTATCAGAAACATCTAATGCTATGATGTGGATGTGAACGTGACTGGAAGCACCTAGCTATCTGCAGCTGAGGAAAGGCCGCGTTTTCCTGCACGATCTCGCAAATATCTCGTATTCACACACAATAAAACATTCTAAAAATAGTCTACTCACTTTTTAGTTGTCTTTTAACCTCACAAAAATGAACAAAACATTGGCAGCTGTTGCAGTCAATCCACAGAGTATGAAAACAGTGCAGAGTGAAGGAAAGGGGGGCGGTGGCTTTGGTTAAATGTCAGCGATTCACATTGCTCTTCTACGTCACGCACTGACGCTGCACGCTCATTGGCTGAAATCCAGGAAGTTTGCCTGGTGAGGGTCTGCGGAATTCCCATTGCGACATTATTCATGAGTTTCATTTTTATTGGTCATAATCTCGACTTTATCTCCACCCTTCTGCTCAGTTTGACGATTACTGGGTGTTTTCCAAGACGGAATGACGCCATTGGCTGAAGGGACATGCAGAGACTGACTGTGATTGGTCAACTTTCCTGATTTTTACTTGGGATACTTGGATAAGAAATGTATTCCAGTTCTGGGGGAGGATCTGGGAATGCAACGTGACCAGTGACATGTTTTCCACTTGTGCTGTAGGTCCCTATAGAGTTTCACACATATATAAGGACTGATTATTTTCTGAACTCTGTTCCATGCTGTGAACGTTGACATTTGACCTCACTGAGTAGTATTGGGCCAAAGGGTCATACATGCTTTCTGCTTTTATTTGTTATTGAAACTCAAAAATACTAACCCCAAAATGTTATCCCAAGTTTTCTTCTTAACCCTATAAAGCCCATGTATCATATTTGATACGCAATTTTTTATTATTATTAATTCATTAAATAATAATTATTAATTTATTATTATTATTATTTAATTATTTTCCAAAAAATTAGAATTTTCTGACATTTATTTCTTTGGGTGGGCTTTATAGTGTTTTAATATTGCTGGAAAGGGAAATGGAGTTGTGTAAGATGAATAAAAATGTGCAAGGACACCCTTGTAGGCATGGTGAAACAATGACCTAGCAGTCACCCATGTGGACATTGACTTTGCCTTTTGATAAACAGACATGCTGGGAAGTCAAAAACTGACAGTAAATCAGGAGAGGTTTAAATTTTAATTTGCAATCAGAAAGTAACTGAGAACTAAATATTTTTGCCGGAATATGATTTCTTTCATTAGAGTTGATCCGTCATTATTTTGCTTGGTAGAGTGTGTTTAAAAAAAAAGTCAAAGCATGCCCTTTAACAAGGTAAATAATGTGAAATCTCCTGACACATAGATTAGCTTCTCCACATGACTTTGTATCGGTTGTTGGACTAAGAGGTAAGAGAGGTTGAATAGCTTTCTTATTCGTATATGAGTTTCTCAGACTTGACATGACACAATCTACTGCCTGTTTTCATTAATCTCTCAGTTTTAAATATAATACTTTTCTTTAAATTGAAAGGGATACACGATGAATCAGAGTATAAAATTTGCTCTTGAAGAACAACAATACAGAAAGAGATGAAAAATGACTATTGCTTGAATATTATCCAGTGTCTTTTAATTATTTGAATTATACTTTATGTGAAGACCTTAACAGTGGTCACCATAAATAACCAGTAAATTCAAGAAAGAACTACAAGGGTGAGAACAACTAAAGGATAGCGACTAGAAGCTTCGATGAATCCAGTGTGTTTGAGAGGTCTCTAGATCCTTCTGGAAAGAATCCAACCTCTTTTGCTGTCACAGACCATGGGCGGGTATGTAATCCCACTGGTTAGGAAAACAATTTGATTGCACCCCCACACGCTCTTCAACCAACTTGTTCCTGCTTCAACCGCTCTGTACTGCATCCCCATGGTCTGCTGCCCTACCCCCATTCTAGGCTCAATCCCTCTTTCTATAAGAGGCAGTTTCCACCATCCTGACCACTTGTCTTGCCAAAAGTACCATCCCCCTCATTAAAACCTCCAACATGCAGACCCTAGTACCAACAAGTCCTTTTAGACTCTGAAAGTGTAGAATGAGCTCAAGAAGATCCAGGCTGAAACAGGCTGCAGGCTAGATGGCGTCAGCTCCAAGCTTCTCAAGTCCTTTGCAGACCAGCAGTCTGAGATAGCTTAGTTTATCTTTAATAAAGTCATATACTCTTAATACTGCACAGCTGTGGTGGTCATGTTGAAAAATGCCTCACCTGAACAGCTTCAATACCTCAAAGTAGTAAAAATGTAACGACACATTAAGAATAAATGCATTTCTGGGTGTGCCAGCAAATTTGTACACAGTACATTCATAATACTGAGCCGCTACAAAATGACTTTCTTTAGAAAACAAGCATCCAAACTGAAACAAAAAATACTTGCGAGTTCTGTGGGAAACAGACTCCCTATTTCTTGAGCAACCCTCTCTTTTCCTTCAGAAAGATCTGCTACACTGTATAACTTAAACTTGCTGACCACAATAGCACAGTTTTTACATTCAGAAGTAACAACAAGACAACAGTTTCCCTTGTTTGTATTCAGAAAATTTTTCTTGTGTTTGGTTTTTACCTCCTTCATGTTCTATGTTAATTGACATTAAGAAGTCAGTGGTTCAAACCCTGGCTAAGGTGCGGGTTGTGATACTGGTTTTTATGACATAGAGTTTGCATGTTTTCTTGTGTACATGTGAGCTCTTTCTTGATACTCTGGCTTTCACACCAATCACCAGAATAATGAGTGTCTGCTTAATTTGTCAGTCAAAATTGCCAAAGCTACCTAAGTGTGTGGTAATCAGTCTCTGTGTTTTTCTGTGATGGGACCAAAGACCTATCTATGATACCATCCTTTGAGGTACTGATTTAGGAAAGAAATGAGTAAAACATTTGTTCCATCGTCTTCCGCTTATCTGGGGCCGGGTTGCGGGTACAACAGCCTCAGACATGAAACCCAGACTTCTCTCACCTAGGCTGCATCCTCCAGCTCACCCGGGAGGGTTCTGTTGGATTACCTGGCCAGGCTGCGGCGGGTCCAAGACCTGCCTCTGGGTCTCCTCCCAATGGGACGTGACTCCTCACCGGCGAGGCATTCGAGAGGTATCCTAAGCAGATGCCCAAACCACTCAATTTGACTTCTCTTGACCCGTAGGAGCAACCGCTCTACACCAAGATCCTCCCAAATGGCAAAGACTAAATCACTCTGAGCAGTCAACCTGCATGATCATTTTAATCACTTGAACTTGTGATCTTGTTCTTTTGGTCACCACCCACGGCTGGGGACCTTAGGTCAGAGTAGGAACGTAGACCTGGCTCATTCTTTCCTTATCACTAATATTTTTCAACGTAAATGTCATCTGTTACTTTGTCAGTTCTTTTTAACAATCAAAATTGATGTTACATTTACTTTAAAAATCTATAAAAACAAAGAAGTCCAAATAAACAAAAATTTAAATCATTTAAATTTTGTAAAAATAGAATTGGTGTGAAAAGCACCACTTGTATTTTCTGTCTATTAACTTTGTTTGATTTTCTAAAGCAGGGCACACCCTGAACAGGTCGCCAGTCTGTCACGGGACCACAGACGCACACGCACGCACGCACGCACAGCCACACACACACACACACACACTAATGCCTACAGGAAATTTCATAATGGCTAATTAATCTAACATGCATGTTTTTGGAGGATGGGAAGAAACCAGTGTACCTGAAGGAAATCCACGCATGCACGGGGAGAACATGCAAACTCCACACAGAGAGGCCAGCGTTCCAAGCCTCGTCCCAACCCCAACCTTTTTGGTGTGAGGTCACTGGGCCATGGTGCCTCCCTGTCTATTAACTTTTCACTGTTAAATAAAAAAAAAAAAAAACAAAAAAAAAAAACATAAAGTTAAAATAAATTAAGATTTTAGAGTCTGATATTACTTTTTTCAACATAAACATCAATATAAAGTTATTTAATTTTTCAAACTTGTAATCTTTATGACTAAAGGCAACTAATCACACACACAGATTTAACATGGGCAAAATCTCATGTTTATAAATGCGGATATAGATACTAACAAAAAAAGCTTCAAATTTGACAAAAATAATTCATTTTTTATATAGCAGATTGAATAAAATCTTCATTTTTTAATCTAAGCTAATGTATTTTTATACGTTAATATCTTTGTTGTATTAAAGCACTGTTGTTCGGATATATTGTCTTAAATTTACATGTTCATAAAGTTTGAAATTTTCATTTTTTAAAAATTATTTTTATTGTATAATTTTGTTGTGATTTAGAATCCTTATATTTACTTCCGGTTTGACAGGAAATGGCGTTATTTTAGCCGCGAATTTTCTCTGACTTCCTTATTGTCTGTGACGTTAGTGTCCATATCTGTACAAGTTGGTTTGGCAACGAAACTGAAATTTTCCGCGCTTTTCCTGGTGACAAATTAAGGAAGAGAGGCGGGAGCTGCTTTAATCAGAGACTCTGTTTTCATGAGAAGTTCTTTGATTTCTCTTTTGGTGCTCACTGCTGTGTTTACAGTGACTACTTGAAGGTTTGCTAGGTAAAGTTGAAACACGAGGATGTGCTTTGTTTTCATCTTGCATTTGCTAGCTCACTTTTTAGTAAACGGGAATATTAAACTGTTCCAGTTTAATTTTTGTCAACCGATCTTTCAAATTATTTTTGCCAACATGCGTGTGTGTGTGTTATCTGTAACGTGCTGCACTAACATGAGGCATGTTTGGTGGTAAAGAAAGTTAGTTTAGTTGGTTTCTGTGCCATCTGTGTTGTGGGAAACTTGCAGGTGTTCATCCATTTCCGTGCATGTGCTTAAAACTGTCAGGAAACAACCTTGATGTTGCTTAGCTTGTTTTTTGTTTTCTGTAGTTATGGATCCTAAAAGACGAAATGGAGCCCCCTTTATGGGTGGACAATCACAGGCCAAACGAGGTAAAATGGGAAATGAATGGGAGGACAGTCCATCCCATTTTGAAGAGGAGCTGTTAATGTTTGAAGAAGCAGAAATGGATTCAGAAGAAATGGAGGGACAAACAGGACACGATGTCATTCCAGTTGGTAAGCTCAGATCACAACTCCCCACCCAAATGTACAGTATTGGTAATATGTGATCCCAAAATTTTTGCATGGTGATATATCTGATTAATGTAAAAAATATATAAAAGTTACACCATACCAGTGTATATAACAAATCAATGCAGCGTCTGTAGTAGTCAGCACGCTGCATCGGTCAGCTGAGCCGTAAAGCAAAGCTCTCGATTTACCAGTCAATCTACATTCCTACCCTCACCTATCACCAGCTGTGGGTGGTGACCGAACGAGCGAGATTGCGGATATCATTGGCTGAAATGAGCTTCCGCCGCAGGGTGTCTGGGCTCTTACTAAGTTAAAGTGAAGAGCTCTGCCATTTAGGAGGAACTTGGAGTAGAGCCGTTTCTCCTCTGTGTTGAGAGCAGTCCGATGGGGTGGTCCAGACACGTCCCACCGAGAGGAGACCCAGAGGCAGGCCCCGGACCCGCTGTAGAGTCTGTCTCACAGCTGGACAGGAAATGCCTTGAGATGCAGCCAGGTTGAGAGAAGCCTTAGTTTCCCATCTCAGGCTGTTGCATCTGCAACCCTGTTGAGCCGCATTTTGTAATAACGGTGCATTTTATGCACCGTTATTACAAAATGCGGCTCAACAAACCCAGTCCTGGATAAGTGGAAGACAACGGAACACCATACCTTCAAAACAATGAGTGAAGCCTATAGAATAAGCCTGACTTTCTCTCATATATGCGATAATCCAGCAGCTTTTCAAGTTGGAGATGCACTAAAACTAATAGTGATTAATACTCTTAAGAGTTTAACTCTGGTGCTCTGCTTGTTTTCATCAGGTGATCTTTTTTCAACTGACCTTAACCCTCGCTGGCGACGACCCACTGCCCCCTCACTAAACCCATCTTCTGAGAAGTTAGTGTTCCAGCAGATTGATTTGGACTATTATATGGGTAAATATAAACATAAAAACCTATCTCATATTTTAAGGAAAAGAGTATTTGACATTAGCACTCCCATTTCGTTCGCAGGTGAATCAGTTGCTGGGATGCCTGGTCAGTCCCAAGGAAAAGTACCGATCATTAGAATGTTTGGTGTAACAGATAATGGAAATAGTGTCTGTTGCCACGTGCATGGTTTTGCACCTTACTTTTATGTTCCTGCTCCAGTGGGTGAGTTGCAATTTTAAATAACCATACAATGAATGTAGAATGTAGATTTAGTTTAAATAATTACTTTCACACTCTTTAGTGCAAATTTTGTCATCTGAAGAATTAATTCCTGAGCAATTTCTTTTAAAATATTTATTGATAAAACATTTTTTTCTCCCTGTTTGACCTGAAAAGGGTTCAAATCAGCTGATCTGGGTGAATTCAAGAGAGAGCTGAACTCTGTTGTTCTGAAAGACATGCGCTCGAACAAGGACAACATCTCCATCACAGTGCTCGCTGTGGACATAACCCAAAAAGAAAGTAAGAACAACTAATATTCAAATCAAGTTTTAAAAGTAATCTAATTATTTGTTCGTGAAAAAATTGTTCTTTTTTTGTATGAAATAAATGACTGAACTACTTTTATTTTCCCACAAGGTATGTATGGTTACCATGGGAAACGTATTCTGGATTTCTTGCGGATTACCATGGCAATGCCTCGCCTCATCGCACCAGCAAAGAGACTGCTGGAACAAGGTTTCAAGTTTGGTCACTTTGGTCTCCAAAGTTATCAATCATATGAAGCCAACATAGATTTTGAAATCAGGTATGATTGCTTTATTAGAATAAAAAATTGTTTTTAGTAGATAGTGGCTTCCAGATTTAATAAATTAAACTTCTTAAATAACTTATACATTTATACTAATCATAAAGTTAAATGTCTTCAACATTTAACACAACTTTGTTTCTGCCTTATTTTACAAAAGAGATTATAATGTCCAGAGATAATTAAATAGGTAATAATTTACTTTAAAAGCCTTTCTTGGTCTAACTTTTTTTTTTCTTTTTTTCAGGTTTATGGTGGACTGTGATGTGGTTGGATGTTGTTGGGTTGAACTTCCCAAAGGCACGTACAAAATACGTGAAGAAAAGAGCCTCAGTCAGTCAAATTCTCAGTCTCCAGAAAAAGTAAGTCCGTCTTTAAAATGTAACTCTACTCAGTCATTTTGCTTTCTGGTCACAGTTTAAAACTGCACGTTCACTTCTTTGTTTTTGTCCCCTAGGTCTCTTTGTGTCAGTATGAAGTAGATGTCGGATGGACAGATTTAATCAGTCACCCTGCAGAAGGAGAGTGGCAAAAAATTGCACCTCTTCGGGTTCTCAGTTTTGACATTGAGTGTGCTGGAAGAAAAGGTGGGATTTTTTTACTCTGCTCTTTTACTTTTATCTATCAACACTGGATTAAAACACACGTTAAAATGTCAAGTTTTATATAAAGACACGTCTGAGCTTGGATTTCATACTTTCCTTTACAGGAATCTTTCCAGAAGCAGACAAAGATCCAGTGATTCAGATAGCATCGATGGTTCAGCGTCAGGGTGAGACTGAGCCTTTCATTCGCACTGTTTTCACCCTCCAGTCCTGTGCAAGCATCGTGGGATCTCAGATTTTATGCTTCACTCAGGAGAAACAACTTCTGCAGGTACACACTCGACGCACAATGTTAAATCAATATTTTCTTCTTTTCTAATGGGATGTATTGTTTTTGTCTGAGCAGAGCTGGGCTGAGTTCTTAAGGACTGTAGATCCAGATATCATCACTGGATACAACATCCAGAACTTTGACTTTCCTTATTTACTCAACAGAGCAGCAGCTTTGAAGGTTAGACAAAGTTTCATTCAATCAAATTACATCAGTGTAAAAAAATATCAGAAGCTTTTGATTTACATATTTAGGCTACCTTTTTTTTTTTAACTTGTTCAGGTGAATTTTTTCCCATACCTTGGCCGAATGAGAAATATCAGATCTGTTTTGCGAGAATCAAGTTTCCAAAGCAAACAGATGGGCCGCAGAGAGAACAAGACCATCAACATGGAGGGACGAGTTCAGTTTGATCTGCTGCAGGTAACTGATGACCATTAAAAATTATTCACATTAAACAGAATCTAAACAGACAGAATGGATTAATGATGTTCTAATGTTGGCGTGTTTTTTTCTCAGGTCCTTCTGAGGGACTACAAACTGCGCTCTTACACACTGAACGCCGTCAGTTTCCACTTCCTACAAGAGCAGAAGGAGGACGTGCAGCACTCCATCATCACTGATCTGCAAGTAAGAAACACTGATTTGTTCATTTCGATCATTTCCAAGTTTTCATCAGACCTAATTTAAATCCTAGCCGTCTTTTTGCTGTGGATAAAACAGTTATAGAAATTGTTCAATTTTCTGGGGTTTTCTTATTTTTCATTTCTCATCCAAATAAGAATGGAAACGAGCAGACACGTCGGCGTTTGGCAGTTTATTGCCTGAAAGACGCCTACTTGCCTCTCCGCCTCCTGCAGAAGCTCATGTGTGTTATAAACTACATGGAGATGGCCAGAGTGACTGGCGTGCCGCTCACATACCTGCTGTCGAGAGGACAGCAGATTAAAGTGGTTTCTCAGCTGCTGAGACAAGTAAGAAAAATGAAGTTTTTTTTTTTTTTTTTTAATTAAATATTTAATGAAACTAACATATGTGAATTTTTAGGCGATGAAGCAAGACCTTGTCATGCCAGTTGTGAAAACAGAAGGAGGAGAGGACTACACAGGAGCGACTGTTATTGAACCAGAAAAAGGGTTTGTTTCTATTTCTTGATTAGTAAAATTCTGTTCCGTTGTATTCCGCTTTTCCGGGGTTGGGTCACAGGGGGAACAGCCTCAGATGAGAAACCCACAGATCTCTCACCCCGGCTTTATCCTCCAGTTTACTTGGGAGGATCCCTAGGTCTTCCCTGTCCACCTGTGAGACGGGGTCCGGGGTCTACCTCTGGCTTTCCTTACAGTGGGATGTGCCCAGAACCCCTCACCAGCGAGGCGTTCAGGAGGCATCCTAACCAGATGTCAAACCACCCCATCTGGCTTCTCTTGATCCAGAGGTGCAACAGCTCTATTGAGCTCCTCCCAGATGGCAGAGCTCCTCACTCTATCTCTGAGTGAGAACCCATCCATCCGGCGGAGGTTTCTGAAATGCAATCAAAATTTCTGACTCCTCTGCATTTCTTATTTTTGTACAGATACTACAGCCTTCCTATCGCCACTCTGGATTTTTCTTCCCTGTATCCGTCCATCATGATGGCTCACAATCTGTGCTACACCACGCTGCTGCAGAAAGGATCAGCGGAAAAACTGAAGTGAGTATTTTTCTAGTTTCTAGTTTGATTTTTTTTTTTTACAAAGTTTATAAAAAGCTGTTAACAGTGGTTTTAATTATTTTTTTTTAACAGTAGGTTAGCTTTAGTTGGGTTTGTCTGCTTTTTGTTAACTTTACTGTGGTTTGTTTTGCAGCCTGTCATCAGAGGACTTCATCAAGACTCCTACAGGAGATCAGTTTGTGAAAAGCAGTGTGAGAAAAGGACTTCTCCCGGAAATCCTCGAGAACCTTCTGTCTGCTCGAAAGAGGTTAACGATCTAATAGAACTGAAAATTAGAAATGACCCAAACCAATTTGACAAGTTTTAGTGAGAAAAAGGGATCATTTCTAATAACAAGTTTTATTGTTAAATGGCTTCAAGTAAAGACTGGCGAAGACTCAAAGTCACAAGTTTATATTCCTGAAAGAATGCTTTTTCTTAGTTTTTTTTTTTTTTCTGCTTGTCCGCAGGGCCAAAACTGAGCTAAAGAAAGAAACTGACCCGTTCAAAAAGCAGGTGCTGGACGGCCGGCAGCTGGCCTTGAAAATCAGCGCCAACTCTGTGTACGGCTTTACTGGAGCCCAGGTGGGCAAACTGCCCTGCTTAGAGAATTTCACAGGTGAGCACTTCTGTTCTGATGACCAGCGGGAATGAAAAGGTTGTTTTAGCAGTTTTGTGTGTACATGAATGTTCTTTCTGTTTCCATCTTTCTGATGTGAGCCATCCCAGTTTATTCCTAGATATGGAGAGAGCGTGGAAAATGTAAATAACATCCACACACAAATGAATCAAACTTGTATTTCTGTGTGTTTGTTTAGAGCGTTACTGGTTTCGGAAGACAAATGATTGAGAAAACCAAACAGCTGGTGGAATCAAAATACACAATTTCCAACGGTTACCAAGCAGATGCAAAGGTGAGGATTACAAATACTTTGGATTAAAATCAAAATGGACTTACTTTTCAAGGTAGTTTATGGTAATTTCCCCCCTTTTTTCAATGAATTCTTCAGGTCATTTATGGCGACACAGATTCTGTGATGGTTAAACTTGGTGTTGCTACGGTTAAAGAAGCCATGGCGATCGGGAGGGAAGCAGCAGAGTGGGTGTCGTCTCATTTCACACCACCCATTAAGCTAGAGTTTGAGAAGGTACGTCTGAGAAATAAAATGCTGACTGAGTAAAAACTCTGAATGTAATTATAATAATAATTTTTAGTGCGGCTTTTAGTGGAACAAAAGAAACAAAACAAGTTCAAATGAGAGCTGAAAACACGCCAAAAATAAAAAATCGGCAAGTCACAAGGGAACACAGCAGCTGGTTTCAGTAATTTATGCACATATTTGTGGCTAAAAAGGTTTGGTTTTTTTTACCTCTGTATTTTAACGTTGTGTCCTTTGTTTACATTGCAGAAAAAAAAAATGTTTTTATGTGTCTTTTAAACATAATTTCCTGTGTTTTTAGTGTGAAGAAACAAATAAGTGTGTGGGGGGGGGGGGGGGGTTTGGCCTTTTTTGTGTTGATGTGCAACGTGTGCAATGTTGTTTCACAAAAGCGCTTCAAAGCCTTTAATGTGATAATAAAGGCATTTTGATAACTTATGCGATTCAATCTGATACAATAAATTCTGTTTTATATGTATTTATTTTACAAATGAATGTTTCGTTTGTTTTTAATTTGGTTTGAAAGTCGTTTCACGTACATTTCTTTTTATTCTAAAGATTGTTTCTTTTTTGCGTCGTACCACACCTTCACTGTCCCTCATTTAAAAAGTTCACTTAAGCCCGATAAAGAGGCCAGGCTGATGTTTAAATCTCAGCAGGCTTTTCCACTAAAACCCTCTCAGCTTTAAGAAGATCCTGGGATTTCTGATTCAATAAGTACTTTTAGTGCGAGTTCGTTTCTCAGCCAATTTTGTAAATAATTAATTTTTTTTCCAGCATTTCTAATCAGTGTTATTAAATCTTTCATTTAGTTTTGCATTTTAACTCGATAAATTTCAGTATATGGACTTTCTGAAAGAAAGTTTTATAAATGTGGGAAAATGAAAATTGTGGGTAAAAAAGATAGTCTTGGCAATTACTTTAATTTTTTCTAATTGTGTGGGTTTTTTTTTCTTCTATAATCTCTCCAGGTGTACTACCCGTACCTGCTGATCAACAAGAAGCGATACGCAGGTTTATATTTCTCTTCCAGTGAGGACACACATGATAAGATGGATTGTAAAGGCATAGAGACGGTTCGCAGAGACAACTGTCCCCTCGTGGCCAACCTCATCAACACCTGTCTGCAGAAGATTCTCATCGACAGGTTTGTGCATGCTCAAATGTAATTTTAGTTTTAAAAGTGAATACACGACCTGTGTCATGACTCTGGTATCTTCAGGGATCCTCAGGGTGCTGTGGATCATGCCAAAGAAGTGATCTCTGACCTGCTGTGTAACCGAATCGATATCAGCCAGCTTGTCATCACTAAAGAGCTGACGCGCACGGCGCAAGAGTACGCCGGCAAGCAGGCGCACGTGGAGCTGGCGGAAAGGTCCGACTCAGCAGTAAATGACATCTCTCATTAAAAATGACTTCTTTATGAATTTTGTTTTTCTGCCATTTTTTTCCAGGATGAGGAAAAGAGATGCAGGAAGCGCTCCGAACCTTGGAGACAGAGTTCCATACGTAATCATCAAAGCTGCTAAAGGCGTGGCGGCGTACATGAAGTCTGAGGTGTGAAACTTAATCAGTCTCTCTCATCTCATCGTACGTTTACACCATCTGTAAACTTTTATTTCACATTTCAGGATCCGATCTACGTGCTGGAGAACAACATCCCCATCGACACTCAGTACTACCTGGAACAACAGCTCTCCAAACCGCTGCTGAGGATATTTGAACCCATTCTTGGAGAAACTAAAGCAGAAAGCGTCCTGTTGAGTACGTTAGAGATGGCTTTTATATACGTATATTAAAGCATAAGTTCACACTGATTTTTTTTTTTTAATTGAACAAAACTCTGATTGTAATTCTATTTTCCTGCCTCTAGAGGGTGATCACACTCGCTGTAAGACCGTGTTGACCTCTAAAATCGGAGGTCTCATGGCTTTTGCTCAGAAAAGAAGCACATGCATCGGCTGCAAAGCTGTCCTCAAAACGGACAGTACGTACACTGGATTTTTAAAAAAAAAACAAAAAATAGTTTCCAAGTATTGAGTTGATTTTAAAATGTCGTTTCAGCTGCTGTGTGCGATTTCTGCAAGAAGAAAGAGTCTGAACTTTATCAGAAAGAAGTGAGAATTAAAGCTCATTTATTTACATTGTTTTGTTAAATAACATCCCACATCCACTTGGTAGTGCTGCAAAACTTCAATTGAATCTATTTGAAGATATTTTTAAACTTTCATTAAGAATAATTCCTGTTTCTAACTTTATTATTGTAGATTTTTCATCTGAACACGTTGGAGGAACGTTTTTCTCGCTTGTGGACTCAGTGTCAGCGCTGCCAGGGTTCTCTTCATGAGGATGTCCTCTGTACCAGGTACACACACCCACACACACATACACTTAAACCTGTAGATAAGCCTACTAAACTGTGTTTTCTGTAGCCGGGACTGTCCGATCTTCTACATGAGGAAGAAGGTCCAGAAAGATTTAGACGATCAGAGCAAGCTGGTTTCTCGCTTTCGGATGGTGAGAAGAGAAAAACAAAACAAAACCCCCTCATCACTGATAAATCCTAGTTTTGTCTTCTTTAGATCGTTACAGATTCTATTTTGATGTTTGTAAAGATGTATGTTACTTTTTTATGTTTTCTAAAATGAATTAAACAGTTTCTTTTTGTACAATAAATAATAAAAAAAAAGCCATCTGTTCTAGTCTATTTGTTTTTTATTTGGTAAAGGAAGATATTTGAATAAATTGCAGACAGGAAGTTGAACCACTCATCTGTCAATCTCAGTTTTAACAAAGAAAAAGCTGCATGGTTTGTATTATTTTAGATATGTTTTCCAAGATGAAAAAGGGAGCTTGATGACTCATCAGAAGGGCTACATTATGATCTCACAGCAAGAAAGTCGGAGTTCGAGTCCTAGGTGGTAGGGGCTTGAATCACTGGTCTGTCTGTGTGGAGTGTGCATGTTCTTGTGTAGGTGTGGGTTTCCTCCCACTCTCCGAAACTATGCATGTTAGGTTGATTGGTTGCTATAAAATTGTGTGTGTGAGTGTGTATGTTTGTGTCAGTCCAGATAGGCTCCAGCACCCGTTGGGACCCCGTTAGGGTTAAGCAAATAAAGATTTCTCTCAGATATAAAACCACATTGATTTTGTTCAAATGACTGCAATAAGATTTTTAGTTAAAAATATTCAGAATCAGTTTAAATAAATCATAATTTAATGTTTTGGTTTAAATTCCAACTTTTTTTCTGAATGAATTTGGTAAAACATGGGGTGTTCTGTTCTGTCATCTTCCGCTTATTCGGGGCCAGGTTGCAGGGGCATCAGCCTCAGATGGGAAGCCCAGGCTTCTATCACCCAAGCTGCAACCTCCAGCTCACCTGGAAGGATCTCGAGTTACCGGGCCAGGTGTGAGACAGTCCAGCCGGTCCGGGGTCTGCCTCTTGGTTTCTTCCCGGTGGGACGTGCCTGAAACACCTCAAGCGCAGTGCTCCGGAGGAATCCTGACCAGATGCCCAAACCACCACACCTGGCTTCTCTGGACCTAGAGGAGGCGCGGCTCGACACCGAGTTCCTCCCGAATGGCAGAACTCCTCACCCAATTTCTGAGAGCCCAGCCACCCTGCGGAGGAAGCTTGTGAGAGTGGGGACGTAGATCAACTTGTAAATCGAGAGCTTTGGTTTTCGGCTCAGACCGATGCTGCGTCCTAGTTATTGCAGACACCGCACCAATCTGTCTGTCGAGCTCCTGCTCTATCCTTCCCCCACTTGTGAACAAGTGAAATTCCTCCACTTACAGCTAAATGTTTGTGTATGAAATATTATATTTTGATTAAAATAAGTTATTAAAAACTAATTTTACTTTATAAAATGTAACTACAACAGTAACAGTTTAAGTGAAATAAATGGAACCAGTTTGCAGTCCAGACATTTTATTTCTTATACAAACAACATTTTAATGGCAGATTTTTTAAAAACTTTTACATTGACAACATTTTGTGGTTCCTAAAATCTGTAAACCAACATTTCTTTAGGATTCATTATGAAAAGTTGATGTAAAAAAAAAAAAAAAAAAAACAACCCCAAAATGTTGAGTTTCTAAGATCACATGATCAAATGAGTTAGAAACTGGTTCTATCAGTTGTACCAAAAAAAATCTGACTGAAATACAGCATAACCATCCAGGACCAACTACGGAGATGTTTTTAATGACTCATTTCTAACTAATTCAACAACAAAAAAAAGCAACATATTCCTGAGTAAACTTTAAAAGTGGAAATATGTCCTGCAACCCTAAACTCTACAAAATATGAAAAATGAATAAAGTGCTCCTAAAAGTCTGGAATTGTTAAATCTGTGACGTGACGACATATTTTTTTTCCCTCTAAATGACTAAAACATTCATTAGAAACTCTAGAAATGCGTTGTGCAACTTTGACGTGTTATGCAAAACCTATCGAGTAAATCTAGAGTCTTCGCTTTAGGAGGGAAATAAAAACATCTTTTAAGCTTTCTCTTAAGTGGTCACAAAAAAAAAAATCAAAGGGGCTTTGTGTGGAATAATGCAATGATGAAGAAAATATTGTTTCAAAGAAGATTTATGGCTGAACACTTAGTGCGACATCAGTATAAAGTGATCTTTTGCCGCATTTGGACGTTGCCATAGTGACAAAATAGGGGGGGCAGTGTGAAACAAGTGCTCTCAGAGGCCAGCAGTGTGTACGTGTGTGCTTGCTATAGTATGACACAACGCCTCTGAGTGTTCTTCTTGCTCTTCTTGTTGCTGCGGTTCGTCTCTTTGTATCTTCTGATCTCCCTAACCAGTGAATAAAAAGCTTCCTCCACACCCTGCAAAATAAGAAAATAAAAGATTTTTATCTGGATCAAGTGTTTGGTAACCATGCTCACTGTGTATCAAGAGAGCAAGGGTTAAATGTTTCACAGACCTGTCTTGTTTTAGCAGAAGTTTCGACAAATGGTACACCGTAGCTACGTGCAAGCTCCTGAGCCTGCCGCGTCTCCACAGTGCGGGTACTCAGATCACTCTTGTTTCCAACCAGCACCATTGGAACGCTGTCACTGTCCTTCACACGGTTGATCTGCTCCCTAAGACAAAAAAAAAAAAAGACAAACCATCTTTTCTCCGATCTTTTACAACTTTCTTCTGGTAGTCCCAGGGACGGCTTGGGCCCAGTGGGAATCGAACCAGGTTTTCCCAGTCGAAAAGGAAAAACCTTTTCGACCACGAGGCCACCGCCTCCTGGGACCCAACCATCTTAACATCTGACATTGCTTATTACTTGATGCCTTGAAAAGGCAGAAAGTATGGTTGTCCTGTTTTTCTTTATTACAGCCTCATTTTTTACATATTTGGGTAATATGTCAATTTTAACAATCCCTCCCCGCATTGAATGTCGAAATCTTTAACTCTATAATTTTTTATTCTACAGCCATAAATTTGGCATCACAACATAGAAAATTTTGTCTCTGCCTCTAAAAATGAACTTGAACTAGATTTTTTATTTAAGCCAGCATTTTCCTCCTACAGCCCTCTATGCAATTTTGAGAGGTTGAAAAAAAACAAAAACTTGGGCCGATTTAAACTGCTTAACTAAATTCTGTTACGCCTATTTAAAAGAAATAATCTAAAAGAAATTATCTAAAGATAATAGATTTAAAATGTTGCATGTGTATGCCGCAGAGGGGCTGTGTTTGTTTTGTGTTTAGTTTGGGTGCATTTGAACTAAATAGATCTACAGAGCATAGGTGGTGGGCACTAGGCATGATGGAGGTTGTAGTCCAGTTTCAACATAACTAAGCATCTGCAAGGCATCAAGCAGTTGTTTATCTAATACAGCAGGTTTCTAGTACGTCATTGATGTTCACATCAAAGAGAAAAAAAAACTAGAAGTGAAAAGACACTTAATCTGCAGTCAGATTTGCACTCAGGTTTTTTTTAAAGGAAGGAACATTTCACTGGAAACAGATAAAGTTTGAGCTAAATTTTGCCAAAAAAAATTGGACAGACACACACTCAGCATTTGTGTTACAGATAACCACGTCCTTTTCCTGTTGGGCAAGAAGTCTCCTTTACATGTTCAGATGTCTACGTTTTAATCCACTGAAACAAGTATTTCAAATATGTTCATTTAAAAGTGCTTTTCTTTAGCCTCAATGTACCTGTACAGGTGAACGTCCTCAAACGATTTGGTGTTGTTGATGGCAAACACACAAAGGAATCCTTCTCCTGTCCTCATGTACTGATCCCTCATGGCACTGTACTCCTCCTGACCTGCTGTATCCAGGATGTCCAACAGGCACGTCTCTCCATCGATCACAACCTGTTTTCTGTACGAATCCTGCAAAACAATCACATGCTTTGCAAAAACTGTACTCATTGCTTTTCAGTTTTTTTGGGTTTCTTTTTTCTCACTAGTTTTTCACTGCTGGATTGCGCAACAAGATTAGGTAAGAAATCTGCCCCGGGCTGAATCGTGTGATTAAATCATATCTTATAATAAATCATAAACAATAAATAATTATTGGCCAATTTGCAATTTTTTTTGCAAAAAAATCTTGTTCATGAGAAAATTTTGAAAAAAAATTGCATCAAAATATTTGAGAAATTGTTCCGTTCTGCTTATCTGGGGTAGGGTCGAGGGGGGAAACAGCCTTAGCCGGGAAGCCCAGGCTTCTCTCATTCCTTCTGCATGAGAGAAGAGCTGGATCCTTCTCCAGCACACCTGGGAGGATCCCAAGGTATTCGCCAGACAGGTGTGAGACATAATCTATCCAGCAGGTCTGGGGTCTGCCTCTTGGTCTCCTCCCAGTGGGACACCTCACCAGCGAGGCGTTTGGGAGGCATCCTAACCAGGTGCCCAAACCACCCCATCTGGCTTCTCTCGACTTATATTTACCAGCTTGTGAATTTGATAAAGACGTGTGTATTGACTTCTCTTGATCATGTGTGTTTCTCACCTCGATAGTTGGATCATATTCATCCACAAAGTGGTTTTGAATAAGCTGGATGGTCAGAGCACTTTTCCCAACACCCCCAGCTCCAACAACCACAAGTTTATACTCAGTCATGGCTGAAAGGAAACACACAAACTGATGTTAAGAATCATTTTATAATATCTTTAACTAGTTTTTCTGATTGCTAACTATCGTCTTCCTTTCATGACTGACCCAGATTTATCTCCTCAATCTGATTGATTATGATAGAGCTTCATTCTTTGTTCCTAAATCAGCCTTGTTTTGTTTTTTAGAAACCATATAATTAAAGTCTCTTACCTTGAGTGCGTTGATCTTGAATTGGAGTAAAAAGATTGCTGAGTTTTACAATGAACGAATGAACTGAGCTGCTACATAACGCTAGCTTTCAACACTTCCTACTTTAAAACACTTGTAAACACTTCGCTTTATATCCAACTCACTCCAATCTTATCAAAATAACCTTTAAAATTACGATCTGAAGATTTATTAAGCAGATTGTTTAAACCAAACAAGCTGTAAATGAGAAATGAATTGGTTTCGGATCTACTTGTTCTCCATTGTAGCTTTTTTCTTTTAATGGTAATCTCTCACACGACCAATCAGGTAAGTTCTTTTAAACAGACATTTCATTTGTCCAATCAAATGACAGTTCAACTACACGATTCCCACCCACTTTCAGTAAAAATATCCAATTAAAAAGTAGTGTTTTGGGGTCCTTTTTAACTTTATTTGCCCATCAGAGTTATTTTATAAATAAGTTTAATGCGTTAAAGTAGAATAAATTGTACTTTCCCCCCAAGCCGTTTAGTTTTTTTTTTTGTCTAAAAACGAGAACAACAGAATCACTACCTTTTGGATGACATTCTTTTTAATTGTGAAGGCTGTCACCGGAAATGATACAGCACAGACAAAATTATAGGCTTGACTTTTAATGGTAATTTAAATTAGTCTTTGCTACCATCTAGTGGTCAATTATAAAACTACGTCAGAATGAAAAGAAGGTTCTTGCTTCAGTCATTATTTTAGATAAATTTACTTTATTTTCCAAAAGCAAAACTAAAATGATGCACGTTTTTATGAGTCAAAATGATAAGATTTAATTTATACATTAAATTTATACATTTAATTTATACATCAACTGCAATGATGAAATAACACCAGCAAAAGTATTTCTGCACTCATTAATAATTTATTGCACATACTTCCCTCTCGTGGTTATAAGGGAAAACTGCAAGCTTTTTAATTATTTTTTTTTTTCAATTTACCAAGAACCAATTTGTTTAAAGTTTAAAAGAGTGATAAATAATTTTATTTAAGTTTAAAAAATAGTTGATGACGTTTATTTATTTTATAATTTTTTTATTTGATCATTTTATTTGTCACATAACCTACTAAAAGTGAAACATTAAAATTCAGTTGCAAACTTTGTTTCGGAATGATGACTCTTTATTGCCCTCATGTGGTGAGTATTTTAAACTCACCACATAATATAATATTTTTATTTTATATGTTTGCACACCAGTACCAGAACAAGTTCCTAGTCTCTGATGTTTTTCACTGACATGGCAATAAAAGCATTCTGATTCTGATTCTGATTTAAACTGCAATGAGGGAAATTTGTAAAGTCAGACATATCACAATAGTATTTCCGGTTAACTTGTTTAAAAAATAAAATCTTTTCAGCAACTGGTAGGGGTAAAAACAGCCTGCCTGTGAAATCCAGCTTTTAAAAAAATTAAGAAAACGATTGTTTAAAGAAGAAAGAGCAACATATAACTACTTTTGTGGGGGCAGGGGATTTTTTTTAAATGCTTAATTTTTAAAAACATTTCTTCTCAATCCACATTTTCAGTATAAAACATGATGCTTTGGACACATAAACGTACACCCAACAGGCTGCATGCCCCACCCTGCTTCTCATCAACCTCACTTTCCTTGTGTGTGACGTCCATGTTTCAGCCTCATGCTCCCACTGAGTGCATCTGCTCTCCATCTAATCTTTGCCTAAAATCACAGCGATAATCCTGCATCCATCTGTTCTGAGAGAATGAGAGGGATGCAGAGGAAGACAATGTGCTCTTCATGTAAAGCATGCAATGTGTAATAACAACATATAAGTGATAAATTCACATGATTTAACAGAGATCTTGAACTGCTTAAATCTTTATTTTACACAAGGTTATCTCACATGTACAGTTTTTACACATAAAATTCTTTTCACATTTTCGCATTTTAAATAGGTTTATCTTTCTTTTTACATTTTTTGTTAAAAACAACTGTTTTTTTTTTTTTTTACACCAATGCCCATCTGACAAGCACACCTCCTTTAAAGGCAGGGAAAACATTGGAACAGCCATAAACTGAGACAAAGAATCAACTTGATAAAAGCTCTACTGATACGACACTTAGAACATAAACTGTTTACAAGAAAAACCATTCATGTCTTGAAGTTATTACATTTAAAAAAAGAGGAAGTTTTGAAAAAAAAAAAAAAAAGAAGCTATGAGTGTGCCATTATGTCCAGAATTTTAAACAGAATTACATGCAAGTGTGTGTGTGTTGTTTTTAGTCCATCTACTTTGTGACTCCAATTAAAAAAAAGTTGCACAAAGTGTGAGAGAATACGTTTTGTCTCCCAGCTGGCTTTGTTTGTTCAGACTAAAGAATCTGTAACTGGTCAAAGTCAATGTGTCATCAAATATCGCTTGGTTATTTAAGGTTGTATAGAAGATCTTTAAATATATTTTTGTTTCATTATCAGTTAAATCTTCCTTTACTTGTTCATTTGCTTAGAAATTAGTGTCAACAGGGCATTAAAAACCACAGCAAATCCTTTTTGTAAGGTGAGAAAAAAAATATTGGTCCACAGACTGTTAATCACTCCAACTTCTTATTTTCAACATCAAGTATTTGGATTGAAAAAAAAAAACCTCAGAAAAGATCAAAGCGATTTTTGACGTTTACTCAGCATTCATCAAGAGTTACTAGACTGTCAGAGCTGTAGATTCTTCCATACTGGCTTTAATTTTTTACTCTACCTTCTCAAGCAGGTTGATGAATTCAGTTTTTTTTTTTACTATAAACGAGTGTCACCATTCATTCTGCTCTTGTGCACCTGGCTGTGCTTGCATTAAATGAACTCTTTGTGTGTTGTGAGTAAAATAAAAGACACAGCGGGCAGAGTTGCTCATTAAAACACGCTTACTGCACAATATTTCAGCAGCTGCACTTGCCAAACATACCCATAGTCCATAAAAGCTCTGACCTAGCGACACATACATGGTGGATTTTTAGGTTTTGCAGGAGCTGAGATTAAAGATGGAACAAAAAGATGGAAGAGAAGTAGCTGCTGAAACACTGAGGAAAGCATGAACATAGATGAGTTGTTTTGTGCGGCCAGGGAATAAAATAACTATTGGTCCGTGCTGGTTAAGCAGTGCAACAGTAAAGCAACTATCACACTCTACTTGTCATTCTGGATCAGCTCTGTGATGGGAGCGAACACAAGTATCAGATGATCGCTCATCATTTCTATGCTGTTGCCTGTTAGCCAGACTGGACACGACCTAGTTTGATGGTTGTAGATCCAGGTGAGACTCGGCTAGATGCACCATGCAGCTCTTTATGCAAAGTTAGGCACACACACACAAATAAGCGAGACAGACAAATTTTACACCTTTACACACACGGTTACGACACCAAAGCACCTTTTTCCTTCGAAATAAAACCAATTGAAAGCAGTCAGAAAACATTTGTAATGTTACAAGATTGTTTAAATATCAGTTTAAAAACTTTACTTTTTATTTGACTGTTTTAAAAGCACATGAAGTTTTTTTAAGAACCTGATTAGACTGTATAAATTTACTCAGGCTCGGAAGGTGCTTTCCATCCAAAAACATAATAAATTCATGGCTCGTACATAAAATTTTAAAACAACACAACGCCAGCGGATTGGGCAAGTTGCCACACAGGCAATCGAGCAAAACACACACTCACAAACACACAGCTTTCTCTGTGATGTGCACGCAGAACTCCTGAGTAAATTCTTCTTAGTCAGAAGCATGTAGGAAGTTCAGATTTAGCAGAGAACTAAAAACAGTTGGTACGTTGCACTTGCATGCCAACACACACACTCACACACACAGTCAGGACAGGACAAATCAGATCTTTGATATGTGCTGTTGTAAATGTTGCACAGAAGCTCACTGAAGTTTCTTTCCAAAACAGCAGTGACTCTCATTCCTCTCTCACCTCCTAAAAACAATCTTTCTCTTATTTCCTAAAATTTGTACCACATCAGTCTATTATGTCAGCTCCTTCTCCTTCTCTCCTCCGTACATGTAGGAGTTATATCCAGGAGGTTGAACATACTCTTCAGACTTCTCCCAGTCTGAAACCCATCCACCTCCGCCGCCTCCTCCTCCGTTTGAACCCATCCTCGGCTGGCCCATGGCGCCATACTGCCCACCTCCACGATAAAGTTCCTCTGTTTCATTGGCAAGTTCATCCTCATCAATAATACCACACTTCTCCTCACTTGTGTCCTCTATGTCTGCCCACGCCTGTTTTTCTCCAGAGGCAAAAAGTCCTGAATAAAAAGAAATATGTCATCAGCATAAATATAGACATTCTTCAGAGAGAGATAAAGTTTCTAACTCCTACCATAGAAAACTACTCCTCCGTAATGAACAAGTGAAGCTATAAGGAAGACGTACTGCCACTCTTCACGAGTCTGAAAGGGTAAGAAATTTTATTTAGTGTCATGTGCACTAAATAATTCACAACTTTTTTTCTGATCTCTTTTAGATGTGTACTTTCAACATCACCTTGTGTTTGGTCATGGCTCCCACTATGAGAGGACACACCATTCCTGATAAGGTTCCAACTCCGTTTGAAATACCCATCAATATGCTGGCATATCGAGGGGCGATGTCCAGATGATTAACATTAAACCCTGGGGAAAAAATACCCCCAAACAAACACAAAACTTTCAGAAAACTAATCTCAGTACACAAATATGCATATTTGAAAAAGCACAGAAATAACAACGTATATCAATCAAATCAAACATGATTTAAAAAAAGCGCTTTTCAAACAAGGTCACACAAAGCACTAAATACACAAAATCATATTAAACAAAAAATAAAAATCAAGTAAAAGCCAAGTTAAAAAGGAGGGTTTTCAGTCACCTCTTAAAAACATGAACAGGCTCTAGAGCCCTGTGTTTCTCTCGCAGGCTGTTCCGCAAGTGAGGACCATAATGCTAAAGGCATGCCTCCCCGTTGGTTTTTGCTCTAACAATTGTTATTGCTAAAAGGCTGATACCCCTCAGGGTCCGTGAGGGGTCGTACTTCACAAGGAAGTCATTTAAATAAGAAGGCCAAAGACCATTAAGACTTTTAAAACCACTAACAGAACCTTAAAATCAACCCTGAAATGCACAGGGAGCTAATGCAGCAATTTTTAACCTGGTTTAATGTATAATAATGTACAATAAAACCTTCATATTGAAGAAGACATTTATAATAAGACATGTTCGATGGCTTGTCTGTCCTTTGCGAGGAAACAATAATAATGCGATCATAAAATATTTATAAGTGGATATTGCCAAACTTATTCACGTAGAATACAACAATTGAATTTTCCAATAAACACAACCGGCTCTTGCTCATTTTTTCTTTTAATATTTTATGTTGCTGCCATCGTACCTGTGCAGGGGTCTTCATTTGTAAATGTGACAACAACACATGCACGGTCACAAGGAGCTTACGGTAAACCTGTTTGGGTTTGTTTAGTTGCCAAATGAATGATTCCAGAATGCAAGTTTTTTTTTTAATTTATTTTTAAAAAAAAATTGGATTTTTCCTTTCTTCCACAGTTCATTTCACAATGACTCTTTTGAACAATTTCATTTTATATCTAAAGCTTGTTTAATCACTCTAACACTTATGGACAAGCAATGATTTATGCAGGATGCTACAAATGATTAAAAATATATTATTCAAGGTGACCACTGAAAATGTTGCAACCATACTAACTTTGATTGAAGGAAATATTGATGATTAAAAGATTCCTTTAGCTTTGGAATGTAAAAAATGTTCAAAAATATTCTTTTCTACAAATCAGAGCTGATGATGCAATCTATTTTATATCATAATTTTATAATCTTGAGGATTTGGTCAAATACATTATGAATTGTTTTTTCTTTATGCAAATAAATACCAGTCGTATATTACTTATTACTAAAATTAAGTTTGATTGATAATAATAACTGTAAACCAACTGTTTATACATTGTGTTTCTTTACCTGAGATTGCAAATCCACTGAACCCCACAGCGAGGACTAAGAAAGAAATGGCGACACCTTTAGTGTGTGAGTATCCCACCACCAACAGGAGGGTAGCCTCCATTCCAAAACCTGAAAAACAAAACACAAAGAAAACCATGTAAAATTAAGAAATGAGATATGAACACTTTCAACACATTTTCAATTTAAACCTGAAAAAAAGAGACTATAAACAAATATGTTGCAAATGTGGGCTGGATGATAGCGCAGTGGTTAATACAGTAGCCTCACAGGAGGAAGGTTAAAGTTTGAGTCCAGTGTGGGATGAGGCTTGAAACAATAGTCTGTCTGTGTGGAGTTTGCATGTTCACTTTGTGTATGCATGGGTTTTCTTCAGGTAATCCTGTTTACGCCCACCCTCCAAAAACATGCATGTTTGGTGGATTGGCCGCTACAAAATTGCCCCTAGGAATGAATGTGTGTATGGCCCCATAGAGGACTGGTGTACTGTCCTGACAGTACCCTTCCTCTAGCTTGAAATCAGTTGGGATAGGCTCCAGCACCCCCCACCACCTCGATAGGAATAAGTGGTTCAGAAGACGAAATGTTACAAATGGCATGGGTGTGTTTTGACCTTTCAGTGGAGCTAAAATATTAATACGACTCTTATCCTTCAAGTTGTGGTAAGTAAACTGGTGCTGAGGAAGACACACAAATATTGGAATATAATTATTTTTACACTCCAGGGGATTCAAACGATCAAATTTCCATTTGATGACAAACAGAAATGAACATTGAGTTCATGTAAGTTTGTGAAAAGTATTGCATTCAAAGTTTGGATAATTCTTAGCCTGACACATCAGACTGTTTCTTTCACTTTGAAAAACAGATGTAAGTTAATACCTGCAGTATCAGAGGTAGATGCTGGAGTTATATGACATTGAGCAGAGACACTATGGTGGCACCAGCCTGACTAGAGAATTTCTCAAAATGACCCCCCAAAACTCTAAAACATCCAACTTCATCTAATATTTTCTAAAAACCTGCAGTGAAAGTTTTTTGGAGCAGAGTCAAAAGTTTTTTTTTAATTTACATTGTGCAGACTTCCTTTCCGTCATCTTCCGCTTGTTCCGGGGTCGGGTCGCGGGGGCAACAGCCTCAAACGGGCAGCCCAAGCCTCTCTCACCCTGGCTGCATCCTCCAGCTCACCCGGAAGGATCCCAAGTCTTTCCCCAGCCAGCTGTGAGACATAGTCTGTCCAGCGGGTCCGGGGTCTGCCCCTTGGTCTCCTCCCGGTGGGAAGTGCCCAAAACAGCTCGCCTGCGAGGCGCTCGGGGGGGCATTCTAACCAGATGCCCGAACCACCCCATCTGGCTCCTCTCGACCTGGAGGAGAAGCGGCTCGACACCGAGCTCCTCCCGGATGGCAGAGCTCCTCACCCGATCTCTGAGTGAGAGCCCAGCCACCCTGCGGAGGAAGCTCATTTCGGCCGCTTGTACCCGCGATCTCATTCTTTCGGTCACCACCCACAGCTGGTGACCATAGGTGAGGGTAGGAACGTAGAGACTTAGTTTATAAATTTATCAAAATATTCCAAATTTTAAACACAAACGTCAGATCTGTCTGAGACTTTAAAAGAGGGTTCTTCGTCTTTCTTTTTTTTCTTGTTCCACAATGTTTCTGTCTCTTCACAATTTTTTTTATTCTTATTTGTTAGCCTTACCTCCACAGTTCATGAGTTTCCTGACATTAGTGGTAGTCATCAGATTGTGGGTTCTCAGGTAGTCGGCCAACTGTCCTCCGATAGGCACGATGATTGTCATCACCAGATGGGGCAAAGCTGACACCACGCCCACCTGGAGATGGAACATGTAGGAACAAAGCCAAGGGAATTATAAATAACTCATTTATTCATTCAATGAAGTCTATTTTAAATTATAGGACCTGCTAAAAACTGTGATAATCATTTAATTACAAAATGTGTTCAAGTGGAAGGTAATTAAGGTTGATCTAATGAGTGAAAAAATCTGAGGTTAAACGTATACAAAATTTAGCCTAACAGATCATTTTTGCATATCTTTATATATGGACAGGATGTAAAATGAAAGGATTTAATTTTCCCATTTAATGGCAAATATGTGCATTTTTATAAATGCCTCAATCTCAAAATATTGCGTAAAAATTTGTGTGAAAACAGAAAAAACCCAAACAGCAGGAATGGTGCAGATTCAGTACTGCACACCCATATAATATTCTATTCCCATCATACCTTGAATCATTTAAAGAACGAGAAGTACTAGCAATGTACTCTGCAAGCAGCCAAACACTGGTGCATTTTTAACAGGTTTGGATTTGAGAAAAAGAGAAGCTGGGTGATGGAGAAACACACATTTCAAGAACCTCAACAAGCAACAAAAATTATACCCGCCAAACCAATGAGGCTTAAAAAGAAAATGCTTAAAAATGTGTGTTTAAAACAAAAAAGAAAAAAATAGCATAAGACATATTGTTAATGGTTAGATAAAAGCTAAAGTATTTTGTGATGTTTTAAACTCAATGTGTCTGTTGTTATAAACGAAACCCATTGCATCATTATTATTTCTACCTGTTCAGTCTTCAATGAAACATGTGAACCAGCCACAGTTTGGAAAAATATTACTGTTTAAGTTGCTCTGAGAGAGTCCACAAGAATACAAAATTAAATTTTAGCAGCAAGAATGCAGTTTTTTTGGAATTTGGTAAGTTATTTTGATTTGCAGCTTTCATTAATACTGTGATTTTCCCCCCTCCCTATACTAGAGATTTAACAATAAGGTCATAAGTATTTCCATAAAGGGGCTTTCTTGTATTAATATTGACTCTAAAAAGATGGGGGCTCAGGGTGAGGGGGTGTTGGAAGGGTTGAAAAGCTAACAGATTCAGTGTTTAAACTTCGGCTAATGTTGGACTCACTTTGCTGATCTCAAAGCCGAAAACTTCTTCAAAATAGGCGGGCTGGCTGATGAGCAGCAGATAAAAAGTCCAGCTTCTGCAGAAGTTGGCCACGATGATGGCGTAAACTGGCATGGAGGTGAAGAAGTGTCTCCATGGGGTTTTAAATTTCTGCCACCAAACAAATAAAAAAAAAAGTGGAACACCTTGTTTTTCACATAAAAAAAATTAGTAACCAAAAATCAGCTGAAAGGAAGTTTTTGTAATGAACATAATGACGTACTTGGAGGGGGTTGAGGAATCCTGCTGATTCTCCAATTGCTTCTTCAATGTATTTTCTCTCCTCTGGTGTGATGGTTGGATGGGCAGCGGGACTCTCGTAAGAGACCAAAATCCAAAACATATACCAGAATATCCCAAAGCTGCCTGGGAAAGCAAGGTAGACACAAAAAGACAGAGAGGTGGGGAAAGAAAAATAGAGAAGAATATGAATGCATGAATAGATTGTGTAACGAGACCAGTGACGCCAATGTTGATTTTTGTCCTGAAAAGGTTGTTATACAACAGAAATACTTTTGAGTCAGAAATTAAACTAAAAGAATACTAGCTATAGAGATGACATTTTGTTGTCTTCTGTTTATCCGAGGCCGGGTCGCAGCCTCAGTCGATAAACCCGGGCTTTTTTCACTCTGGCTGCATCCTATAGCTCACCTGGGGGGATCCCGGGGTGTTCCCCAGCCAGCTGTGAGACAAAGTCTTTCCAGCACGTTCGGGGTCTGCTTCTGGGTCTTCACACGGTGGGACGTACCCGAAACACCTCCAACAAGGCGTTCAGGGGGCATCACAACCAGATACCTGAACCATCCCATTTGGCTTCTTTCAACTCTGAGGAGCAACAGCTCTGCTCCAAACTACTCCCGGATGGCAGAGCTACTCACTCTATCTCTGAGGGAGAGCCCAGCCACACTGCAAAGGAAGCTCATTTCGACGGCTTGTATCCGCAATCTTGTTAATTTGTTCACCACTCACAACTGGTGAGCATAAGTGAGCGTGGGAATGTAGATCGACTGGTAAATCGAATGCTTTGAATTTCGGCTCAGCTCTTTCTTCACCACGACGGACTGATGCAGCGCCCTGATTATTGCGGATGCTGCACCGATCCATAATATGGAAATAACAAAAACATACTAACCATAGACATAAAATACAGAAGGCCACCCAGTGTATTGCACCAGTATTCCAGCTAAGGGCATAGCAACCACTGCTCCTGCATATGATCCTAAGACAAAAGATACAAAAACAAGGCTTTTGAATGTTTTTTTTAAGAAGTCTCCATTCAATCATAAAATTTTAGGATTATTAACTCATGTTCGAAGCATGTAAACTTTTTCATAGGTTGGAGGATGCAGCAGATAGTATTTTTCATAGATATTTGACGAAAAGGTGTTGAAACTTTACCACAAAAGGCTGTCGTGGCTAATCGACTTCTCTCCAGAGGAGGTGCCCATTTGGCCCAGATCCCGTGGCAGGCTGGGTACGATACACCCTACAAAAAACAAAATGGTTTCAGAAAACATACTGTTGTAGTAAAGTGAATACAGACACTCAAACTGCACCTCGACAAGGCCTTGGCATATCCTGACAAGTATGACGCAACTGTAATGGCAGCGTGCTGCAGATGGAATCAGCATGTTGAGCGTAGATGTGGCCACTATTGCAAAACCAAACACCCTGAAACACATTAATAAGCCGTGTAAGAATGAATATCCATCAGTATTAACATATTACAAATCACACAAATATATAAAAAATGTAATGTATAAAAACCTGTTGGCTGCAAATTTTTGACATATAAAGCCTCCAGGGATCTGAGTGACTATGTAGCCCCAGAAGAAAGAGCCATGGATCATCCCCACTGTTTCTGGATCCCAAGTAAATTGTGCAGCCTGGAAGAAAAAAAATACATCATAAAAAAGATCACATTCAAAGTGAGAAAAAAGAAATGAATGAAAACATATTTTTAAATAAAGGCTGGGAATAAAAGGGAATGAATCAGTGCTATTTTTCAATAAATATGAAGATACATCTTTTATCAATATTACAGATGGTATAATATTCACTTTCAAATGAAATGCTTTTTCTTTTTTTTTCTACGACTGTACTTACCACAAGCACTTCTTTATTGCCTTTGTAAACCGTGTGGTCGTTGACCATGCTCACTATGGCTACTCCTAAGTTGCATCTTATACCAAAAGAAATGCAAAATCCCAGCCCGGATAGAATGGCGATGATGTAACGTCTGGGCAGACCGAAGCAAGTACAGTCCACCACTGGTAACTCTTTCTCTTCCACCAGTTCAGGGCGCCCTTCTGCTGATAACTCAATGGTTTCTCCATTTGGTTGTTTTTTCTCAATTATTCTAGAATTAAAACAATTCAGAGTCAATTTGAGAAAATCATGAAATGCAACACTATATGATGAAAATCTGAATATTATGCAGATTTTTTTTCTATAAGTAGCCATTATGTTGTATTTTATGATGTGCATTATTTTCTTACTCATTAGAAACTAAACTATCACACACATACACACAGAGCGACAATGTGCATCACGGTGGGCCTCTCTCTGACTCAGGCGGTATCAGCAGGTGAGAGCAGCTGCTATAAAGCAATGACAGCACAATTTCACATTTTCTCTGTCTACTCTTCAAAAATGCAAGTAATTTAATGCAAATCAGCAAATGCAAAAGTTGTTTACTATCTCTGACACAAACAGAGGATTGTTAAACAAGTTTGTTAACATAGATGCCATTGACTTAGGATTTGTTTTAATCATGTAAGTAAAATTTACATCTTGTGGATTATTCAGTTATAAGTTTGACCACACTTGAGCAAGCTTAGTCATTAACAATGTAGATTTTTTGGGGGGCAAATCTAAGTGCAAATTGTCTAAATTATAACGTGAGAGAATATGTTTTGTTTCGTCTTCTGAACCATTTATCCTTAAAGGGTACCCGGGGATGCTTAAGCCTACCCCAGCTGATTTCGGGTGAGAGGCGGGGTACATCTCAAACAGGTTGTCAGTCTGTCACAAATCACACACAGACATTCCTTGGGGCATCTTAGTAGCGGGCAATTAACCTAAGAGGCATGTTTTTGGGTGATGGGAGAAAAGCTACACATATACAGGAAGAACATGCAAATTCCACATTGAAAGGCCAATTTTTCAAGCCTCACCCCCTACTCCGAAATTTGAACCCTGACCCTCTTGCTGTGAGGCCACTGTGCTAACCACTGTGCTACAGTGCAGCCTGAGAGAATATGTAAAATATCTTTTTTTTTTTTTTTAAATAAAAGTTTAGTTAATTCCTTGAAATGGAAATGAAATGGACAAATAAACATTTTGCAAGTCATTAAATTTTTTTTTAATACTTTATTAATCCCTCTCAGGAAATTATTGTGCTGCATTTCACCGCAGCAGGCTGCCACCTGTGACGGCGCCAATGGTGGGAGAAACGAGGGGTTAGGGTCTTCTCCAAGGACCCTAGATGTGCACTCAGTGGGATGTGAACCTGCGAGCTTCCAGTTTGCAGGCGAACGCTCTACCCACTGAGCCATCATCTCCCCCAATTCCAAAGTATAAAAAGAGAAATGTGCTTTACTAAAAAAATCCCTCCTGAGACTTTTTATTATTGTAGACCATATATTTTAAAAAAAATATACACTTTTTTTTTTGTTCAATAGTCATGTTCATCAATTATATTTGTGCTCAAGACATGTCCAAATGTTCCTTTTTTACCACAGGAGTCCTACAGAGAAGTCAGAAGAGTGGCCATCTGTGTATTAGAGCTTCCACACCCTCAGCAACACTCCCCCGCTTACAGAAAAATACAAAGCATGCCAACAGCAGATACACGTTCTATCAGACACTGTGCCACCGTTTTCTCTGCACGCCATTTGTAACGCCACAGTGTGTTTTTGCTCATGTCTCAGTCCACAGCAACGCACTCTCGTGTCAACCATCCACCTTGCATTGAACCGATCCAGTTATTCAATGAGCTGAAGAATCATCTACAAAATAACATCCAATGACAACGACAAGTAGATTTGGGTGTCGAGGATTGTTGTATTTAAATACGCAAACATAAATTTCTGGCATTTATTAATTATTCATTTGTTTTGAGTGAAATGAATAATTCAGCTTTATGCCGTAATTTTTCACTACCTATCTATTTATCCATCCATCCGATTGTGTCTGATTTTTTTTTCATCATACAGTCTGTTTTTATACATGATATATTTTCTTTGTTACATTAGTGGATTTTATTCCCTCCCCCACTTTTCCACCCTACAGACTCTGTAATCTCTTTGCGCAGCCATGTAATCAACAAACACACCGAAAATCAAACTAAAACACCAGACGCCTGTGCAATGTCAAATGAAAGCTGAATCCATGATTCTACTTGTCACATTCAACACCATGGACAATAAAGAAGTAATACTTTATAAAGCAGCATTTTTGAATCTGGAGATTAGTGAGGCTGCCGCCTCTCCCTCTCTCTTTCCCTCTCTCTCTCTTTTCTAATCTGTCAGTGTTCAGATTAGGATTACAAAAATGATTTACTTCCGGAAATGAATATGGAGGCACAGACCAACATGGGGTGTGGTTCAGACACAGAAACATAATTTTATGAAGTCTATTTAGCTTTTTTGGTCCAGCCTCACATATTACATTTGAATCCCTTGGAAAAGAAAAAGACTGCGTTCCTTCCCACATTAAACAACAAATTTTGAAGTATTTCCTTCATACTGGACAAGAGGTTAAAGGTCCAATAGAAAAGCTTTGACGTGCATGCCATAAAGCATTACGCAACAAGACAAATAGAAATCAGAATATGATGAACAACATATTGGCCAAAAAGCTGTGGTCACATGATTAAGATGTGTAGATATTTCCATCTGTACCAGTTGGCTGCTGTCACGCTGTGTGCTGAACTAATGTTCTGACCCGCCTCCTGAGTGGAGCTCACACTCTTACTTCAGAGTTGGTGAAAGCTGCAGGAGGACCCTCATTAAGCACTAAGACAGATTGCAGTTTAACCACAACACATATGCTACTTGCTAACGAGGCTAGCCTATGGCAAAAATAACTGGTAATTACAAAAGCTTCCATTTGAAGGAGGATCTCACCTCCGAAAGTGTCTGAGTGTGTAATTTTTTTTAAGTTTACTAAAATAGCAGAGGTGCTTCAGGTGACCTTCTTGAGCTGTGTCCAGCTGTCTGGACGAAGACATTTAGTTAGTGCTATAAAGTCTTGTGGCATTAACTATGTTAAGGATGAAAGATTTCCTTGACGCAGTCAGTTAAAGCAGTTTCTTAGTGACTAAGCTTGCGTTGGTATATAACTGAGTAAGCATGAGCAGGCAGAAGCACTTTAAAATGAGGTTTTCTGGAATATAATAACAATGAAAGTAAGTGACTCATTGCAGAGTTTAAGTCTGTTTTGATGGTCTAAAGACATGGCATGGTGCTTCTAAGGTGTTATAATTTATACCCCATTGCACATCTAGACAAATATGTTGGCCTTGAAATATATCTGCTAAAAAAGCTTAGAAATTCATTTATTCATTTCACTTTCTTTTTTGACACTTTTTGTCAGAATTTGTCCTTCCTCTTGCTTGGTCCTACCATCTGGGTATATGCACAACACAGCGTAAATCTCATTCAAGGCCTTAAATACAGTGTAACGTGCATCAAGTTAGCAAAGCTTGCACATACGTTTATATTCTTATTTATATGCATTGATGTAAAAATGCCACTCAGTTGAGGAGAGGGACTGAGCGTAAGCAGAGGCCGGAGCGCCCGGGAAAAAAAAAACACGCATACACGGGGAGAACATGCAAACTTCACTCAGAAAGGCCAGTGTCCCACCTAGGACTCAAATCCCAACCTTCCTGCTGTGAGGTCACTGTAATGTATTTTTTTACATCCACTTATTGAGTGACAGACATTGATAGGTGCTTAAAAATGTTCTAAATACTAAAAAGTAAAACTGAAACTTTAAAAAAAATATTACTCAGTATAACTGGATTTTTTTTATACAGTTGATGTGAAATATGAAGGACACAAGTGAAGGTAAAGCTGGTTTCGGAAAAAAAGTAATTGTCTTCAATCATTTTTTACAAATTTTCGTCATTGTTTAAAATAATCATTCTAGTTACATTGCACAAACTAAATGACCTTGCTGCAGTTTGCGTGCTGACAACCACATTGCAAACTGAGCCAAAGCTTATTACCAGATCAACATAAGATAAATTCAGCTTACAAACGAAGAAAAATATCAGTATTATAAAATATAACATTGGAGTAAAATATTTACTTTCTGTCAATAAAACACCAAAACTCAAAGTTTTTATGCACTACTCTAAAATTATTATAACTTGAGGTGTTTCAATTTTTATTTGTTAGCTAACTATTTCAATCAAGTATAAATAATTTGTTAATTTTTTGCACACGTGAACAATATTGTAAGTGGAATTGTTTAATATTTTATTTAGGAGAATATGTCATCCAACCTCTAAATGCTAAATATAAAACTGTAAAACTTTGCAATTTTTTTGAGAAATAGATGAAGGAAAAAAATAGAAACAAAAACCTATGTTAGTATTTATTAGCTGTAAAAATATAACTGATTTTTCTGTGCTCTTTGCTGACCTGGGACTTACATTGGATTGTTTTTTACATTCACTAATTCATAGCCTATCCTGCATAATCCTCTCATATGAGGATGACAGAACAAGAGAGTAAAAACCTTACATAACGCTGGACGCTCTGGTCTTCATCTGTCTAGGCTGATAGAGTTCCTTCTTTTTTCTAATTATTTCTTAAATAAATAAGGAATCTTGTGAATTGATAATAATTGTAGTAATTTTATTTTAACAATGGTGTCTCCCTTTTCTTGCCCGAGCCTCACACACTCCCTGAGGTGAACAGATTGGGTCTCGGTGGGACTGTGTTTCCCAGGGAGACACCCTCCTCCCCATCCTGTCACACTACTTTTTTCCTCTCTCCTGTGGACACACTCACACAACACCATGCTCAAATAGTCACACTCATGACCTTCATTGCTTTATATAAAAATGGACTAAACAATCATGGTATCAAGGATAACAGATTCACACATTGTGGTAACCACATAAAGAATAAAATGCATGATGTTAATGTCCCACTGTGTTTAAAGCTCAAGGCCCAATAAATAACACAACATAAATACAATAAAGAGTAAATGAGATATGATATATTCTTACAGTTATAAACCAGGTGGGATGGTGCATCACAGCTGATACTTACTATATTAACTGCAGCCTCTGCAACTGTGCAAACTACTTACTCACGACAAAATACATGCCAACCAATAAGAAATCAAGACAAACAGCATGATCAAAATCTTTTCCAGCTTCAAAATATGAATATTATCTCAAGGTTTATAAATGCACATTCAGAGGACTATTGCTGACGTTAAGCTCATTTGGATGTGGTGTCTCCAAACTAAAACATTAATTTCAAAGAGAAAATTTAGAGAAAAATCAAATTTTTGCTGCAGGTCATCTTTCTGTTTGCATGTTTTATTTAAGGAACTTCTACATCAAAATGTTAAAAATAGGAGCAAAAAAATACACTTCACTGCATGTAAAGTAGATCAAATATGCATTATGTGTTGTATATATTAAATTTGACATCTGTATATGTAAATATATATATATATTATGTGGTGAAGCGCAAGGTCACAGCGTGGTCTTGTATTTTTACCGAATGAATACAGCTGGTAATTTATTTGAAAATCATTTTATAAGCAAGAGTTGGGGATTATCTTTACAATACATCAATGAGGTCAACATTTACATGCAGTCAGAGGTGTAATGTGAAGAAAATGATAAACCAACATGATTAGATTTAGTATAAAACTGTGGGAAGTTCTCTGGCAAGTAGAAAAGAAATAATGATCCACACCATTTTTTAGCTTTCAACTGTAAGTGAAAATGGAGAATTCAACCGACCTTATGTGGGTGAAGTTTATGCTTACCGAGAGGAGTTTATTATGGAAACTGGAGATGCATTCTGATGGAGAAAATGTCTAAATAATAGATGAACTTCTGGCTGGGATCACGATTTTTCGTCAGTGCAGTGGTAAGATTGCTCTTATTTTTCAATAGTGAAAAGATGTCTTATGTATAAAGACATTCATAAATACACACATTTTAAGATCCACAAACACTGGCTTAATAGCACTTTTTCTAAATTTCTATACATTTTTTCTTTGTCAGTTTGCACCTTTGAAAGTTCTTTTGCTGTGACATGAAACAGAACGTCACTAAAAACAGCAAAGGAAACAACTACTAAGATCTGAATTCACACTTCCCTTCCGTCATGACATCAGGGAAAAAAACCTAAGATGTACATATTGGTTAATATGAGAATCCCTTATAGGCTGAAAGTTGACTTTGCTGGTGTCCTAATTGATGGAGGAGGAGACAGAAACCAGAGGAAGTGACATCCCTGGGATGGAGTGAATGGGAGGGGAGAGTTCAGGGATTTGCATGGCTGACAGCTGGACTGAAAAACAGGCTATTTCAGGACAGGATTTATACGTTTGCTTGCTACCTCAAATCCTGAGAGAGCGAAAGCTTAAAGCAATGGTTATTGCATGAGATTTTATCAGTGTTTTTAATCTCTCTTTTTTTACTGAAACTCTGCATTGACACCAAAAAGTTTCCACTTTTCCATTGATATTTGGTTTATACAGCATACTAATCTCTGGCTAACTTTATTCTAGTGCACAAAAAACTAAGAGTACATACTAAAAATGTCTGAACACACAATCCAAAGAACAGAATGGCAAACTATCTCAATAGTGCATCTACATTTGAAATGAGGCTCCAAAACTACTCAGTTGATTATATTTTCACTAACTTCATCTGCACATATATTTATAGGTCATTTTTTATTTCTTACAATTTTTTTTCTTTTGTTAAAATTGCAAACATAAAACTAAAAAAAATATTTCTCTTGCAATATTTTTTTGTCCAGCAGTACAGAACATACTTCATTTTTGTTCATCAATAGTTTATAATGTTTCCATCAGTAAACTTAATCAATGAAGCAAAATTTAAAAATGAGATATTTGTTTTATGTTATAACTCAAGATGAAAATGATCCACTAACCAAAGAAATTGACTGTTTTCAGTTTTAAAAAAATCAGAAATCATTTCATTTTTATCTGCATTCAATCAGCAGAAAGAATTATGATTTGGATTAAATCTAGTGAGATTAGGTAGACTACAATTACAATCCAAAGGTGTTAAATAATCTGAGTTCCTTTTTGTGACCCCTGCATGCCTGAACCCAAGTCTTCTATCAATCACAGAAAAAATGCCAATGAAATAAAAAACTAAAGAAGATCCATAGTCGTGGTTCCATCTGGCTCGAGCCCACATGCACCATTGGAACGTTATGTAACCAGGCTTTCCTCTCAAGAACGACTACATTTTGCAAAATAAAATAAAACCCAACTAAAAGGGAAAACTGTAAAAAAAGACATTGATTTACTTTTAAAACGACACTTCAATTTTTTGCGCCTTTTTGCGCATTACTTTCAGACCCTTTTAAACACCTAAACACCACTCAAAACTTCACTTATCCAAGTGACATCCCTATTTTCAGTTCACAGAGGACAGACAAATTCACCCTAAATCCTGATCTATAAACTTCTTATCCAGCAGGAAGTTTTTGGAGGAGAGTAAATATGAACCAGACGCACGACGCACCACCATGTTCCAAATAGCCAAACGCACCACAGATGGTACAAGTTAGAGATGGGGAAAAGAAAATCTGGGAAATAAATTTACCTGTGAATTTTTCCCAAAGTTTTTGCAGCGACCGCCTTAAACCTGTCGGGTCGGATCTCCATCCTTGCAGCTTTTTGAGGTGAGCTGGAATCCTGTGCGCCCTCCTGTCCTGTTTGAAAGCGCACTGCTCTCTTCTCTCTCTCTGTCTCACTTATTCTCTCATCCCTCCCTGCATCCTACTCTACAATTTATACTTTCACATGGGTATCAGTCAGGTGCAACCCTACTACCTCTGTTCTGAATATTTTTTTATGGGATTAGTCTCATTTTAACCCCAACCTACAACCAGGCTGCACTGCCCATTAAACTCTAAATTTCAGGAAACCTTAATAGCAGTGCAAATCAAATTATTTTTACATTTATTATGAGAAGTTTACTTTTACAATGCAATGCACAAGGATCAACTTTTTGTTGAAGAATTATTTTCTAAGCATATACTGTATGATATCCTAGTGAGAAAAATCCAAATAAATAATAAATAAAAAGGTTTAGAATAAACTTTACATATTCATTTCAACATTTAAACACTATTTAAATAATTTGAGATGAGAAGGAACCCTTCAAAGATAAAAGTCTCACAACTGAAAACTCTTTGGCATCATTTTCCTCACTCATTTACTGATAATCACATTTTAACAATATAAATGGACATTTAAATGCTTGGTATCATTACATTATGGATGCTTCAAAAACTGTTCAGCAGTTTTTGGTAGGAGTTAGTTCACTTTTTAAGGTAAAAAAAGTCCAAAAAAAAAATTTGCCAAAAGATTTTTTTGGTCAATTTAATATTTGTACAATCCAAATATGATCCTCAGATATTTGTCTTCATTGAAACTGTTGCTGTGTGGCATTACCAAAGTACAGCAATCCCAAATAACAAATGTTAAAATGAAAGAAGAACAATTTCCATGGCAACAGCAAGTCTTTTTTCTCCATGTTTAGTTAGAGCGTATTTTATTGAGAGAAGATGATTTTCTTTCATATGCTGGGGATGATGGTTCAAGCTGGCTTTGCTGTGAATTTTTTGTAAGTTTTAATAATTTATTCTTCCTCCCACATTTTAGAGAATATTTAGCATCTTCAACTTTATCAAAAGGGTTCATTCAGTTGTTTGTTATTTCAAATCTGCAGGAATCAATTCCAACATTCTATCCAGACCAGGTCAAAGTCCCTCCTTTATGTTGATCTTCATGAGGTTTCTTCTTTTTCCCCTCACCCTATGTGGAGTTTTTTTTTTTTGTTTCTTCAGGTTTTTCTTACCAAGAAAGAGAATCTCTAGTTTTAGAGAGAATTTGTTTTTCATATATAGATATATATCTTTGTTTTTGTTCCTTTTACAATATGAGCTCATTTTGATTTGGGCTACACAAATAAAATTGAATTTGTTAGATGCACACCTATGAGAAGCCCCTCTCTCCCTATGTTTAAAAAGTGCTTTGATGCATCAAGACCTGGTGGTTGTGTTTTCTAAAATGAGTACAACAGTTGGAGGTCGTTGGAGGGCAGTAATCTAATTTTTGTAATATGGCGCTGAGTCTGAACAAATTGAACTTAGAGACTTTATATTACTTTATGTTGTTCAGCGCTGTTCCCGCCATCAGAGAGGTCACTATGTTCCCAGAGTCAAGGATAAGGTCAGCATCAATATTAAAGTTGACTGTGGAGCTAATCTGTTGTACGTTCAAAGAAGTTTAAAGAATGGAAAAATATTGAGAGGGAGACATTTTTTCAAACTTCTATCGTTCAACTTTAGCAAATCTGTGTGAATTATTTCCTTCTAATGCCAGAAGGAGTGACCATCTGTATGGTTCCCTTCTGCTGCAGCTCATCTTTTCACGTTAGGATGTCTGATGGGTTCAGTAATTCAGTCCTGCTGGGCTTTGATTATGAGAAATTGTAATTGAAGTCACTTTTAGTTAAATCATTGCCTTTTTTAAAAAAAAACAAAAAAAACAGTAACAAACATTGTGTCTAAAAAAGTGCATTTCATTTTATCATTGACAGTTTTATACTCTTAACTTTTTTAATGTGTCATGAGGTGAAGGTGTAGATGTGGGTCCCAGATGCATAGCCAGTTTCAACCAGTTTATTGCAGTTAATCAGGAGTTAAGGAAGAGTGGACCAGACGACATGGAGGGCCATCATCATAGCTCCATCAGAATGGAAGAACAGCAGATGATCTAACAATGAAGTAATGAACACCAGGAGTTAAAAAACCAGGGGAAGACGAGACGCAGACAGAGACTTCAGGGAGAGGCAATTGAGCCCAGGTATGGAGAATTAGGGCAGAGGGACATAAGGGAGGAGGTGCATGACAGAATGTGAAATTGGGTTTGTTTATATTTGCTCAGTTTGACCCTTAAATGTGATCGCAATTAAATTTATAGATGCATTTTGTTTTTTTGCCATGTTGTGGGCTTTTTAGTAATTCAACAGGTTTTCCCTCAAAAAGTGTCCAGTTTGTACATCAGCACAACACAAAATGCAAAATAAGTATATATTTTTAAAAAATCCAGTTGCAAAAAACAATAAAATGACAGAACAAGAGAGTAAAAACCTTACATTTTCACAAAAAATATTAAAGTCTATCAGCAAATACTTCACATGTATAAATAATTTCATTTTTTGTATGGGAGTTATTTACATACACATGTCACCAGCATGAGATAAAATTCAATAAACCAATTTTTTAAATTTCTTGGAACAATTCATAAAATGTTGATTAAGGTTCTTACAAGAGTTCTATGTGGGTGAATCATTTAAATCATGCCCAGGTCATTGCCATCTTCATATGTTTTTATTTCAGTTGTCATTGTTCACAATATAACACTGTTTACAATAAAACAATTCATCTGAGCTCATGTTAAAACTTTGCAATGGTCAGAAGAGGTAAAATTATACAAAAAAGATTTTTACTATGACGGCATTTTCAAATTCACAACCAAACAAACTCACACATGTAACATTTATACAAACATGCCCATTCACAAATCCACAAGTGCCCACACACTGCCATACAACCATCACAGTTTCTGAAGGTAGAATGTTTTTATGCAAATTTAAACTTGCATTGCTAAAAAAAAATCCCTTGTAAAGCTTATGTAAGTAATTGATTGGTGGCTTCAATTCATCAACTCTAAAACCACCCAGTTTGAATCTCCACTCAAAGAAAAGTTGTTTCAAACTAATAAACTAGCCAAAATGTTCAAATCAAATCTTTTGCTAAGCAAATCACCCCTCCTTAAATGCTCAAATGCTTGTATTCTGAACAAGTATAGTTCAGAAAACTAGTGAAAAGAGCCAAAAAAAAAAAGAGCTCCATTTCAAAGTTGTTGTCACAATCATTCTTAAAACAGTAATCATAACTTTTCGTTAACAATTGAGCTATTTTCTAAATTTACAGACATTCAGAGATACTTTCTGTGATTGAAAAAATAAAGGAAACATTTATATAAAGACTGACATGTCTTCAACCAGAATTTCCTCTCCTGCTCTGTCATGTTTTTTTTTTCTTTTTTCTGTAGGTTAAAAATGTTTGTTCTTTCACATACAAACAGCATTCTCAAACTCCTGTATCTTGTTCCTCCTCCTCATCTTCCTCTTGTTGTGGCAGGAGTCGGTAGGGTTCACCACCCACTGGCATGAACACAGTCCTGGGCCGAACCTCATCTTCGTCAGGGGTGGCCCGATGGGAGTTAGAATCTAGCTGATCAGAAGAATTACACTTGGTGTACAACTCACGATGCATTTCCTGACCAACTTGCTCCTCAGACGAACTGGTGCGGATGTTGCGGTTTTTCAACATTGAATGAATGTAACCGAGCGGCACCGGGAAACTGGCGAAGACTATGAGCATAACAATCATTGCCAGCGCCCAGCCGGGGTACTCAAGAGTCATTTCAGAGGCCTGCACAAATAAGAAAAAGTCTGAAGAAAAGTACAACCCTTTTATAAAAGTAAATGTGACTTAAGGTTAGGTACCTACAAGTAAAAAATAAATTTGAAATGCACAGAAAAGATACATCATATAAGTGGAACCCCCCAAAATTTTTGAAAAGTTTTAAAAATGTGGCACTATAATGATATGGCATTAAAACTGTTATCAAGAAATTAATAAAAAAATATGAGATATTTGAGATCTGCTCCTTTTGTGTGTTTGGACAGCCACATGATAAAAAAAATTATAGAAAGAATGATTGAAAATGTGTTTTCAAAACAAGTGAATCGTGCTACAGCAGAAGTGTCCAATCAGTCAATCGCGGTCCACTGGCTGACTGACCCCAAGTCAACCGCCAGGTGTATAGGAAAAAAAAAAGAATTGACATTAAGTCAGTGTTGCTAACTCAGTGACTTTGATTATGTTTCTTAGCAAGTAATCAGACGCTCTAGCAACTCTTTTTATTTTAAAAAAGGAATAATCTAGCAGCATTTTCTAGTGTAGTCGGAGGTTTTTGAAGTGTGTGACGTGAAATTACGTTGTTAAGCCTGTTCTTAATGAAAAGCACCTGCTGCTGTGCCGCCCTTGCTCCCCGCTCCAGGAATTTGTTTGTCCGTAGGTATGTTTGTTTGAGAGAGAGAGAGAAAAAATGGTCTGTGTGTGTTTCTCAGAGAGACAGAAAGAGAGAGTGTGAAAGGAATTTATTAATGTGTTTGTTTAAGAGAGAGAGAAATTTGCCTGTGTGTTAAAGCGAGAGAAAAAACGGGGAGAGAGAAAAATGTGTGAATGTGAGTGTGTGTTTATGTTTTAGAGAGAGGAATTTGTCTGTGTGTTGGACAGAGCGTGGGTTTGTGATTGATGTCTATTGGTCGTGTGACAACAATAAAATATGTTGTGAGGGTAGTTCTACTGCAGGCGGGAAACTATACATCGGGGTTTGCGATGTTGACACTGGACTGTTAGACCTCAGGAGGTTTGAGACTTGAAAAGTTGTTCTTGGGACAAAAAAAGATTGGGCATCTTTGTATTAAGGGAAAATGAGATGACTAAACTTGCTAAAAAATGAGCAGAACAGGAATGCCAAATATAGTTTGTAGAATGCAGCCAGGGTGAGAGAGGCCTGGGTTGCCCGTTTGAGGCTGTTGCTCCCGCGACCCGCCCCCTGAACAAGCGGAAGATGACGGAACGGAACGGAACAAATTAAAAATATTGACATTTTCTTAAGATAGGATTGTTCATTTTCCAGTTTAACTTTGTCTTTCAAACCCATGAGGTAAAAACTAAGGTTAGAAAACCCATTGTAATAGATATCTTACTGTGGTTTGGTTCCAGGCTGTGTAGGTGGGTTTTTTAACCACCATTCTCAACAAACTGGCTGCTAGTAGACCGACCATAGACAGTAAACATACATATTTCCAAAGATACTTGTACAACACTGGAGGGCGCCACTTCAGCATGATTTCTATGTCGTCCAAGAAACTGTAGTTTAAAGAAAGTACAAATATTCATTAAAGAAATGATGAATATTGTTATAGAAAAAATGTATAGAAAAATATATAGAATATATAGAAAAAATATCAATTTGAATAATCCGCTCTCTTACCGATCAGTGCCATAAATCCACGCCACACTGATGGTCTCAAAAATGACAACAATAATTAACGGTAATGTTGCAGAGTAGTCATCAAACATGGTCACAAAATAGTTTCCTGAACGCTGAGTGAACAATAATCCTATTATGAACCCTAAAAGACAGCTGGACACTGAAAAAAAGTGACAATACATTTAGATAAGACATAATTACAAGAAATGTGCAAATAATATAATAAATGATTATAATTGTAATATTACACAGATGAAAAGTTTTGAAATTTTTGTACAATTTGTCCTTGAAATGTTTTTTATGTCTTGCATTAACTTAGAGGTGAAATCCTTTCATATTTCTTTTTAAACTCGTGTGTATATAAAACTAGTTACTGAGATCTCTTAACGTCTCTGGTTGACAGAAGTGTTTGCACAAGTGCTGATGTGTGTTTAATACCTGTGAGTAGTGTCCGGTGGCGTCCCAAGAGGCTAAAATTGTCCATAAGTGGTGTGAGGATTCCCTGCATAGTTCCAAACATGGTGCTGAGGCCCAGGTTGAGCAGCATCAGGAAAAACAAAGTGGACCAGAAGGGGCTGGCTGGGAACAAGGCCATCACCTCGGTGAAAGCTATGAACGCCAAGCCTGTTCCTTCAACACCCTGCCACAGCAGAAATAAGGAAACAAAGGGATTGCATCAGAACAAGTGGTGTAACACACACAGTGTAGCCCTCCTGTCGTTTAGCAGGAGTCCATACACCCCTCGCTCCCCCTATTTTTCTAGTTTCTAATTTCTTCCCTCCATCACAGCTTGCATTCACTTATTCTATACTATATAAATGAAGTTCCTCACGTGTTTTTACACTCTTGCCTTATGAATGTTTCAGAGAAACTCTCGGATTCCTGCGGGTTTCCTGGGATTATCAGCATGTTGCCTGTACGGATATTGAAATGCTCACCTTTGATTCCTGGTTTTTGTACTTTGTCAGACACCTTTTGTTCATACTAACATAAAAACATTTGACTCATTTCAGAGCTTAATCAAAAGTTACCACACTTCTTGGCTTCAACTCAATGAGTTGCTTCTAATTCAGCTTTTGCTCTTTGAGAATGTGACATTTGGATTTTGGTCTCTGAGTTTAGTGCCAGCTTTCTGCTGTTTACGTTAATCTTATGTCGTCACTGTGAAAAAAAAACATGTTTTGAATTGCAAGCATATTTCAGATGGTCCAATAGGCACAGGTTTGTTTCAAGTTGATTATATTTATGACTGAAAATGAACGCCAACAGTTTTGTTAACAAAACAATATTTTCCAGTGTTTTCAGCCCCTCTAAGTTTCTGCACATTCAAGTTTAACATTTTTAGAATAATTCTCCAAAATTAATAATAATAAAATGAACTTTTTGTTTCTATTTTTTTTTTTGCATTTTGCAATTTTACCTTATTTAAAAAAAACTAAACAAGAACGACAAGTTTATTACTCCTTCAGGACGTTTAGATGTAATTGTGATGACTTTTGCAGAGAAAATTGTAAAACTTGCTCAAACAAATCTTAATGACCTTAAATTAAAATTCAAATGAAAATTCACAAATAAAATTAAGCAGCCAATAAAACTTATCTGAACATCAGGTCGAATCAGAAAAAAAATGGTGGGATCTTAATTTAATAATGACATCCCAAAAATGGTTTTCAAACTGGATAAAGTTTTTTTAACCAGTGGTGAATTAAAACAAAAAATACATTAGTACAATGTCTTGCATTTTAAAAATCTTTTGTTTTACAAAATCATCCAGTTAAACTGAAGATTAGATGCAATCAACCACATTTGAGGAGAACGAAGGTGTTGTGAACATCAACTCAGAAGGTTTTATCTTTTATAAAAAATCTTCTACAAACTATTTATTTAACTGCTCAAAATCTCTACCAGCCATTGCCCGTTCTGTTTTGTCGTATTTCTCTTAACTGGGCCCGGGTCGTGGGGGCAACAGCCTCAGACTAGAAGCCCAGGCTTCTTTTGCCCTAGCTGCATCATCCAGCTCACCCGTAAGGATTCTGAGTCATTCCCCAGCCAGCTGTGAGACATAGCCTCTCTAACAGGTCCGGGGTCCGCCTCATGGTCTCCTCCCAGTGAGACGTGTCCGAAAAACCTCACCAGCGAGGCGCTCGGGAGGCATCCTGACCAGATGCCCGAAACCACCCTGCCTGGCTTCTCTCGACCTCAAGGAGGAGCGGCTCAACAACAAGCTTCTCCCAGATGGCAGAACTCTTCACCCAATCTCTGAGTGAGAGGCCAGCCACCCTGGGAGGAAGCTCATTTCCGCAGGACAGTGTTCTGCCCCAAGTGGAGGAGTTTGAGTGTCTTGGGGTCTTGTTCACGAGTGGGGGAAGGATGGAGCGGGAGATCGACAGACGGCCAGCCAATGTCCTCATTCCTAAATATCTAAACCATCAGTGACTCTGTATTAACTTCTTTTAAATCTTTACTCTCACCTTGTTCATCTCCGCCTCAAGACTGCAGCTGGTGACTTTCGGAACAACCATGGAGCTGTAGTGACTGTACCATTCTTTGTAATCAGATATGGTTACAGAGTTCGGGTCTGCCATGTCAAACCATGGCCACCACCGCTGATCGGATCCGTTTGAAGCCATGAGTTGTAACACATTGAGATTTCTAAAACAGGATAAAAACAAAAAATTTTATGTGCAAATCTTTCAGTTAAATGTGACACAAATTTTATACACATACACATACGTACTCAGCCACACAACGCCGTGCATTAGTCTTGGCACGAAAACCTAGAACAACAAAAACCACTAGCGAGGCCAAGACAGATGTCATGAAGTTAATGCAGGAGACCATCAATGCATCTCTGTGGCAGTTGTTGTGGACTGGGTTGTAGGAGGAGTAGGCAATAACAGAGCCGTAACCCAAACCCAGAGCAAAAAACACTTGAGTTGCTGCTTGTCGCCAAACCTGCACATTTCCCCAGATTTCCAGCTAAAATGTTTAACATAAAGAAAAAAAATACAAAAAAAGTTTTGAAAACATGGAACAGAGATCACCTGGAGCTTAACAATGATTGGAGAAGATTTAGGGTCATTTTTAAATAAGTATGCAACATCATAGTATGAATTTGTGCTTACTTTAGGATAAAACATGTAGGTAATTCCTTCCATGGCTCCATCCAATAACAATCCTCTAATAAGGAAAATAAAAAGTACAACGTACGGAAAAACTGAGGAAAAGTACATCACCTAGAATCAGAGAACAAAAAGATCACTTGACAGGAACACAATTGTGATCATGCTAATTTATGAGCTAAATAGCAAATTTTTCCTGAATAAAAAAAATCTTCATACTGTATTTATTTATCACATTTAAAGTTATAAGAATACAAACAAAATAAAGTTTATACAAGTAATTCATTCAGCTTCAACAGGGGAAAGTTTTATTTTTCAAATGGTTTTTGTTTTCCTTTTTATTTTTTTTCTTCAGTCTGCATTAAACGGTGGGAACTGGGTGACCGGTCACACCTGTCCAGTTCTCTGATTCACCCAGCTGCTTTACTGGCTGAAGAAAACGGGTCTGCTGGTCTTTTTCAAATTTCCACTTACCACCTGTTGTGTTGTGGTTTCATTTGGTCCAATATTTTCACTTTCTTTATCAGTTTTAACATTTCTCCATATTACCAAACAGCGGTAACATTGTTTTCTCAGTTTTAACTTTTTGGGCTGCATAGTGGCTCAGTGGTTAGCACTGTGGCCTCACACCAAGAAGGTCGGGATTCGAATCCCAGGTGGGGACACTGGTCTTTCTGTGTGGAGTTTGCATGTTTTCCCCGTGTATGCTTCGGTTTCCTCCGAGTACCCCAGTTTTCTCCTACTCTCCAAATCAGGCATGTTAGGTTGATTGGCCACTATGAAAATTGCCCCTAGAAATGAATGTGTGTTTGGATGGTTGAGAGTATGTGATCCCGCAGCAGACTGGCGACCTGTTTGGGGTGTACATTACCTATTGCCTTAAATCAGCTAAAATAAACTTCGGCACCTCCCACAATCTCGTCAGGGTTCATTTTTAACTTTTACCTCATGTATTGAAACTGTTAGTTACCATATATTGGGCGGTGCTTCCTGTTTTATGCAGCATCATAAATTGACTTGAGCATAAAATTGAATTACCATTGCTAGCAGTGTAAATGAATCAGAACTAAAAGATTTATGGATAATTTAAATTCATCTGCTTTGATTTGTTTTACCTTTGCTGAAGACTTGATGCCTTTGATCATAGCCAGTGCTACAATTGTCCAAGCAGCCAACAAACAGCCTGTCATGATGGCATTAAATTGTCCTGACTCTTCGATGGAGTTTGTGATGTTTAGAGCTTTACGAAACCAGAAGTATGATGTGGGTGAGCTGGTGGCACATTCCTTTACTGTTGATAAAAAAACAACACTGTGAACTTCAGCGTACCACTTGGATCAGTTTGTATTTATTCTGACTAAAGCCTTTTGTGTGTATGTGTATACATACCTGTGTCGTTGCTGGTCACCTCTATTGGACAATGTTCCCATGGCAGAGGATACTGGAAGGAATTACCCAAATAGAAAAGACTCCAGGCGATAATAACATTGTAGTAAAGAGCCACATAAAAGCAAACCTAAGGAAAGAAAAAAATATTTAAATATATCACTGAAAACTACTAAAAAAAGTGTGATATTTACCAATTTGTTAACTGTACATTCTTTACACAGTTGTGAGCAAGCATACAAGAAATGAAAAACTAGTGTTAGTGTTGTAATTTTTTTGCTTCTGCACTCAAAAATATCCTGAGATCAAAGTTTTAAGGAACTTAAAACTTCTACAATGTGCTCTTTGTCTTATGCTCGTCTCGTCTGTGAAGAAATGTTATGCAACAAGCTGTCGGCCAAGAGCTATAGTTAAACATATTTCAAGTTACAGCATGACGTGACGTCATAGTCATCTCTCAAAGTATAAACAAAGTGGTGGTGGCAATAAAAAGAGAGAAAAAGTTGTGAATAGAAAGTAAGTGAGACAGTGTCAACAAGAACCTGTAAAGACACAGCCAGTAAGTCTAATGATGATTTCAATCGGGATTTATGTTAAAAACTTTAAACCACTTTTTAAAAGCTAAACATAATCTTCTGAGCTCCAATTAATCTTTGTGCTTACACCTGACTAATCTCAAAGCGTAAGTCTTTCAACTTCTTTAAAAGGTTTTTCATCCAAAGAAAAATACAGCAGTTTGATTGAAATCTGGGGTTTAAAGACATTGAAAATGAAAAACACTCACCACACAGCTGGAGTAGCCAATCCCCGCCAGCCTTGGGGAGATGTGCTTCCACACCCCAATGCTGCCTTGCCGAATACTCTGGCCTGCTGCCAACTCCATAAAAAACAGTGGAACTCCCACAATCAGTAAAAGAAAAACATACAGCAGCATGAAGGCCCCTGGAAACAGAGAAGTAAGAAAGATGTCAAGAAATGTGACAAAAAAAATCAATTTGATGCAGTTTGCTTTGGTTCTGCATCTCTCTTTTTTTTTTTCCAAAAATTAATTGTTTCTTTAACGTTCTAAATGCTGTCCAAATACCATTTTTGTTTCATTATCAAAGAGCTAAAATGATACTCACCTCCGCCGTTTTGATGGCAAAGGTATGGAAACCTCCACACATTCCCTAAGCCTACACTGAATCCCACCTGCGCTAGAACATATTGGATCTTGGAATCCCATGCGGGCCGATCGCCATCGTTTGCCTCAAGTTCATCGGCACCAGGTACAACTGAGAGCTGTGTTTCAGACTGCCCTTCTCCAAGCCAGGTTCCATCGTCATTGCTGTCCAGAGGAGGCTTTTCCCTCTGTTAACAAAGAGCAGAATTACACTAGTTACATGAGTAATCAGTCATGACTAAAAGTAAAACACTACATGACCAAAAAAAAAAGAGTCACCACCTGGATTTAACAAAACAAATTCATAGTTAATTACTAAAAGACTGACGCTCTGGAAACAAATGAGTTTTCTCTAACTGGTGCAAAAAGTTTCTTCTCATCTGTTAAACAGCCATGAAGAAAGACTCATCACGTACATCAAGGAGAGAAAGCATCCAAGGGGATGAAGTAGAATGACTGAACTATCAAACACATGAATAAAAACTCAACCTATAACATGGACTCTTCATTTTGTGGAAGAAATGTTGTAGGGAAAAAGTTCTGAAGGACTGTTACTGACAATAATTTTGAGAATTGAGATCAGATTAGATATATACTTTATTTATCCCTGAGGGTAAATTCTGGGAACTTAATTGGTGGAGAATTGGTTGTTCGATTAACATAAATCCGTCTAAACATTACTAAGACAGTGGTTGTGTCTTTCTAGGAAGAAAAGGAGATTACACATACTGTATTAGGTTTTTATAGGCACTGTAACAGGAAAATAGTTTCAGCTTCAAAACATAAATCAGTTTGCCAACTACTTTTAGACAAGATCTCTTTTTAATAATGCCCTCAGAACAAATAAATTAACTGTTTATTGTCAGCAAGAACAGACTAGACTAAATATTTTTTGGGTGGAGCTTAACACTTCAGTCCAATAAAAAATGGCAAAGACAATTAGTCTTTTGGGTCTGACGTGCACAGCCATAAAAAAGTTTAGATACTTTTATCTTGGATTTTGAATGTAATTAAGTGAAGATCTTGTAAAAAAAAAATAGTTTTGGAGTTTGGTTGGTAAGTTCTTTCTCGAGCTAAGTTTTCTTGGTGGAAAATCCCACAAAAAGAAAAAAAAATGCCAAATTGTTTCTTCCAATGACACAGCTTCTTTTAATGGAACAATCAGAAGCATGACCCTTAGAGTGACACGTTTTTTTAAAAATTGAGAAAAATTCTGTTGCGAGAAACAGTTGACAAATCTGAGCCCTGGTGACTCCATTTCTTGTACATTTTACATTGATCCAAGCTCTTCTGGTGGTGATGTAAAAATTTCCTAGCTACAAATTACATAACAAGCATGGACGTTGAACTAATGACCTTTTATTTAATTTGGGAGTTTTGCAAGAAAATGACACCCCTAAAACTTGCACTCCATTGCAAGAAAAAAGTACAGAACAAAGAAGTTTACCATCATCACACAAGACATGAGGTGTTATCATCTCATCTACTTTACATCTACAGCTTTACACGTTAGTCATGTTTTTCACACCTTCTTCCAACACAGGGTCAACGGGTGGAGCTACAGTAACTCCAGCCATTCAGAAGGTAAGTGGCAGGGTATACAGAGTTTAGATTGACCATTCAACTTAACATCTATTGTTTAGGCAAGTGGGAGGAAGTGGAAGTACTCAGAGAGTAGTACTTTAGGTGAAATTGCAAACTCCACACCGGAAAGGCCAGGCACTCTTTTTCAATGAAAGAATGAAAATAGAAGGATGGAGGATGTGCATATAAACTTTTATCTTTAAATTTCTTCATCGTGTAGTTAATCTCAAAAGAATTATAAACTGATCACTATTGACATGTAAAAGTCAATGGTCCTACACAGCGCGAGCAGTCTACTTTTAGCCGAGTGGCTCTTCTGTTCTGTTTTTGTAGTATCACATGTGGTTTAGAGTCTAGTTTCAACAAACATGTGTCACACAACAATTCAATATTTAGTATGAGTGTCATAAAATGTGATGAGTTAAAAAATTTTGGAGGTTAAACTTTACTTTATTATTTGTTCAACAACCAATGATTAATTTTTGGCATTATTTTTATTGAACAAAGACAAAAAAAACAACCCACATGAGAAATAAAAAGCACCAAACCACAAAGTCAGTTCACAATAAAGTCATTGCAGCAAATTATCTTGTCACAAGTTGAATTCCTGGAGCATTATAATTCAAAGCAGAAGAATGGGACCGATCCGAAATGGATTAACAGAAACCAAACTGGGTATGCTGAATGACTTAACAGGCTCATTTACATGTAACCTTGTTGGTATCAGCTGGTGAGAATGGAAAGTTACAGGATGTGTATGACCCAGAAAAGGTACATGGCTGTTCAAGAAACACAGGCCAGGTTGGGCAGGTGGTTTCAGAAATAGGAGAAGAAAGAGTTGGACTGTTCTGAAATCATGCAAATACATCAGGTGGTAAAGTTCCATGAGCAGCAGTCATTCACTGATGTGTGTGTGAGAGAAGGAGGGTTAATCAACTGGGAGGTGTTGGATTCACATTGGTTCATACAGTGGGTGGAGTTGAGGTATAGGGCTATGGAGAGGGTACAGATTGTAGAAAGACAGAAGGGGAAAAACACTAGGATTTTTAATTTCAAATTGTGAAAAACTTAAAACTATTGTAATGTTAAAACAAACCCAAAAACATAGGGATTCAACAGCATGAAAGTCTTGAGAAAGAAATGTGACTTACACATAAACTCTTATGTGTGTCAAGCAGATTGAGGATAAAAAGGAAAATATGCTATCTTTTACAACATATTTAATATATATAAAGCAGCAGAATGAATGTCTTTTACAGCATTTCCAAAACATTTCCCTGAATAACTTTTTATTGGAGAAACCCTTAACTGTTATAAACGTTGTTTACTATTCAACTTTTTCTAAACTCTTCTTTCATGACAGGAATGCGGGAACTTTTGTGATAGTCATTAAAACAAAATTCACACACAAACTTTTGTTGATCTTTTTCTATACTTCACTAAACTTAAAAAATTCTTATATCCCCACGCTCTCATTTTTTTCCAGCACACACACAAAAATACAAAAATACACACACATTCATGCACTGAAATGAGCACAAAGAACTTACAGAGGGGTTGTAAATTTTTTGCTTCCAGGTCAGTCAGGTCCTATTCACAGTACAGCTGGACTACAGTGAACCAGAATCTGATCATGGTAAAAACTAAATAACCAAATATATGCAACAGGACTGTATAGAAATTTGTCAAATTTTTGCAGACAGAAGAAATTTGATCTATGTTTTAGAAAACCAGAATTTAGACTGAAACTTCTCAGTTACTATTAGTTTATTTGTGTAGATGGTCTTGTATTGCTCTGTAATAACATTAAAAAAAGCCAATAATTGTTTTAACATATCAATAAAATTTCTGCAAACATATCCTAAAAGCATTTAATGTTCTTATTAGTGTTTTGTTCTTTTTATTTGACATTATTTGGCTGAATGTCTCAGAGAAATAGACATATGTCAAGTTGAGGAATCATCATCCCATTGCAACGTGAGACTAAAGCTCCTTTCACATACAGTGAGCAATTCAACATGTCAACGTCATGTTTAAAAAGGAGTGGGAGAGGTTCCCACCTATTCCCTTCTCTCTTTCTTTTGCTCAGTCTACTCAGTTGGACCCTATAACTTTCTGTCTTAGAAGAAAAGTAAACAAGAGGTTCTGGCCATTAGTTCACAAGTCATAGGATTTTTTTTTTTAAAAGCAGATTCTCATGGCAAAAAGTTTGAATAAAACAGAAGTATTGGAGCAAAGAAAACAAAAGCATGTTTTGTATGGCATTATTCATTGTTCAAACATGTGCAAAATCACAGAATGTAGAATATGATCTAATTATGCGACAAGATTGAGTTTGAATCTAATTCAATCAGTTTAAATTTATTAGGTATGCCATGCTGCCAAAAAAAAAAAAACCCTTCACATATACATAAAAAATTGTGCAATCCTATAACTCACAAGAGTACATGTGATACAAAAAAGGGAGTTTTTGCTATACCACAAAATGTTCAATCCCCATTTGTTATATAATGGAGTTTCCTGCCTGGTTAAAAACTTTCTCCTCTCAATGTGAAACTGTTGGAAACACCTCCTTGTGTGTGTTTTTCTTTTTTACAAAACCCATTAAAAGCTATCAGGTATAAACACAAGGGCTGTTCATAAACTGAAGATCTATGAAAGGTGACTTTGTTCTAAAACAGAAGCATTTAAGTATTTATTAATAGAGGTATAACACTTCCTGACGATTAAGGTGGTTGAGTTCATAACTTCTAAAACCACTGAATACTATTGCATACTGAATACTATTGCAAGTAAACAAGAAGAAAACATGTGCAAAAACTCTGACATCTGATCTGGTTTATGTTGTACATTACACATAGCAGGATGTAGTGAAAGCTTTTTAGCATGACCTCCTCTATGTTTCCCATGATTGCAGTAAACTTATAATCTGCAGAGAAGTTGCTCCAAATGCTTACCAGCTCGAATAAAAGTTGCACAAAAAAACTCTGGTGCAAGAGACATATTACAAATAAAAAAAGTTAAAGTGAAGTGACTGCCTGATTGCTCATTATGCAATCAATAACATAAAATATGCATTTTACACAAAGAAATAGTAAATTTGACATTTAATCTGTGTTAATAGAAAGTAAAGGCAGATAAAGGGTGTGTTGTGGACATACCATGCTGACAGCAAGGTCCCACTAAGGAATAGGATTTCCAGTAGTCCTGTTGGTGTTGGTTTCTCTGATCGTCTTCTTTACTTTTAAACTCTTTGCTGACTCAACTTTTACATGTAGTACAGCTGTGGAGGGACAACTGATTTTCCCAATCACTTCTGACAACTTCCAGGCACGTTTTTATTCTTGTAAATATTCTGTGCTTGCAAAGTCAAGAAGAAACGAAGGAGAGGTTGAAACTGCTGAGCCAATGAGGGCTCAGGGGGGCTGAACCACTCTTCTCCGAAACGGGCTGAGCAACGCACAAGAACACACTGCGTGTAAACTACAAGATGTGTGCGCACTGTCGGTATTCTATATAAAGCTATTATACTCCCTCTGAACACACTCCACCTACAGAGAATGCATCAAAAAGTTTGCACCAACATGTTTTTATGGTTGCAACATAGTGGATAAAAAGCATCTGGACAGTTTGGCAGCCTGTCCTGGATGTACCCTGCCTTATACCTGCCAAGTTGTTAGGACAATCTCTGGGATAAAGAAGCCATTTAGAGATATTGAGATGTCTTGGATTTTATAGCAACCACTGATATTTTTTGACGATATATTATTAAAATGATGAATCTAAAAATAATCTTCTTTTGTTTAGCTTTGAGCCAGCATGTAATGATGCCAGTTTAGAGAACAGCTGCAAGCAACACTGATGTAACCTGCAACTATAAATACACTAATAAATACATCTGAACTGTGCAAAGAAACATGTTGCAGCTTCTACTGAGTGGAACTTTCAAATCATGCTTATAATGATAATGATTTAAAGGTATTGATTAATGTAGAAGAGGAAAATAAAATGCAGAAGACGTAGAACAGAAAAACAGCTGTTAAAGTCACAGTTAGATCAAAACAGTTAGAAGTAATCTCACCTCCAAAGCCACGTGTTGGAAATGAGACAAGCTCTTCTCCCTCTGGTGGAGAGAATGCTTCTAAATAAAAATAAAAAAAGCCCACGTTCTCTCACAACTTAGGTTATACATCTCTTACATAATGTTTCTTCATAGAGCCAAAGTAAAGAAGACCAGAGTTCTTAAAGTGTGGGATTTTTATACTTGAAAGTAAAAAGTTTCCATCAAACCACTGCTTACTAAATCACAACTTTCCAAAATTGCAGGGCTAATAAAATCCTTGGGAAAGACAGAAGATGATGTTGTTTTGGCTGAGGATGTGCACATTTAGTAAAGCATAAAAAAAAACTTTCAAAATGAACTTCAAGAGTTTTTTTTTTGCCAACATATTTTTCTAAACAGTGATAACATGTCAGAAATTGCTCTTTGTCAATTTACAGTCTTAGATGTTTCACAGTTGTGACCTTTTTGAGGACTTGAGGCTATTAAAGTAAGCCTGTGATACTACTGTTCAATTGGATAGTGATAATGTTATTACAAATAAAATGCATGGATCACGACCCTTCACTTGCTCCTTTTCAAGCACTGAGTTTTTTAAGTTGAAGTACTGTATCTCTGTTTACTTTGAAAAGTTAAAAAAATGTATGTGTTGTTTGTACCACAATCTTGTAGCAAAAAGATTGCTGACTGAGTTCTTGTTGAAGTACTCTGAGTTCCTTGGACATGCCAAAAAACTGTCTTGCCAGGTCATTGCAATATGTGGCTTCCAGTAAAAACATACAAAATCCACCAGTTTACCAGGAAAACGTCCCACAAGCTGCATGCTTAGTGAAAGTCTCATACAGTGGAGAACAGAGGATGAGGTGCTAGAATGGGATGTATTGTTGGGACATAATTAAAGAGACTGATCTGCAGAAAGCCTTCAATGGCTTGCAAGGGCTTCAGGACTGCACAAAGTTCCTTATCCTGGCCGCACAAGAGCTGGTCCTGAGAATCAGAGCCATAAAGGCATAAATCTATCACACCAGACATGATCCAAGCTATAGGCTTTGCAAAAAAACTCTCAAAACAATTCAACACATGTCTCGTGGGAGTGAGAAGCAGGGAGGGCAAGCCAAAGGATGACGTTTAAGTCCAATTTTTCCACAAACTATCTTCATTTTTTTTACGATGTGTGTTGTGCCCACAAAACTGAAAGGTCAGACAAAGTTTGATCATTGTTTCTGTTGAACAGGTGGTGTCACTACTTACCTGCATGAAAGCTGGTTCATTCTGCAGTTTTTTTTTCTTGTTTTTTTTTGTAGTCAGCACAGAGTTTAAAAAACACAAAACAAAAACTTAATCAACCCTTTTTGGTTGGATTGTGCAGATGATGCATGATTTTCTGGTGTTCAAATACACCAGAAAGATGGTCATTTGTTCAAAATGAGTGCTTTGTTCTGAGTTATTTTTAAATAGAATTTCTTCCAGGTCCTACCAATACTGTGCTTACTGCAATGTAATAAAGTACAACCCACTCAATGAGAGTCCTATGATACTTGAAAAATGAGTCATTATTGAACTATTTACTGTGGTTTCACTTCGTCAATCACAGCATTGTACGCCAGTATTTGTTCTAGTTAGCTTAATGAACAGTTTATTTATTTTTTGTGCAACTTAAACTTAAATTTTGTATTGATTGAAAGCCGTGCTGTATTTGGTTTAGTGTTATTTCACTTCCAAATTCTCAAAAATAAAAATATAAATTTGACCTGTAATGACTTAATTGTTGAAACTTCCAGATACAGAATGATTTGACAAATTTATTTCTATTCATTTTGGGTTTGGTCTTGTGTTCTCAAGTAAACTTGAAGTTGCTTTCTTTTATTAGAGAAAGTGTATCAGAACCTGATTGTCTTTTAAAAATGTAACTATGTTTCAAATTCACCTTCAGGATCATTTTGACTAATAATTAAAAACAATTAAAACTAATATTTTTTAATAATCTTTACAATAACTCACAGGATAACAGATAACTGGTTCATGTAATTCATCACTGTATGTCACGTTGTCACTTTTCATCACTTTATATCACTTTACATCACTTTTCACTTATGTCACTTTTTTACCTCCTTATGGACATTCAGTCCTGCTTGTGTATATAGTTAGTCACCTCACTAACTCTATTTTATTATTTTATTATTTTGGAATATGCTTTTTGTATATATACTCACTATTTCTTTCTTTCATGGTTACTATGCTGCTGTAAAACACAAATTTTCCACGTGTGGGATCAATAAAGTAATTCTGATTCTGAGGATGTATCCAGAGAACGTAGTTCATAGAAATACCTGCAAAGAATCAGATGGGTGAGTAAATGTGTTAGTATGTGAATTAGAAAATTATGGGAGAGTGAAAGCTCCCATGTTATGTACAGCCAGACTAGTTTTTCTTGTTTTGGCACATCTCAAGAAGGTAGGACGTCCTGTTGTAAACAGCCGGGCTCAGTGCAAGTCGAATTTTGGAGGACAGTTGTTTTTTGTGCCTTGGACTTGAAGGCGCGCACGACATAAGAAGGTAAGAGGATATGTTTATGTTTCATTACTTAATTGCATTATTTTGTGTTTAAGGTACAAAGCAGTGGAAAAAAAAGAGAAAATTTAAACGTATGCCTATCAGATCCCACACAGCTGTTTCACTGTGATACAGAAATGAAACAACATTGCAAAGTTTTGAGTAAGTTGAAGAGAGTTGAATGCTAGAGTAGTTCAAACTAGATTAAATATTATTGTGCTGTTTGCTATAATGGAAAATAAATAACTTGTTATCAATAGAAAGAGATTTAATTCACCACCATGTATATTTTAAGGTGTGTTTTTATCTCTTCAAATGTAGCTTCCATAGTTTCTGTCCTGAGTTTTGATGCATGTGTCATCTGCATACCTTTGAGTGTCAGTGGTTTTTCCTGTCTTGTGTATCTGTCACTTAACCAAAACTCCTACATGTGGAACGTGTGTATGAGTTTTGTGCTAATCTCTTTGCGATCAGTTTAAAAAAAAAAAAAAACTATAATTTTACAATTAAAACAGACCAATATAAGTAATTAATATCTATATCTTTTTAGAGTTTCATTGGTTTACACTTCTTTTGGAAAAAAACAGAATAGATAAGAACTGTGCAAAAGCTATTCAGCTACATTGCAAAAAAAACAATTATTCAAAAAAGATTTCACGTATACAAAGTACTACACTTACAGTATGTGTCAATAGAAACTGTAGATAAATGTGATTTATTGCAATGTAAATTTAAATGTTTTGTTTTTAAAATGAACTATTTTCACTACAATTTATGGGCATGAGAGGTCACCAAGAAGTTTGAAGAAATCATTTCAGTTTCTTTTTATGGTGAACAAAAATTACTGGTTGATTTTAGTGTAGATTTCTGTCAATAATGTAAAAGCAAACAAAAACGTTTTTTTAACGTATTGGTGACGTTTGTGTGCTAACGCAATGAAATTGGGATAAGAATAAATATCCCTTAATTGATCTCACAGTGGGAAAGTTTCTGTTTGGTAATGTGGACAGTCAAACAAAAATACAGTAGATAAGGATCATTCAGAAAAAAGGAAGAGATACAAACTCATTTACAATAAGTACATGTGGAGTGGTTGTTAAGTCTCACTGCAAAAGAAACAAAAGATCCGCAAAATCTCTCTCTTTCGCACAGTAAAAGTGAATTACAGTTTTAATGTCATTGTATCTACTTTATTGTCATCAGATGTCGACACCTCCGTCAGTCATCCCTCGAAAACTTTCTGGTGTCAGAGTACTGATCCCTCCAGGTAGGTTGCCCACAGATTTTGGCAAAAATATGATGCATTTATAGATGGAATATTTACACAAAGATGCACTAAAAGTCTATCTATGGATGAAAATGGCTCTATGCAATGGGCCTCTGATTATTGCAAATATAGCTGTGTTTCCATGATTTTTTTGTTTCTTAGAAAATGGATCCAACGTCAAATCCACTGACACAACAACTCAACTGAATCCAGACAGAGAAGTTGTGAGTACAATTAGGAGAGATCTGAAAGAAAAAAAAATCCCTGAAAGTAAACCTAAATAGTCTTTGAATGTTTTTAAGATTGAACTGAGATAAAATTGTACAACCACAAATGATAAAATAAAAGATTTAGACAAAAATGAGTGGAAAGTCCAGTTTTGTTTAATTTTATTATTTAATTGGGGCGGTAATATATTTTTGTCACAATTAACAAATAATCAGAAGTGGATACTTTGCTTGAATTGAAAATATTTTATTGATCTATCGTACGAGTGGTAAAATAGTAAATTCCATATTAAAAACCACAAAATGTTTTGAATTACTCATTCAAACATAGTAAAAAAAATCCTGGAAATTAACCATGCTATTTATTCCAATGTTGAAGGAGATCTTAAACCACTGCTTTAGCGATGTGGAGAAATTCATGGTGCGATTGCAGCAGACAGCTGAAGCCCAGGTTGTTCTCGAGCAAAGGAAGAAGAAGAGTAACAGGAAAAGCAAGAAGGAAAAGAACAATAGTAAGCGCTGGTTTTCCATCACATCAACTAACTACAAAAAATGCTAAAATTTTCTTTTGTAATAACATATTTTTAACATATGTACTAAACCTTCCAATAGAGATCAAGATAAAATATTTATCAGGGTCATTTATGGTTTAAATTTCTGGGGACAAGGTGTTGAACAGGAAGAGCTGAAAATGAGTTAAGGTGCAAAATGAGTATTTGAGGTGAAGTGCTGACCTTGGAAATTCTGTACAGGAGCTAAAGAACATAAAAGGTCCATTATTTCACTGTTTCAACACACTGGAAATTTGACAGCCGCCAAAATGCCAGAAAAAAAAGTGTTATGGAAAAAAAAACTGCATAAAGTTTTCTGTTTCCACCCCCCACTCTGGATAAGGTCTCAGCTAATCTTACAAATAAAAGGTTAACCTGGGTTGGTCACTCTGTACTACAACCCTCCAGGCTGTGAGAGCAGGTATTTTTTGTTTTCACAACACACAATCCCTGAGCAAACTACTAGTAGCTTTCTTTAAGCCAAACCTGTCACAGAAACATGCCAAATACAATGACGCCACAGCTGAGTTGATCTAAGGAGATAAAAAACCACTTCCTTCCTTTGTGTAGATGATGAAATCGACACAATGTGAAATCCAGAAATTTACTGCAACATATTTTATGAGCACATGCACATAAACAAGGGGATGTGTTTGTTCTGTTGTTGGTCAGTGCAGTGACTGTATTTATGTCCTTACAGGCAGCGACCTATTAACCATGAAAGCAGTGCCTCCTCCTGAACAGGAGTTTGTGCAGGTCTTTCAGAAAATAAAGTACTCCCTCTGTCTGCTGGTGAGAGAAAATCACAAAGAAATACTTGAGTGTTCAATAAAAGATTACTCCGAGGTATTCTCTTGTAATTTTTTTTAGGACCGTCTGAAGTCATTCATCTCACAACCAGATGCCCCAGAACTGCTGCACCATATTTTTGTACCACTCAGTCTGGTGAGACATTGATCAGGTGGATTTTATGCTAATTATATTGCAACAGTTGTGATTTCAGTCTTGATTTTATAGATGGTGAAAACAACTGGTGGTCCAGCGTTAGCTTCATCTGTGGACAGTCCAGGTATGACCAGTGGTGCTGTTTCTTTGCTCCATGAGCACTTGAATGAAGAGGAAAATCTGCTGTGGACTTCATTGGGAAGCAACTGGACTTCATCCTGGTTTGCATGTTTAACTTTTTCAGTCTGGTTTGACTTACAGTGTCATATTATCCAAATTTACTGCCTCTTTCTTAGTTTGGAACTTGGTGCATCTGTTCCTCCATATTCACCAATCTTTGCGGATGGGTGGCTGCCTCAGGCATGTGATGAAGCTGGCCAACTTTATGAAGATCCCATCCAGCAAGAGTACAAACAGGATGCGATCAGAAAGGCACAAAGTCCCCAGTCTGGAGCAGAGAGCTCCGGGGAGGGCAATTTTAATGTGTAAGTCATCAGACACGGAAATAAACAGTATGTAAACATGTAATAGGACAATACACTTTATTAATCTTTTCAGAAATTTCTTCAGGGAAATGAAATAGATCAACAAAGACACGGTTAAATCTTAATATGTGATTGAAATTAGAATTATTTTTAAGAGGTGAATTTCTTATCCTTTTAACGATGGCTTTTTAATGATTTGAAAACATTTGAGATCTTTTTTTGAAAGAAACTTTTTTCCTACTTCAGAGAGGAAAATGGTCTTCCACCAGATGGCGAGAGACTTTACTGTTGCAGTTATGACTTTGTGGCCAGAAACAGCAGTGAACTGTCAGTCCTGCATGGAGAAATTCTGGAGGTACTGTACATACTCTCAAATATGGTCATGGGGTGGCTCCTTAAGTCATATTAAGTCTTACCTGAAATGAATGGGTACTTTTCTTTAGGTTCTTGAATCATCTAAGCGTTGGTGGAAGTGTCGGAATCGCTTTGATCAGATAGGATTTGTTCCCAATAATATACTGGAGCCTCTGTCTGCTGTGAATAAATCAGAGCAAAAAAATGAGGTGGTTCGAAGAGAGTCAAAGGTACAAGTGCAGATACTAATTCACAACTGTGGGGAATTATATTGGATTAAATGATCAATGTGGGCTTTCTGTTTCTTTTTGTTTTTAATTTCTATTCACAACAGAAAACAGCTCTTAACCCACGGACAAAATGCTTCTCATATGCTCCAATGAGCTTAGACCCAACCAGTCCTACATCAACAAACCGGTCACCAAGGGTCCAGAGTATGGTGCTACCATCTACGGCCATTACTACAGAAAGTGATGATGACCGAGGTATTGTACCTGTTCATCCTGAAACCTGTGTACTAGATCTTACCCTTTTTGATAAAAAAAATCAAAATAATAAATGACGATGCAAGAAAATGGACTGAAGTGAACATATAGAAATCTTGCTCTTTGCCCAAATGTATTTCAACAGTTCTCATTTGTAATACTTAACAAATGAATGAAATCTTTCACACAAAATGTTCTTTATCTAATTCCTTCATGAGATCCTGTACTGTCTTCAGGGATTTTTTTTTACTAACAATAACTTTGCTAGCTTTCTTTTTTGCTAGTAAAGCATCCATTCAAGTATTGTAGGTATAAAAACAGACTTAAAAGCAACAGATAAGAAGCGTTTTTAGTAGCAAGTAGAACCAAGTTCATTTGTACAAGGAAAGAAGAACTGCTACGGTTAAAAAATTGTTTTTAAACTTTTACCCAAACTTTACAATAAAAACTAGACATATTGACATAAATCACAAGCAATTTTCTCCATGATATACATATTTTCAGTCACTGCCCAATCCAGCATGATTATTATGCCAAACCATTTCGTACACTATCTGGACAGTCAACATTTAAGCAACCAAAAATGTACGACTTCTATAGCTCAGATAAGTGGAAAACTCACCAATCATCTTTGATTTTCTACAGTATTTATTGTCATTGTGTGTAAATAAACTCCTGTGACTGAACACTGAACCTAAACAAATGTAATCACTTGACACGCATATCATATTTATGTATGACACATGTGTGCATTCCTGTATTTCTACAGTCTTGATAATGAATGATGAGCTTCTTCAGCGGCTCGCAGCAAGAAGGGGGTCAAACCAGCAACAAGTCGCTCATCGCATGTCTGACACCTCAGTCCTGAACTACCACTCTCCACCAGCAGAAATAGAAGCATGGCTCACTGCGAAAGGCTTCAGTCAATCGTAAGTGCAGAACAGAATTTAAATAATGATACAGAACAATTCACATAGCTATTTGGTCATTCATGACCACATCTCGATCAGCTGGTATAAGTGATGTTACATTTATTATTTAAAAAAAAAAGAGCCCAAACTTTACTGGGTGGTATTCTATTTATTCAGAGGGGAGCAGTGCTTTTAAGAAGCATTCAACATGCTCAGGACTTATTCAACTTTACTCAAATCTGAGCTCTCATAGTGCTATAGAAAAAACAACAAGACAATCTTGAATCTGCATTTAGTCACTCCACTTTCTACAAATGATTTATTCTCTCTTGAGTCAATCGTGACCCACAAAATTTGCAAAGTTCGACAGCAAGATATTTTAATCAAATCAAATTTTATTTATAAATCACTTTTCAGACACAAAGTTACACAAAGTGCTGAACAGAACAAATAAAAAACTCAAACAACATTAACATCCAGATTATTAAAAAAAACAGTAAGTCAAATACAAGCATACATCAAAAATCACACACTCATACGAGACACCTCATACATGCATCGACATTCACACAATCCTCCCTTTGCTCCCACCCGCAAGCTCTCCCCCCTTCGAGCCACTATTTCACCTGGACCACAAGCTACTGTCTCTTTAACTGAAATCAAAATGAACATCCGGCCTGATGCTGTTGTGAGGAAACAATAACTGGGGATCGATCCACATCAGGAGTAGGCCTGCCCATGACTGCAGCAGCCAAAACCCTGGGGGTCCACCCAGCTCCAGGGGACACGGGCACCCACAGAAGCCACCTGGCTAAAGTGAGGCACCCGGACCACCCAGGCCAGTCAGACCCCACAAAGAAGATTCCACAGACCGAGCAGGCAGAGCTCGTAGGATGTAGAATCTCCATGAGGAAACACTGGAATAAGACACAGAGTAAAACAATAGGATAAAAACTAAAACCAGTAAAACAGGTTAAAAACTATTGAAGAAATTATTCAGAATACTCAATCAGAAAATAAAACTGTGTAAAAACAGGAAAGTAAACAAATATTATTAAATACATAAAATCATCTTAAGCAAAAAATAAAAATCAAGTAAAAACTTTACATTTTGCACTGGATTCCATGATCAGTTTTGCTGATCCATTGTTTAACATTCTTCTTCTTCTTTTATTTTATTCTATTTAGTAGACTTTTTGCTCTTTTGCTGCCTATCAACGATACTGGTGCATACCTGAATTTCCCCACAGGAATCAGTAGAGTATCTATCTAATCTAATCTATCTCAAACCCTGTTTTTCTCGTTTATCTCTTTCTAGGACGATTGAGAGCCTAGGCATTTTAAATGGCGCACAGTTGTTTTCTTTGACGAAAGACGAACTCTGCACTGTGACACCAGAGGGATCGAGGGTTTTCAGCCAAGTAATGGTTCAGAAGGCTTTTCTTGAGGTTAGTCCGGTGTTGTTCTGGATTTACAAGTAAATATTTGTATTGTGTGTGTGTTTGTACAATCACAGTTAGGTCTATGTGTCCTCTGACATCTGTTTACCCAACCTTGACTTATGAACAGGCTCAAAGCCTTTAACCACACTAATGACGGGCCAAAACATCACAGATTAATAACAAAACAATTTTTTAACTCTTTTTTTTAATTGTTACAGTTATTAGTCAGTTTAAACTTACAACTTTTATTAAAGGACGTTGCTTTGTGATCAAATTTCAAACTAGGCTAAGCTGAGGTAGGAGAAAGAAAAACATTTTCTTCTTTATTTATTCAGCACATTAAAAGTCAGCCAATTTGGCTGCATGATTTAAAGAAATCTCCTGACGATATTACACAGTGAGTTATACATTTCAAATATCGGCACCGCACATACAAATAATAATAATAAAAAAAAAAAACAACACACAGCACCAAATAGAAAAATTAATCTTCTACATCAAAAGCTTAGAACTTGCTAAATAATGCATTGATATGAATTAGTCATCTGACCTCTATTAAAACTGTTCACAAAAAAAACTAAGAAATTTAAAAACATCTGTGTGAATAAAAAATCATTGTGGAGCTTTTTTATCAATGATTCAAAAGAAGTTAAAAAACATTGCAATTGCTAATTATTTTTCTTCAATAATAGAATATGATATTCATGATAAATCAAAGAAAAAATCTATGCTATACTATCTTACGCTGGAGCATTATAACAGCATAAATATTTTATGATTTTATAAGCTCAATGCTGACATAGTAGCTATGCAAATGTTCATTTGTATTGTAGTACACAAAGATTTTAACATGTGTCACACAATTTGAGGAATAGAAACAATTCCAAGTTGTTCAAAAATATGTACTTTTAATGATAATAATTTATTTTATTCAATGGAATCTTTTCTTCCTAGCACTAAAATAATTTGACAGACAAAAACAGCAACAAAAGCAAAACAGTAACACTGTTAACATAAGCAACTTAACAGTCACACAACCCATCTGACCCTTTTACATAAAACAGCTCTGAGTTTGCTCAAGATGCGTTTCATTTCCGCTTCTGAATCGTCTATTCCTATCGGGGTTGTACGGGTGCTAGAGCCTATCCCAGCTGATTTGGGGGTACACTCCAAAAAGATCACCAGTCTAACGTGGGGCTACAAATACACACTCATTCCTAGGGGCAATATCATTGCGGCAAATTAACCAAACATGCATGTTTTTGGAGGGTGGGAGGAAACCAGAGTACCCAAAGAAAACCCACACCTACACGGGGAGAACACGCAAACTCCACACAGAAAGGCCAGTGTTCCAAGCTTCATCTCACCCAGGACTCAAACCTTGATCTTCTTGTTGTGACGGGAACTTTACTAACCACTGTGCCACAATGCTACCCTTTGGTCAAGTTAGGAGTAGAAAACAACTCATTTAAAAATGAGCAGTCAATCTTTGTCTACACTGCTTATGCAACTAGGAATTGTGACGGTGCTGGTGTCTACCGTCAGAGGCGGAGCTCACCATGAACAGGTCACCAGTTGGTATTGGTGAAACATATTCCTATGGGCATTTTCCAAGGAAACAATTAACATATCAAGTATATTTTTGGAAGCCATTCAGCAACTTAGACATGTTTATGATTATTATTATTTTTAGTGTACTGTATTCATAATTATTTTTGCTGATTTGCACTATAGCAGGCAGCCATGATGGTGCCAATGTAAAAAAAATAAGTGGGGGTTACTTGTCTTCAATAAGGACACTCAGGAAAGGACCCAGGGGAATTGATCTGGCTTCTCCTGGTTCAAGAACAGACATTCTACTACTGAGCCAACTCCTCCTCCTTTTTCTTCATTTTGGATTTTTTTTTTTGTCATATAAAGTAAAAGCTAATAAACCCTTAAATAATTTGAGTTGTTTTTGTAAAATTATTGCATTGCCGCAGGTTTTATGTTAGTTTCAGATAAAATATCTACATGGATTAGTCAAAGCAACCAGTCTGAGAGAAACTATCTGTGTGGCGTGATCATTGTTCTGTCATCTGATGGAATGATTGGGCTGAGATTAAGGTCAAAGAACTTAACCATAGAATATTTATGAGCACCTGAAAGTTTTTTTAAAAGACTACTTCAATATTTTCCTGCAATGTTGAACAAACTTATTTTTCTCCTCTAGGATGTGCGCAAAGCTTCAGAACTCGAGGCAGCAATGGAAAAGCAAAAAACGAAGATCAACTTGTAATGAAGGACCGATATGTGACATACTTATAAACTAATTTGAACAACTAAGTTTAGTTCTAATTACACACACAGATAAATCTTACATTCACTATGTTAACCAATAAAAGGCTCACATTTTTTTCATTTACATGCATATAGTTTTCGTGCTATACTTTCAGTATAAAGAATACACTTATTCTACTTTCTTGCTTGATTTTTTTTTTTTTTTTACAGTACACACTTTTTTTTAATGTTGTGAAAGGCAGCATATTAAATTTTCTACTTTACTTGATTGAAACACAACAGCCGGCAGTTTTTAACATTGTAGTTTAAAAACACATCAAATATTGTATATAACAACTAAAACATCAGTCATGACTGAGTTAAGCATCGTGTGCAACAATAAAATTTGTAATATTAAATTGTTTCCTTTGATTTTGATTAGGCAATGTAATAATCACCACCAATGACCAACTACCTAAAAAAATAATAAAGCATGTCTTAAAGGCATTGATATAATATTTTCAGGTCATTTCCCACCAGTTGAAAGATTCTTCTTATTTTTTTTTAAAAAAAAAAGAAAAAATAGATGTGAATGGGGAAAAAAAAGTTAGGGAGAGAATTTTTTTTGCGTGGGATATAAAAATTAAATGACAACATCATGTTACCATTTGGGATGGGAATCAGCTCCTCTCAAATCCGAGACCATGGTCCTCGCCCAGAAAAGGATGGAATGCCCCCTACAAGGAGGAGACCCAAAGAGAGAACTCAGACCCACTAGAGAGGTGTCTCATTATCTCCTTCTGATAATGAGGATAGGGACTTCTGGGTCGGGAAACCCATACTTCTGGGTTTATGTTTGGGGCTGTTGGCCCCGCGACCCAACCACAGATTAGTGGAAGACAACAAAATGGAACGGAACATTTCCCATCAAATATTTGACTTTTACTATTCTTAAACTCTAGCAGTGTTCACATCAATTGATCATGTTGAGACATTACATATAAAACCTATTGGAATATTTTGATCAAAAGAAAGTATAAAAGATGTTTTTTTCCCACTTAAATGAACGATCCATTTGTCAAAGAGAGCATGTTAGAAACTGATTAGTGAAACGTTTGTAGCTCATCTCTTGCCTGGACAAATCTTTTGATATGAGGAACCCAATCTGGGTTAAACTACTTGATATAAAAAATGTCACTTATTTATGCTTATTACTCTACCGAAACAAGACAGATCTCTGTGTTAGCTGCGCTCAGTACCTTCTCCATTATCCTCACTTCTCACCAGTACTGCTCTTGTCATAGCAGTCCCAGTCCAACACATCTTTTGTTTGAAACCACAGCTGGATTTCCTTTTGAGCTCCTTCTACTGAATCACTTGCATGGATTATATTCCTTTAAAAGATTGACATAATTGAAAAAGTTACACCCAGAACACAAACAGCATCATTTTGATTCTTTCTAAGCATATAATTGTGTGATTAGACATTAGGATATTGGCTACCTGCTGACATGAATGCTGAAATCTCCTCTGACAGTGCCTGCCAGTGCCTCAGCTGGATTGGTGTGTCCCACCATTGTTCTGGATGTCTGAACAACATTGGGGCCTTCCCAGACCTGAAGATAAATGAAAAATGAATAAGCTCAAATTTTACCCATGAACATGTATAAGCAGAAATATTGAATATATGAAAAAGCACAAAAAAAAAGATCTCACCATGACAACAAGAGGTCCTGATGTCATGTAACACACTAGGCTGTGATAAAAAGACTTTGTCCTTAGCTCACTGTAGTGCTCAGATAAAAGATCTTCAGATGCCTTTGCAAAAGAAGCAACCAGTTAGGGATCAAACAGAAAACTAGACAACTATGTTCTCAGACATTTTTTTAAATTACCTGACACATCCTCAGAGCAACCAATTTAAAGCCTCGTTGCTCAAAGCGCTGGATGATTTGTCCAACAAGGCGCCGCTGGACTCCATCTGGCTTCACAGCAACAAGAGTCCTCTCCTTCACATCTGGAAAAGCTGCTGATACAAAACAGTGGAGCAAAGGTATCTATGTCAAATCTTATCATTTTCAAACAGACGTTGTCAGTGTCACTATTCTGAGTATAACACTACAAATAAGCAAACACAGCAACATGCAGTAGAGAAACTGGTCTTCTTTGGATTTGGATAGGAGTCTTTTTACATTCAAAATTTAAAACAAATACTTTTCTTGTGGTAATTAATACTGAAAACCAGTACAAGTTCATCACTAATAATTCCACAAGTCTATTTGAAATACTATATCAATCCAAAAAAAAAAAAAGGGGGAAATTTTGCAAAATTACACCCAAAGTCATTTGAGATATGACCTGTTTGGGTTATGCTATAAAACTTAATTAATTTTTGTTTATCACACAATACCCTTTTTAAATATCAAAATGTATTATCCGGACACAATATGAAGGAATAAAAAACTAGACAAAAAACATTTAGATTCCAAACCTCTTTAGCATGGCAAAAAGTGTGAGATCCTATGTTTTCTACTTTGTTCTTAAAACCGCTGTGGATTTTTATTTCCAATCTATCATTGTGTTGCAAAGACTAAACTTAATAGAAAATCCTTTAAACCCTGAAAAAGGTTTTCTTTTATTTCATTCAGAAGGTGCACTGGACCCAGAAAAGCAACTGTAATACCTTGCACAAGCTCATGAAAAACTGCATGCAATCAATTATGTGAACATGTGATGACAAGTGTTTAAGTCTTCTTTCTGGCTCACAAAAAATATATACTGAAGTTGTACTGAAATAAAGTTTCTGCAACAGATTTTATGCGTTTATTTTTATACAGTGAAAGGATCATTTGTGCAAAAGGTTAAAGCAAATTTTTCCTTTGCACGTAAAAATAAGAACTTGACCCTTTAACCTAGTTTTAGTTCATGACCTCTCAGTTGAAGAGACTGTTTGTTTCCAAAAGCATTTTCATTTTTTATGTTGTGTTTCACAGTTATTAGTTTAGTTGTATTATTTAAAAAAATTATTTTTATGCATTATTAAGCTCTATTTTGAATTCAAGACAAATTAGAAAATGTTTAAAAAAAAATTGCACTCTAATGCATTCTTGTGTAAAAAAAAATCGAACATAATGAATAAGAGAAGCAAATAAAATCTAACACATGAACACTTTTTAAAAGTTACTTACTGGTTTTACTTCTGTGCAAATTCGATCTGTATCCATATTGCAGCGCAGCAGAAATCACTGATGGGAAACTTTTGGATGTGTCTTTGTGCCCCAGGTGAAACTGTTGAAGTGTGTAAAACAACCTCCGATGTAACATGTCTGTATTCTCACGTGTCTTCTTTCGCAGTGAAGTCAACTCTCAATAAACCTGACAGTCATGCCCCCATTCATCTGGTCTCAGAGTTACACAAATGCAAACATTTAACTCCACGAATGCTGATCACTGTTTTATTGACAGAAGCATTTGTTCTCTTAAGTCAAATGTTAAATGTTAGGAGTGTCTGTTCATGAACGAGTAAATGAAATGTAAAGAAAAAAAAAGTGTCTCCTTTTTTTTTAATTTCACAAGCTATCATTTGATAAATCTATGGATTAAGAATTTAAGTAAATCTTTTAAATGAAAAAAAGCAAATAACAGGAAAAATTCACTAGAAATTTTTTTTTTTAGTTTTGTGTTCATTATTTGCAGTTTTAAGGTTGGATCATAATTTATGGACAATTATGGTAAAATAAAAAGACACTATTTGATTGTGTAGTCTAAATACCACTGAGATTGAAGATGCTCTTTGGGATATAATAAGGACAGTAGACAATTAAGATTTTGAATAATTAAAAAACGACTTGCGATTGGAGGATTTTCTTTTACAAAGTGAGGAAATCATTTTCATTCAGATTGAAAATGATTTCCGGATGGAAGTCGAAACGTCTCGTTGAAGAATTATACTGTCCAGAAGACTTTTTTGAAACTTTTTCTACTAAAAATGAGGATGTATACAATTTCTAAAGCTATGAATCTTTAAAAGAACACATCAATGATAGAGTAACGTTGCAGCCTTTTTCATTATATGCATCATTTAGATTGATTTTGCATTTATTAAGCATAACATGGTTTTATATGAAGACAATATTACTGAATATTTAAATTCTCTGACATCTTTTAAGCGTAAATCTAGCTATTGTGTTTTAATCATAATATATTTAATCTCAATGAGGGAATTATTTTGCTGCATTGCACTGGAGCAGGCAGCCAACAACAGCGCCAATGGTGGGAGAAACAGAGGGTTAGGTGTCTACACCTGGGACATTTAGGTATGGGCCCAGTGGGAATCAAACTGGATTCTCCAGTTTAATTCTGGAGAATCCAAAATCAAACTGGAAGCCACTGTGCTTTTAGCCACTGGCTAATCAAAGCACAGTTTGATTCTGGAGAATCCAGTTTGATTCTGGAGAATCTGGAGAATCCAGAATCACACTGGAAGCCACTGTGCTTTTAGCCAAAGGCTAAAGACACAAGCTCAGTGGTTGGCTAATTACTTATTACCAAGTAATTTTGGGAGAAAATCTTATCTGTAAGTAAAATTCATTTTTGTAAAACTAAATTTGACGACCAATGCATTTGCACACCAATTAATCTATATTAATGCAAAAATGGGAAACAAATGTGAAAAGCTGCAGTCCTTTGCATTCACTCATTAGATTAGACAAGAAAAATAGACAAGTGTTATTAAAAAAGCACTTTTTTATTAAGCAAGTTCTCCTTTTCAGAATGGAATGATATGAAAATTCTTAAGTCGAGGGTCTGTCTCCTTTGGAGATGAAAAAGGCAAAAATGACAAAAGCAGACAATTAAAAACTCAAAATGAGTTGAAAGTGCTCAGTCCCAGTCCAGTTGTGAGACATGGGAGAGAAGGCCTGGCTCAGACTGCTCTGGGTCTGGACAGATGCCACCTGCAGACCAGCTTTAGATTTCTTGTTAAACCATAATTGGCAATTGATTAGGTGGGCACGACTTAATTTGAAAAACACGGTGCCGGCCATTTACAGTAGAAATCAAAAAAGAAGAAGAAGAAGAAAAAAAAAAAAAAATCAGCAGCATCCTCTACTTCCAATTACCCAACCAACATAAGTCGCTCGTACTTGAAACGAGCAGAGCAAAGCTGAGCTGGAAGAGTGTTGGGGGCAGCACAAGCTGTCTTTAAAGATCACAGATATGTGAAGTGGTTCCAGCAGTTGCTTTACTATAGCTTGATGGTGCCAGTGGGCAAACTGCTATTGCACAGTCTGTAGTAGCGAAGGTCATTCACCAGCCGATGTACGCTCTGAGTAAACGAGGGCAAATCCTGAACCAAGAAAGAAAAGACAGGAAGAAGTTTAGAAAAGATTCAACATAAACAATGAAGCAAACAACTGAAGCTGAAAAAGATCCAACTCATTTCTATTATAATACATTGTTAAATGCTGCTGAGGTCTGTAGAACTTCAGGATAATTGTTAACTTAGGAAAAGCTGTAAATAAATAATTAAATAAAACTGTTTATTTTTTGTTTAGTCTTCTGAACCGCTTATGTCTAGTGTCTGATTTCAGGTGGAAGGCAGATTAGACCCCAAACAGGTTGCCACTCTGCTGCGGGCCGCCCACACACTCATTGCTTTGGATAATTTCATAGCGGCCAATCTACCAAATATCCATGCTTTCAGAGAGTTGGAGAAAACCGGAGTACCTGGAGTAAAACCATGCATACACAAAGAGAACATGCAAACTCCACATAGAAAGGTCAGAGTTTTAAGCCTCACCCCCACTTCAAGACTCTTACCCCATCTTCTTGCTGTAAGGCTACTTAGTGCTAACAACTGCACCACTGTGCAGCCCTACTGTTTATTTTTGTTGTTGCAAAAGGAAGCTTTCTTATATCAAATCTCATCTACACAGATTTTAAATTAATTTTTTACTTTTTTCAGAATTTTAAGGTGACAGTGGTTTTGTAGTAATATAATTTTGCAAGAAAAAGTGGGAATTAAATCCACTGCTGGAAACATTTAATCAGAGTGATTATCCATTAAAAACAAACTTTAAATGGAAAAAGGCTCTGTAGAAAACTATTGAAAGTTCAAACTGGTTTAGACTTTTATTTCCCTCAAAGTTATGGATCTTGAATTGAAATCTGCCTTACGGTTCTATTTCATTCAAGACAAGCATAATCATGAAGTACTTCTAATTAAGACTTACTAGGAGTTGTTGACCAAAAATTATTGATAAATGTAGGCATTGCTTTACCTTCAAGCTTGTATCGAGTACATTTCTAACCTCTGTAGGTGAATAAAGTTTATCTTTAAATCTAACATTTTCTGACCAATAAAAAGTTAAGAATTATGCACAAAGTGGAAAATCCAAAAGATCATTTCTGCTTGGTCTTACCCGTTCAAGTTTGAAGTTGCGTGCGAGAACAGCTCGTTGGCTGGTGTCAACACCTTGACAACCATTTAGAAACTCTGGCATAAAAGCAGAGTAAAAGGCATCAAAGTCAACAGAAGCCATGTTGTAAATAGCCAGGGTAATTTCCTCTTGCAGAAGATCGTGACTTTTGTGCAGAAGGACCTGCAGAAGTACGTTGATAAAATGGAAAAGCATCGAGGTCCGGAAAAGCTTCTGTTGCAAAAGAAAATACAAACAAAGGTATTAGAGTCAGAACATATGTGATGCATCTATGATGCAATGCTGTAACTCATTTTTCTGGTAAATTTTAACAGACATGACAAATTTGCACAATATGTAAGAACCAGAAAAATATGGTAAAACATTCTCATAGAATTGATAATAGCAAACAACACTGATACATACAGTATGATGAAATGCTAAACCCACCCTGTGATACAACTTGTGCTTGCTGTTCAGTGACTCCAAGTAGGAGAGATTCTGCTTGAAGATGTGAATGTCCGACTGCAAAAACGACTGCCCAAAAGCCTAGAAACACAAAACGTTAAGCCCCAAAGATCCAGACCAACTTTAGCTACAAATCCAAGACACAAATAGCGACACACACCTGCATAGCAGCTGTGAACTGAGCTTCGTTTTCCATTGCGTCTTCCGCAACTTCTCTTTGGACACTTTTTAAGACTGAAGTTTTAAAGAAGTATCTCCAGTTCTGGTGAAGTATTTGGTATAGCAACTCAAACATTTCTGCTTTGATGTCTGGAGAAGAACGCTGTCAAAAATAAAAGATTTACAGACTTGTGAAGAAAATTTGACAAACATTTTAAACAAATCAAAAATGGCTTCTCTTTCTTACAAATAAAAACAATTTATGGGCTCTTAAAATGATTTCATTCATTATTTATTTAATGTGAATTGCACAACTTAATGTGCAATCACAACTTAGTTTTAGTTTATATTGCTTATTTCAATCACGTTGAGCATGAACATACCTCTGCCACCACTGGGTAGACCTGTTCCATGCACAGAGAGAGGATACTAGGCAGGAAAGGTTTAAAAGCTTGACCAGGTTCTTGCACCACCACCTGCAGAATTTTAAGGAACTTCTGCACCACCCGGCAGCCGGCACTACCTTCATGCAAAATACTGGCAGCCAACTGTTCCCTAAAGAAAAAAACATTTTAGAGAACAAGTTAATTGCCAAACACAAGGTGAAAATCATAGTCAGTTGTATTTGTTTTTGTCGCACCTGGTAAACATGCTAAGAAACGTATGTAGAATTTGGCCTGTGAAGGTGACACCCATCTGGACTCGCAATGCTTGGAACAATGTCAAGAAGAAGGCCAGCATTTCATCTGTGACGTCTGTAATAGTGAAGCAATATTTAAAAAACTTATCATGAATTTTTTTTGACAATCTGAATAGTTTAGAAATGTTCTATTTTAGTTGATAAACTGGTTTACAGTCAAGAAATGAGCTAAAACAAAACTAAATGTAATCAATGTTTGATGGTTATCATTGTGCGATTCAAAATCACCAAACTGAATTTATTAACATCGATTGATGTGGTTTGGATTCTGTAACTGGATTAAGTGTGTGGAAAATGTTCATTAGTTTTAAATCAAAAGATTGTCTGACTGACCCGGCTGCTGGATAAACACTGGGAACAAATTTAAAGACACTTGAACAGACTCTTGCAGACTCTGGTAGCATATCTGTCGTGATTTGGTGGATTCACTTGATATGCTGTCCACTACATCCCTAAGCACGGGCAGGGTTTGTTGGATAACTGCTTTCTCTGGAGAAGGAAAAAAAAAAAAAGTTACAAAAGAAAAAGCACCAAGTGGAAAAAACTTTTTGTAAAATGAAGCGAAAAGAAAAAAAACAAGAAGAAAGGAACAGACCGTTGTTGAGCCCGGTGACGTTTACTGTCCCTCTTAAAATGCGATATTGCCTGGTGAGAGCGGCCAGCAGGCTGGCATGGCTGCTGGAGCGAGTTTGCCACTGCTGCTCATTCTCTGGTAGATTTGGCCAGGGGAGGAGCAACATGTTGGATAAAGCTCTACACACCAGTAGATGAGCCTGAAAGACACACACAAAACTTCTTAATTTAATCTATCAACTTAAGAATACAATACAAAAAAGTACAAAATTTATTTCAAAACCTAAAATAACAATTTGACAAAAAAAAAATAAATCTTAGAAATAAATCAACGTTAAGAAAAACAATACACTTAATAACCAATACTTAGTATTAGCACATTATAATAAAGACAAATCAGTATTTACCTCCTGGGGAAGCCTGTGGGTCTGATTTTCTGTGGTAATTAAGTTAAAGATGTTCTGAACAGCTGGTAAAGAGAGCAGGAACACCGGCCTTACGGTGGAGGTGATGGAAACCATCAGGTGGCAAGATGAGAGCAGCAACTTTTCAGGTACCTGGAGACAAGTATGAGATTTAAAAAAAAAAAAAATCAGTCAGAGGTAATTGGGAGGCGTTGGTTCAGTGGTAGAATGTCTGTCTATGGATCGGAAGAAGCTGATCTGATTCCCACTTGGCCTGTGCCTAAGTGTCCCTGGAGCAGCCACCTGACCCCCACTCTTGCTATTAGCGCCATGATGGTTGCCTGCTGCAGTGCAATGCAGCAAAGTAGTTTCCCCATTGAGGTTTAAAAATAGTATGTAAAAAAAAAAAAATCTAAATACTGAATGTTATTTACTAGAAATTCCTCCTAAAATGCAGACATATGCATTGGTGGATCTCGGGAGCACTAAAGATCATATGTAAGCAACCACTTTAAAAAAAAACCTTCCATGTGTACTTTCTGGTTCTATGACTTTCAAGAAGTCATTGCAATAAAGAAGTCGTTGCATTGAAATGTGTAATTCTGTCAATTTGCCTCATGTTGATCTACCTTTTCTCCACAAATTTGTGTCCACTGTAAGTTGTAAATTCTTTTTAATTAAAATTACAATAACTTTATTGAATATAAAACACTACTACTTTCTAGTTGACATATGACACACATTTATAATAGAACACACACACAGCAATGTGTTGTCACTTTTTTTAAGGTAAAGGGAATATTATTGTTTTATATAAATATATAAAAATAAAAGACATTAAAAACTTCTTTTAAATTGCAATTACACTATCAAGCCAACAGAAGGTTCATGTTGCTGTGAAATGGTGTGACGTCAAATGATCTGCTTCTCAAAATAGGTAGAACATGACTATTAGTATAAAATTTACAAGAAAAATTTATGTTTTAAATGTATAAATAGAGCAAATTCATATTTAAAGGGTGTCCATCTGAAACAAATATATTAATATTTGGAAATAATAAGACTGATTATTTTAGTATAGAGTCCGTTGATGCAGATTTGTATTAAAAATAGAAATTAGATTGTACTGATAAAATTTGGCAGAAGCAAAGCAAAGAAATATTTTCACCCATCTCATCCTTTCCCTAGGTTTTAACAGTTTAACAGGTAGAGAACCTGGATCTGCTACAAATAAAATACATTAAATATCTAAAGTTTCATTTATCGCTTTTGAATTTTTATTCAATATTTATACCAAAACAAAGATTTTTCTTCAAATTGTGAACCAAATGGTTTATATGGGCTATTTTGCTCCGGTGCTGACAAAGATGTCGCTAAAAGAGACTCGTGGAATAGATGATGTGGCATGAAAAAAGTCCAACAACAAGATAAATTACCTTGGTTGTGATGAGAGGGCTGCTAGCATTGACAGCTGAAGTGATGAGGTTAATGAACTGTCTTTGGTTATGACTGTGGACTTCACTGTAGAACTGAGCGAGCCAGTGAGAATATGCCTGTAAAGCAGCGAGGGCCTGAGCGTGCCTGCAACGGAGACATAACATAGATGTAAAACAAGCATATGATACATATTTTTTTGAAAAGTCACTAAACTTTCTTGTTAAGTCTTTAAACATGTGTCACTTGCACAAACACCCCGTTTTGTCTCTGTTTTGAAATTTTTTTGTGTAATTTTGAAACAGAAAATCAGTTTCTGTTTGGGGCTGAAAAGTGGTTCTGATATTTTCTTAAGTTTGAGGATACCTTTAGAAATGATTTTCTATGAAGGTTTGAACTTTGAGAATGTTTAGTCGTTTAACAAGCACACGTTCAAACTAACAGGAAAACCGGAAGTGAACAACTGGAAGTCTTGAATAATCTTGTGATTGCTTGTTTTCTGACAATAACTGCTATGGACGCTTTCGGACGTTTTGCTCGACAACTAGTGCGTCCACTTTCGGCAGCACTAGTTGTCAACCGCAAAGGGTTTTACACAAAATAGAAGAGTGTGAAAGTGTTGATGAATATCTAAGTCTACAGCAACTAAAAAAATAAAGCTGACTAATGAATTTTGCTTAAAGTGGGTTATTTTTAGAATTTGGGTCTTGCCATTAACAAGAAACCCAAAGTATATCCATTTTTCTATTGAAAACATCTAATTATCAAAGCAAATTAAATATTACACTAAATAAGACCTTATTTAACATACTGCTCTTTCTGTGATGTGTAAGAAAAAAGAAAACCACCGAATATGCAAACTGTTAGGACTATTTTTTGGTTTAAGCAGCCTTTCTTCTGGCACTGAAATGTTTAGTGACTTATGAATTTCTAAGAGCCTGTTCTGTTGAAATCCATGACAAGAATATGGTTTTGGTAAAACTGGGTTTCAAAAAGAGACAGTCTTTTTTTTCCCACTAATATAGAATAGATTTTTTTTCCCTCCTTCTGAAAACATGTGATACTCACACATCGGTGAGGTCAGGCTTGAGCACAGAAGGCACAGCTGTCTCCAAGTCATAAAGGCTTGTCTGCGAGCCGTAGCAAGTTACTTCAACCAATCTGAAAACAAACAGTTCATTGTGTTATGCATATATATTTAAAAATAAATCTAAAAGATATTACATCACAATAACATACGAATGCAAATGAAAATCTATGTTTTTAAATTGTTACATAAGAGTGATAAAGACTAGGGATGGGATAATTTTTTTTAAAAGATTTGAAATTGTCTTTGCCCTTTTGATTTGATAACACACTGCATGTCAATCAGTGTTGTGCATGAGCACAATTACACATTCTATTTGTTCACTGCTTGTTTATCATCAATGACAAGTGGAAAATGGCTGAGAAGGAGGGTATGGTGTGTTCACATCCCACATGTGAATTCATAGAAGAGGCACCACAACTTCACATAATTTCAATATTTAGAGACATTTTAGTGTGAAATGGGATGCCAGCGGTAAAAAAAAAGGTTACAGATAAAAAGATTCTCATCTGCAGGTATGCAAACTCATGTGCCTCACCTGAGTAGCAGGGCATCCAGCATGTCGGGGTACCATTTGCTTAAAACTACAATAAATAAACTAATTAACTACAAAAAAAAAAACTGAATCTATTGCCAAATTTATCACATGTTGTAGCAGATGGCATTACATTCACACATTAGAATATTACTGCGATACTATAATATTACTAAGTTATTATACTACTGATCAGAATATAATAACATGTTATGGTTGCGTTCAGTTGCCTTCCGCTTATCCGAGGCCGGGTCGCGGGGGCAACAGCCTCAGACGGGAGGCCCAGGTTTCTCTCATCCCAGCTGTATCCTCCAGCTTACCCGGGAGGATCTTGAGGCATTCCCTGTCTAGCTGTGAAACATAACTAACCAGATGCCCAAACCACCCTATTTGGCATCTCTCGACTCGAGAAGCAACTGCTCCTCGAGCAGAGAATTTCAAGCTCCTCCCAGATGGCAGTGCTCCTGTGGTTTATTCATTAATTATTTGCTTGTCCAGAAAACTTGAGAGTATATTTCTGTAATCCACAAGCATTTTATTTCAGGACAAAAATACTTAAAAGTTTGAATATTTATTTATTCGTCCATTAAAAGAGAAATCTTGGATATTTTGAATTTAACAAAAAATCTGAATATTAAACATCTGACATCTGCTTTATTGTTAACAAATAAATAACTCATTAAAGAATCAATAGCTTTTTACCTTGATTTTCAGGGTAAATCTTTTCATAACTGTTTTTAGAACCACTTCAAATTATATTGTTATTAACATTTTAAAAGAGTTTCAAATATAAGAAAAAGTGACTACTTTTGTAGTTATTTCGATGGCGTGTGTACTTTTTACTTTTTAAAATGTGGATTTAAACTTTTTTTTTTTTTTTCAAATGTCACTCTACAACCAAATCTAATGGAAATATAAAATTAGTGAATCATCTAATCACCAATAAAGACACTTTTCTCTATTTTTGCAGATGTTATAAGCATTACAATGCTAGGACAGTGAACAATTACGAGTACCTCTCCACCACTGCCAGTGCATCAGTAAAACGTGCAGCAAAGACCTCCCCTATAAAATGCTCGGCGAAGCGCCCGACAGCTTGAAGCAGCGAGCTGAGGTCCCTGAGAGAACAGTGGAGTCGGCGGCAGTCATTCTCAGCCGTGATGTTCAGTCTACGACCTAAAAAGAACATGACAGGCAATTTTAAGACTTCCTGTTTAAGTTGACGTTGCTAATTTCACCATAACTTACTTGAACCAGTAGTGACAATAAATTGCTGCAAACCCAGGTATACATCCAAATTTTCTTGCAGGACTGTAAACTGTAAAAGAAAGAAAAACAGGATAAATGTGCTAAACATTTAAATGAAAACACTTTATAGGTTGTCATAAAAGATAGACATATAAAATCAAATAAAATCTACAACGTTAAATACAAGTTATTGCTTTTTGAGCATGAATAACAAACAATTTAAGGAAACATAGATGTAAAATATAGTCACTGCTGCCGAAGTAAACAGCTATGAAGAAGAACATTTTTTTAGAGGAAGTGGTTCGAAGAGGAACAATTAAAACCTTGAGAATTCAGGTCCTATCGTGTGAAAAAAACTAGAATCAGTGACTATAATTTTAAACGAGTTCTCCTAAAAAAAAAAGTAAAAAAGAAAGTATTGTATCCCCTGAAATCTTATGATACAAGTGAAATAGTTTTTGCATTTCACACCTTTCATGTGACACATGTTCATCTTTAAAGCTACAAAATCTAATCCTGCAGATCAATGTCTACTACTGATTAACGAAGACGAATGAAGAGTTTCATTCAACTGCTTGGTTTTTAAAATCTCACAGATCTATCACTCAATGCAGTAAACAAGTTATTATCACCAGAAACCGCTGCGGTAGTAGTAAGTAATGTGAATGGCATGTGACCAGGTTGGGATGTCAGCAATGTTGGGTGGTGGCCAATAACTTTAAAACTGTCCATTGAGCTGCCCAAACCAGTGCCAGTGTTCTGTTGAGATATGCAACCTTGTTGAGATCTGAGATCGGTCGCTTATGCGCATGTCCATGACAGAACCAAACTTCTATGATGCAATCAAACTCTGCACCACTCTGTTGTGCGCCCTTTTTGTATACGATCTTATCCATTTTACTGACACATAATTTTTATCGCCATTTAAACCTGTGATTACTCCACCTTAACCACTACCCTTAAGTATGCCTAAACCCAACTCCCGTCCAAAACAGAAGCTAAGTTTGACGAGGGCTGCATCATGGGGACGGAGTTTAAATGGGTCATGGCATGTGCAGAAGCGAACGATCGCAGATCTCGACAACATACCAGAAACCGATGTGAGAAAGCAAACACTGAACTTTCAACTTATTCGTTAATGTACAAATAACCTTAATCATGAAGAATAATCATGAAGAGGGTGTGATAACAACATTTGAGTAAACTGTTCTGATTTGCTTTATTCTTTATATGATAACACTGCTATAAAACTCAAATTGGCTCACAACTAGTATGTATTGTGGGCATTAGTTCTAATTTAGTTCTAGTGCTTTGGGATTTTTTTCTTAAAATTTAAGGTGCATTATAAATAAAATGTTCTGTTTCGTGATCTTCTGCTTGTTCCGGGGTCGGGTTGCGGGGGCAACAGCCTCAAACAGGTAGCCCAGGCCTCTCTCTCCCCGGCTGCATCCTCCAGCTCATCTGGAAGGATCCCAAGTCGTTCCCCGGCCAGCTGTGAGACATAGTCTCTCCAGCGGATCCGGGGTCTGCCCGGACCCGCTGGAGAGACTATGTCTCACTGTCTCAATAAAATGTATTATTATTATTCATTTAATAGGACGATTAAAGTATTTACCAGTGTGGAGAAGGCATGCGATGGGAGCAGCTCCATCACCTTGACAACCACTTCCAGACTTTGACGTAGGTACCTTTGCCACTCAGTCTGTTGCTATGGTTACAAAAAGGGGAACATTGTTAGTAACACAGACTGCTTAGTTGAAAAGTGAACTTTTGTTTAATTGATAGCAAAAAAGAATTTACTGACAGCCATGAGAGAAATAGTCTGATAACTGTATATATTTAATGTAAAATAATCCTACATCATCATCCAGCGTCTCATCGTCAAGTTCTTCCAGCTGAGTCTGGTTGAATCTGAACTGTATGCGATTCAGAACTTCTCTTAACAAAAGAATCAAGGCATCTTTGTACCTGTCAAATGTAAATTTCACCAGAGGAAAAAAAGTTAGTTTTATTTCATCCCACTACATTGGTTGTGAGGTCATAAAAAGGTTTTGAAAACCAGATTAATGGGTTTTCAGCATTTGAATCAACTTACCTCTCAACCACACTTTCTGTATCTGCAAGTCTGCTCTTGATTTTGGTTGTTAAAAAATCTAAAAATACACTCCAAATGTCCAAACAGGCAAAATACCCCTCATGTGTGGGCTGAAAAAAATAAATGAAAATTCCTTTGTTATCAGGGTACATTACAACTTTGACAACGTTAAACAAGTGACAACAATTTTACCTGATTGAAGGTGTACTTGAAAAGGAGGCCAAGAAACTCAACGATGGGAAACTGAGGACTTGACTCTATTCTCCTTAAGTGAACGCTGACAAACAGCCGCAAAAAATCTGTAAACTTTTCCAAATAGCTAAACGATTTGGAAAAAAAAAAAAAAAAACAGATTTAAATTATGATCACAACAAACATCATGATTTAAATACTTACTTTTACAGTGCATCCAGGTCATTGATTTCTTATCGCATAATAACTCAAAGTGCCAACTCAAAAATAAATTAACCTTTAATCAACTTAATATACCATGTTGAACTACTGGATAGTGTTGAATAAAATAAAAAGATTATATCCAGAGAAAACGAAATAGTGCAAAACATGTTTAAATGAACCATGTCACATATTTACACAGAGAATGTACACCTGAAAATATTCTATGTGGAAACGTGACTACAAATCAGATTCTAATGATAAACTAATTGTAACCAGCTTAGAAAGCACAAATATATTTTGTAACCTTTGCTCTCTTCATAATGTGCAATTAGCAGTCTGTTTTTTATTTTCCCTTAATCATACCTCTCATCAAGTTCCTGTAAGCGAGTCTTAACTGTGTGAGCATTGTTTTCTCGTGTCAGTCTTTGCAGGAGAAAGAAGGTTTGTTGGAACATTCGCAGCAAGTACTCCTCAAAATCCATTGGCACACAGTTTTTTGACACAAGTTCGTTGACACAGGTCATGGCGAGTACGCCGAGCCGGGCGCGATCCTCCTTGCTACTCTCGCTATGCTGTCCATTTCGCCCATCTTCGTTTGATGTCGGTGGCACTGTTCCAGGATTCAGCTGTCCATTGGAGGTGTAGATAAAAGATCCCGCTTTGCTTTTTGTCTTTAGATCGCAACCGAAACGAGCAAAGTGGAAAATAGAGGCCAGCAGGGTGGGTGTAATGCTCGTAGATAAGGGAATCCAACTGAACAGGTGAGCCAAGCATTCCAAAACAAGACAACAGAGCTGGTGACTCTCACAGTCGAGCGCTGCCATTGGTTGGCAGAGCAGCTTTGAATATTGACTGCCTTGAAACAGATTTCCTAGCAATTCCACTGAAAGAATAAAAGAAAACAAATCAGTTTAAATGTGTGGTGATTATTTCTATTACTCATTTAACAAAGTTTTAAAAATACATATATAGTTTTTTAGAAAAGGACACTCACAACTTTCCCCTGAGGTGGGTGAGGGAGGTGGTGTAGAAGCTATAACACTGTGCTTATCCCAGTAGGTTTCTAGAATGCCTGCAAATTCAAAACGTACAAACACAATTTAATAAGATGCACAAATATGACACTTTCCCTGCATTTTTCAGAAGGATAAATGACTGCTTAAAAACCGTATTGATAGAAATAGTTGGAAATTCTTCTTACCTGTCAATAGTCCGAGCACTGTGGGCACTTGCTCCAGCAGTAGCTTACGTAACTCGTCTTTCCTGGCCACGCTAAGATCTTCTCTAGGACAAGCAAGTTCCTCTGATGTAGTTTTCAACATCACCAATCCCAATGGAGCAAGAGTGGGGGTCTGGATCAACTGCGAAAAATAATTAAATACAAAAACAAAACCACAGAAAAATGAAAAAATAGCCGCCCAACATCAATTCCCAAATTAAAATAAAACTTAAAAATAATTGTAACACAATCTGAACAACTAATCAAAATAGCACGTGTCGCATAGACTTTCTGAGAAAACTAATTATTTGTTAAATAAAATGAGGTGATATCTAGTTAAAAAAAAATTTGTTTTTATACATAAAAACCCTATCTTTAATGGGTCTCGTTTGTGATATGCGGTATAATGTGAACACAAAGCAATTTAAACTGCAGTGCTTTGTCACCACATCCTGTCTCCAGTTTATTTCATTTCCAGTAGTGAGAACGTACATCTGCAGAAACTATGTGTGAATAACTTGAGAAAATGTTCTAACCAAATTACTCAATATGTAGCGGTATTAAAAAAATGAACTCTTCACTGTAAGGCAAACGAACAAATAGGACTGCAAATAAAAAGTTAAATGTATCTGCTTTTTTAAAAACAGCTTTTTGTAGAGTGTAAAATACTAAAATTATATATTTAAAATACTATTTAGACTAATTTCACTTTAGTCTTGTGAGTGATTTAAAATATTTTACTATTTCACTAGCCCCATCCATCAGGCTGTTTATTCCACTCTGTGTCAACAATTTTATTTCACAACATTAGGGTTCGCTTGTTTAATGATAGTGGGTACTTTTTTTGGCTTTCTAGTCTGAACCAGATGTGACATACGCAATGTGTTTGAACACTTTGCAGTTCAGAAAACATAACGTAAAAATAATTTTTTCCCCATCAGCAGCAGGGCAACCAAATATTTCCCCTCAACAAAACTTTCTACACACTGTCTTTGTCTTCTATTTTCAATCTTGGGAATTGTTGCTAACACAGACCACAAAGTTCGATTGACCTCCATAAAGAGACCAAACTGCAAACATGGCCCGACTGGATGCTTGCGTTCGTGTCACGTCATCTCTGTATGATTTTTGCAATTGTAAGTCAACTCCCACAATCCTGGACATAGTTGCTAGAGTACAATAAAATTAAGTGAAGGTACAAGGTGGCACCACCTGGTTTGTATTTCATTAAACCTTTTAGTTACACACAGAATGACAATCAAAATTACCTGAAGTGTGTTTGCAAAAAAATCGTGATAGAACATCGGCCAGTCTTGACGACCTATATCAACAATAACTTTGCACAGTTTGTTCCGGATGAAGTAGGGTACAGATTTGTGCTGGGCAAGAAGCAGTTTGGGGAGACAGCTGCGGATTTCCATTTTGTCTTGTGAAGCTACGCCAATCCATAGTTTGTTCACCAGATTCTAAAAGCACAACAAAACAAACAAATAACACATAAATCAATATTTAATACTTTATTTTTTTACACTATAAAACATGCTCAAATTTAGGTGAAAAAAACCCCCTCACAACCACAAAACATTTTCATTCTACACATCTCCTCCTGTGCAAAAAGGCAAATAAAGAGAACAGATATTTTTCATTGAGGAGTATTTCTGAGCAATCTTACATCACATCTTTAAACTTACTTCAAATACTGTGAGGCTGTACATCATTACATATTCATTCTGGGTGTTGGAGAGGAAGAACAGGCAGTGCCGCCATGCTCCCGTCTGGTGTGAAAAGTTGTTCAGCAGCCCTTCTGTAGAGAGAAAGAAAGCATGACCTCCGTTAGCCACACATGACACTGAATAACTTGGCTCTCAGACAAACTAAATGCTTTAGCACACTAAATTGAAAGTAAATAAAACTTAAACAAGTGTACAAGTCACAAAACAACTTGAAGTTCCATTTAAACTGACCAAACTCACCCTCCCCCCAAATATCTGATTATTACTGAAGTACATTCTTACAGGCAAGCTGAAATGTTTCTAGATTGGTTTGTATCCAATGTTTGAAAAACTTTGTGTGGAAAACTTGTCCATTTGGCATCTATCACGAAAGAGAGGTTGTCCGGAAAAACCATTTATATTAATTTCAATATTCAACAACAATAACCCAAAGAGACAGACAGTTTTGTTTTTTTTGGCAATTGTCTTCATTTGACCAGTGATTTTCTTTTTGGGAAAATAACCCAAAATTTGTTGGAAAAACATTACTAAAAAGCAGACCTACTTAATTTGAGCCAAGTAAATGTGTGATTACCAACAAGAGGAAAAGGATGATCACATGAAACCACAGGTGTGACTAGGTTTCTTACAAGATGACATAATGAATCAATATCATCTGAAACGTGCTTAATTGCTTTATCATTTCCAATATTCTCATTTTCTGTAATGATGTCATTGTAAACACTAAAACAACACAGTTATTATTTTAGCTATCCTCTCCAACTGAAGAGGACAGAATTTCTTTCACCAAACTACTTCATTTTATACATAACAGGGTATCTGATAGTCACGTGAACATATTTTCATTTTCCAGTTGGCACAATAATTATATGACAACTGTGGTCTGTGTTCTTTTTATATAATGAGGTAAAACTTAAAATCTAATGATCTTTTACAATATTACAGGCCGCCACTGGGAATTGGACCATGCATAGTGGTTCTACTTCATAACAAGACTGTCATATGGTCTAAATTCAAACTGAAAATGGTTAAGATGGAAACCATGAGTCACCAAAAGTTTTTGGGTTTTTTTCAATCTCACATTCCCACACAATGAAAAATTTAATTATGAATTGCTTCATTGTCTTTTATGAAGGTGTAAGCTTGCCTATTTCCCTTTTCCGCTCATTTGTTGTGCAGCTGTGAAAGAACTCTGTCAGTAGATTCTCCAACGCACGTAGCGATGATTCTTCTGAAGCCTAAAAAAAAAATAATATTCAGACAGTTTAACATTTAAAGCAAACCAATAAATAATAAATACCCATTCCCTTTGCAAAAATACAAGGTTTTGTTGTCTTCCGCTTATCTGGGCCCAGGGCCAGCAGCCTCAGATGAAAACCCAGGCTTCCCTCATCCCAGCTGTATTCTCCAGCTCACTCAGGCGGATCGCGAGGTGTTTGCTGGCAAGCTGTGAGACATAGTCCCTCCAGCTGGTCCGGGGTCTGCCTCTGGGTCTCCTTCTACTGGGACGTGCCCAAAACAACTAACCAGTGAGGTGTTCAGGAGGCATTTAAAGAGATGCCTGAACCACCCCATCTGGCTTCTCTTGATTTGGAGGCGCAACAGTTCTACTCTGAGCTCCTCACTCCATGTCTGATCGAGAGCCCAGCCACCCTAAGGAGGAAGCTCATTTTGGCCACTTGTATTCATTAACTCGTTCTTTTGGTCACCACCCACAGTTGATGGTGGTACATACTGTACTTCAATTTGTCATACAGATGGCAAGTATGTAACACCACCAGGCTGACCAAGATGCCAACACTTCTACCTTCACCTTATCAGAACTTTTTACAGCCCTAATTATTGTTGGTGATTCAAACTCCACTAGTTGATGAGGGCGTGTTTTTTTTTTTTTAAAGCAGAATCAAGGAAATAGATTTCTGCAACTTGAGGGCACAGCATTGAGGAAGCTCAGCTCTGTATTGAATAGTAAGATAGCAGGGTATTAGACTGAAGGAACCAGTCCCAGTTGCAGATAGGCAGGTCTGAATTCCTTAAATAAGCCACAACTTGCAGAGACTGAGCTCAACTCAAGGCAAATATTCACTTTTGCAAAATGGGCGTCTTGTTCCATAAAGGCTCATAAACCTACTACATCCTGTCAAATACCTGACCTCAAATATTTAATAACAAAGACAGATCGGTGACTAACAAAATTAAATGGAAGACAAGCAAACAAGTACGTATGTAAATAACATGTTAAAAACAGATCACATTTAAATAATAGTTTACATTGTAAACAAGCAACGCAGAAACTTCTCATGAAAAAAGTTGTACGTACCATTTTCAGCAGACTTAGTCGGTTTCTTCACTTTAATTAGTCGCTGATTGCTTATCTTAAGAAGTTAACCAGCTAGTTAAATCTAAAGCTAAGCGTTAGCTGTGGGGTTGCTGGCTAACGCAACCACAAAGGGCGTTCTTCATGATCTGTCTCGCTAGTTTCTCCGTTAAAAGCGTTGTTGTAACTAAATTAAAAAAATATTAAAACATTTACTCAAATATCAAACGTGTTGATTAACAAACAAGTAAAACTAACAATAAATCCACCAATGCGGTAGCTGCATTGTCGTTTAAGGCCAATTCCATTTACCGTTATGTCTCTGACTGATTTACGTTTAAAAACAAATCAAGCCAAACATAACATCTTCAGCACAGCAAACACTGTCCAAAAAACAGCGTTTAGTACCAGGGATTTCGACAGTAATGCCTTCTCGTTTGTAGCGGATGGCTAACCAGTTAGCCTTTCTAGAAGAAGGAAGACATCATTTTCGTTAGCTAGTTGTCAATCGTAGGCATGCTTTCTGTGTCTGATGGTCACGACAGTTAATCTTTACCGTCGCTAATTTAAAAGCGGGTGAATATGCACAGCAAGGTTAGGTATTTTACGAGTTTTAACAATTTTAAGCAATACAATACGGGCTTGATCCTGCGATTCTTCTGTTCAAAGCTTAGGGCGGCTCAAGTCTATAGCTAGGTGCAGGTTAGGGTCTACTTTGCAACTTCCTCTTTTGATACAACCATCGCAGTCAGCTGGTGTCAAGCCATCACAAAAACAAACAGATCACTTCCTGGTTTCTTTCAAAATAAAACACATTAACGGTTGATTGAAATTTGAAAGGCGAGGAGGACACGTGTTTGTGAAAATCTATATCATGTAACAGTCGATCGGATATGTAAGCATGCCCATGTTTAGATACAAACTCAAAATATTTATGTTTGAAATAAAATCAGCAAAAGCTACACAACTTTTTTTTCAGAAATGAAAATATGAATATTCTTGTGAAGAAGCAGGAAGTTCTTCATGAGATAAAGACAAACGTGCAAGAGTCACGTTTACTTGATGTTTAGAATATATATATATATATATATATATATATATATATATATATATATATATATAGATAGATAGATATAGATCAATCCGACTTTGCTATTATTTTGCACACCGAATAAATAAAAAATGCACAGATCGGGCAAAAATGTGTATTTTTCCCTCCATGAAGTATGGATTTATTTGAATTTAAATGGTAGCAAACACATCAATTCAGATTTACACCTGAAGAAAAGCGTGGATCAAAGAAATACATGAGTCTAAGCAGGACAAATTGTACCACAGCTTAAAAAAATAGCACTTTATAAATAAATACTCTAGATGTACACATTTAAATATATATAAATATATGACCAATGAAAATTCATTAGCATGCTTTTTACATTTCAAACAACTTTGGCTGTTTTTTCCACATTCACTATTAAAATAATTCCCTTTTATCCTCTTTGCAGAAGTACGCACTCAATCTTGCAAATAATTTGTTTGTATGGCAAAATGTTAAAAAAGTAAAGTTATAAAATAAAAAAAGTGTGAAATGCTCTGTTATGTATTTCAAAATGACTTAAAAACAAAATAAAAGGCAGACATTTTATGCTTACAAGTACATTAATTTTTAAAACAATTTTGCCAAACATAGAGCTACAGTAGGGCAAATGTGGGAGTCAGTCCCAACTAGTTGATAGATGAAAGGCAGGGTGCACACTGGGCAGATCTCCAGTTTGTTAGAATGCTTTCTAATGATTTATTTTATTTACCAACGTACGGTAACTTATTCCTTTCATTATGTTGTCATTTTTAGTCTATGGGTTTTCCTGAACCGACTTAATTAGAATGAATCTATCTTTCAGACTAGAAAGTTCAACACAATGGCTCATCCATTTGAGTCGTAAGTAAAAAAGTCCAAAACTAGCAGCATTGTGTGACCTAAGGACTGTTTTGCAACATAAACTTTACAGATCATTTTTTGTAACAGCTATTTATAGTTATCGGTAGCTATTTTAGTAATCCATTTAGGAGGGCAAACAATGCATTACTTCAGCATGATTGTTTTTCCTTGATAACTTCAGTGTTTTGATCAATTCTCGCAGCTACATTCTTAATTTTTTTTTAGCACATGTTGTCTTTGTGCATGCATGTTGTATGCCCAGGCCCTGTCCACACCATGTCCTTCAATTCTGCAGGGCTTCCAGTCAGGGAAAGGAAACCGTCCAGCTACCACCAACGCATCGTCAGGAAGCTCAGCTTTTAACTTTTCTTGCAATAATGAAAGCTGAAAAAAATGAGAAGAAAAAAAAGTCAGAATTTAAACTCATTTGAACTGTAACACAATTCTCAATTGAATGCTGAAGTTTATTTCAACATTAGCGTGCATTTAAAGGCATGTTGAACTGTTTTTTGTTTTTTTAAATCGGCCTATTAAAAGCAAAAATATTATTTCATAATGAAAGTTGCATTTGAGCTGGTAAAATATACAAGGTTGTGCTGATTTTCACAAACATTGACAACCTACTAAATATATTTACAATTCAAAGTCATATACTATTTCTGTATGAATGTTACTCAAAATCTAACTTTTCAAATTTTGTAAAGTGATTAAATATTACTCACCACACTGGGAGCCAAAAACACTGTGATATTCTTGCATTTCGACAAGTCGACCTGCAATGAAATACAGAAATAGTAAAAATACTAAACAAAAACCTCATGTTCTAACAATATTTTTAAAAAATAGTCAAGTCAAACATTGTTAAAAAGTATTGAAAGACTTTTTCAGAGGTGGAAGAAACCCCTGAAATAATTCTGTTGCTACTCCATTAGAAAATCAGAAGGCACTCATTGTATCAGCTGTGGTTGAACATCTTGGATATTGAAAGATAGCGGTAAAAACAAGTAATGTAACAATTACGAAACGCTTGTGTCAATTTCAGAAAAAACATTACGTGGTTAAGATAATTCCTTTTTAAAATTTAAACATTTGATGACAATTTAGAAGAAAACTACTTCCTCCATCAGACTGTCTATGCTGCTCTTTTTTGTGTTTAGGCTCATCTCTCTATTTTAAATTTACCTTGCTGAGAGCAATCTATAAACGATCCCAGGTTAAGCAACTGTTACAACTTGGATGATTATTAAAGATGAATTATGACAGAAAAAAGCTCAAACCTTCCAGAGATCTTCTCGTCGATATGACACCATGCCATTGTAACCTGCTCTCCATGCATGAAACCGGGCGAGGCGAATAAGCCAGGGGTTTAGCTCGTAGCCAATTGCAGGACTAAAACCATGCTGGTGAGCCTTCAGCACCTAAAAAATGAAAAGTTATACCAAATCAAATAATTTTCTAATAAGTGTGAATAGGTAATTATGAAAAGACCACATATATAGTAAATAATGATAAAAGTAAAAATTGATTAACTTCTACTCACAATTCGACCATCACCAGATCCCAAGTCTACCAGACCTCCACTTCGATTTTTCATTAAAGTCATCACATTTTGTACTTGAGCTTTGCTAGCTGGAATATAGGGGACCTACGAATTTTTAAAAGACCGCTTAAGGAAAAACGGAATCCATCTCAAACTTTTCACAAGTACACTGGCATTTTTGTGTTGTTACCTGAAGTCTCAAAGGAACCTTACGAAAACCAGGTTGAAGAATTCCAACCCACATTGCATATATGGCCAGACCAGTGCCAGCACCAATCTGAGCAACATCCCAACCTCCAAAGTCCCTGGATTTGAGTTCTGCAAAGACCTCATCAGGTGCATCGTCATCCATTTCTATATGAAAGAATAAATATACAATAAATAATTACACTTTTTTGGAAAAAAAATGCTTTAAGAAAGGTACATGTTCGGAGAAAGTGAGGTTGTGTGACACGCACACACCCGAAATATCCATTGTAGTGTTAAAAATACATTTCACACAGATAAAAGACAAAGTGAATAATCTAAACAATTTTTCAAATTTGCAAGTGAAATGTTCCTTAGATAAAATTCTTACATTATTTTTTTTTGTAATTCAAACAGTACTTTTTGTATGATGATCACTTTCAGTATTTTATCAAATCAAAATTTGATTGCTGTATTTAATCAATTGATACTATTGTGTAATTATAAAGTTATTCTACTGGACACAACTGAGATTTTTTTCTGTTTTGAAAATTTATACTTCTACACAATTTAAATCCAGTGTTATAGTCAATATTAAAAATTTTGAAAAAAAAAAAAAAAATTCTGTGCTGTAATAACAATGATATTCTTTTCGAATTTCTCGGGGTTCAATGCTAACTCATCATTTATAATAAATTTAGCAAATAAAAAACAAAGTAATACTTTTTAAAGCATCTATATTTATTTTCTCTTCAATAAAAAACAACTTAGTACTTTTTTCGCATAAAGTACATCGTGAACTTTTTGAACATACGGTTATATTTAGATCACTCTTACTTTCATCCAGAAATTTCACACGGGGTAAAAACAGGAGATAAATAATTACATCTTAACTACAAAGGATTCTTCTCACTTGATATTTTAACTGAATAAAAAAGTGCTACAATTACAGTAAAAGCCGGTTCAAGTTTGACTTGTTTCAACACGGAGGACATTAGGGTGCATACTCACCTAGTACAGCAGTCAATTATTCCGGGTCGTCGTTGGTTCCGCAAACATGTTGAGCTTCATCACAAATGGCTGAATTTATATATATAAAAAAATTATAATAAATAAAATTAGTTTACATGTGAATAAAATATGTTCATGCGGGTTCAACATACAAATTAGAGACTGCTTGAAAGTTAACAATGCAACTTACTTGCAAATAATGAAAATGAGGACAAAAAAACAGCTTTGGTTGTAGAAATTTTATTAGAAATGTTATACAAAATGGTTGAGCTTATTCATTTAAATAAAAATGATTATTAGAAACAGGAATAGAACACCAATAGCAATATAGAAAAACAGTTGCAAATTCCTTTTGAAGTATAAACTTTACAAATGAAACTGGAACATTAATTTTAGTTACTATCGGCATCATCACTGATAATTCCACGAAGGTTGGCCCAATTTGATATTTTTTTTCTTCCTACAATCGAATCGTTTTCTTGTTCACTGTCTGAACCAGAAGTCAGGGTACGATGATAAGCAGATGATGGAGGTTCTTGTTCTTCACGTCTTGCATAAGTTCCTCTGCGTTTAGATCGACCTGTAACATTCACAACAGACAGTCTCAGACATATAAAATATCTTGCAATATCCAACATAAATAATCAACCATAACAAACCCACTCAAAAGGACCAGATGGGTTTATACAAATATTCAAGCATTTCGTGTGGAAAAAGTCATTCAAGAGATTGGTTTTGAATATCATTTACTTTGATTGTGAAGGCATGTCCGATTTTGATATGTAATAATTGCAAAAAATAATTATTAGTTCATTTAAAGCAATATTTATACTATTCCTTTCCAAAAAACTGTTACTTACAGAATATGTTTGAACTGCCTAATCTAGTTCATTTTGATGGAACTTAGAGAATTTCTCAACCATATTTGTTCTTTAAAATTTGCACAATCTGTGTAGAGTTTGCATGTTCTCCCTGTTTATGCGTGCATTTCCTCTGGGTGCTTCGGTTTCCTCCCACTCTCCAAAAACATACATGACAGGTTAAATAGCTGCTACAAAATTGTCCGTAGGAATGAGTGTGTGCTGGTGGACTTTACACACTGTCTGCTGTCTTTAGGAAATACATCAAATTTATTTGACAACAAAAAAATTACCTTGTGTATTAATAATGTTGCCGAGATCGAGTTCAGCCACTTCTTTGGCTTGCTCTCTCTTTTCACGAATCTTTTTGCATTTTTTAATGGATGGATGACCTATGTAGACAAATAACAAGACGATTACAACAATTCAAACAAATGGAATCTACATGATGGAAATTTATGTAAATTAATTCTTAATGGTGTTAAAACTAAATAAATAACTCAAATAATTTTTTTGGAAAGACATGATCAAGCATGTTGGCAACCACCAATTCAGTGGAAAAGGTGTGAAGTTTAATGTTATCTTTGTAACAATTAAAAAAACAACATAAACACTCAATGTTCATTTTGTCAAAAGGTATCCAGTGTCTCACACACCTTCAACGCCAAGATCTTCAAGCTCCTTTTTAAGAACAGCCACTTTGGAGCGAACAGATTTGCAAGATTCCAGAAGCTTCTTGTAGTTCTTCCTAACACCACAAAGTGCGATGTAGCGTTTCAGTCTGGCAACAGCCTTGTCCTGATCTTGCTAAGTAAAAAAAAAAAAAAAAAAAAAAACAGAACATGGTGTGTTAAAATATTCAAGAAATTTCCTTCTTTGTGGATAGTGGCGGTCAGACTTTGTAGGAATCAAAGGTCACATTTTATTAAAAACAAAACAAACTTTCATTCATTTAATTCTGTTTTCCAAATCCATGACACACTCACCTTTTGACTTTTTGTTCCATTCTCTGTCTTACTGTTCTTTTGTGGCTTTTTCTTTTTAATACCATTTTTTTTCTGGTTATCACTCTCATCCTCCAAAGAAGGAAGCGATGATGAGTCAGAGTCTGAGTCCTGTTCCTTTTTTTCTGACAAAACTTTCTCCTCTGTTTTAGAAACCAATGACACACAGAAGAGTTAACGATGATTACTTTATAGTGTATAAACAAAAGGTAAAACACAAAGTGCGTGCACATGTTCACCTTTTTCACTGTCTGATGAATTGTTAGCCAGTTTGTCACTTTTTGAGGGCTTACTATCTGCATCGCTTTCACTGTCTTCCTTTTTCTGTTTTGGCTCCTTCTTCTTTGTGTCACTGCTTGTTCTTTTTTCTTTCTTTGAGGTGGGAGTTTTTTTCACCTTCTTTGGGCTGTCACTACTATCACTCTCGTTTTTATCTGATTCATCAACATCATCGTCTGTGGTGTGATCACTTCCTGTTTCAGCTTCTTTCTTTTTCTGTCTCTTTAGATCTTCGGAGATCTTCTTAGATTTTGTCGCGTCTTGCTTCATGGTCATATATGGAGATTTATTTTGTTCGTTATCGTCACTTGCTGCTGAACTGCCATCTTTATCTTCTGATTCTTAAAAAAAATAGCACATAAAATTTTGTTTTACAAAAATTACACAATAATTAAAACATGAAAAATAAAATAAGATTGAAGAGCATGGTAGATATTGACATTATCACAAACAGTTATACCCCGTGTGTATATTAGGCCAATTCAGGCCATAAAAATGTGTTCAATACAAAATAAATGGCTGGAAGGTCATATTTTTTATAGTCTGAAAAAGTAGTCTTTAGTAAGATTCTAACACATTTTGCGTCTCTGTAATATAATTACGAGTGACTCCACAATTTGTTTAACGGCTAAAATTTAAGCATGTATTTTGTATAGACTTCTCAAAACAAATTATAAACTATATTTAAACTTACCAGAAGAGCTTTTATGATTTGGTAGGGATTTTCTTGCATCAGATTGATTTTCTTCTTCACTCTCCTCAGTGTCAACTATCTTTTTTCTCTTCCCTTTCTTATCAGGCGTTTTGGATTCATCACTGTCATTTTTCTGCAAGAATTTTAAATATAAATGACAATATTTTTGTTTTCAAATATCTAGAATGAGAACAATCTAAACTAATCAAATTAAGAGAAAAGGGGGATTTATTCTTATACTGAGTAAATTAGAAATGCACCACTTCACATCAACAATTGTTCACAGGGCTATAGACTACAAACCCCAACTATCAATGGGGTCAGCACAGGAAACTTACTACCAACGAATCTAAAAGTCTTTCCTAAACTGATCTATTATGGACCCAGGTGGTATATGGAAGGAACACACCCATGATAGTTTCTGTTTTGTGAAAAGAAAATGCTGCAAACTGAATTAAATGGCAAGTAAAATTCAGTGGCATATAAGCATCAGAAACTAGCGTCGTTGAGAGGGAACTGTACAATTTTTTTCCAATAATGACAAATCAAGTAGGGTCCTTACAACAGTCCTACAACTTTGTCCTAGTCCTTTGGAGCAAAACAAACGAAGGACAAGTTGTAAAGACACATGCAAGTAATTTTCTCCTTTGTTAGTAGTGGCAGTCAGGCTTTGCAGGAATCAAAGGTCACATTTTATTATAAAACTTGCAAACCTCAAACTTTAACTTTCATTCATTTAATTCTGTTTTCCAAATCCCTGATACACTCACCTTTTGACTTTTTGTTCCATTTGCTGTCTTGCTGTTTTTTTGTGGCTTTTGCTTTTTAATACCATTTTTTTTCAGGTTATCCCTCTCATCCTCCAAAGAAGGAAGCGATGATGAGTCAGAGTCTGAGTCTTGTTCCTTTTTTTCAGACAAAACTTTCTTCTCTGTTTTAGAAATCAAAGACACGTAGAAGAGTGTCAACAAAAGTCACTGTATAGTGAATAAACAAAGGATAAAACACAGTATGTGCAGTATATGTACCTTTTTCACTGTCAGATGAATCGTTAGCAAGTTTGTCACTTTCCGAGGACTTACTATCAGCATCGCTTTCACTGTCATCATTTTTCTGTGTTCGCTTTATTATTCTCGAATCACTGCTCATTCTTTTTCCTTTCTTTGTAGTGGGAGGTTTTTTCACTTCCTTCTTTGGGGTGTAATCACTATCACTCCCACTCTGATCTGATCCGTCAATATCATCGTCTGTGGAGTGATCACTTCCTGTCTCAGGTTCATTTTGTTTTTGACTCTTCAGCTTAGATTTTGTTGCGTCTTGCTTCATGGTCTTAGACGGAGATTTATTTTGTTTTTCGTCGTCACTCCCTGCTGAACTGTCATCTTCAGATTCTGTAATAAACAGCATTAAAAACCTTGTTTTACAAAAAGACATAATAATTAAAAAATAAAGAGAATAAAATTGAAGTGCATGGCAGGAGATTGACATATCACGAACAGTTTATACCCATGATGCGTCCTAGGGCAATTCATACCATAAAATTCTGTTCAAGGCAAAATAATAAAAGACTGGAATCTGAAAGACTAGTTTCAAACTGGATAACAACACAAATTATGCTTCTACATAATATAATTGTGATTGAGTACCCAGTTGGTTTAGTGCCTAGATTTTTTTGGTAAAGAAAGAAAAACCATTATAGACAATTTATAAAATTCTCTAAAAAGATTATTAACAATATTTAAACTTACCAGATAAGCTTTTATGATTTGATCGTGATTTCTTTGCATAAGATTGATTTTCTTCTTCACTTTCCTCAGAATCATCAGACCTTTTTCTCTTCCTTTTCTTTTCAGGCTTTTCAGTTTCATCGACATCATTTTCCTGCAAGAACCATCAATCGAAATTACCAGTAGATTCTTTTGTGTTTTGATCTAAACCAATCAAAATGAGAAAAAAAGTGTTTCTATTCTTCGTACAGAGCAAATTAGAAATGTGCTATTTTTTAATCAATAACTGTCTTCACAGGGGTATAGACTATAAAACTATCAAACTAACCTAAAAATCTGACCTAAACTGATCGATTATCGGCCAGGGTGATAAATGTAAGAAAACACATCACATAATTGTTCTTGTTTTGTGAAAACAATATCCCTTAAACTGAATTTAATAGTAAGTAATGCCAACTTATGAAAAAAAAAAAAAAAAACCCACAATGAAGCAGGAATTTGACCATTTTTAAATACGCATTCACTTTTCAAGTACCTGCATTTTCATGATCTCCTCTTCGACTGCCTCTTTCATTGTTTGTTTTGCTTCTGGACTTAAAAAGTCAGATTTTACATGGGCCAGGTAACGTTTTTTTAAGATTCCAAAGGTAAGCGTGCTGAAATAAAACAGTGTCAGTTTGTTAGACAAAGAAATTTACACAAAATACAACCTACACACAAAGTTTAAAACTAAACAAACAAAAAAAAAGTAATAAAAATCAAAGTAAAAAAAAAAAAACAAGACAGGCAAGTCATATTTTTCATAAATGAAGTTGTCAGAATTGTGTTTGTTCAAATTTTAAGACACTGCTCCGTTCCGTTGTCCTCTACTTATTCGAAGCCGGGTCACAAGACAACGGCCTCGAATGGGAAGCCCAGGCTTCTCTCACTCTAGCTGCAAACTCCAGCTCACCTCGAAGGATCTGGAGGTGTTCGATGTCCAGCTGTGAGGAATAGTCTCTCCAGCAGATCTGGGGTCTGTTTTTCGGTCTTCTGCCTTTGGGACGTGCCTGAAACACCTCACTAGCGGAGGCATCCTACCCAAATGCCTGAACCACCCCATCTGACTTCTCTCGACTCAGAGGAGCAATGACCCTACTCCAAGCTCCTCCCAGCTGGCATAGCTCCTCACCCTATCTCTGAGAGAGAGCCCAGCCACCATGCAGAGGAAGGATGACTGGTCTTTTCCCTAGTTAAATACAATATATTCCTTTAATCAAAGGAATATATATTTATATATATATTCATGAAGGTACAAGAAAATTAAAAAGTATCTGTAGAAACTAACACAATTGAAATATTAGTTTTAATAAAAATAAATAAATTAAGTAAATAGAAATTAGTAAAAAAAAAAAACTAACACAACTTAACTTTCTGCCTCTGACTGTCTTTTTTATTTATTTCCACTAGAGGGAGCAGTTTACAATTCATAACAAAAACTATTTACCGTACTTCAAAACAAACAAACAACAACAAAAAAAAAACGTCATTACGTTTCATAAACATAAAAATGAACATTTAGTAGTTGGAAATTTTTCTTTAAACAAAAAAAGTACGTTTTTCTGAGATGACTAACTATGTGTGATCACTGGAAGTTTGTTTAAACTTAATTTATCAGGAAGTTTGGTTAATCTGATTTCTTCTCAGTAATTTGTCGGAAAGTAAATTTAAAACTGTGTTATTTTTAACACAAATACTGTTGTACTTCTAGCACAAAACCGTGTTAGTTTTAAATTTAGATTGGCATACCTCAGATCCGGTTGTTTGGAGAGCTGATCTTTTATAAAACAGCGAATTAAGACTTTCTCCTTTTTCGACACCATCTTTAGTTATTGTTTCTTATATTTTTGGCGGGGAGAAAGCGCAGTCGTACCAGGAAGTGACGACACACAGACCACACCCACTTTAATTTTTTTTTTTTTTTTTTTTTTTTTTTGATTAATTTTTCTATAAACATCACCGTTAAACCTTTTTTCTTCTAAAAATACAAATCAAAACCAGCTAATATTTAGTTTGACAGAAAATTTTGAGTATTTTTTTACAAAAATCTCTTACAATTTTCTATCAGCCACTTTGATTCCTCTGATTCTGATCAATCTCCAATAGGAAGGTTGTTACTAATTAAAATTCTGTCATAAACTTAAATACCTTTGAGTAGATGCTAAAGAACGTCAGCTTTATCATCAAGACTGTTCCCCCTTTTTGGAAAGACCATCTTATTACATTGATGTTCTATGTTGCACAAATATCCAATTTGATTTGCTGTGTGGTGGAGTGTTTTCACTATGTAAAGTGATAAATCAGTTTTTGTCACCTGAAAGATCTATTTCAAGGTTACTTGAGAGTAACAAAGCTATTAAACAGCAAAAATAATCCTAAAGTTTAATCAAGAAAGATAAAAATTTAATTTTGAAGTAATCAACTGATCAACCATCCTGTTTCAGTCAGGAAGAAGCCCATCTACTGATTTCTTCAGATATATGGCTGTAGAATAGCTAATATTTAATTCACAATCTTAGACATATAGGCTGCTCATCTTAGGATCCGTCCTTCATGTGGATCCCCACGAGGTTTATTCCATCCCCCACCCCTGCTGTTTTTTTTATATTTTGGAGTTTTTCCTCACCGTAAGGGAGGGACTAAGAGCAGGATTGTGCTGAAATTGTTTGGCTGGGTTTTCTTTAGTTAACATTTAACTGTGTTTTTATGTATCTACATTTTTTCTTTTTTGTTATGTTTTTGTACTTTTTAAATTTGCAATGTGAAGCCTGTTGACACGATTGTTTTGTGATATCGGGCTATGCAAATAGAATTGAAAATTGTGGTATATTTAATCAAGAAAAATGATTAAATAAAGTTTTACATGTATGTTTTCTAAACCCTGCAGAATAAAATGTATGCATGGGTCATTTTGTCATTCCCCCCCACACTATCTTTAACATAATGGAGTTTTAATCTCTTTGCATATTCATTCTTGTAAATTTATTTTCGTGATTCTATACAATTTTATTTATGTTAACATTTTTTCAGGTATAAGAATATTGAATTTTAGAAGAAGAAAATGTAAAAAAAAATATTTATATAGTAATGGACTCTACTTATATTTAGTTTTCTACCTGCGTTGGTACTCAAAGCGCTTTTTTTGTAGCTCACATTCACACACATTCATACCTGATGGTTGAAGCTGCCATGCAAGGTGCAAAACACCATCAGGAGCAATTGGGGGTATGCTGTCTTGCTCAAGGACACCTCGGTATAAGATCCAGGCGAAGGATCGAACTGGAAACCCATCGATTATAGGATGGTCCTCGTATCCACTGAGCCATACTTCCACCCCATCCCCCAAAAAAGTAAGAAAACAAAGAATGACAGAGACCAAAAACTGGTTTCATAAACAATTTATTACATTTCCAATACCACGGGACGGAAGTCATATTAGTGCATATTTCAAGAAATTCTATTATTAGGGGGTCTGAACAAAATTGCTCTTTTTATTTTTTCCCCTCATCCAAGAGTGCTTTAATTTACACAAGTCATCAGTGAACAATAATCCTCTCCCTGAGGCAAATAAAGTACTCTCCAACCCACAACTTCTTTACACCAAGTATGTGGCCGAGTCTTTAAAAAAAAAATGCATCAATTTGGTTTAAGACAATGCAAGTGAAGATTGTGGCTCAGAATAACATGCAACATCAAAGAAATTGTCACAGTTCCTCTTAAAAATGTCGCCATAATGATTTATTCATTTGCAGAAGTAAATTCAAAATCTTCTGTGCTGTTGAGCGCACCCTGTCGTACCAGAACTAAAACTACAACACGAACACTGGAGTCATTACAAAAGTTAAATATTGTACAATAAATTAGATTTATAAATTAATAAAAGTAAAAAAAGCATCTTGAAGCAATGGCTGTAATAATTTAAATAAAGACAATTGAGCTGCCCAACAATCTCGTTTACAGACAACCTCACAAAAAAATGGCTATTCAGGTTTAGTTCCAGTGTTAACCTGTTATTTATCTATTTCTACCTCTGTACCTATAGTGCAGCAAGGTCTTCTCACTCGAAAAGAGAAAGGTCTCAAATGTTTGATGACCTAAACAATACTGACCATGTTTTTCACAAAGAAGGCTGACAGTGCACAAGGTGATGTGCTCAATAAGGACAAACTTACAAAAACCAACAATTCTACAAGACTGGAGTCAAGTTTTCAGTAACTTTTAGGTGGTTTGTTAACTTGAAATATTTCTGACACATTCAGTCACAGTTTATTTCCTATTTAAAGTCTGTACATAAACTGAATTTTGTTGTAAACATCTTCAAACTTGAGCCTAAATCACGAATCAGTCATCACTAAGTCAATATCAAGCAAATGCTGCAATCAGAAACATCTTTCATTCATCAAGCATTCTGGGGAAAAAAAAAACCTCTCATGGGTTGTTTTCATTACTCTTATCCTTTTAAACATATAATCAGTCCTTATAGACAGTTTGCTGACCATGTCCTCGTTCATCGTGCATGATGTGCCTCCTTACATGAATTCGTCTTACTCGTCTGTCTCCTACTGCACCATCCTCCTCTGATTGGCCACTGCCAAAGCCTGAACCAGAACCTTTTGAATCTAAAAGATGCAAGCCTCCAGGTCCATTACCTCTGTTGTTTTCATAAATAAGGATATTGAGTGTTTCTTCAAATATGCGTGCCTCAGGAAACTCAACCTAAAAATAATTTAAAATATTATCTTGTCATCAGATGTGATTCACAGAAATAACATCAAAATTTTTTCTAAAATTTTGTTGTTTTATTGTGTTTGTTTGTCATGTAACACTTACTTTTGTCTGCTTCTTCTCTGTTGCATAGACAATAGATGTACAGCACACCTCAGCAATTTTTCGGCCTTCGCCATAGAAAGACCAACAGCAGATCTCGTCCCCAAGTACATCTTTTACAAACAGGACGCGTCCATTAAATCGCAAAACGAGTTTGTCAAATAACTCAATGTTTTTCAATAAGTTGTCATCAGAGTTGCTGGAAACCAACAAAAGAAAGACACAAAAATAATTGTTACCAAATTGTAATTTGGTAAATGACCAAATTAATTGGTCATTTTTAACTTCAGAGTTTGAATCATCTACCTTGTGTAAGAGTATTTGTTGTTTCCTCTATTGTTTTGCAATTTAACTACAGGCTGTGAACAAAAGAAAAAAGTTAAAAACTTTGCACTTTACAATTTCTTTCAAATTTGCACAAAAATACCATCAAAATAATTAAAACAGAAATAGATTAAAACAGAACTGTTCTTATTTCCAATACTCATTTAAAAAAAATAAAAAGAACAGTGAGCTTTTTACCTTTCTACACGAAGCAATCATTTTCTGCTCTTCTTTGGCTGAAGTGATCATAGGGATGCGGCACACACTTTCAAAGACATCTTTTTGTTTCTAAAAAAAAATTGAGAAAAAATTCAATCAAAATGTTAATAATAAAAAAACCCAATAAATATTGGAAAAAAATTAGATTTGAGAAACCCAGTATTTTCTTATTTAATACGATCACAACTTAAAGTCTTAGATTTTACTAAAGTACTAAAGTTTACGAAAGTAGTTGCTAGGCAGGCGATGGACTGCACTGAATACTTTAATAAAATTAAAATAACTCTACATTTAAGAGGCATAATACCTCGTGAAGAATTTTAAATATATCATTGATCACGTTGTTTTCTTAGAAATCAACAAAAAGACAGTTGATTTCTGATAAAACAATTTTCCCATTGAGATTGGGGGAAAAACTAATTAAACAAAATAATCTATCATTATAATATTTTACAATTACTTCTTGATTTCTGTTCAAAGTATTAAAAAACATTTTACCTGCATAGCACTAAGGCAGTGCTGTACAAGTCCCTGTACTTGATAGTATTGAGCCTCTTTTAGGACATCATCTAATTCTCTACGATCTTCTGGAAGTGGCACCGAGCCATCTCGCAGGAAGTTCAAAACCACTCCAAAGTGACGTCCACATCTGTCCAAAACGACCCATCCTGGAATCGCAGGAATATTTTTCACTAACTCCATACATTTTTCATTCTTTTTGGCAAAGATGAAAAAACATTTAGAAAATAAAATAATAGAAAAACTAATTGCATTTCATTTGGTTTCAAACTGTTTTTGTCAGACACGGGAGCAAATGGTTACCTACACTCAGAAATAAAAGTTAGTAGTTACCAAACAGAGGCTTTTACTTACCTTCAGAGTCTATGTTGACATCTGTTTCTCCGTTGCAAATACGCCGCAGCAAACTGTCCTCCTTGCTTAATGTCTGGACGGTTGTATAATGCAGCGAACCACCAACATTTAACTTGACGTACTTGCTTCCTAACAAACCTGGACTTCTGTGGTCATCTGTGCTGTGGCAGGCAGCCTGAAAAACAGCCGACTGAGCAGAGTTGGCAGCATAACTGCCAACTGAAGCCTCAGCAGACATGAATTTGTAGGATCACTTCCAGGCTGCAATGAAGAGAAACACATTTGCTTGTTAATATAAATGTTTGACAGCCAAAAAATATTTTGTGGGAAAACTGTATTTAGTATAATTTGGCATAGGACTAACTACGCTCTTTCTAAATATATAAATAGACTCTACTTATTTAGCAATTTTCTATGTGCACTGGCACTCAAGCCGCTTTACATTGTAGTTCACATTCCCCCATTCAAACACACATTTATTCCTGATAGTGGAAGCTACCAAGCAAGGTGCAAACTACCATTAGAAGAAATTGGAGGTTCAGTGTCTTGCTCAGGGACATCTCGGCATGAACCGGGGATGCCGAGGCAGGTAAGGGGATCAAACTAGAAACCGCTCTGGTTATGGACAGTCACCCTACCCACTGAGCCATCCTTCCCTCTTTATATTGAAGAGGATTACTTAATCTAAATATTAAAGTACACATTATTCTGTAGGCGTTAAGAACGATTACCGGTAGTCAGAAAAATAATTACGAATAGATTTATCTAAAAATAAAATATTGTAATGTGAAGAGAAAAACTTTTCAGTTCATTGTCTTCCGCTTATCCGGGGCAGGGTCGCACGGGGAGGGGCGGCAACAGTCTCAGATGATAAAGCAGAGCTTCTCTCACCCTGGCTGCATCCTCCAGCTCACCCTGCGGGATCCCAGCCAGCTGTGAGACATAGTCTCTCCAGTCTGTCCTTCCAGTGGGACGTGCCTTAAACACCTCACCAGTGAGGCATTTGGGATGTATCCTAACTGGATACCTGAACCAGCCCATCTGGCTTCACTCGACCTGAAGGAGCAATGGCTCTACTAAGAGCTCCTACCAGATGGCTGAGCTCCTCACTCTATCTCTAAGCGAGAGCCCAGCCAACCTGTGGAGGAAGCTCATTTTGGACGGTTGTATACACAATCGCGTTCTTTCAGTCACCACCCACAGCTTGTGACCAGATTGAGGGTGGGAACCTAGATTGACTGGTAAATCCAGAGCTCTACTTTTCGGTTCAGCGCTTTCTTCACCATGACAGACCGATGCAGTGTCCTTATTTTTGCTGACGCTGCACTGATCTGTCAGATTTTCCTATTTTTCTAACATAAGAAAGGATAGAAAAGTAAATAGTTTTAAAATATAAACAAATGGTGGGATGAGTGATCAATAACTACAAATTGTGAGAAAACCACATTTAAAACCTAAAAACAATTTGCCATACTGAGCTGGGTTTATTTTGTGGGTATGGAACTTAGAAACTGAACTTCTGATGACCTGAGTAGAGCTCTGAAGGAGATGATGTCAGACTTTTTGCCTCTTCCTTAACCACACCCATATTGATTTGTGGCTTTAAATCGAGTCGTATTCAATAATCAACATACAATTTTTCAAATCACAATCTAACAATCCCTGTTTTTACTTGTGACCTGCTTGATTCCATTATATCGAACCAATGTAGAAATGTTAATATTACAATCAACTGAGTAACAAAAACAACAGACATTTTCCCATTAATAATCTTATTTAATAAATCACTCACCACGCTGAACATCCAAAAGTGTTGCAGAGTGAATCCAGCAAAAATAACAAACGTTAATAAACGGTCTGTTACGTGCTGTTAAAATAAAAATCTAATACGCAGCTATCGACATTTGAACCAGAAACGCTTTGCTAAATCAAAGTGGCTAGCAACTACTAATCTGTTTTGAAATGCTTTAAAAAAATAAACCAATATATTTATCGATTTGTATTAATCGTTGTATTAAATAAAACTAACTTAAGCTATCTATAAACGTAAAAATTGTAACACTGAATCTAACCTATTTCATAGTTACAAATAGATAATAAAGCGTTGCTAATGTGAGAAGCTAAGTGGGTCACTCGGAAACAAAACCAGGAAACCTACTTCCGCTTCTTTCTTCTTCTATGATACATTTGGAGTGGAAAGACTGCCATCTGGTGGGTAATGTGTGAATTTATATACATACATATACAGTATATATCGAACACGAAAAAAAAAGATAAATAATTTTTTTTTTTGTGGAAAAACTTTTAGCCTACTACTATTCATTTGATAAGAGAGGTAATCTCTCTATAAATCCAGAAGTAATCATGTAATTAACCTTTAATACTAGTGTATCATTATAATGGTGTGATTATAATATAATTACAATACAGTTACGGTACACATTGTGGGCATCAGCTATGTATGGTGACCAAAAGAACGAGATTGCGGATACAAGTGGACAAAATGAGCTTCCTCTGCAGGGTGGTTGGGCGCTTGAGTGACGAGATCTGTTATCTGGAAGAAGCTCGGAGTAGAGCAGTTGCTCCTCCAGGTCAAGAGAAGTCAGATGGGGTGGTTTGGGTATCTGGTTAGGATGCCTCCTGAGTGCCTCGCATTTGAGTTGTTTTGGGCACATCCCACTGGGATAGGCCCCGGCCTTGCTGGAGGGACTATGTCCTGTAGCTGGACTGGGAACACCATTGGATTCCCTTGGGGAAGGGAAGCCTGGGTTTCCCTTCTGAGTCGGTTCCAGTCATGACCCTGCCCCGGATAAGCAGAAGACAACAGAACAGAAAATAAAACACATTTTAGACAAATTTAACACCATTTAACAGATACTTTATTTTCAATTTAGCAAATTATTTACTGCCTTCAAAAAGATTTGTGTATACATGAAGCAAAGAAACTCTACAGATGAAAAGAGAAGAATGAGGTCTACAAAGCAACAGTCTCCAACATCCTTCATTTGGCACAGTAAATGATACCACATTCACTGTTTAAACAATCATTTGAAATAAATACACAATGCATCACAGCAGGCAGCCAGATTTGAAAATTTTCTTCAACATAGTGCATACAACATCAAATTTGATAACAATGACAATTTTCTGTAACTATAATGATAATGGAAAGATTGAGCATAAGCAATATCATTTACAATCAGAGCATGCTCGAAGCGAAATGACATTCATGTCTTCACCTTGTCTTATACAGTGTGTGGTGTGACTTTAGTAAAGTTGGTGACTGCAGATTTAGCAAAAGATAAATAAAACACTGCTTTTTTTAAGCACTATTTGAACAACGGATGAAACACTTAAAGACATTAAATCATTTAACATATTTTGGCACTGAATTTTCATTATATAAGTATAATGAAAATATACAACCTCCTGCCGCTGTGTATAAGTGTACATATAATTGAGGCTAATATACATATATTTATATATATTTAGGAATATATATATCAACCTCAGCCAATATTAAGTCAAATATTTACATTCAATTTGTGTAAATGTGTCGCACACTGAGAAAAGGTAAAGAGAAGAAAATGACGGCTGGTTTTAAACACTTCTCTCTTGACTGACACAAAGCTTTCTTCGTCAATACTGTAACAATCTGAAAAAAATTACCTGGACCCGGGTCTGTAATTAAAGCAAAAACTTCACCATATACTTAAAGTGATGATGGCTGTAAAATTTGAATGTAACAAATAAAGTATTGCCATGCTTTTTAAAGTTTTGGCCCCATGATGACATGGAATAAATAAATAAAGAAAATTCTCTTTTTTTGTTTTCTGTCCTCTTTTCCTTTGCGCTAATTTTTTTTTTTGTCAATTTCTTACCCTTTGTAAGGCACCAGTCCTGATGATACAGTTATTTGGACCATTAATTAGGACTCACATTTGGCACATTTTCACATTTATGAAAAAAAAATCCAAATAAAGCACTTTCATAACTATAATGCAAATCTAAAAAGATGATAAAACATGATTGAAAAAAATAAGACTGAGGCCATTTTGTACAAAATCATTTGTCATTCTTGAGATCTGACTCCTGTATTTTTTTAACCCATCCCCAGGTATTTTCTCTTCTAAATGGATACTTCATACTCCCGTGTATCCTACGGAAAAAAAAAAAAAACAGAGTTAGGTTTTTAAAATAGCAACACATTCAGATATAAAATTGGAAATAAAAAGAGCAAACTTCGAAGTAAATCAATAAAAACACTCACCCCTGCTTCATAGAGTGGGTTGTTGAAATCAGATTCAACTGTGATGGGACTGTAAGAGTGTGTGTGAGAAAGAGACTTCCAGAAAAGTGGCTTCCATTCTAGTCTGCAAATGCTGGGGGAAATAAAGATTACAAAATTAGTGAATTAACACTAACTCTTACTTCTGTCTCAATGCTGAATAACAGAGATGAGAAAATAAATGAAGACAACATAAACACTAACTTTGTATAGTACATGTAAATTCCTCCGATCAGAAGAATGACCAGGATGATTGGAAGAATTATTGCCAAAGCAATATTCTCACTCAGAATCTGATGGGACGGCTCAAAGGATTCAGACACTGTAAAGAAGTAAAACACATTTGTAAATTGGAGACTATGTTTGCCATGTGTACACCATAGACATTTGAGAAGCGCTAAATCATAAACGTGTCTTGCAGGAGCATTGGAGACAGTGCAAGTAAACCCAAAGGGGAATCAAATGGATTTAAATCCAACATGCAGCAACTTCAAAGAACGAAATTATGTTGTTTGATGAATTTTTGTAAGGACGAAACAAAACAAAAAGAAATTACCTTCTGATTTGTGATCATCCAGAAGCTCTTCGTATGCCACTTTCAAAATGAAACAACATTTGATATTGAAGGCCTCATAACCATTGTACTGTGTTAATGAGGACATAAAATGGAACTCTGTTATGATTTTTACCTTTGCAAAAGGGTGGTGGGCTGTTCCACTGAGAAGGATGACCAGGAACGCATTTGATGATCACCTCTCCAATTAGTTCGTAGCCCTCATAGCAGAAGAAGCGCAGATTTTCTCCAGCTTGGTAGCTGTGTTTGTACAGGGTCTGGTAGCCATTATCAGGAACCCCAGGATTTGGGCATGGGTCATATTTCACTGTTCAAAACAAATACAAAGCTTAATAAATTGCCCAAGAATGTTTAGCAAAAATAAGCATTAAAAACATGTAAATCCCGCAGGTAGCAAAAAAAGAGCCTCACAAACACATTTCGGGCTACGTTCACTCCATTTTGGGGTGCCGGTATCTCGTCCGTGGCAGAAGATTTGGCTTGGACCCTCCAGCTGGTAGCCCTGGTTGCAAGAGAAACGCACAACTGTGCCAACTGCGAAACCTGCTTCAGGACGCACAGAGCGCGCTCCGTTCACAACCTCTCCTGGATCAGGACACTGCTGGACTGGGGGTACAGAGTAAGGCACATTGAGAATCAAATCAAACTTTATTTGTAGAGCACTTTTCAAACAAGAAGTTACTGTACATAAACTGCTGAACAGATCAAAATTCAGGTCATTAAACAATAACAAACTAAATGCAAACATACATTCAAAAAAATTCTCTCGCACACAGACACACTCGCTAAACACACAGTACACATACACTGACATCCACACGCACCCATTTCCACACCATATTTTTCGTAAACCACTATCTACTGTCTCAATAACTGAGTCAAAAATAATGGTAAATAAAATGTACATCTAGCCTAATGCTGCTGTGAGGAAACAATAACTAGGGATCAATCCACACCAAGAGTCAGCCTGCCCATGACTGCAGCGGCCAAAATCAATGGGGGCCACCTGGACCCATGAAGTAAGAAGACTACATAAATCGGGGAGTTTAAAGTGTACCAGTAAAATATAGATATAAATTTCACTCTTTTCTCTGCCATATTATTGCTACGCCACTGCAGGCAAATAAAATGGTTAAATAATCTATAAACAGCTCATTTTGAGCAGCTAAAATTTGGCTCCTGAATAAATGCATTTAGATGTTTACCTGGACACTTTAAATTTAACTAACATATGTGGTTGATTTTAAGTCCTATACAATAAAGAACATTAGCTGCCTTCCCGTAAATAGAGACTTGTACACATTCAGCAGAGCAGATTGTGCTCTGTATCTGTACTCCAAGTAACTATCATTATTCTATTTATTAGAGTTAAAACACATACAATTAAAATATTTCTAATTTATTTTAATGATTAATTTGAAAAAAGTTGAACAACATATAACAAATAAAAATACATTAGTCAAGTCTGGTTCAAAATATTTTGGTTGATGAAGAATTCCAGCAAGTTAGAAAACTCAGTGGAGCTGAGCGGAAGACCTTTATCAACTTTGAAGAACAGTGTCGTTGCATGTGTCACTGTTAGACTACTTAAAAAATTTAAATGTTTCGACCTCCTCCAGGTCGAGAGAAGCCAGATGGGGTGTTTCGGGCATCTGGTCAGGATGTCCCATGGGCGCCTCACTGGTGAGGTTTCTCGGGCACGTCCCACCGGAAGGAGACCAAGAGGTAGGCAGACCCCGGACCCGCTGGAGAGACTGTGTCTCACAGCTGGCTGGGAAACGACTCGGGTTCCTTTTGGGTGAGCTGGAGGATGCAGCTGGGGTGAGAGAAGTCTGGGCTTCCCGTCTGAGGCTGTTGCCCCCGCAACCCGGCCCCAAATAAGCGGGGGACGACGGAACGAATGGAACGTTTAAAACATCCTTTTTGTATGAATGTTTGACCAGTTTAAAACTTTTTATGATTAATTCTACATTTTGACAGCCAAATAAATTGAAAAATACAGAATCTGATTTAGGTAGTTGAAATTTTTTTTTTTATAAAAAAGGTTTACAATTGTGTAGTAGTGTGTCTCACGTTTAACACAGGTAGGTGGGCTGCTGCTCCAGGACAGGTCCCACTGGCAGGTGATGATGTCTGATCCACTGATGTCATATCCTGGTTGGCACTGATAGGTCAGCACACTGCCCCTCACAGGAGAAGAGTGAGATGAGCTAATCCAACCAAACTCGATTTGGGGTAAAGTGGGACAGGTGTCATTAGGCTCAACTTCTGTGGATTAGCAAACGTACAAGACAATGAAACAAGTTAATTTTCAAGTGCAAAATGTCTGTTTGATCAGATGTTTTTCAAGTAAGTTATCAAACAATGGAGTTGATTTAAGCTAACTTGCCTCGATAATGAATGAGGAATCCTTGGCTCAGAATGAAACTGGAGTCATCTGGATCACTTTGAAATTGAATGGTGACCTCTGAACCCCCGGAAACAACCTGGAAACGCTCTCTTGGGCCAAGATACTGACCAATCACGTGTGACATGAGATCACGACCGTCAAAAACTGTCAGCACATCAGTATTGCGAATATTTAGACTAAACAGGGGAAAAAACAGAAGAAAAAGAAAGAAGAAAATGAAGAGTCTTACTAAAAGGGTAATAATAAAAAATAACCCTTTTGGATCATGAAAGTGTTTTGAATCAAATGCACAGAGTGTGACCATTTTACAAATTACGCATGTTTTGAAATCTCAATACCAAATAACATTTCATATCACAGTTTTAGCATAAACAGATCCATGTAAATATCTTTGCTTTATTGCAACAACTCACATCTGGACATCCAGTTCGATGCGCTTCTCCTCATTACCATGGATTTGCCATACACAGTCTAGCCCTTTTGAATAGCTCTGTGGCCAATCAGGAGAAAGGATAGTTCCCGAGGGCTCAGTTAACTCCCCTCCACACAGCGCTTACAGAAAAAAGGAAAGAAAATAAGGTGCATGAGAACATGTTGTAGAAGACAATTATGTGTCTGGGAATTTCTAAAAACAAGGACATCAAATGAATGGAAAAGGAATTAACTCAAGCAATCATTATAATTCTGAGTGACATGATTCAGTTAATTGTCCCCATGTTAGCTAATACTTCACAATAAATAGGAATAAATGCCTAACAAGCAGCATAGAAACATTTGGACTCTGTGAGGAACTACGTATATTTAGTAGTTATCAATAAAACTTTGCCAGTTGCAGATGAAAGCTCACACACGAACCAGCAGATCTTTCATTTTGAGAGCGGTCTAGCTTTTTTCCACTCAGGAGCAAAAAGCCTTCAACCATACAGGAATGCTCGAGCGCTCAATCTAAAAACATCCACGTATTTGCCTTCCTAATTCACTACAGACATTCAGCTGATTCTCCATTTCTACAAGCAAAACTACAACACAGCAAATGGCTTTCAGAGGGTCAATTTGTCACTTTAACGCTTGGTTGAAACCGTAGCACCTGTGTTTGCATACAGCTTCTGACCATGTGCAAAACAAGTATTATACCAGTCCTGGTTCTTACTGCTTTCAGTCTTCACAGCAGGTTGATGGATCAACAGATTACACATCGAATGGGTTAATAATATTCTTTTCAAGCTTCCCTTTTTTACTTTATGTAGGTCAATTTTGAATATTCAAAAACAAAACCCCTTTTTGAAACACATTATGCATGTAAATTTTCTAGATTAAAATAAATAAATTATATACTTCGATTGAAAAAAACAAGACCTAAACCTAGAAAAGTACAAATACAAAGAAAGTTTATTAGGCTGAATGATAATATTTATTGATTATTTTTCTGTATTTGAAATAGGAACAAGTCTCAATCTGAAATCTCACCCTTGCACACAGGCTCACTGTCATTCCAGTGGGGATTACTTGGGTCAACACACTCAATGGTTGCTGAACCCTGTTCCATGACGAAGCCTGGTGAACAGGAGAAGGTGACAGTGGTGCCCAGCTGATATGTGATGTCACTGCTACTGAAATTCCCATGCGGCATGTAGGGCTCCCAGCAGTGCTCGTCATCGAAGGCTACAAAAAAGAGAAATAAAAGGAAAGGATTAAATGGGTTCATATATTATTTTTCTTTGAACAGTATTATGATTGTTGCTCTATATGTATTTCAAGGAATAAAATAGTTTTCACTTGTAATAACTCAGAATATCATTCTTGGCAAAAAAAGTGAAATACTAAAACACCCAGCATTGAGCAGCAAAGTCTAAATCCTGTAATGAATCATAACTACTTTTTTCCCAGGCAGAAAGCTGACCCAGGTACTGTCTAGTATACAATAATGAGGTTAGATGGATGAGTAGCTCTCCTACTAGCTCTTTATTCTGCTGAATTTGAAAAAGAGCTCAAGTGAGAAAAGTGGGTGCAGCTGAGTGCTTGAACATTCCAGCTCACCCTCATATCGCAGCGCCAGCAGCAGAGGAATGGAAGAGGAATCAGCTGTAAGCTCCAGGTACAACATTGAGCTCTCACTCAGCAGTCCACGTTCTGGGACGTCATCCAAATCTGAGTCAAAGAGCGGTGAGGACAGGGAACTGTTTCCACTTCGCACAATTAACCTAAAAGGGACAAACCATAAAAATATCTCATGGTAACCTTGAAAAGAGAAAAAGTCAAAAAGAGAAATGGTTGTGGAAAGCAGATGGAAAATAGCAATTAGCAATCCCTCCAGAAAAAAGATAAAGTGCAGAATGAAACATTTTAGTATTGGATCAGTGAATATTTTTTTATTACTTGTAACCAATAGCAAATCAAGGGAAAAGGTGTATGGTCAAGCAAGCCAAAAGGAAGATAAAATAACTGCTGTGTCATTTATAACATTACTAAGGTTTTCTGAGAAACAGCAGAAAGAAATAATTAGTTATTGAAAACATAACATATTTTTGTCCATAAATATTAAGAGACTCTCAGTTAAGTCCAAGTTCATTCAATTATTCTTGTGGTAATGCGAAGCAAAATCTATTGGCAGGACACTCATGTGCTTAAGGTATAACCACTAAATTGAATATCATTGTTAATGCTAACCTTAATTGTGATTTCCAAAAACTTCCTATTGTGTTGTCAAAGTTAGATTTTTACACAAAGTTTCTAATTTATTCTTTAAGGATCAAATTAAAAATTCAATTAAACATAACATCAAGATGTTTTGGTTTTATATGTTACATATAAATAGAACCCAGGGTTCTGTGCTATCATCTCTGTTATACATCCGGTAGAAGTGGTTATGAAAACAGGCACATCTTAACGTTTACAGACAATATGGTTATAGTGAGTCTGTTGGCTAATGAGGAAATTATTAAATGCTCCAGTGGTTGATGATTTTATTGAATGGGATGAGTGGTTTTATTTGCACGTTAATGTTTCTAAAACCAAGGGCAAGTTTGTAGACTTTCAAACAGCCTTCAATGACGAGTTTCTCACTCATACCGGGAAAAGAAATTGAGTTTGTAGCGAATGTTTTTTCATGAGAAGATTGTATGACATTCACTAACAATGTCACGCCTCCCTCTGAAGTAAAAACCGCTCCTTTAATAAATACATCTTTCTTTTTTTTTTTTTTTACTCTAATCATATATTCTTGGGTCTTATGATTATGTGTATTTTATGCTTATATTTTTGTGCTTTTATGTGTGCTTGTGCTTTTATGAGAATTTTTTTCTTTGCACTGCTGCAAAATATATTCCCTCACGGACAGATAAAGTTGAGTTGAGAACTGAGGAAACACAAACTTTTATCAACTTATTCTTTTTACTGTAGAAAACCTACAAAGGAAGAAGTTTTTTGGATTGCTGCAAAAACAGCTTGAAAGAATGATAGCTATATACTTTGAAGAGTAGGGTCAGAACTACCTTTAGTAAAAATGGCTTTCTAAGTCACTCAAATGATTAAAACAGCTAATTCAGTGAGTTTAATTGAAGATTTTTCTAAAGCAAAAGATTTAGGAGTTGTAGTGGTAAATTGGTAAAACAAAATTCCAACTGACTTATCATCATCTTCATCCAGTGCAATCCTCTCAAAGTGTAGGTGAAGTCTGTGTCCTTCCTTGGCTTCAATTAACCAGTGACAGCTCAGGTTGTTTCCGTTGCTGTGGTTACTGACAGATGGAGGGGGAGGGGACAGGATCCGCCCCACTGATGCGTTTCGAATCCATCCTCCACAAGATACAACTAAAAACAAACACAAAAAAAATCCAGCCTATTGATTTCCAAAATCTACTTCCCGAGCACTAATTTTATTACATGGTTCACAAATGTGAATGATGAACGAACCAACACATCGAGGCACAGCAGTGCTCCAACGTGGTCGTGTTGTGTTGACACATGTCGCAACCTCATGGCCTCGAATCTGGAAACCTGGGTCACAGTGGAAGTGCGCCTGACCTCCAGGATGAATGTCTGTTACGGTCACTCCACCACCTTCAGGGGACTTGGGGAATGGGCAGGATAGCAGAAAAGCTGGAAAATGAAGATTGAGAGAGAAAATCAGTTTAGCTAAAGGAACAAATTCAAACTTTTAAAGTTTTACCCATTATAATACATCTGTTGTGGTTAACCTATAAAAAAACGAGGATCAAACAAGTTTTATAAAGTTATGTAAAAGACTGGTAGAGTTATCTCACCTTGATAATGGAGGCTGAAGGTACCGTGATTGGACTGTCGGAGACTGCGATAGTGAATGTACACCTGATTGGTGGTGCTGCGGATAACCTGGCCTTCTTTTATCAGAGTCTCGTTAGCTAACAACTCTGGTGTTGAACCTCCATGACCCATTATCCTGAGTGACTCTTCTTTGGAGAGATTAGTTTTTCTCACCTTGAAGGAAAACACAAACGTCATGGATACTTGTTAAATAAACTTAGGAAATAAGTCATTTTAATATAGTCTCGGTTTTTTTTTTCAAGAGTGGTCTCTTATACTTAAGATACATTTATACCATAAAAAAAGTCAAAAGTTGTCAAGCTGACAATTTTTTTTTTATCACAACCTACTTTTGCATTTGAATTAATTTTTTTTGTCTTTACATTTTTCTTAGAGGTTGAAACTTCGAAAATATTAACAAAATCAACCTACATTTGCCATGACCTACAAAGAATAAATGACAATATCAGATATTAATTTAAGACTACCTATTAGTACTTCACATCACCTGAATTTCCACTCCATAACCTGGATAGACAGTAATGCTGTATGTGCATTCAAGAGGGGAAAAAGAAGATGATGACACTGGATCTGGTGACTCTACAACATCCTCCATTGCTGACAGGGTGGCATTGCATTGCACTGTAAATAAAAAGAGGACACAACATCAGAAAGTAAAATGCACACATCAAAAATGTCACATAAATGTTTTTAAAAATAGAATAATTTGCAATATTGAAGTTCTCTAATGACAGACCTGTGTGTAAAATACTGTCAGAAAATGCCAATTTATCAATGTTTTGTTAAACGCTGAGTAAAGTAAGATGAGACTCTATTGGAAAACAGCCAAATAACTAATAAAAACCCCCAACAATTTACTGTATTTATTCTTGTTAAAACACCCACACAAACTAGATCAAACAGGAACAATTCCTGTGGGTTTTTATTAACATTACTCAGTGCCATTTCAGCAATTTTGTTTCCAGTTTTAAGCTAAATGTCAGAATAATAATAAACTGCTTGTTGCAGTTACGTAACTGCAGCTCAAAGACATAATTACATCTTAGAACGACAGCAAACAAAAATCTTTTTTCAAAGTTAATATAGTGTAAAAGTTTTGATTTTAAAACTAAATGTCTCAAAAAAAAAAAAAACTTTCTGAACCTGACTGATAGTTTTAACTGTGAAAAAGGCAATAATGATCAGTAAAACAGAATTAAATTAAACCCAAGCAGATGACTCATTCTTTCTTTCTATCACACACACATCCAGAGAGCATTCGTCTTGCAGGGGATTTAACATCCTGCAACTGGTCTAAGTAAATCAGTTGACACACCCCCTTCTCAAGCTCAATTAAATTTACTCGATTCTCATTTGTAGATAACATTGTTAAGCTCTCATGCAGCTTCAAAGAGATCTGTAGAGGCACCTGTGCCAAAGATAAAGCTGTCATGTTGTCTCTCTTAAGTTTGTTTCTGAAAGTAATTTCTAGAGGCTTTCCATTATTTCATATTAGCATTCTGGACATGATGCACTAAATCAGTGAACTATTAGAAGACGGTGTTAGTAGCAGAGGGATACGTCTTCAAAGGGCAAACTTGTTTGATTTAATCTTTTTTTATTTTTGACACAATATTTTACCTCACTTTTAAACATTTTTCAAAGTAGCAATTAAAAGTTGAGAGCATCCTTTAAATTTACATCTAAGAAACATGACTAGAGAATCTCATCTTCAGGAAAACTGTTTGTCTGATAGGGTAACAAATTTAAACTCAATAACAAAGTCATAAAAGATAATAGAATGAGCAATAAAAGCTGTATATTAATACCTGACCATACACACAAGCATTCATTTAAAATTTACGATTGATAATTAAAGCTTCAACCATCACAAAAGCTATTTAAACCTGTTTGGTTTATGGTAAATGGAAAATTAGTCAGAAGTTGCTGCTTTATTATGCTCGAACAAATATTTTGGGCATGAAGCATAATGCGCTTACTGTATATATTTTATTTTCATTTAGTTTTTCAAACCTATTATATAACACAACCAAGAAGGGGATTTCAAAACAATTCTTGCTAGCAGACAACACCATCTACTGGTTACCATTCTGTTATATACTGTATATATATATATATATATATGTGTGTGTGTGTGTGTGTGTGAACAGAAAGTAATGATTCAAAGTAATGATAGGAATAGAAACTAGCTAATGACAAAAAAATCAGTTGGATTTTGCGTGTTATTTGAATGGTACTTATAGTGCACTTTTCAACCTGCGTTGGTCCTCAAAGCGCACGAGCTGTGCAGCATTTATGTGTACTGAGGCGGTGGCTCAGTGGTAGAGTGTTCTCCCGCGGACCAAAAGTTTTCAGGTTAGATTCCACTGAGTTCACGTCTAGGGTCCTTGGAGAAGACACCTAATCCCTGCCTGCCCCCCCCCCCCCCCCCCCCCCCCCCCCCCAATTGATGCCATATTGGCAGCCTGCTGTGGTGTTGTGCAGTGCACAAATTTCCCCGGTGAGGGATCAATAAAGTATTTTTAAAAGATATATAGTATATAAACACCAGTGTAATCTGTGTTTCTCCCAGGAACTATATCCATGAATACACAATAACAGACAGTGTTGAGGGTAGAATATTTACCTGGCATGTGCATTGTGGTTATGGTTGTTGTGGTGATCAGAGTGGTAGTTGTTTCCTCTTCCATGGGCAGTGATGACATGGGATTCCTCAAACCTGCTGGTCCACCAGCCAAAGAGGAAGTTAAAGCTGAAGTGAGGAGCCCTGGTGATATGGCTGTTGCTGCTGCCTCGGTCTTTCCAAATCCAGGCACAGCTTGTGTTGGATTGGTAGTGGTACCTGAAAAATATAAAATAAATATCAATATAAAAAATATCAAACTAAAAATCTATGTTAGTGTTAATTAGTTTTAATCTTTAAAAAGGGTTGAGTTAGTGTACCTGTGTCTACAGAAGCCTGTCCTAAGTATTCCTTACTCTGCAGGGCAGCGTGAATAAGATCACCCAATGGATATGAGTCTGGAGAAGGTGTTGGAGGTGTTTCAGGTTCAGGAGTCATGAAACTCATACCTGAAAAGTCACAATTAATTACTGTTGTTTGCAGAGAAAATATTCAGCAAAAAGTGCACAAACTGAGTTTTAAATTGCAGCGACACTTGTGTATTTGTCATATATGTAAAAAGCAAACATTTACAATCAACTCGGCAGAAAATTTACCTGAGACTAGGTAAATCATGCTGACGGACAGGATTGCAGCAAGGTGTGCAAACCCCATGGTTTTGGGTAAAACTGAAGGACCTGAGAAAGTTATTGTGCAGAGGAGAGCAGTTAGCAAACATAATGTGGCAATGCAAATTCATAGCTATAGCAGGTTTTACCCTACAAACTTATGATGAATGCAAAAAACACAGAAATGCAGAAATGGTAATGGCTAATCATTTATTAATAACAGCAAATTTCTTCTATGTTTACAAAACACAGACCATAATTATTTCAATCAGACAAATCTCGACATGATGCTGAAATAGACCCCCAACAGCAATAAACCATGGTGGTATTGACTGATCTATATGCACAGATTAAACACGAAATGAACAAAAATATCTTTTATGTATTTGACATGCATCCAATGACTTATTTCAACCAGAACAGGTAGGCCTTTGACGTCAGAGACTTTAAGGTGAAACATTCATGTTTTTGCGATGAATTTTTACACCAAAATCCGCATTAACGTACAGAAAATGCGCTATCCCAAAATCAAACACCGCAGGCTGGACTCCAAAGCCGTTTTTATTTGCAAGCCTGATATAGAAATATATTCTTAGTGGTTTAAAAAAAACAACCCAAATCTCAGCTCCTGTTTGAGGCGTTTCCTCGCTGAAAATGTCAACCTGGTTGAGTGACAAAATGATGGGGCCAGACGAGGCAGCATCACTCGCATTTTCAACGGCCTTTTTTGTACGGAGGATGATTTTTAGCATCAATAATCACCGCTGTTAGACCAAAAACCCTTCCCGCCACAATAAAAACAGCCAGCTGCTTACCTGTCCCTCAGTGTGCGTGCAGAGCTTGTCTTGGCAGGTATCCTGTTGCTTTCGGCTGCAAACACGGTTGGATTGGTGCTGGTGAAGTGCCCCTAGCTGTGGTTACCGTGTGGTTGACGCATTCAGCTGTGATGTGAGGGCATTTGTGTTGAGTAGACTGCCGCCCTCTAGTGACAATACACTGTAACTGCAACACCAAATTTCCACTGCGAGCGCAATTTCCACTGCGAGGAGCTGTTCATCAACACGGTGCTGAAGCGCGTCCGATTCAGCGCATCACGCTGCATCAAGGTATTTTACCAAGAGAAGTGAGGTGCAGCACGCAGTGGGTAAAACGTGTTTGATTATTCCAAGCCCTGCATGTGCCATAATATGCATGGTAAACATCTAATGTTAGGGCTCCCTGAAATGGTGGACGTTTGAGCTAACATGCGTTATGAACATGAGCTGTGGGAGGCTGGTGCAAAGCAAAACAGGAAAATAAATGCTGATGCTACAGCAATGAAGACAGTTCACAATTATAAATCACCAAAAATGTCTAACTATAGGGGTTTTTCAGTGGACAATATCATCTATGTTGAAGCAAACACAACACACATCTGCCGAAATAAGCCCGTCAGGGAGTAGCCTTCCCGTTTCAAACACACAGACATGCACTTGTACATGCGCACTTGTACAAGCACACACATGAATGTGAGGGAATGTAAAGCACGCATATCTATAGCTTCTACTTGTGTGTAAAAAGCAAAATGACAAAATATCACTTCCATAAAGTAAGGTTGGTAGTGAATCTGAAACATTTAATGAGTTGGCAAAAATGAGCAAGAGATGTACCCAATGAAGCATTACTGGCATTTTCACAACAGTTTTGATCACATGAACTGACCAATCAGGGTGCTTTTGTCAGATAGAGTTGGTTTTAACAGAAGAAATTCTTTTTTTTCAATCACAAGCAACTGCCTCTTTTTTTTCTAATGTATATAAAAGTCACAATAAAAGTTTCTTTTTTACTTAATCTTAAAGTTTAAGGTGATAACATTGAGCTTAAAGAAATTGCATTAAAAAAATTCTCTGCTTTCAGATTTGAATTTTGAATAATCTTTAAATCAGTTTAGTTATTGATCAATTTTATTTTTTAGCATACCTGTTTGAATTTGAAGTTGTTTTAGAACACAGATGGCTTCAAGCAGCTATTAAAATCAAGAATACAAATGTTGAGGCAAGTTGTTGATGCAGCAAATTTTATACACATTTTCTGAATTTCACACAAAATGTAGTATTTCCTCAACATTCACATCTTTAGTGAATGTAGCTGAATTCCCAAGTTTTAACCTGCATTTGAATAAAGCCATATTCTACGGGCTTCCCCACACCATGATTCAAACTGCTTCAAAACCAATTATTGAGAATGTTTCCATTCCATTTAAGACATAAATCACAATGTAGTGCTTTCAAACAATTAATCAATAATAAAATGCATTCATGCCGTTGTGTTTTAATGCATCCCTATGTCATGATTAATCCTTCAGTTCTCGGGTCAAAACAAATTATACGTAGTGAGTAATTGCTTTGTCATTAATCTGCAAAAATTAAGATATTAATACATCAGATAGCTCTGTTTTGATATCTTGAAGGGTTAGTTCCCTGAGCAAAGTTTGTGTTGTCTCCTTTTGCTTTTCTTCCTAGAAGCCTCCATATCCAATGACCTTGTCTTACATTTTGGGCTCCCTTGATAGTCTCTTCAGGACAGACCATATCCAGAAAAAAAACAAACAGGGAAACTTGTTTTAACTTAGTACATTTAGACGCTGTAAAGTTTCAGCTGCATAGTCTGATAAGTTGATTTGAAGAACAAGGAATTATAATATGAAAAAAAGAGGTCATATCACAAAAAGGCAACTCCGGTAAAGGTTGATCACTGTGCAGGATGATGCTCCTCTGCTAAGTGTGTCTTTATTTCGTTCTCACTGTGTTCTGGTAAATGATTTGGTGTTAATTGACAAAAAGGAGGAAGGAGGAATTGCATATTTAAGTAATGGTAGTTGATCAAAGGTGTTTTTGTGTCTGTAAACTGCTTGAACACACCATTCGTTTTGGTTTTACTTTGGCCATTATACTGTATACCTGAAAAAACATACCTGCTCATGCACCAAATTCCAGTAAAATTATGTGCTTTACTTTATTAAATAATTATACTTTGAACATTATTACAAGCTCCTCATTTGTCTTTGTGGTTTCTTTACAGTGCTCCCCAAAGTTAAAGAATGCATTGGTCAATGGACTCTCTGCCGTTTCCTCATTACGTTGAGCTGGGTGTCCATTCACTGAGTGGCCTTCTGTGGACTCTTCTGCTGCTATTTCTGTGGCATTGCTATCGAATTGGCTCTGATTTGCCAATACCTGGTCATTCACACTCTGGAAAACTTAAGTCAAGTTCAAGACGGTCTATGATTTCACGAGGTGGTGGTTGCATTGGAACAAGTGCACGATCGAAACTGTCCAGGAGTGATCAAATCAGCCCTTTTATCTCTATGGAAACAGTAGAGGATGAGGAGCAGGGAGAAGGCTACCTCACCCCAGTGCTGAGTCATGCTTTGTTCCCTGCCCAGGCATCTGCAGAAGCCAAAAAGCTTTACAAAGCATTGCAAGACTATGCCAAGCGATACAGTTGGGTGGGCATGGGTCGCATTCATAAAGGCCTCCGTGAGCAGGTAATCACTCATCGCTGAGCTTTTATCTGAAGTGTGCTACATGAATATCATTCGCTTTTTTCAAGTTGTTTAAAAACATTTGCACATGTTTTTCACAAAAAAAATGACGATTTGTTATTAAACACACTTTAGGTCAGAGTAAATGATCTTTCTGCAATACAGAAGCCCCATCTCTTCTTCTTACCTGATGTGCCAAGCGTTCCCTTTTTCCCCCGTGACGCTCATCGTCATGATATCGAAGTTTTGGAAGCCAACTACCATGTGATACTGTCTGAATTCCAGGCTGTGTATCAACGGGGTGTTGATATAAAATCTGGGTGGACTTTTCTCGGACCGAAGGTATTCACAAACACATTCAGAGTCACAATAGAAAAGAGTGTGTGGAAATTATTTCACAACTTGTTAGAAAACTCTAGATGCATAACCTTAGTCATCTACTCTTCTTTTTTTCTACTTCCAAACTAGTATATTTATTCCTGCTACTACTACATTCCTAATTAGTCTCTTTTTCACAGAAGTTCCAACTGAGGCTATATAATTAATCATTTTATTTTGTTTGAGCAAAATTAACTCCCTTCAACCATAATACAAATAACATTCAGCTCCCAGATTCCTGAACACAATTTGAATAACTGGATAGTAACACTTATCAGAAGTATGAATTTGATCCGAGTCATAATCTTTATTTCTTTCAGGGCCAGGCAGTATTTTCCTTGTACAGTGCAGGTGTTTGTGTGCCAGGAAATTGTCGCTCATGTCCTTGCACCTACCGCATACTTCTTTCTCTGAGGACATTTATAAACAGCAACTCACTGGGTTCAGCAGGATTTTGGTTGCTTGGACCGGGGGCTTCATTGGGCAGCTCGTATGGACCCACAAACACACGCCTGCGCTGCCATCTTGGTATGTAGAACAATGAGAAACAGTGGCTTTTTGATATATTGGGTTGTTTTTGTCCACTCTTTCACAAGTACAGATAATCCCTGGGTTTCAGTGATGGAAATTAAGTGTGAATGTTCACATTCCAGCAGGACTTTAGCACATGTAAAAACCATGAGATCTCCAAGGGGACTTCTGTTCTCAATGTTACATAATTTATTAATAATGCTGCAGTATGAGGTTGAGGTTAATTTTTCTGTTGTTAATTTTGCATTGTGACCCATCTGGCTTTAATCCTCCCAGCTTTAAATACAGATGGCATTTTTCACAAAAGAAAATAGATTTGAGCTTGTTTGAAAGTACAATGAAAGCAGATAATTTCTTTTGCAGGTCTGCAGACCCCCTCTACATGTGAGCTGGTGGTGGGAGGGGAACCTCAGTGTTGGTCAGAGGGACACTGTCTCCTTGTGGATGATTCCTTTTTTCACACTGTATCTCACAATGGTGAGTCAGGCATATTTAGCTTTGAAAAATATATAATTTGTGGTTTACAAATTGTATGGCATCTTATTAAGTAACTTATTCAATTATTTTTGTGAGTTTTCATCGTTTTTTTTTTTTTATTACTAGATAATTTCACATTCCGGAGTGATAAAAAGTTGCCAGATTGGTTTCATTCTTTCAACTAAACTTGTGTCTTTATTTGTATTCAAAGGCCTCCCAGACTCAGGACCTAGAGTAATTTTGAGTGTGGATCTCTGGCATCCAAATGTGGCTGCCGCCGAGAGACAAGCTTTGGACTTCATGTTCAACCCCGATCTCTGAACTAACTTCACATGCTGAAAATATGATGCAGGGATGCCTTAACTTAGCCCTGCCTGACCTAGGTCATGCATCTCATTCCAGTTAGTGAATCACTGTGTAAATCTGCCCCAAAGAATTACATAAGCCATTTGCCACGCAGTCAAGTTGTACTGACAGTAGCCCTGCCATAAGAAAGTGCAACTCTGCAATATGTTGCTGTGAGACAATTCCAGATGCAAGAAAACCTTTCCCACAAACTTTAAAATGAAAACATACATGCACGTATTGACTCCAAGCAGGTGTTACTGTAACCCCGAGGAAATAACTGCTCCTGTCTATGCATGACAAATACACCAGTTAGCCTGCACAGCTGATGCATGGATTCATGCTGCATGTTTTCAGCAAGCAAAAGCACCGGAATGCCTGTGACTGTCTCATTTTAAATATTATATTTCTAACAATTATCTTTAAAAAAGAACTGTGAAAACAAACAGTAAAAACTTCAATAAACCTTTATTATTTTTGTTTTCTTAAAAAAAAGCAGCAAACATACTTTAACCTACTTATACTGTGGTTATTTTTCATATGAGAATGCTCATGTAAATACTGGAATGTTTCTACGTCAAACTGTATTACTAAAATAATATATTTTTCTTCATATTTTCATTGTACTGCTTCAGAGATTAAATGTCGTATGGACACGTACATCAATATACATGCTGGATTATTTCTCCTGTGTATATTCATGAACCAGATTTGGATTCTAAATAAATAAATATTCAAACAGGTATTGATTTTATTTTTGGATAAACACATTACCACAATAAAAAAAGTTAAGATGTTTAATAAACTTTTGATGACTTTTTAAACTTGCAGGTTCATTTGACACATAGAGGAAGTCAAATTTTGTGCTGAACACTAGTTGTAGCTCACACTAATTTTTTGATAACTTTTACTCAGCTAGTTGATGAGAATTAGTGCACTGATTTTTTTTCTCCTTATCTGCCATCTGTTCATCTGAGGGCCCCATGTTGAGGATTAGAAGGTCTGATCTAATCCACCACAGAGAGGCAGATTAGTCCTGAAATTGTTGTTGTGTGTATGTATGTTTCAAAATGCATGACTTCAGTTCCCCATAGATTTTCTGAATAAAATTGGACTGAATATAAAACAATTAATTTATACGTTTATGAGAAAACATATTTTTGTTTTTAGTCTGAGCTCAACTTTATTCGGATAAATCAGTTAAATGTCTGTATTCATTTTTTGTTTTGAATATCCAAAACATTGTGATATACAGGTGACTTGCTTAGCGTGTACCTTGCCTTTTGCCTGATTCCAGTGGGGACCTACTGCTGGACGTTGAAAAAAGAGAAGACAGATAAATCTTTAAAATGTACATTTTAATACCAAAAAAATTGTTGTTATCATTTTCAACCCCCTAAAAATATGATAATTTCCAAAATCTTGAAAGCACAAAATCCACAAAACATGTCAATGAAAGAAAATCAGCTACCAATAAAATCAGAGATAACTTTGCATTTTATTTTCAAATCTTAAACTTTAGAAGGGGTGTAGTCAAACTTGAAATGTTGAACAATAAAAAAGAAAAGGAGTGGGGAAACACATATGCAAGAGATGAAAAAAAGAATGAATGTTTTACCAACCATGGAGATGAAAAAAAACATAACATGGACATGACATCTCCAGGATATCACATTGTCAAGGTGCCACCTCGGCATTAAATATTATATTTGATCAAAACCGCTGGCACTTTTGTTGCAGAGTCAGCAATCATACCTGAAAAATTCTCAGTTGAAAAAAGTCTCCTTAAGATTGAAGGAGGCAATGATCTGTAACATCTAATAAAATAGCTGTGCATAGATCAGTCACATACTGGACCTTATTGGGTCTTACTATCAAAGAAATAAGTATATAAGTGACATCCCAAACATTGTTCAGGTCTGTGTAGTTTAATTTACAAACAGGCAATGCAGCTTTTCAAAAAGTCACAGTTAATAACTTGTTTAGAGTTGTTGTTGGTACATTGGCCAATGAACTCTCTGCCATTGAGAGACTGACGTTGTTAGCACAGAATATTTAACAGTATTTATGAAGTTAGGTTGAGGACATTTTGGTTTCTATTAGTTTGTGGTCATCCAGCAACCCAAAAATTTCTCCACAACAAAAATCTGAAACGTGTTTCCATTAAACTCAAACCATTGAACCTTTAAAAAAAAAAAAAAAAACTTACAAAAATTAACAAGAAGTGCAAAACTTACTGTTCAGACAAGGGTAAAAATGCAAAGGGTTAAAAGCAAAATACATTTACAATACAACTCTTTAAACGTGATGGAATTACATCTCAATTGTTGGCATGAGTTTTCTTAGATTTTGATGTGAATTTTCAAGAAAATCTGCCTTTCCAAAATCACATGTGCGTCACAATATGAGAAGGATGCAGATGCAACCTCCCAAACAAGTAAAACAAATCCCAATAAGAAGGTTGTTGCCAGAAAAAACTTTGTACATTAAACCTCTTTCCTCTGTATTCTTTTTGGTGTCCTCATGTCTTTGACATCATTTTTACAAACTCTGGGAAGAAAAAAAAATATGTAGGCATAAATAATTCTGGGTAACTAAAAAAAAAAAACTTTTAATGTGTAACTTACCTTCAAAGTCAACTTTCCCATCCCCATTGTTATCTACTTCTCGGACCACTGCTTCTATTTCTGTCTTGCTTGTGTGTTCGCCTAATAACTTCAGCATTGCAAGTTTCAGCTCCTCTGATGTGATCGAACCGTCACCATCAATATCAAACTGAAAAAACGAGAAAAAAGTCCAAAACCATTGTCAGCGTCTAGTTTGAATTAGTTTCACATCTCAAGTATCTGTGCTGTATATAAAATTTAAAAGCAATTGTACATTTTGTGTCCACCAAGAGGTGCTAAACACCACATCTGCTTAGATAGAAGTGAAAGCTGAAGTATTCACCTCTTTGAAAGCATCTTTGAGCTCCTTCAGTCCAATCATCCCTGCAGTTTCATCCAGAAGCTTTGGGGTCATTAATTCTACAAAATCCTCAAAGTCCACCTGTCCACCCACTGTTAAAAAAAGAAAGATAACATAGAAATGGAACATCACGGACAATTGATCAAATCTGAAAAACAATGATTTTTTATTTAAACACAAAGAACAATTACCAATATTGTGAACAATGACTACAAAAATAGCACCCAAATAGGAAATATTTTTCACAAGTTTTTTATAATTTTCTAAATGGTATAGTTATTAGAAAATGTAAAATGTCATTGTAAGCCATTAGGTTTAGTTTGAATGATGCTTTAAGTCCAAATCATATTTTATTAAAAAACGTTATCAGTCAAATCAATTAATTTAGTCTTGGTTCTTGTAAAGTTCCTTTAAAAAGATGGATGAGCTTGGCGTGCATATCTCTGGAGTAATTTAAGTTTAGCCGTAGTTTCATATTGATGTTACTCACAGTTCATATTGATGTTCTGGCTCAGCTCTATTAGCTCCATTTCAGTTGGCATGTAGCCCATGGTCCTCATCAGATTGCCTAAGTCTTTACAGCTTATGTATCCATCCTTGTCTTTATCAAACTCTACAAAAGCTTCGCGTAACTCTGCCAAGGACAGTAGAAGGGAGAAATTTCAATGGCAAAACATAAACACAATGCAGAAGGTAGGTCAAAGTGCAATAAATAGCATGACAATAATTTACCTTCCATCTCATCATGTGTAAGATTTCTAGACTGAGAAAGAGGAATGACAGACACAAACATGAGTACATCAAAATCAACTTTGTATTAGTAGTAGCTTGTGTTAAACAACTGAGCCTTCTCTAGCGCTGCCCTCACCCTCTGGAACATTCTACTTCAACATCTCAGAGACAGCACAGACCTCCCAAAATGATAAAAAAAACCCCCCAAAACTTAAAAACCCAATTTTTTAAAAATTTGTTTTTAATCTTTTATCTCGCTGCCTTTTTTTTTTTTTTTTTTACATTTTATCTTTTTAATATATCCTGTTTTGTTAACAGTGTTTTTATGTGTTGTAAACCGTCCTTGTTTGCCTTTTAAACCACTATAAAAAGGAAATGTATCAATATTGTCATAACTCCTTATAAAAACTAATGTTGAATTGTGTTTGGAATTGGATATAGAAAAGGAATTATATTTTTGAAATTAAAACTGTACAAAAAGTACTACTGGATTATCACCCGATACCCTTCAAGTGTATTTTCTATTAAATTTGCTCCTTATTTTACTGTTGCACATTTTTTTTTGTCTAAATGAAACAAGCCAGGACAAATAAATATAAGTAAAGATAAAAGATGTTCATGTGAAGTATGTCAATTATTTTGACAAGTTATTATTTCAGAAAGATTTCTAGATACTTGTGAAGTGTACAAAATCCATTTTGCAGATAGTGTAATGAAGCTAAACAGAAAAAAATTAATCTGAAGGGTCTATTTTTTTTTTACTAGGAAACTTTCAAAATCTAAATAAGAGTTTTTAAAAACTAAACTAGCTTACTTGTCTAATTTTTCCAGATCCACGGAGAAAGATGAGAGGCTGGTGACTCATGATGGATGTCTAAATCCTTCTGAACTTGCTCTTGCAGTAAACAGATTTCCTTATACTCCAGCAGTCTACTTGTGTGTGTAAATGTTGGAGAGTAGTGAACTCCCTATTCCAGAGATGAGGGATGACGTCTCCCATGGATTATCTGTACAGCTTTGGTCTGAAAAGGAAAGATGGGCTTAAAGCTGACCACAATTTCAGATAGTTGAACATTAGTGCTTTTAGATTGTGTGATTTGCTTTTAAATTAAATCAGAAATAAAAGCACAACTTTTATTTTTCAAAATTAAATGTAAATTTCTCACAGTGACTCATTGTATCTTAATTTTTTTAAAAATTCAAATAACCAGTGATAACCCCATGCATTATGAAATTGGAGAATTTAGCTGTTATGTAACTAAACAAATAATTCTTTATCAAATTAAGTTACAAAATCCACATCAGCACTTTTTTTGTCTCTTCTTTTGCTACTTTGAAGAAAAAAACCTGTTGGAATAAAATGAATGAGATTAAGAACAATTGGATCAATTGAAATGAATGCAAAATAAATTTTGAGCCATGTATCCACCAATGCCTTAAAATGATCTTCCACGTCTTTTTGTATAAAAGGCTTTATCCTCTCCCTATATCCGCCATGCACAGATTAAAGGGCAAAGAGCAAGCAGCATTTAAAATCCTATTTTGCTTGGTCCATATGTCCGGACCCTTTCCATCAGTTGACCGGTGAAAATAGAATTTGTTATGTTTACATCGTTCTTATCGATCCAATGTACACAAATAGTAAAATGATGTGTAGGTTTTAATGAAGTCTGAAGATTTCTGTGATGTGTCTCTATTTCTTTTTTAAAACTATTTTACCAAACATGCTTGCTGGCCAGAAAAATAGTCAGCACTTAAAACATAATTATGTCTGCTATTTTTGATTTTCACTGCTCTCTTGGGTTGTTGATTTCTTTTGTCAATGTATTTTAGCTCACATGCGCATACTAATTCACCTCTTTTGTTTAACTTCAATGTAACTTTCTAAAGGCAATCAGTAATACATGATAGACTAAAGTCAGCATTCTGCCAAAGTATACACAAAATGTAATGAAAAAATGTCTACAGGTAATAGATTTTTAGTCTAAATATTGCCGGAGCCAATAACCTTACCTATTGCCTTTCAAAACAACCCTAGTGTTCGCTCAAACCGTAAATTAGTTTTTGTTTCAGCAAGTTTCCGACGGCTGGCGCTTCCATTTATATTTGACTCCTACATTACAAAAGCTAAAACAAAGTTTTGTTGGCTTGGTTCAATAAATGAACTACCTCTCTCCCCACCAAACACACAAACATTTTTAAAAGCTTCGTTTCATTGTATTTGTCATTAAACATTCCTTTATTAGAGACAATTTTGACTTCTAAGTTGAGGTCAATTCCCAAAATTACACATTAGTGGGATTGCTCATATGATAAACGCTTTAATTTTTCAATTTCATTAGTCAAAAAGACACAGAAAAAAGCTTTGAACCACAACCAAATCTCATGTGTATCAAGATGTATCTCAAGACCTTTTTCACAAAATCCCTTCCAATAGCTGCTCTGGTTTGCAATTCAAATTTGACATGGCTGAATGGTTGACATGGCTGCCATGGAGCATTAAAACAAAAAAATAATTCAAATGCTGCTCAGATAATAAATCATGTCTGAAACCTATGGCAGATTCACATAAAAAAGCAAGGTTTTCTGCAAAACGTGGAATTAATCTGATTCAGCTGAGCTCAGCAGCTCTTCAACCTCAAAATATCTTGACTAATGTTGTTTAGTAACTATTTTAACACAGATTTGCTCAAAGATGCTAAACCAGAATAAGTAGACAAAAGAACAATATACCTCTTAAACGAAGGCGTTTGATTTAGGATTTCAAGAGACAGCAAAAATCAGAATCAGAATATACTTTAATGAGCCCACACATGGGAAATTTGTGAAAAAACTGATCAATCTAAAAACTGATCAATTCTTGGTACTACCTTATTAAAAATAAATTGTTTAAAACATGAACTCAAGTTAAAGATTTCATGCAACAACAAATTCATGCTTGTTTAAAATACTTTATTTTATGGATAACCATGGAAAGTGAACCCAAAGGCAAAAGGAAATACTTATTTCTCCAATGCTTTCTGACATTGTTTTGCAGAACTTGTTAATCTTCTTGTATTTATATGCTTCTGTTGACCAGCAGATTTTTACAGAACATTTGTGAGTCGATGAGAACTCTTTAAGATAAACTCTGCGTGCTTTGTTAAGATATTTTGGTACTGTTAACAGCTGGAGGATTTGGTTTGAAACAGGGTTTTGTTTAATATCTCAGCTTTTGGAATAGCTAAAACAGTGTAATCCAGGTCGGTGAAATTTAATGACAATCTGTGCTGCCATACTTTTAAAAGCTCGTACAAGTTGCAAGTGATTCTGTATAAACAATTTTCCTGGTAAAGTTTGAACCTTTGCAGCCAAACTGTAAGTTTTTCTGCTCATGTGCATTTCTTCTTCTAAAATTAAAGTAAGCACCTTAAATAAAAACATAAAAAGTTAGTTTATGAAGGAGCTGGCAAGAATGTCTGAAAATTGCCATGGAAAAGTAGGTAAAATATTTCCAGTAAGACTCTCCCATTCAGAATGTTTTTTTTTTTTTCATTTTGAAACACTTCGTTGAGCTTTCAGTGTACTACTCCTGTTATATTTAAATATTTGATATTAAATCATTTTCATTAGAGGTGGCTAGAAAAATAAATTATTAAAAAAAACACATAATTTTTCAAAATGTAAACATGGATACATAGCCACAAATCATTTTAATTTTGTTTTAACAGCAAATATAATTTTAAAAACAACTAGCAATGTTTTTTTTTAAAGTGTAACATTTAGCAAAATCAAATTAATTTCCTTTCATCTTCTGAACCGCTTATCGCCAATGTGGTTGCCATCGTGGCTGTTTTTATTGTGAAAAAAAATTATATTAAAAATTGGACTAATTGGTTTCTTTGAAAAATATAAAAACAGTTTGATAAGAATGCAAAATTGTAAAATGTAAAATCAAAAAGAGGAATGACTAAACTAATACTTGAGAGCAACAGACTTTGACTTTCTGTTGTTATTTTAAGGGTTTATCGTTTTTCAGATTCACCGTCTTCTAATTTGCACACCCCAAGGACCACATCTGCAGCTGTGAAACTTTGCAAAAACTGTCTTTAACTACCAATATATCTCATAGGAGCAGAAGTCACACTGAACGTATTTGCTTGCCAGCAGATGTTCCAGTGAAGAGTAACTCTCATATGGTGCACAGACGATACATCTGGAAATAAAATGTCAAATTATTAAATAGTAACAATATCTATCAAATATTAACAAAACAATTAAGGTGTATATTATTCCAGAGCTCGTGTTATGAGTCTTTATTGTCTCAAGGGAGTTTTGAATTACCCTGGTTAAAATAAAGGGAAAAATTAGATTCACCAGTTAGTATTTTTGTGGAATTTTTCTACATTATGCCTGAAAGCAACAGATGTATCTAATACATCCCAGAGTTGGACAAGCAAAATTGACAGTTGTTCTGTCATAATGGAATTGGTTCAGTGAAGTATCTTCTTTGTGAAGTTTTTCCAAGTATCATGGACAGAACTTGATCATTGTTAGAAATTATTAAAAGACCACTTTTTAACAAATTGTTCAAAAAATGCAAGCTTTACTAATCTGGTGTATTACAAAAAATACTACACATTTTTTTCATTCAAGTTTTTGTGACACAACACTGGATAAATCAAAATAAATCGAACTTTATTTATAAAGCACCTTGCAAACAAAGTTTCAAAAAGTACTGAACAGTAATCACACTCTAATCATTTGAAATCCAGATCATTAGAAAATAATAATTTAAAACCAAATATATTTTGATAAATCATGCCTTTACACAAAACAGCGCACACATGCATCAACAATTCACACAGCCCCACTAATAGGTTACAAGAAGTAAAAATACAAGTGTTGCATGTTATCCATGATTATGACTTCAACAAGTTTTATATATAAAAAAAGTAGATCTAGAAAGTAATTTTATAATCATGACAAAAATGACTTTTTAACAAATAAATGAATTGATGTGTGAGTTAAAGAGCAAAAACTTTAAAAATAGTTTTTAGGACAAAACTGAGAAAAAACAAACAAACAAAAGAACACAGAAATGATCAGACATTTTCAGGCAATCAGATAGCATCTGATTGTGGCATAAAGTGCGTCAGAATCGGATTTGCAGAGTTATATCCTGTTGTTGATTTATGACCTGTCTGTGTGCTTTTTTATGCAAAGTAAACTTCCTTCTTTTTGCCATAAAGACTAAGTGCCAAACCTCGATGACATCAAGGATTTTAAACATCAACATGTTTCCTGTGATTCTGTTCCTCTTCACCGCTGGATCCTGTGAGTCTTTTTGGACAAAGAAAATACTGTAACAGTTTGATCACACTTTTCTGCATACTGCTATTAATCCAATACATAACATGTTCTCTTCCAGGTGTCACATGTGAAACACTGATACAACCTCCCTCCATGGTTATTCAGCCGGGTCAGCGCCTCACCATCACCTGTCAGGTCTCCTATGCTTTGACTAGTCATCCAACAGCTTGGATCAGACAATCCACTGGCAAAGGACTGGAATGGATTGGTAGAGATGGACCTGGCTGGAACACTCACTACAAAGATTCACTGAAAAATAAATTCAGCATTACCTATGACTCCTCCAGAAAAACAGTGACACTGAATGGACAAGCCATGCAGCCTGAGGACACTGCTGTGTATTTCTGTGCTCTATAGAGAGAACCACAGTGATAAAAACTATGAGAAGACCTGAACAAGAACTCCAAAACTCTTGTTTTATTGAGTTCTGACTACAGGAGGAGCTCCAAGAATACTTTATAGTTTACTCAAGCTCCTGAACACTCCATTTTAGAATTTTATTTTCACTTTCCAATTCTGATTCTGCATGTTTAAATTTGCACATAAGTTGGATTTTGTGCCATTTATGTACAACTTCAGTAACAAAGAAAGAGCACTCTGCTTGTATGAAAAAAAAAATGTTATAGTTAAAAGTGTCACGTCAAATACAAAAGCACAAAACATGTCATGAAAAGTATTATAAAACTCATTTGGAATGTTATGCTTTAACTGCATATAAAAAATAGTGATGATGTAAACATATCATCCATGACAAAATATTAACAACAAAAACATGGGCAGAACGGTGGGTGAGTGGTTAGCACAGTGGCCTCGCAGCAAAAGGGTCAGGTTTTGAGTCCTGGGTGAGGCTAGACTTAGAACACTGGCCTTTATGCATAGAGTTTGCATGTTCTCCTTGTGTCTGTGTGGGTTTTCTCCAGGTACTCCGATTTCCTCTCACCCTCAAAAAACGCGCATGTTAGGGTGCTTAGCCACTATGAAACTGCCCCTTTGAATGAGTGCGTGTGTGTGTGGCCCTGCGACAGACTAATGATGTGTTCAGGGTGTACCCTGATTCAAGGCCTTGAATCAGCCTTGAATCAGGCTCTGGCTGCCCTGTGACTACGTTACAGAAGAATATATAGTATATTGTTCAAATGTCTAATCAAGCAAATCTTTTCAAAGATGGCTGTTGGAAAAAAATACAGTCAAACACTTGTGATCCATCTGTTCCAAAAAAGTTTCTTGAATACATTTAGAAACAAAAAATTTTGTGGAATATTAAAAATAACAATTATTTACTTAAAAAGGCAATGTTCCTGTAACAACACAATGTGCAAGATAAACCTGAATCTAGATCAGCTTATAAAGCAGCTCTGTTTAAGAGGCTCATGACTCTTTTGAAATGGCTCATCTCTGACCTCTTACGTAAAACACGGAACGAGAGTGCAACAAAGCAGTCGCTAAGCTCATAAAAAGATGTCAAAGGTAAATTATAGGTAACCGTGGAGTCAGAAAGAGTTCAAACGTACAAAGTAGGGTCAAGTGTTTTTTCTTTTTTTCTTACTAAGTGACCTGTGGGATTTTCCGAGTTTATTTTCATGTGGAAGATTTTTTTAAGAATGGGAGCAAGGATGTGGAAAAAGACTTTTTACTTCAAACATTTTACAGAAGATTGTCAATTTGATAATCTACAAAATAACTTTTTTACTTTGTTATTTTTTATCTGAACAATTTGCCGAATTACTTTTCATAAGAAAAAAATCCCCACAGTTTAGACACAGGATTGTAACAGCATAGATGCAACTTGTATATCCTGTTGTTCTGATATACTAGAAGGAGTTTTCACTATGTGCTGCTGGTCTGCTAATTTATGACTTTGCAGGATGCTACAATGCCACAGTGTTAAAGTGGTCAGTCATCTTGATCCCCTCCCAGAGAAGAAAATACAAATTGAATGTCATGTTATCGTTATAAATCCACTCTGAAAGCCAGAGCGCCAGACTGTGTAGAAGACAAGTCATTATGCAAATTGAACAGTTGGACATAAACACTTGTTCTCATTCTGTCGGCTGCAGCAGATAAAAGCTCCCATCAGATCAGCTTCAGCTCCAACATGTTCTCTATAGCTCCGCTGCTGGATGCTGAAACCCTCACTGAAACAGAGATGCTAAGTAGATGATCACATTACTGTTACTATCATGCCATTAACTGACACAACCAGCTTTTATGGCATCTGATCATTAATGGTCATTTCTTATTTTGCATGCAGATGTTTCTAGCATGGATCAAAAGGGGGAAAACCTTAAAGAAAATTACATTTTTTTTTGTAGGGCATTTGTTGGAAACACACTATACCACAACAAATGACAGAAAAAAAGTTTGGTATTAATTTGAACTTTTTTAAAATTTGGGCTATAATTTTGATTAATTTTGGGCTATACAAATAAAATTGAATTGAATTTAATTAAAAAACAATTGCTCCAAAAAACACATTTGACAGACTGAAAACACACTTTTGTATTTGAATGTTGATGCTTTATAGGGTGCTTTTACCTAAGTAACTAAACCCCGGAAGTTTGCCATTTTGGATGCATCAATCAGGATGAAAGTATTGACAACGCAGTATTTTTTAAAAAATTATTTTCATTTTATGGTGCTACTCAGAGGAGCAATTAGTTTTCCACATCATTAGCGTGATACGACAGAAAATTTGGCTAGTATTGAAGTAGAAAATAAGATACGATACTTAAAAAAACTACAGTTGATTGGTATTTCACGTGAAATTATCAACACGGAAGTATGCATCTAGTCCGTAGAGGCCTTCAGATCTGCAGCTATGTAGGAAAGTTGGAGAGGAAACAGGGGCATTCATAACGTATAAGGTCGTAATTGTAGGCCTCAAATCGGAATTGTTTGAAAATAAATAATTATGAATTGTTGAAGGAGCTTCTCCACCAATCAACTCTAGGTTTTTTTTAATATTGTCTCTGCTTTGTCGATAGTTTATAATGATCTATGCCTCCGGGTTGGTGACGTCACGTCAAAGCACTCTATTATTGAATTGAATATACTCTATTAATCCCAAAGGGAAATTTGAGAGCTGCAGTGCAAACACCTCAATGCCCTCTTACCCTTATTTACTGGCATCTCAGTCCGGTCACCTTTGTCCAACCTGTCAATCCAAAGGCTGGAGTCCGGAATGGGTCAAAAAGCCTGGCCACAGTGAAAAACACCAAACGGGTCTCTCTGTATTTCACTGGGTCCGAGTGTGCACCTCCATTTCCTCAAGCGAGCAACCAGATGTTTCCATGCGAACCGCAAAAACACTGGACCTAAAGCACCTCCTCTAGACCGTCTTCTTCTCCACATCTCCTCCAGATTGACTCCTTCTCCTCAGCTCCCCCGGGACCTAACCACCTCTTCCAACCACACGCGGTGTGCCTCCGAGAGCCAGCAGCTGTTCGCACGTGTCAACATGTCTGTCAACGACAGAATGACTCCATAACCAGACACTCTTATATAGCACAGACTATCAAACTCACTTAATTTAAAGGTCTATTAACACCAAACCAACCACATATGATTTTCAGACCAGACCAATTATCAACAGTTAATATTTCATCCTTTAAAACTTAGAGTAGAATTCTCTAAAATTGAGACAAAGTGTAATTCTTTTTGAGAACACAATTTTTTCTACATTTACTTGTCCATCAAATTAATAAACGTACAAAGTAATAACTCAGATAATTCAATCATTTTATTTTCATCAGAGCTAATTGTTTTTCTTAATGATCCAATTATAAATTTGTTTCTGGGAAAAAATGTTGATTTATTTGAAGCAAAATGTAGAATGTTCATTGTGTGTTTGCTAAACTTTATAAATAGTTTGGAAAAAATAATCTTTCCTAATAAAATGCTTCAAAAGCTCCCATGCGGACCCTAACTCTAAAGTACGAAAATACTACGTTTTACATACCAGGAGATGAGTTTTTGCAATATACTGTATTGGTATTTTCAAGATGGAATATATATGGTTGCTGGGTGGCATCAAAATGTTGAAGTTTATTCCTCAGTATAAGCTCTACTCTTTCAAGATAGAGTGTATAATGGAAACTGTCAAGCCATATTTAGGTGTTGGACAGTTTACACTTTTTCATAGTGTGAGAATGTGTTTTTTGCTATTTCAAAGCTGTATGAAGTAAAACATTGTCAAACTTTGGAGAATGCAATTAAGGTTTTATTTAGATAGTAATTAAAAATAGGCACAGAATCCGCACAGATACTGGTTTTAGCACTGTTCTTACAACCTAAAATATCAGGCATGAAAAGGAAAGATTTTAGATCACAAAGCAATTGTTTTAAGTAGCACTGAGATCTAATTGATGGCAATTTGGAATAAGTTTTGCCTTTCTACTTTTTTCCCGTTTTATTTAAAAAAAACCCAACTTTATCCACTTTTTACGCAAGCGCATTTGCTTTTCTTTTGTCAAATCAAATGCAAATACAAAGAACACAAATCTGTCCTCGTCTTGCAGGTTTACTATTTATCAGTGGGAAGGACTTTAGTCACTTCTTCATTCTCAAGATGATTGTCCAACTCTGTGTTCTGCTGACTTTACTTTGTTTCCCTTGTAAAGTATCTCACTATTGATTTTATACATAGAAAGATTTTTTGTTTGACTTTTTAGATAATGTGTTATTTCCTATTTCAACAGGTTTGAAAGGGCAGGAGATGAAGTCGATTCCCTCCACACCAGTGGTGAAAATTCCTAATGAAGCGTTGAGTCTTTCTTGCAAAGGAACTGGTTTTGATTTCAGTCAGTTTGGAATGCACTGGATCAGACAACCTGCTGGAAAAGCTCTGGAATGGTTGGGGGCTATTTGGTATGATGCAAGTAAAACTGTTTATCAGAGCAGCGTTCAAGGACGAATAGAAATCACCAGAGACAATAGCAACAGCATGGTCTATTTCAAACTATCCAACTTAAAACCAGAGGACTCTGCAGTCTATTATTGTGCTAGATCCACAGTGGTACATGTGGGCCCAGAGGCCACACAAAAACATGATAGATGAAATTATCATAAAAGACCTCTGGGTGGGAGTAGACACTGAACTCAAAAGAGTCACACATACACAATCAACCAGACAAAGCAAAGACTTGATTGTATCAGCACAGAGATAAATAGTCAACTGTCCCAATGTTATTATTCAATCAAAATATCACAAAATTAAAAAACAACTAAACATATTTCCAAAAAGATCAAATTTAACTGTCAGTGAAGATTTGTTCAGCAAAAGCCTCGACACATGAATTAAAAAACATATTGTACCACTCAAACAATAGCAATAAGAAACTAGTGAACAAGTCTGGGGTTTTTATATTAAAGAAAGTGTAAATGCAACAAAAACAAAACGTGAAGCACTTTTTTCCCCCTCAAATATGTTTTCATTTACAGTTGTGGATCGATTTCAATTCAATTCAATTTTATTTGTATGGCCCAAAATCACAAAATTTCCGTCTCCTTGGGCTTCACAAGAAAAAGAGGAATGTATTAACGCAGATACACAGCAAGAAAAATAACTAACAAATGCTAACTAAACAAGACTAGCACATTTATGCACTTAGACTCTCCTTCTCGGTGACGAAAAACTCCTAAAAAACCCATCAGTGGGGACAAAATAAGAAACCTCATGGGGATCCACGTGAAAGAGAGATCCCTCCCCCAGGATGAGCAAACAACGTGTCACAGATTATTGTTTAAATATTAGCTTATTCTAATCTACAGCTAAATATCTAAAGAAGTCAATAAATGTTCTTCATCCTGATGGAAACACGGGAGACTCCTCAGCCTGGAGATGTCCAGTACGGGGATGAACAGATGTTCTTCATCCTGATGGAAACACTGGGGGACTCCTCAGCCCAGAGATGTCCAGGACGGGGATGAATAGATGGATTTCATCCTGATGGATTTACTCCTATGCATTTAAAATCTTTGGAATAAACACACGGCAAGTTTTAAATTGTTTATTTTCCAGTAATGTTTTTTTGTTTTTATCAAACTTGTTTTTTTTCCCCTCCTGATGAATGAAATTCATCCTCCTTTTGGCCAAAAATAAGTAAATAAATAATTAATTAAATTTAATCTGCATTTAAAGTCACCAAAGTAACATAAACCTAAGAAAAACGTATCAGTCTGAAAATATTAAAGCAACATTACAAGAGGAGGCGCTCTGATCCCACCAATGCTCAGTACTAAGAAACTACAAATCCACAAATGAGTTGAAAGAATGATTGAAAAACTTTCAAACCTTATATAAAATCACTGAAATGTGAGCATTTAGCCCCTTTGAAACCTAGAATAAAGACCTAAAATTGCATAAATAATTGTTACATGTAAAAAAAATTATTTTATTAAGTATAATCTCACACTAAAATGTATTTAAATGCAGTAATGACCTGTTTTTATTCCTCTATGAACAATTGCTTCAAAGTTGACCGCATCTGAATTACAAGGTTTAAATTCTGATAAATCCCAGATTTGTGTTTGTATGGGAAAGGTTTGGTGGACATAAGCCTGAAGCTTGGATCAGACAACTGGGTAGTACTGCAATGGGCAACTTGGGTCATTAATAGTAGTTCAAGTACGTACTTTTTATTGAATCCCAGCATGGTTTACAATAGCCAGAGTCAAAAACAACAAGAACAAAAATCATTTCATTATTTAAGGTATTTCATTTTAAAAAGATTCCATCGATTGTTGTTTTTGGACAAAAAATAAAAGCAGGAAGAACATTACAAATAAACCTGAAAAAAATCTGAACTTGTTGTATAAAAGTAATCAATTAGTTTAAGCTGTTGATGTGGTTAATGCTATATTTCAACCAAATCTCAAGTAACTGCAAGTGTATTTGTTCAGTTAAGGGGAAAAATAAATATGCAAAGTAAACTTCCTGACAGTTTCATTTAAGAATTTGAGCGGCTGCTCATTTTGCTGTCAAGTATAACAGAAGAAAAGGAGAAGCTCTAATCAGATCAGTTTCAGCTAACCAACATGATCTCTCTGTTGCTGCTGCTGCAGCTTCCTATTGGACACTGTGTGTGTCAACAGTTGACACAGCCTCGCTTCATTACTCTGCAGCCAGGTGAGCATCTAACCATCCCTTGTGAGGTCACTTATTCTCTGACAACCTTTCGAACACACTGGATCAGACAGCCTGAAGGAAAAGGACTAGAATGGATTTGTAGTGCACACAAGGGATATTCAACATTTTTTAAAAATTCCCTGAAGAAGAAGTTCAGTATTCACTTAGACTCTTCCAGTTACACAGGCAGTCTGACCAGACAGAACATGCAGCCTGAAGACACTGGTGTATATTACTGTGCCAGGGAGGCATACACAGTCACACAAAGCATCAGAAAACCTGGACAAAAACTGCATAGTTTGTAAAGGATCCCCCACCTTATGTCTTATATGGACTGTGTCTCCCTTTGTCCTATGCCATAGCGTTTGGTTCCATGTCCTTTCCATAGCAAAGAAAGTAACTGTGTTGTTTTATGCCATGAATTCATCCTGATAATCTCGTTATATGCATATTTTTAATAGTGATCAGACATACTAAAATTCTGTTCTGTAAATTTTCTGTTCATGCAGGTTAAATGAAGCAAGAAGAAAGTAAACAAAAAAACCTTTCAAACCTTGTTTAACATGACTGGCTTGCGATGTAAATAATGGTCGCTACAAATTAAGAGGTTTTTTTTTTTTTTTTAGTCTTTTTTAGTTGTAAAATGTTTGAGTATAGTATTGCCCTGAACTTTACAATCTTTTTTTACATTCTTTCTAATTTGTTTGTATTTGTTTCATTAAACAGTTTCATTAAACTATTTGTTTCATTTGACACTTCTTTCATATTGTTCTGCTTATCACACCAGCCGCAACTCGACCCAACAGCCCAGAAAATTTTACAGTTTTGAATCTAGTACTGATTCGACCTGACATAATATATCTGTTTTGCTTATTAGTTATTAAAAGTCTTGAGAAGAAAGATTTTTTGCAAAATCATGAGAAATGCTGTGCGGTTGTTTATGTAAACTAACATGAGGTATTTAAATGTTCTCTCTGTTTCTTTTACTGGAATAACTCCGCCTTGCACCTGTGTCTGTCAAGCTCTGTTGCTTTTTGATTGTTTCACTTCTGCTTTTTTAAAAGCTTTTTGAGAGTATGGTGTAAAACAAGGTTTCCGCTTGCTGCTTTTTTTTTAATTTCTTTGCCTTGTCAAGATAAACATCTGTCCAACGGTCGTTGGGGCTTTTTATTGCAATTGCGATTATTGCAGTGCCCTGTTCTCTGGTCTCTCTACAAAGAGAATTTAAAGTTTACAACTACTTCAGAACTTGTGTTCTGATGAAGACCAGGAAGGAAAGGAACACTTCACACAAGTTTTAAAATGACTGTATTGGCTCCCTGTTTGTTTTAAGATTAATTTTAAGGGTCTTTGAATGGTTTTTAAGAGTCTGGGCTTTCTTAACTATCTGACTTGCTAGTCAGCTGTGAACCCTGGTGTACCCTGAGGTCCTCTGATACCAGACTGTCAGTTGTTCCCAGAATTAGGACCAGAACCTATGGTGAGGTATCATTTCATGTATCATTTCATCATCATGGTCCTCACCTGTGGAACAACCTGCCAGAGGGCTGTAGTGATTCTTCACATTTTCAAGAAGGGGTTATAAATCTATGTTTTTTTACCCAGCTTTTGATTGATTAATAAAGCTGATCTTAGTTTGTCTATTTGTTTCGTTTCATTTTCTGCACAACTTATCCCCACTGGGATTGCAGGGTTGCCGGAGCTTTTCCTGGCTTATTTCTGGCAAGAGGCAGCTGCATACACCTCAAACAGGTTGCTAGTCTGTTGTGGTGTCACACGCACAGACAACAATCCACACACAAAAAAAGGTACTTTTTTTATATATCTATTTAATCTTTCAATGACATTTTCCATTAGTTTTACATACATTTTAATTAGTCTCTTATTTATTTTCTCACAATCCTCATTGTCCGTTTTTTTCTTATTATCATTCAAATTATAAATATTGTTTTGTCCTTGTTCCATTTTAAAGCACATACTGTACTTTTACTTGTTGTTATTAAGCTCCAGTGCTTACTTATTGGGTCCCTCTATAGACTGGCAGCTATGCTCACTCAGTCTGTGGGGTAATTGCGGTATATATCTAGATATATACAGTATATCTAGATGGAGACGGTGGCCGCGTGGTTAGAGCTTTCGCCCGCGGACTGGAAGGTCGCGGGTTTGCGTCCCACGGAGAGCACGTCTAGGGTCCTTGGAGAAGACACTGAACCTCCGCTTCTCCCACCATTGGCGCCGTTGAAGGGCAGCCTGCTGCGGTGTAAGGAGTGCAGCAAACAAATTTCCCCGGTGAGGGATGAATAGAGTCATTTATTTATTTATTTTATTTCTTTAGATATACTGTATATATCTAGATATACAGTATATATATCTAGATATATATATAGGTGACCTAGGAGACCTAGGTTGTATAGCAATCTAGGTGACCACCCACTCCAGTAGTAATGGAATGGGTGGGTTGGCTCTTTCTATATGGGGTCCCAAAGTTATCATTTCCTCAAAGCAATGTCAAGCCGATGCAGACATACTGTATATATTTTTAAGGTCATGTTTTTTTGTTTTTTGTTTCATTTTGAGCGTGTGTAGAAACTGTAGGATTTATTCCCTTTTCCTTTTTCTAGTCCTACAGTATGTATGGGTCTCTGTGTGTCTGCAGAGACCCTTAGATTTTTCTATTGTAACTATTTTTATGTCCATTTTCTCAGCATTTTCTACTACTTTTAGTATGAAAGGTGTTTTACAAATAAAATGTGATTTGATTTATTAAGATAAGATTCAACACTGGATGTTTAGCTAATTGGACTAAATATATATCAGATTATACAATGTTTATAAAAATACTTTCAGACCAAAAACAGCACCCCTTAAACCTGGGTATTTTAGACTTCTAGTTTGACTCATTTTCAATAGCGATATGAAATTCTTCTTGTGTTTCTTTGCACACATGCTTTTTTTTTTTACCATATTGAACTATTTCTTCCAAGCATTTCTTTCTTAAAATTACAACAATGCATTGTTTGAAGCTTGAATGGAAATTCACAATATCAATAAAGTAAAAATGCAAGAAATATCTTGTGACAGTGTCATTATTAATATTATCATTCTATTATTTTGATAATATTTTTTAACACACTTGTTAGGACATAGAATGAAAATATAGTTTTAAAAACTCTTGAAAACTACTTGTCATTGAAAGTCTTTTTTATTCATTGTCTGCATGTTTTACAAAATTTCTCTACAAGAGGGCAATAAAGCTCCATGTGCACTACTTGGTAAAAATGATGTCATCATGTTCTCCCCTCCAGGATTGGAAGATGATGTCATATATACAGTAAAGCCTGTTAGGTCGCTGACATATTTAACAGCAGGACAACCATCCACACCAGACAAGATGCTAGGAAGGGATCGGAGGAAATATTACTCGCTGGAAGATTCACTGAATAACAAGATAAGTATGCGAGAAAACATGGAAACACAAACAACCAACCTCAACAAAAACTTTTCCAAGCTTGACGTCCTGTTTGACTATTTCAAACAAACAACAATCACTTTGTGTCTCAATACAAAGAGATGCTGAAAGAGTAAAAATTAGTTTGGATTAAAAAAAAAAATCAATAAAAATTTGATTGTTAGAAAAAAATGTGGATGGTAAGAAAATCCCTTTATAAATTTGCCCGTCACATCTGTTATTTTGAAATGTAAAATAAAAAAAGAAGAGAGATATCATGTGATATTCTGAAGAACAAAACTCGCTTATTCTTATTAGTGCAGAAAGAGGTACATCTTTAGCAAAAAGTGAAAGAATATAAATAACACAAACAAAAAAAAAGGATCAATATTAACAAGATCAGCAACTAAATTTAAAGAAAAAAGTTAAAATTTTTCAAAACACAAGATGTCTACATTTTGTTAAAACTCACTGATATATGAAACAGACAAACACTGATCTTTGTTTGCTGCTATATGCAAACTCATCAAGCTTCTCGGTGCCTCATCTATAAAAACCTCTTGATCATCATCAGACATTCAAAGCACAGCTCAGTCTGAACTCAAACATGTTTCCGGAAGTTCTTTTGTTGTTTTTAGCTACTGGATGCTGTAAGTTTTACTGATAGTTTAAATATGTCTCACTGTTATATATTTTTAAAAAATTTTAACTAAAAATGTTCTTTGAGCAGATGTAAGGTGTGCGACCTTGACTCAGCCGTCATCTGTGACTGTGCAGCCAGGTCAACGTCTGACCATCACCTGTAAGGTTTCCTATTCTTTGGGCACCTGGACTGGTTGGATTAGACAGCCTGCAGGGAAAGGATTGGAGTGGATTGGAGTGAAGGGCACTGGCAGCTCGTACTATAAAGATTCACTAAAGAACAAGTTCAGTATTGACTTAGACACTTCCAGTAACACAGTGATTCTGAACGGACAAAATATGCAGTCTGAAGACACTGCTGTGTATTACTGTGCGAGAGTCCACAGTAACAAAAAACATAAAAAACCTGAAAAAAACCTCTCAGAGTCTGAAAACATTAACATGAAGCTACCAGAGGAGGCACTCTAAGACCATCACAGTTTTCTTTGTTGATTTGGCGCTTTTCTCACAATAGTTCATTTTTCAAGAAATTTTTTTAAAACCCTGTCCTGTCCAGTGTTACAACCAGCAGAATGATGATCGGTATGTCAAGTGTATTTGGACAGATTTACTCGACCAAGGTCAGCACCATGTGCCAACCATGGCATGTATTATTTTAATTGATTTATTTAGAGTATTTTATCTTATTCCCCAGATGTTTGTGTTTCCTTTGGCTTTTTGCCAGAGTTGACAGGAAAAAATAGAGATGGAAAGGAATGAAAAAGTAGAGGCATGGGGTGCAGAAGAAAAAGAGAGGAGGATAAAGTGAGGAGATCTTCTGTGGTTATAATAGTATAGCTCTTAGATTGTCAGATGATAGCAAACAAACAAATAAATGTTTAAACCAAAGATGAAGTTGAAAACACAACCTTCTATGACGTACCAGGACACACATTTTTTTCTTAAATTTTAAGGTAGGTTATAAATAAAATGTATTAAATGATATAGAACACTAACTAATGTTACCAAAATTATAATGTTTATTGGTGGCAATAAAAATTGCAGACAGTAAGCACAGTGCAGACGTGTAAGTGAAACTACATGAATGGTGCTGATGTGAACCATGTGCTCATTAGGGATAACAGATATTTTCCAGTCAGCCTCTGACTGATACGCTTGTTTCTCAATAAAATTAATGTAAACTACAAAAATTTGTTGGATAACATGCAAAAGAGAATCAACCAATCAAGATGGAAAGTTCATTCCTCAAAGGCAAGTCTTAATTTTAAGCAAAATGTCAGTATCTAATTGACAAGTTCTGATATTAATAAACAAGATCGTCAATTAGATTGGTCATGTTTTCATTCTGACAGTTTCCATTGGAAATGTTTTCCCTGCAGAAAATGAAAACTTGGTAGTGCTTCCCGTTTGGGATCTAAAGTAAAGTCATACTTTCCTGTGTGTCATGAGTTAACTGAGTTAAAGTTGCAGAACAAGCGTGCTTCATGTTTTTTACAGCAGACGCTCTTCAAAAGTCCAACTTTCATGGCTTTGTGGCAAAAAAAACCCGCAGCCTTATTATCTACAAACAAAAACAGCCTTTTATTGCACACCTATCCATCTAAATTAAACTTGGAGCTCCTGTTGGTATTGTGTCTCTAAGACCATCTAATGTGGTGTAAATGTTACATGAGATTGTATTATCAATGATCAATAATTATTCATGTCAAATACTTTTGAACGCTCAGTACCGCCTCATTATATCATCATGCAAATCTTCAATCCGTCCAGTATTTTTCTGCCTCTGAAGCTGTGTTTCTAGGTTGAGTGGTGTATCAAAGGTCTCATTTTCAGCCTAAAGATGTTGGAGACACTCTCTCTCCTGCTGTTTGCTCTCACTCTGCATTGTAAGTTATCTTCTTTCTCATCTTACTACCTTATTAATGTTAAATCAAGGTATCAACAGAGTCACATCTCACTTTTTTCTGAATTTCTTTAAATGAATCTAATCAGGTTGTGCAGGTCAGAGTATGGAGTCCCTTCCCTCGAATTCAGTTGTAAAACTTCCTGGTGAGATACTCAGTCTGTCCTGTAAAGGATCTGGATTTTCATTCAGCTGTTGTAGCATGCATTGGATCAGACAACCTGCTGGAAAAGGACTGGAATGGATTGGACGCATCTACAGCGATGCAAGTAAAACAGAGTATTCTGACAGTGTTCAAGGCCGAATTGAAATCACCAGAGACAATAGCAACAGCATGGTTTACCTGAAACTGTCCAACCTAAGTCCTGATGACTCTGCCACATATTATTGTGCAAAACACACAGTAAATGAAACAGATGGGGAGGCTGGACAAAAACCGTGCTGATGTTGTTTTTACTTTGACCAGATGAAGGCGGTAGAGAACATGAACTGGTTAAAGCTTTCAGAGCTGGGTGTGATGGGAGAAATACTTTATTCCACATTAATGACATAATGTCTGAAAACTGCTTTCATGTTGTTTTGTTGAAATGGCTGGAAAAATAGTTAGTTCTAGATTATTTGTAACGTGTGGTGATTCATTAAAACACATAAAAATCCAAATAAAAAAACATTCGGTAATTAAATTCTGTCTTAAACTGGGAGATTACCAATACGCAGATCTCACAGTATAAAATGTCAGTCAGTCAGTCATCTTCTTATCCGTCTGTCCCTTCCGGGGTTGCGGGGGTTGCCAGAGCCCATCCCGGCTGATTTAAGGCGAGGAGCTGGGTACACTCCGAACAGGTCGCCAATATAAAATGTTCAAAATAATAACCACACGTTGCAGATGTTATCCCAGTATTGTGGCTCACAATGTTTTAGGAGATCTTACAATTCTGTTTTTATGATTCTTTAAATAATAAGACATGCAATGCATCATGCTCTGGCCGTGAACGATTAAGCCGTTTATTGTGTCTCAGTTTACATCCATATCAATCTGAGAAACAAGTCAAACTTAGTGCTTGTTTTAAATAAATTTTTAAAAGTCTTGGAAGAACAAATAAAATTAAAACCTTTCAAAAGCTTTCCATTTTGAAAAATGGATGTAAATCAGTCCATTTTAAGAAACTTATCCAGGTGTTTGGTTGTTGTATTTTTTTTCCAAATGACACGACGGACTGTAAGTGGGACAGTGTATGTGAGCAAACACTCGCATTTTTTTGTATAGTGTTTGTTACAACAGCAAAATCAAAACGCTTCCATTGACCTAACTTAATCTCACTAAATTTCTTCTCTTGGTAGAGTGTGTGGGCAACATGCAGCATGCTCTCTTATTAGCGAAACAGCAGTACAAAGCAACATAGTGATCATGTTTTATTTGATCAGGCATTTGTAAGGTGAATAGAAAACACTTATTTTTGGTGAAAAAAAAGACATTTTAGTAACAGAACATAGCAAAACCAAAATTTAGACAGTTTTATTATTTCAACACTGTTTAATATCTTCTAGTCTCACTTTCTTAACCGTCTATCCCTATCGAGGTTGCAGGGGGTTCCGGAGCCCATCCCAGCCGATTTGAGGTGAAGGCCAGGGTACACCCCGAACAAGTTGCCAGTCTGTTGCGTTATTTTTTTTTTGTAGTGTTTCTAATAAAGATGCAACAACATCAGTGACACAGAATAATAGTTTTTAAAAAAGCAAATTACTCAAAAATTTTCCTCTTTAATTGTACCGTATTTATTTTTGTTGACACACAATAAGAAAAAAATGGATCCCGACATTAAGTCGTATGTGTATGTTTTATACAGTGAACATTATAGGCCAATGTAAATATGTTAAATTTGATAATTTGCTAATTGTAATAAATTGGCTCAAACAGATTGTGTCTCTAAAAATGCTTGGGGTGATTTTGCTGCCACATGGTGTTGTGTAATTAAAGCCAAAATAAAGTGTGAGGATGAACTCTGTAAAGAGGAGGAGCTGATGCAAACTCTGTTTAGTTCCCGCTTTAAAATGTGTTATAGAGTCAGGAAAACAGGAACTAAAAACCTTTCTGAACTTCAAAGATACAAATGGCTTCAAGAATACAAACTGACATTTTGGTTATTTTTCTCATCTTTTCTGCTGGCTGGGCTGGTAAGAACTAGAGCAACATTTACACCAACATCTTCATCAAAGACCAATTTATTAAAATAAATTTACATTAAAATGTACTTTGTCTCAGGTTCTGATGGTCAAACACTGACTGAGACTGGAGAAGCAGTTAAAAGACCTGGAGAATCCCACAGACTGACCTGCACATATTCTGGGTTTAGTGGTAATCCCCATGTTGCTTGGATCAGACAAGCACCTGGAAAAGGACTGGAGTGGATCGCTTATATCAGCAGTGGCAGTAGCAGCATCTACTACTCTGAGTCCGTGAAAAGCCGGTTTATCATCTCCAGAGACAACAGCAAACAGCAGGTGTATCTACAGATGAACAGTCTGACCTATGAGGATTCTGCTGTTTATTATTGTGCTCAAGAGACACAGTGACACAGAAAGCAGAAACACCGTACAAAAACTCACCACATGAAACACATTATTGATCAAGTACTCCACTTTATGGCAGGCATTTTTACAAACAATAGCAAAATTAATGTTTCTTTAGCTTTTCTATGTAATCTAATGTATTGTTGACTCATTTAAGATGTTCTCTCCCATCATTTTTATATTTTTGTTAAAGTTAGCTTTACATAAAAAAAAAAGAACATTAGTCAACACCCAACAGGTGCATGTACATGTGCGGTTGATGAATGTGTAAAGCTGAAAAAAGGGTTGATTTAGGATTGTTTGCTAATCTATCTTAGGTAAATTACTTTTTTTCATCATTTTTTGTGGTTTCTAATTTGAGGGGCAGATCCAGGAGTGGGTTGTGCGCACCCCCTAGTCCCCCTGCTTTGTTCCACAAAGAAAAAAAAAAAGAAGAAGAAAGGAAAGGAGACTAGTCAAGCTATCCCCTTGCAGGGCCAGCGAATGGGCCACCAAAATGCAGTAAAATGACTCCCGTTTAAGTTATTAAGGAGAGGTTAGGGGCATATTCTGGGAATGCCCCCAGCATCCCCTATAATGGCTTTGCCAATGACCTTACGCTACTTCGCCCCCTTTAGAAAATCCTGGATCCACCCCTGCAAATGACATTAATAAACAACATTGGGAAAATGAATCTTCTCAAAACTAATGAATAACTTGAAGTACGTTCAAATTTTCCTTGTTACACTGTCAGTGGTCAAACCACCAGAGTCCAGGAAGCTTGTGGATTTTCCGTGCTATTCTTGCTGTTTTTATTAATGTACCCTCTAGGCTGAGATGGATACCTTTCCAGGGATGTTCTAGAGGGATTCACTACATAGTCACACAGAAATACAAACCATCAGCAGACCTGAGAAAAAAAAAAACTCTCCCAGATCTTGAAAACATGAATCTGAAACTCCCAAAGGAGGCGCTCTAAGACCAGAAAGGATTTCTCATTCTCCCCTCAAGCCAAGAACAAAAGCAACCAAAAAATTATACATAAAATATATTGTTTTCTCTGAAATCCTTATCATTCGAAACAGCATTTTTGTATATGTAAAATTACTATTGATCGTCTGTCAACAGCAAAGATCTTTAAAAAGTTGACCAAAGCTTAACAAACTTTTATCAGTCATAAGTGAAAAATACCACACACCAACATCGACACAATAAAAGTATAAACAAATTAAAAAAACTAAAAGATTGGTTCTCTTCATGAAATACATTTGTATGAAATTATGGAAAGAAATTAGACTTTTTTCTTGTGCCGTGTTTGTTTTAAGTGTTGTTACATCATCCTAATTATCACTGTGAACTGGAAAAATTTGTTTGATGTTAAATAATTCCAAGAGAAATACAAAGTCTATATTTCAGATCATTTGGAGGAGGAGTCAAAGCAAAGCTAAGTTTACCTCCTCTACTTATTAGACTGCAAAGAGCAACAAAGAACAACCAAACATTTTGCTATTATGGGTTTGAGGACAGTTGTACTGTTTGCAATCTGCTGGGCAGGTGAGACAGTGTTCAGGGGTAAATTGCATTTATGAAATATATGAATATTTTACATAATGTGGACGTTTCTTGTTTGTTTTAACAGGAGTTAAAGGTGTAACTTTAACTGAATCTGAACCAGTGGTTAAACGACCCGGAGAATCTCACACACTAACCTGTACAGCCTCTGGTTTAACCATCAGCGGCAACTATATGAGCTGGATCAGACAGGCTCCTGGAAAAGGTCTAGAATGGATTGCATGGCATGATAGCGGCAGTGGTAGCAGGAGGTTCTACTCTCAGTCTGTTCAAGGTCGGTTCACTATCTCCAGGGACGACAGCAGGCAGATGCTGAAACTTCAGATGAACAGTCTGAAAACAGAAGATTCTGCTGTTTATTACTGTGGACGATGAGCACAGTGAGTCAAGCTGACTGAGCAGCTGTACAAAAACTAAAAAGTCCTTGTACTGCACTCACACAACATATTACTTTCTCATTTTAACAAAAAATAATCTCGATCTTTTAGGATAATTAATCTGTTTTAATGTACAATACAATGTAGTTTTTTGTACAATTCTATTTCAGATTAATTCAGTTTATATTTGGTAATTAAATATCAGATAAACTCACAACTACTGTAAATCAAATAACATGTCATAAATGAACTCTTAAGCTTTAGATAATAATTTTGGTTTTAGCACAATCTGTAGAAAAGTCAGTAAAATAAATCAACCTATCATCATTTTTTTTTTTTGTTAGAGAACAAAAGTAAAACTGAAATCTGGTGACGTGGGGGCAATTTTCTTTGGGGGAAGGATGGCTTAGTGTGTAGTGCGACCCTTCTGTTCCTGAAGGATTGCCGCTTCGATTCCTCGCCCGGAGTTCATGCCGAGGTGTCCATGAGCAAGACATCGAACCCCCAATTGCTCCTAAGGACAATGACATGTGCTTTGCATGGCAGCTCCCATCCTCAGGTATGAACGAATGTATGTGTGAATGGGTGTACCGAGCATGGAGTGAATGAATAATGCACATGTGAAAGCATCTTTGAGCGTCCAGAAAAGCGCTATATGAGTAGCATGCATCAATAATTTCATAGTGGCCAATCAACCCAGATGCATGTTTTTGGTGAATGAGACGAAACCCGAGTACTTGGAGATACCCCACAGATACACAGGGATAACATGCAAACTTCATAGAGAAAGGCCAGTGTTCCAAGCCTCGTCCCACTCAGGACTCGAACTCTGAACTTCTTGCAGTGAGGCCACTGTGCTATCCACTGCGCCCCCTCTCTGCTTTTCTGACGGGATTAAGAAAGTTACAAAATTTTTTTTTCCTGATGAAACAAATGCTTCCGTCAGCAACTCTGAATACAGGCATCCTTTATTTGAGCCTAAAGACCTTTTATTTAAAAGGCACATCCCTTTTATGTCCACATGGAGTTTATGCAAAACTTTACATGCTCCAACTCTTTTTAACAATCTGCGGAACTTCAAAAATCTACATTTTAACATGATGAGCCACAGGACAGGACTGGTGTTTGTAGTTCTCTGCTGGGCAGGTGAACATTTTATCCTCTTTAAAAAAAAGTTTAAAACTTTTGTGCTTTTAAAATTCTAATTTTTAATCTTGTTGTAGGTATTGATGGTCAATATCTGATCGAATCTGGACCTGTGGTTAAAAGACCAGGAGAATCCCACAGACTGACCTGCATAGTCTCTGGCTTCACTTTACAAAGCAATGCTATGGCCTGGATCAGACAATCTCCAGGAAAAGGACCAGAGTGGAGTGCTTTCATCGGCACATACAGTACTCCTTTATATTACTCCCAGTCAGTCCAAGGCAGGTTCACCATTTCCAGGGATGACACCAGCAGTGAAATCTATCTACAGATGAACAATCTGAAGACAGAGGACACATCAGTGTATTACTGTGCCCGATAGACACAGTGAATAACATAAATAGAAGACTTGTACAAAAACTACTTCTTCTTTTCAGCAAATTAAAACAATAAATACAACAACCTTCAATATTTGTAGAGAAAACTTTTCTATTCTAAAAAAAACCCCATAAATGATCTCTTTATACTAAAAAACAAACAAACAAAAAACTCCCAAAGACTTCACATATTAAAAATTGATTATTCATTAAACTAAGGCAACGGCTTTGACACATAAAGACTTATTTTGATTATTAAAACTTCATTTTGCAATGAATGGGAAATTGGAACTCAACAAAAATGCATTTCTAAGAAGAAGAAATGTGAATAATCAGTTGCTGACTGATAGAACTTTGATTTTCTAGTGCTTTGATTGACCACAATGGAATTTTTTTCCCTACTATGATTTAAATGGGATGTTTATTTAACTGTATACAAATCATCTTTTCACAAGGAAAAGAAATATGTGCCAATGCAGTTTAGTGTTGTGTCATATTGTAGTTTCATAATCAGTCACGATTTGTGTGGCTCTGATTCTGCTACTAACAGGTGGAAAATGTTAGAAAAGTTTTCTCAGTTGAGATAATTCTGTGAGGAAGAAGTTCCAATGAAGGATGATCTCAAGCCTGCGTGTCTTAGATTGTGTGGTAACTTAATGTATTGGTAATGAAAAAGAAACTCAGTGAACTGTAATGTTTTGTGTTTTGCACTTCCTGTTTTATTTTGAAAACGATCTTTCCTCTTGTTTCATGTTTGTTACTTCCTGCCCTAGTGTTTTTCCCACAGCTGTGTATGTCTAATTGTCCCTCATTGTTTCCACCTGAGATCCCCTTCCTTCTGTGTTAAATAGTCCTTGTCTCCCCTTGTCCTGTGTCAGAGTGTTTTGGATTATGTTCATGATCGGCCTGTTGGATTAAACCTTTGTAAAGATCTCTGCATCTGAGTCCTACTTATTGTTGGTTCCTGACATTACACTCTGACCACCATGGACTCAGCAGAGAACAAGCAACTGGCTGCTGTTTTGCAAAACCTGGAAGCCCGCCTTGCGCAGCAGGAGGATTACCAGAAGAACCTGGCATCCCATATGTTCCAGATTTCCTCTCACGTCCAGAATCTTCCTTCAGGTCAGCTATGGAATCCCATTCCACCGGGTCTCTTCTCAGCAGCACCAGCTCATCCTCTCACCATGTCTACCAGGAATGTTGAGGATAAGATCGCTCCTCCTGTGAGTTACTCTGGAGAGCCGGGATCTTGCCAGGAGTTCTTAACAGCTTGTTCAATACATTTTGAACACTCTCCTCACGGCCTGGGATCTGACAGAGCCAAGATTGCCTTCATGATCTCCTACCTATCAGGAAGAGCTCGTTCTTGGGCCATGACGGAGTGGGCTCGCGATTCTCCTCTCTGCTCATCACTTGCTACTTTCAAAACCGCCCTGCAGAACACTTTTGATCCGGTGTCCACCAGCCGGGAGAAGGGCCGAGAAATCACCGGGATAAGACAAGGCAAGGAAACAGTTTGTGATTACGCCATTCGTTTCCGCACGTTGGCGGCGGAGAGCGGGTGGGGTCCCACTGCCTTGTATGATACCTTCCTGAAGGGACTGGCTCGGCACATTCAGGAGCTGTTGGTGCCGCTGGATCTACCACCGGACCTGGATTCTCTCATCGCACTCGCGATACGTACAGATAACCGGGGACGCCAGCTGTCTCGCCAATAGCATTATAGATCTACTGATGTGGGGTTGTCTCACACCTCAGCTGAACAAGGAGTCCACCATTCTCAAGTCAACCCACATCGCCGTTCACCCAGGGAGGGTGAAACTGAACCCATGCAGGTGGGTCGGGCGCGACTGTCCACTGAGGAACGGAGATTGCGCCGGCGGGAAGGTCGGTGTTACTACTGTGGGGAGCGGAATCACCTGGTTTCCTCTTGTCCGATGAAGAAATCTACAACGGTGAGTCAGTTTTCCACTACTGCTCATTCCACACGGAGCTTCACGTCTGTAGAGATAACTCACCACGACAACACCATAGAACTACCAGCACTCATAGATTCTGGCGCTGATGAGAGTTTGATGTCTTGGGAGTTAGCTAACAGTTTGGGACTGTGTACTAAACTGCTAAGAAAACCCATCCAGGCCAGAGCTCTCGATGGGAAAGGACTGTTTAACATAACTCACGTCTCTGAACCTCTTCTGGTTTCCATTGAGAAACACAAAGAATTGATGAACTTTTACTTGTTCAGATGTCCGTCTAAGACTCTGATTCTGGGATACCCGTGGTTATGCAAGCATAATCCCCAGATAGACTGGAATACAGGAATGGTTTTGAGATGGGGGCCAGATTGTGAGAAACAGCATAATTGCCTCACTAACCTGAAACAATGCATTACTGTTAGTAATCCAGTCTCTGCTCATCCCACTTCAGGTCCAAGAACCGCAGACCTGAGTACGGTGCCAGTCTGCTACCACCATCTGGGAGAAGTTTTTAGTAAGTCCAAAGCTGTAAGTCTTCCACCTCATCGCCCATATGACTGTTTTATAGATCTGGTTCCAGGTTCCACCATTCCAAAGGGGCGTCTTTTCTCAATCTCCGCTCCTGAACGAGACGCACTGAACGATTACATCGACACATCTCTCGCAGCGGGTCTTATACGTCCGTCCTCCTCTGCAGCAGGAGCGGGATTTTTCTTCGTGGGGAAAAAGGATGACTCTCTCAGACCCTGCGTTGATTACAGTGCTCTCAATAAAATTACAATAAAGAATCGATATTCCCTTCCTCTCATGTCATCTGTCTTTGACCAGCTCCAGCAGGCCAAGGTGTTTACCAAGCTTGACCTACGCAATGCATACCACCTGGTCAGGATTAGGGAAGGGGATGAGTGGAAAACTGGATTTAATACCCCTAGGGGTCACTATGAATATCTGGTCATGCCTTTTGGCCTCACAAACGCTCCTGCAGTGTTTCAAGCGATGATCAACGATGTCCTAAGAGACTTCTTGGATCACTTTGTTTATGTTTACCTGGATGACATTCTCATTTATTCCCCTGACTTGGAGTCTCACAAAATCCATGTCACTAAGGTCCTTCAGCGTCTCTTGGAAAATGACCTCTACGTCAAGGCTGAGAAAAGCGAGTTTCATGCCACGACAATCTCCTTCCTCGGCTTTATAGTGTCAGCCGGTAAGGTAGAGATGGATCCTGCCAAAGTGAGTGCTGTGATGGATTGGCCAACGCCTGTGAGCCGCAAGAAACTACAACAGTTTTTAGGCTTTGCTAACTTCTACAGACGGTTTATCAGAGATTTCAGCACCGTGGCCGCTCCGCTCCATGCTCTCACGTCTCGTCAAGCGTTGTTCAGATGGACACCTGATACTGAGACAGCATTTCAGACTCTTAAGCAACGCTTCTCTTCGGCTCCAGTGCTCACACTTCCAGATCCTCGCCGCCAATTCGTGGTTGAAGTGGATGCCTCTAACGAGGGGATTGGTGCGATCCTTTCCCAGCGTTCAGAAATCGACAGCAAAATCCACCCCTGTGCTTTCCTGTCTCGGCGACTGTCTAAGGCTGAACGTAACTATGATGTTGGCAACCGGGAGTTGCTGGCAGTTAAGGTGGCTCTGGAGGAGTGGCGGCATTGGCTGGAGGGAGCGGCCCATCCCTTCATTGTCTGGACGGACCATAAGAACCTTGAGTATATCCGCAATGCAAAGAGACTTAATTCTCGCCAGGCCAGGTGGATGTTATTTTTTAACCGCTTTTCTTTCTCTTTATCTTACAGGCCGGGGTCCAAGAACATCAAGCCTGATGCCCTGTCTCGTCAATACTACCCCGAGCCTGTTGCCAAGGAACCAGAGCCTATCCTTCCACGAACCTGTGTGGTTGGAGCGGTGACTTGGCAGATAGAGAATGTGGTCAAGCAGGCCAACAGTGGGACGCCTTTGCCTACTGGATGTCCGGACAATCGTCTATTTGTTCCTCCGGCGTTACGCTCAAGGGTGATTCATTGGGCCCACGCCTCACTACTTTCTTGTCATCCAGGCGTCCGGCGGACTATGTACAGCATCTCGAGGAGATTCTGGTGGCCGTGCATGGAGAAGGAGGTCCGGGAGTACATGGCAGCATGTTCAGTCTGTGCCAGAAACAAAACCTCATCCAGGGCCCGCATGGGACTGCTTCAACCACTTCCCATTCCCTCTCGCCCATGGGCTGAGATATCCATTGACTTTGTCACAGGGCTTCCGGTTTCTCAAGGTAACAACACTGTACTAACTGTTGTTGACAGGTTTTCAAAGATGGTCAGGTTTATTCCCCTGTCCAGACTGCCTTCGGCCAAAAAGACGGCTGAGATAATGATGAACCACGTCTTCCGATATCATGGTTTTCCTAAGGACATTGTTTCTGACCGGGGGCCTCAGTTTGTGTCCCGGTTCTGGAGGGAATTTTGCCGACTCATCGACGCCAGGGTCATTTTGAAAACGAACTTTCCTCTTGTTTCATGTTTGTTACTTCCTGCCCTAGTGTTTTTCCCACAGCTGTGTATGTCTAATTGTCCCTCATTGTTTCCACCTGAGATCCCCTTCCTTCTGTGTTAAATAGTCCTTGTCTCCCCTTGTCCTGTGTCAGAGTGTTTTGGATTATGTTCATGATCGGCCTGTTGGATTAAACCTTTGTAAAGATCTCTGCATCTGAGTCCTACTTATTGTTGGTTCCTGACAGTGACACAAGCAATCAGCAGACCTGAACAGCCTAAAAAATGTAAAAAGCAGCTCATGGACATTGGTTATACAACTAATGTCCATGAAATGCTTGACAAAACTAACTGTAATAACTGTACCTTAAAAAAAAAAAAAAAACAAACCTTAAATATTTTTACAACACTCAGTTATTTAGACTATTCATAATAAAGTATAGATCCCAAACATTTGCAAAAATTTGTACCGTATTTTACAATTTTGTTCTTTTTTTTCGCTTCAATTTAATAAGACTAAATTGTTATAACATTATAATAAAAGCCTACATGCTGGTTTGATGGTTAATACAGCTGGCTTAAAGATGGTTTTTCTGTTTGGAATTGACATGTTCTCATTATGCATTTTTTAAGTCTTTTTTTACACATTCATACTTTTATACTTTACAAAAGTGCGTGTTTGATGGTTTTTATTAATTTCTTGTAACAGTAATTAGAAGAGTCTTGGGGAGTGTATTTTTTTTTCCCTAGGTGGAGTCAATGCAAAAATGGAACTTGTTCCACTTCTATTTATGTGACTGAGCTGATGAAAGCAGAGACTTGATAGTTAAGAGTTTAACATGATGGATTATAGAACAGGCTTGCTAATTTTAACTATCTTCTGGACAGGTGACGATTAGGAGAAATTTATTTTGATATGTTTAGGTCTTTTGTAAATTATTATTATAGGTAAATTTTATGTCTTTGTTTTACAGGGGTGGAAAGTCAGACTCTGATAGAATCTGAATCAGTTGTTAAAAAGCCCGGAGAATCCCACAAACTGACCTGTACAGCTTCTGGATTCACATTTAGCAGCTACATGATTGGTTGGGTCAGACAGACCCCTGGAAAAGGCCTGGAGTGGATTGCCACTCACAATACTGCTACCAGCAAATACTACTCTCAGTATTTTCAGGAACGATGTACCATCTCCAGGGACAACAGCAAACAGCAGGTGTATCTGCAGATGAACAGTCTGAAGACTGAAGATTCTGCTATTTATTATTGTGCTCGAAGAGACACAGTGACTGAAGCTGGTTGAGCAGCAGTACAAAAACTTACAGCAGCTTTATTAATATATTTACCGACATTGAAAATCCTATTATTATTTATGCTATTTTAATAAATATTTGAGGACTCTGAAATACCAGAAAACAATGTGCTGTCTGATTTTGGACTTTGACAAAACAAAGAAGTACAAACGACACAAACTGAAAATATTCTTAATCAATCATATTAACAATCAATTCTAACCAATAACTGATGTTTACTGATAGGTATCAAAGTCCTGAATGGAACTATAATACTATCACTGTACAAATATGGAAATGAGCTCAATTAAAATAAAGTTTACATCAAATCAGAGAAATGGTCACAAAAACTATTGATCATAAGAAATATTGGTCATCCGGAAGCATCTGACTGATACTATTGTTTAATCTTCCAGTTCCTGTTCAATATTTAACAGTTTAATTTGCTTTTACTTTTTTTACTTTTTTTGGTACTGATTTCTCTGTTGGTTCTGAATGATATTTTTATAATTACAGCAAAAGAGCTGCACTACACATCAAGGTATCATGAGTGAATCCCAATTATTTATATTTTCTATTTTCTGGTTCGAACACTTTTCATTGCAAAAAGAATTAATTTTTTAAATATCATTTAGAGGAAAAAATATATTGACAATGTGTACACTGGTATTTATTACATCTGGAATTGAAACCAACATGAAATTGTTTCAAAACATGTATGTATGATGCTTAAAAAATCTTTCAACATAAAAAAACTTGTCAAAATCATAATGATCAAATCCAGATTTGCTCATTTTTTAACTCAACATGGGAAAAGCTCATGTAAATAAATGTAATTACTACAAAACTCCAACAAATTAGGTCTGATCTCAAATAGCATGTTTCAAAATTTGTAAATAAAAGAGGGGAAAAAAAGTAAATTGGTATGAACTTCATTTAGAAATAAAATCAATATTTGAATGTGCTTGTATGAATGCTCATGGTAATATTTGACATTTTCTATTATGATAGATTCTTCATGATTATTATATGACTGATCAGTGATTCTTCCCATGCAAAAGGTGAATTTCCTGGATGCTCATATAAAAATGTCTCATGCTGTCATTTTCAGCTAAAGAAGAGCAGCTGACATCAGTTCATCTTAAACACCAGCATGTTCTCTGTAGCTTTGCTCCTCCTGGCTGCAGGATGTAGTGAGTCCACACGGACAGCATTAGTCAACATTGATAGATTTCTTTTATTTCTCTCATTTGCAACATGTTTTCATCCACAGGTGTGAAGAGTGAAACACTGACACAGCCAGACTCCATGACTGTACAGCCGGGTCAGAGTCTGACCATCTCCTGTGAAGTCTCATATTCTGTGAGCAGCTACTGGACAGCTTGGATCAGACAGTCTGATAGGAAAGGACTGGAATGGATTGGTTATGGCTCTAGAGGATCTACCTCAGAATACAAGGATTCATTAAAAAACAAGTTCAGTATCCGTGCAGAGTCATCCAGGAACATAGTGACCCTGAACGGACAGAACATGCAGCCTGAAGACACTGCCGTGTATTACTGTGCGAGACAGCACAGTAACACAAACCATCAGCAGACCTGAACAAAAACCTCTCAGAGTCTAAAAACATTTATGTAAAGATACCAGAGAGGGTGCTCTAAGACCTTTAATCGTCATTTCTAAGTGTTTCTTTTTTTTTTGCATTTGAACACAAATAAAAAGTCCTTTTTCTACATTCCTAATTGAAAAAGGACTTTTATTAAATTCAATGAAAGTTTTTGTTTTTCTTAAATCAAACGTTACTAACAAAGTGATGATATTTCTAATCGGAAGAAGGACTGTGGGGGAATTCATCTACAAATCAGTCAAAGAAGGATTTTTTATGTTCAGAAAGAACAGAAAATTCAGCGATCCCCCGTAGAACGAACTGATGACTAAAAAATGTACTATTTTGTACAAGATTCATAATGAAACAGTAAAAGTAAAAAGATTTACAGATGTAATTCATTTATTCTAAAAATGTAAAATTTGCTTTTCATACTGACATTGTCAAATATATCATGATTGCTAATTCTCTAAGGTAAACCTACTTATATAACTAATAATTCATACATCTCAGAACAGTTAATAACTCTGTTGGTTTGAATGGAAAAAATGATCTGTCAAACAAACTTTCTGGCAGTCTAATAAAAGAGTTTGAAATCCTGCTGTCAGCTATAAAAGAACCAGGTCTGACCAGACCTTCTTCAGAACCAACATGATCTATCTGGTACTGCTACTACTGCTACTGCTTACTACTAAATGCTGTGTGTGTAACTAGCTCACACAGCCAGTCTCCACAACTGTGGAGCCGGGTCAGTGTCTGGCCGTCATCAGTCAGTTCTCTTATTCTCTTCATATTCAATTAGACTCTTCTAGAAAGGTAACTGTGAATAGACAGAACATGTAGCCTAAAGACACTGGTCTGTGTGTACAGTATTATTATGCAAGAGCCACATATAGTCACACAAATCATCAGCAGGACTGAACAGACAACTGCACAGTCAGAGAAAAAGTGAAAAATAAACCAAGACATTAACCCCATAACATGCCCTTCCCTACATTTAATCACCAAAACCTGCAGCATATCATTTCCGTCTTAGTCTCTGTGTCTTGTCATATTGCAATCATCCATCACTCTGTATTTGCTGTCCGATCTAGCTTACAAGTCATCGTAAGCCCTTATTTTCCTGTGCTAGATCTACTTTCACCCAACACTACATTTTCTTGAACCCCTGTCTACTCGCTTCAGTCCTCTCTGCGTCCTACTTCTTAGCTAACTTCTTTTTCAAGATACACTCCTAAACCTCCTCATTCCACCAATGAGTCCCCTAATCCACGTTTTCCCCCAGAGATAACACATAAAGTTCTCTCTTCTACCTTTCTTCATGATCACATTAGCTGTATCTTTGCAGTCATCTAAAAGCACCTTTTGAACACCCAAAGCCTGTCTTAAATCCTTCCAAAAAAAATCAAACAGCACTCTTCCTTTTTCAGCCATTACTAACATATGCGGCCTCACTATACTGTCTCCAATATACACTGTATAGATTACACTCTATACAAGATGTAATCTACAATGACACAGATTTGACATTGGATAACCTTCCTGACACAACCTGCGTGTCCCAAACCAGCTCAGACACCGGCTTGTACCCCACAGTGGCTACGTTGTAGTGACATCTTTGAGTCATTGGAAATAAACAGAAAAGTCTTGTGATGCTAATTGAAATTGCCATAATTGCTCATGTTTTCTCAGCGGGTGTAAATTGTGAATCAGCGACACAACCAACCTCCTACATCATAGAGCCAGGTCAGGCTTATGATTACGAATCCTGTTACCTACTCTATGAACAGCTTCTGAACACACTGATCAAATAGCGTCCTGGGAAACATATGCAGTGGTGGGAAATATTCAATAGATTTACAGGCAGACATGTCAGGTCACACAGCAGCAGCCCGGGGAATAAAAAGAAACCCCTAGGGGAGGTTTTCAAGAACCAAGGAGGATTTTTCACACTTCTGTGTTTTTATTGGTCGATTGTACAGATCCAATGCAAAACAGGGACATACCTTTAATTTATTTCTGTGACTTGTGTGAGAAAGAAAACAGCAGTTACACAGACAGGGAACATGGGCATCAAAACAAAACTGCTGCTTCTTTTCATCTGGTGTGCAGGTACAATCTAAACATGAAATTATGAGAAATGACTAAATTACTAAAAATTTCAAACAATTTAATGAAGAAGTTTCTTAAATGATTTTTTTTTCTCCTACCAGGCATTGATGGTCAGACACTGACAGAATCTGAACCTGTAAATAAAAGTCCTGGAGAATCCCACAAACTGACCTGTACTGGCTCTGGTTTTACATTCAGCAACTTTTTGATGGGTTGGGTCAGACAGGCTCCTGGAAAAAGTCTGGAGTGGATTGCAACCATAGATGTTACTAGCATATACTACGCCCAGTCTGTGCAGGGACGGTTTATCATCTCCAGAGACAACAGCAAACAGCAGGTGTATCTGCAGATGAACGGTCTGAAGACTGAAGATTCTGCTCTATATTATTGTGCTCGACAGTCACAGTGACTGAAGCTGGTTGAATAGCAGTACAAAAACTAAGTGTTCAACTTTGTGTCGAAGATATAGTTTTATATTCTCCATTTTAGACATTAAGCCAACAATCTTTCTTTTAACACATAATGAGATTATATTTTTCTGCTCTTGCAGAAAACAATAAAATTGGAAAATTGATGAAACCAAGAAAAGCACAGGGATTAATGAGTCTACACTAAATGTAGGAGAAGAAACTGACTCAACTAGGTTGATCTATTTAGTTTAACAAGGAAAAGAAATCCATGTCCATGGTTTTCAGTCCAACAACAAGTGATCAAGGTGCTTTATTGACTAGTTGCATGAACAATCCCAGTGCCCTGTACGGTCTTTCTTTTATTAGCTGTTAAAAAGTATAAAATATTGCTAAAACTTCAGGAAACATTTTGGAGTCAGTGGAGAACTCAAACTGTGGCCCTGTTTTTATTAATTACCTAATTTTAGTTGTGTCTGGTTCAGCAAACCTGAACAAAAACCTCTCAGAGCATGAATATATTAACATGAAGCTACCATGGGAGACGCTCTAACACAACTAAAGAAATTTAGAGCTGGTTTATTGTTGAAGAGAAGAGCAAATAAACCAGATCAGGATTTATATAGTATAAAGTCCTTACTTTAGTGTTGAACAGAAATCTGAATAATATTGTCAAAATGATCATTTATAATATTCATAGTAACAATGAGAATGTTGGATAATTAATGTTGACTAATTAATTAAACAACTGTGAAGTGTCCTACTTCTGTCCAATTAAACCACGCAGCCTGTGGTGAACAACCTTATAAAATTGTAAGATTGTATGTCAGTGACATTTTCTCCTTTCAGCATTTCCCTTCAAGCTCGCCACAACAAGTCACTTTCATCCATCTAACCCTAACAGCTACATCCTCTTCAGTCATGTCAACTGTCCACATCTTTTCCTTCATTCTATGCATGAACCTCCTCTTTGGTCTTCCTCCAATCCTCTCGACAGGTGGTTCCAAATCCAGCATCCTTTTGCCGATGTTGTCTCTCTCTAACCTCTGCACACAAATAACATAAAAAGGTGACATCTGATGCTACCTGACATACTGTACCATCAGCAATCACATTTGTTGAGTTTAAAAATAAATTCAAGCTCAAATGATTGAATGTGGGTGAATGTGAAACTATCAATTTGTCAATGTTCAACTAGCTACACATTTTTTATGGTGGAGAAGTGAGTAAGCAAGAAAACCTTTATTTGTCCCACAATGGGGAAATTGCAGTATGCAACAGAATAGGCACAGGAAGAAAGAAAGGTCACGACAAGTATGCACAAACAAAACAAAAACAATAAAGGCAAAATAGACCAAGGACAAAAACATGCATTCAAAGTGAGTGACCTACCGCACAGTTCTGGTGAGAAATAGCAAAAAGAGCACATGGTTAAAATTGCTCATTGTGGAGTCTCACTACAGAAGGAGGGACAGACCTCCTGAATCTCTCCTTCACACAGCAAGGGTAGAGCAGCCTGCCACTGAAGCTGCTTCTTAGTGCAGACAGCGTCCTGCAGGGGGTGGGACTTGTTGTCCAGCATGCATGTCAGTCTCTTCAGGTCCCTTCTGTCACCCACCTCCCGCACTGATTCCAGGGAGCAGCCCAGGATGAAGAAGTAAAATTTTAAACAACTCATTCTTTAAATTATTTTAATCCAAACTGAGAATGTAAGAGTAGTCACCGGATGGCAGAGCTCCTCACCCGATCTCTGAGTGAGAGCCCAGCCACCCTGCGGAGGGAGCTCATTTCGGCCGCTTGCACCCGCGATCTCATTCTTTCGGTCACCACTCACAGCTAGTGACCATAGGTGAGGGTAAAGTATTAAAATAAGTAAAATAAGTAAAGTAAGTAAGGTATTTTTAATTTAATTGTTAATTTAAATCCTCCTTAAATTATGCAAAAATGTTGTTCTCTAAACAGGAATGAAGTGCGAAACACTGATACAGCCAGCCTTCATGACTTTGCAGCCAGGTCATTATCTGACCATCACTTTTCAGGTCTATCATTCTGTAGTACCACGTAGCTTGGGTCAGACCACCTACAGGAAGAGGGCTGGAGTGGAATGGGAGAAAAGACACTAGACATTTACACTACAAAAAAACACTAAAGAACTAAATTAGTATTGATTTAGACTCCTCCTGTAAAACAGTGAATCTGAACAGACAGAACATGTAGAACTGAATTGGACGATGTGTGTGAACTTGTTCTAGTACTCATAACTAGTGGAAGCAGTCATTTTCATAAGTTGAATGTGTAACGTCCGTACGTCGCCTTCTGCTTATCCTGGGCCAGGTCGTGGGAGCAACAGCTTCAGACAGTAAACCCAGACTTCTCTCACCCCAGCTGCATCCTCCAGCTCACCAGGGAGGAGCCCAAGTTGTTTCCTGGCCAACTGTGAGGCATAGTTTGTCCAGCGAGTCCGGGATCTGCCTCATGGTCTCCTCCCGTTGGGACGTGTTCGAAACACCTCACCAGCGAGGCACTCGGGAGGCATCCTGACCAGATACCCGAACCACCCCATTTGGCTTCTCTTGACCTGGAGGAGGAGCGGCTGTACTCCGAGCTCCTCCCGGATGGGAGAACTCCTGAATTTGTACAATATGGCACAATTTTGTATTTGCATGTGTGTTGTTGTGTCTTGTGTTTTAACTCATACGAACTCTTAGTTTTAGGACTACAATCTGAAATGTTTCCATTCATTTTATGTATGTTCACTAACATGTACCATCTCATTAATCAATGTAAATACTAATGAAATCATCATGTTACACACACAAAAAAGTACTCTCAATATTACAAGTTTTTAATAAATATTTCTTACAAATCTGGAAATGAATGAATGATGCATATTTACATGTGCTGAATTTATAATGAGTGTGTGTTAAGTGTGTTTCTGTTTCAGAGGGAGGAGTTTATTCAAAACCAGATCTATTCTGTCTTTATATATCTTTTCAGATTCCTCACCTCTAACACCGTTTGCAGATTCAATGAAAACACCTACAATGATTCCAGAAGGGTTTCTTTTTGTTTTTATCTTTCTATCAGCTGAATTATCAGGTAAGAAGATAAACTAGCAGAAACAAAGACTAGCAGCATCACAGGAACTAATGAGTTATCTGTCTGCAGGTTCTGATGGTCAAACACTGACTGAAACTGGAGAAGTAGTTAAAAGACCTGGAGAATCCCACAGACTGACCTGCACATATTCTGGGTTTGGCGGAGCTATCAATACTGCTTGGATCAGACAAGCAGCTGGAAAAGGACTGGAGTGGATCGCTTATATCAGCAGTGGCAGTGGCAGCATCTACTACTCTGAGTCAGTGAAAAGCCGGTTTATCATCTCCAGAGACAACAGCAAGGAGCAGGTGTATCTACAAATGAACAGTCTGACCTCAGAGGATTCTGCTGTTTATTATTGCGCTCGAGAGACACAGTGACACAGAAAGCAGAAACACTGTACAAAAACTCAGTATATCATCTAATTTAGATTTCTTTATTGCTTTACATGTTTGAACAAAAGTAAGAGTTTGTTAGAAACTCTTACTGCTCTTACTTTTACTGGTGACTTAAAAAACTTTCAGCATGACGTTTTTTGGTATATGTGAAATGATATTTCAAATATTTTAATCTTGGACTTTGCTCGTAATTTAATGTTAGACCAAATGTGCATCATGGGAAGCAACTTTCAAACTAAAAAGGTGTCCAGATTGTGAAGGGGCCATACAAAATTAGACCCCCTCACATAGAGCCCCTGAAAGAGATTTAGAAACCAGTCTGATTATTTTTTTCAGTGAAGGAAGCCAAAATACAAAAAGAACTCACACTTGCACATGAAGAACATAGAAACACCACACAGAAAGACCAGTTCATAAAGTACAACTAAAAACCTACCTCATTTTGTATTTACCTTCAATAATAGATTTATTTAATTTTAAAAGTTTTTTTTATTTAAAAAAACCCGTTCACTCCCAACAAGTAAATTTCACGTCTACAGTTTGCACTTAATTCTCAAATGATATATCATTGTGATTTTTATACACACAAATTTCAAATGAAAAAACACTCCTTAATAAAGAAAACCTATTTAAAAAACATTCAATCTCTCAGAAAAAACATTATCATGAGACCACCAGAGGAGGCGCTCTAGCACCTCTAACGCAATGGAGACAAAAGACAGAAAAAATATGATTTTAAATAAACAAACACTTTAATGATAAATGTTAATTGAACTCATTTTCACTTGAACTTGTGAATGTGTGAGGTTTCATCAGTTGAATTTTTTGTAAAACCAGTCAGCTGAGTCTGGCGGTGTATAATCTTTTCTTTTCATGAGGTAGAGTCAATGCAAAGCTGGAACATGTTCTACTTCTATTTATGTGTCTGTACTCATGATAGCAGAGAACTGAGGGCTCAGAGTTTAACATGATGGATTATAGAACAGGTCTGCTGCTTTTAACGATCTGTTGGACAGGTGATGATCGGAATAAAACAATGTACTTTGATTCTAATATATCTGCTCCTTTCTAAATCTAGATGTGTTTTCTGCCTCTGTTTTTTTTTATAGGAGTGGACAGTCAGTCACTGATTGAATCTGATTCAGTTGTTAAAAGGCCTGGAGAATCCCACAAACTGACCTGTACAGCTTCTGGATTTACATTCAGCAACTACTCGATGGGTTGGGTCAGACAGGCTCCTGGGAAAGGCCTGGAGTGGATTGTTGCTGTTAACACCGATGGTGGCAGCACATACTACTCTCAGTCTGGTCAGGGACGGTTTACTATCTCTAGACAACAGCAAACAGCAGCTGTATCTGCAGATGAACAGTCTGAAAACTGAAGATTCTGCTCTTTATTATTGTCCTCGAGATTCACAGTGACTGAAGCTGGTTGAGCAGCTGTACAAAAACTCACTTTCTTTTTAAATGCACTAATTCAACTCATGTACAAAAGCTATTTTCTCTTTAACTTAAATTCACTATCACCTTATAAAATAATGTTAGTCATTGTATTCTATGTTATTGTTGTGTGAGGCCTTTAAGGGCCTGCATTTTCCTTTTTTCTCCTTTCTCCCCCTCTGCAACACTCACAGGTGCTGGATGGCTTCTGATGGGAGGATTGGCTGATTTCCCCCAGCTGCGTGTACTTAACCTTTGGATATAAAAGACCTGGTCTTACCTACAGTCATCGTCAGTTCTTCAGCTAACCCTGTGGTAAACTGACCACTTTCACTATGTTTATTTGTTTTGTCACATGAACTTATATTTTTCATTCTCAGCCTTTCCTCCTGGCCATCCAGCACTTCCCTTTGGACACTTTTGTACCCTTCCTTTGTTACGTACTTTGAATAAACTGTTAAAAACCTGCACGTGGATCCTCATCCCTTCATCCTCCTCACACACAACAGTTATTTATTCAGTCATTACAATTTAGATATTGCAAAGAACACATTTTTTAGGGATGGGAAATCCGAGGCCTCGCGACTCATCGAGCAACTTTAAGCAACTGCGAAAAGTCGACACGAGGAGTCGGCACATTTGCAGGCAGCGCATGCGCAGATAAAAAACAAACCCCAAGAAAAAAAAATCTACGCCTCAAATTTTGTTTTACAAGAAGATGACATGTGGGTTATTGTGGGGCAATTCCTCTTGTAGTTTATCTTTTTTATCATGAAACGAGATTACGTTAATTCGTTGCCATAGTAACAGTTACCTAAACAATCAAATTTCACTCCGTTACTGACAATGTAATTAAATGTTCAACAAAGCACACACTTGACCCACTGTAATTTGAATAACTATAGAGGACCGGCTGATAGAATCTTATGGAAGGGAAAATGAACACACTGATAAAATTAAACAGATGTTTTTGTGCGAGCGCGCAGTAGAAGATTTCGTAAAGAGTTTTGTTTTGGGAGAGTGTGTGATATTTTCACTTGTGTCCAATTCGATGCTCTCCAAATCAAAGTATAGAAAAAGTCTGTTTTGATATTTTAATCTAAAGCACTTTGTAAAGCTTTGATAAGAGAAATACTGTATAAATTAAATTCGATTTGAATCAACAATCCGTGACACAAGCAGCAACATTCAGAAAAGACGTAAGAGAGTCTCTGCGGCTCTAAAATAGCGCAGACATTAGACAGAACAATTGTAAATGTTTGTCATAGATTTTTTATTTAAAAATAAAATCTTTTCCACGGTGCTTGGCTTTAGTCTGCTCCTCTTCAGACTGACTTCCTCTCCCGCTTTGGATAAGACCCGCTCACCGGGCACCGAGGTTGCTGGCATGTGGAGATGCTTGGCCAGTTTGTGCAGGTTTGGGTAAACTGTTGTCCTCGATGCCCAAAATGCGAGAGGGTCTTCTCCCCTGAAGAAGTAGGGCTCAGACAGGCCTCTCTGAACCACCACTGTGGCATTCGCCTTCGCGCACTGACTTCCCTGGTTTTCACCTAGAAAAAAGTAGTTAGGATTGTAAAACCATGGAACATGTGGACATCGTTGATCAGATGAAAATACGGACAGACTGGCGACCTGTTCGGGGTGTACCCTGCCCTTCGCCTTAAGTCAGCCGGTTTGGGCTCCGGTAACCCCCGCAACCCCGAAAGGGGTAGACTGATAAGAAGATGACTGACTGACTGTATGAGAGTGAAAGGTGAGTGTGTGTTTCTGTGTGTAAGTTGTAAATGGAGGGAGAACCAGTTCTGTTTTAATAGTCACAACCGGGAGCGCCATTTTCAGCGGAGAATGACATTTTGTGGGACCTGCTGGACAGCCGGGTTGGTACGTATTTTCATCTGATCAACGATGTCCACATGTTCCATGGTTTTACAATCCTAACTACTTTTTTCTAGGTGAAAACCAGGGAAGTCAGTGCGCGAAGGCGAATGCCACAGTGGTGGTTCAGAGAGGCCTGTCTGAGCCCTACTTCTTCAGGGGAGAAGACCCTCTCGCATTTTGGGCATCGAGGACAACAGTTTACCCAAACCTGCACAAACTGGCCAAGCATCTCCACATGCCAGCAACCTCGGTGCCCGGTGAGCGGGTCTTATCCAAAGCGGGAGAGGAAGTCAGTCTGAAGAGGAGCAGACTAAAGCCAAGCACCGTGGAAAAGATTTTATTTTTAAATAAAAAATCTATGACAAACATTTACAATTGTTCTGTCTAATGTCTGCGCTATTTTAGAGCCGCAGAGACTCTCTTACGTCTTTTCTGAATGTTGCTGCTTGTGTCACGGATTGTTGATTCAAATCGAATTTAATTTATACAGTATTTCTCTTATCAAAGCTTTACAAAGTGCTTTAGATTAAAATATCAAAACAGACTTTTTCTATACTTTGATTTGGAGAGCATCGAATTGGACACAAGTGAAAATATCACACACTCTCCCAAAACAAAACTCTTTACGAAATCTTCTACTGCGCGCTCGCACAAAAACATCTGTTTAATTTTATCAGTGTGTTCATTTTCCCTTCCATAAGATTCTATCAGCCGGTCCTCTATAGTTATTCAAATTACAGTGGGTCAAGTGTGTGCTTTGTTGAACATTTAATTACATTGTCAGTAACGGAGTGAAATTTGATTGGTTAGGTAACTGTTACTATGGCAACGAATTAACGTAATCTCGTTTCATGATAAAAAAGATAAACTACAAGAGGAATTGCCCCACAATAACACACATGTCATCTTCTTGTAAAACAAAATTTGAGGCGTAGATTTTTTTTTCTTGGGGTTTGTTTTTTATCTGCGCATGCGCAGCCTGCAAATGTGCCGACTCCTCGTGTCGACTTTTCGCAGTTGCTTGAAGTTGCTCGATGAGTCGCGAGGCCTCGGATTTCCCATCCCTACTGCCATGTATTTTTGTGTGAGATGTCATAGTAACACAAACCATCAGCAGACTTGTGTAGAAATCAGATCCCAAAAAACATTAAGATGCATTTCTTTATTTCTGCGTTTAATAAATGAACAAAAATCCTTTACTGTCCCTGTCGCTGTGCGTGCAAGCTCTCGGCTGAGTGAATTCATTTAAGCTTCCATTTGTGACTTTTTGTTTTGCCAAACATTTAAATAAAACTTTTGATTTGTTTGATTTTGTTTTCCATTTGTCTATACATCTAATGTTGTTGATCATCTAACCACGGACCTTATGAGGAAACGAAAGTGTCAAGATTTATTTCAGGCGAATAAAACAGGGTCTACAGCTTCTCCTAAGACACATCACAAAAATGCTGTAAAACAAAAAAAATTATAATAAAAAGACAACAGTTCTTTTCATTATGAACAGATAAAAAAAAAATCAAACATAAGTTTAACTCTTATTGTCATGGTAACAAAACATGTTAGAAAAACCTTTTTTATTGTTCTTGTGAAGCAAGTTTTTCTTCCACTAACCTCCATCTACAGATGAGGCAAAACGTTTTACAAAATTAGGTCTTCTTTCTGGTGGCTCTGACTTAGATCCTTTGAAAGACCACCAAAGGGTTCAATAATATTTAAGGGAACCCACTCAGCATTCTCTAATTGTTATGAAATAAATTTAGGAACTGCTTCTCTTTTTGGAACACAGAGATAAACATTCAGACACAAACCAACAGGAATGCAGCTCACTAATGTCCCAGAAATAAATATAATCTATGATGTATTTATCACACTAGTTGTAAAGAATAATTTTAAAAAGCCATCTGTGAACACCTGGATTCAATTTTATTTTAACTTCTAGGATTGGGTAGAAAACGCCTCTGAGTTATTTAAAACTCAGTCAGTAACATGAAGATAGTTTCTAAATTATTTCACTGTAAAGAAAAATGTTCAGGATTTTGATTAAATCTTTCCAGCAGTATGCAAATACAGGTCATATAAAAAGGGTGTGTGTCTCTTAGAAGACAGCAGAGATCAGATCAGTTCATCTTCAGCATCAGTCATGTTCTCTGTAGCTCTGATACTGCTGCTGGTAACTGGTGAGGAGATTTCAGTGGATTCACTCTGTAAATCACATCACAAATACTGTTCAGAGAAATGATGGAGATCATGTCGCTGTTTGTTTCCACAGGTGTGAACAGTATTGATCTGATCCAGCCAGAATCAAAGGCTGTGCAGCCTGGACAATCTTTGTCCATCACATGCAGAGTTTCTGGTTATTCTCTGACTGATAGCGGCTTTGGAACAGGTTGGGTCAGAAAGACAGAAAGAAAAGAAATGGAATGGATTTTTCACATGTACTGGGATGGGGGCTTTAGGCAAAATAATGCCATGAAGAACAAGTTCAGTTATAGCAGAGATACTTCTGCAGGAACTGTGACGATAACAGGACAGAATCTGCAGACGGAAGACACAGCTGTTTATTACTGTGTGAGACTCTACACAGTGACACAAAACACCAACATGTCTGAACAAAAACTCACCAGCCACCTGGAGACAAATACTTTTCAGTCATACTGTAACTATGATAGATTTTTGACCAAGAGAACTGAAACTTACACATAATGAAGAAATGCAATCCATTTCTTATTCTTTAGTCACGTCAGAAATATATTTTTTAGTTTAACATCCATTCATTTATCAAATTTAAAACTGTGAAAACATCAAAACAATCATTTTTACACTAAAACAAGTGTTAAGTTTTAAAAATGGGAATTAACATTAGTGTTACATCATTATTGGTTAATTGTGAGAAAACATTGCTCTTTTTATACTACTTTATCATTTTTATTTCATGGTTCCTCCCCTTCTTCAACTCTTTTTTGTTTCCTTTCTCATTCAGTCTCTAGTTACACCTATCCTTTGATCATTTATTCATTTAATTACCAGTTCCTCACATCTGTGTCTTAATATTTCTGCTATGAAAGCCTTGTTTCCCGTATTTCTTGGGTCCATCTGTTTTGATCCTACCACTATTATGCTACTTTCCACCCTCCATGCCAATCTGCTTGAGGTCTAAAATCATTTCATCCGCCATTCTATGTATCATTCAAATATCAAACTTCTGCAATTTTTCATTTTTATTTTTCAGGGTTTTTTCTGTTTCACACAACTTTTTTTTGTGTTTGCATCAAACTCTGACAGAGTCTTAACCAGTGGTAACTCAGTACGAAGAATCCTACACATTGAAATGCTTCTTTGCAGGAATATTTGATATTCATCATCAGCCAGGATGAAACAAAAGGACTGAGAAGGGTTTCCCACATTTCTGCACCCAGTAGATTCAGCATAATCCTAATCTGCCAGGAACCACCTCACCACAACCAGAGACAACAATAAGGTTCAAGTGTCTCTGCAAATGAACACCCCTTGTGAGATTACAGTTTATTTTTGAGCTTGAGGAGCAGATGATGCAGGAAGCTACAAAGCTGAAGAAAAACCTTGAAGCTAATGATAACATTATCATTAGCATAATGATACATGAACATAAAAACACACAAAAAGCTTTTTAAATTAGAGAAAAAAAAACAAAAGACAGGCTTTATCTTTAAATTCAAGCTGAGATGTAGCTAAAGAAAAAGAAACAAGTATCATGGAGATTTATTAAATTGGTTCATCCTCACATTCAGCAGCAGACAGGTTTTTGTATGAGTCTCTCTCTCACTGTGGATGGGGTTATGAATGGGTTTATGGATGGGTTTATGGAGAATTAGACTACTTTGGTTCTGGGACTAATGTTTATGTAACAGGTAAGAACATTTCACAGTTTTTTTTTTTTACTACTTTACAGTTTAACATTAAGACTTGTATTTAAATTTGGTTTCTGCTGCTTTGAGTTTATTTGTTTAAACCAAAATTATCCTATAATTTTACAAATTAAGAGAGAAATTAATTTAACATTGTTTCAACATTTTCAACTTGTTTTTCTTTCATGTGAGTAATTGTAAATAAAAACTATCAAAATACTTTCGGACTATCACACAGCCATTGTTACCGAGGAAAAAAAATACTTCAGAAATGTTTAAATCTCACTGAAAAACTAAACATATTTTTAACTAGTAAAAAAGAAAATGTATTTATTTACTTGTGAACTTAAAATGTATTTTGTTAAAAAAAAAACAACAACAACAACTAACTATTAACAAGTAAATGAAATATATTCTAAATTTTATTCTAAAACAGTTTCCCTGAACAAATTTATCAAAGACACATTACTGTGAAGTCTTACAATAGGGTTTTATTTCTATCTGGACATTCAGGGTCTAAAGTTATCATAACTGGTATTTTTCTTATACTGTTTCATTGTTAAACCTTAAATGCATTCAAACAACAAATGTTAAAATTAAAGACAGATATAAAATAATATGGGAAATAATATGGGAAATAACACGTTTGAATTCTAGAAATTGTGGAACCTGTGAATAGCGTGCAGAAAACCTGCCAAGAGCAGACAGAAATGCAAGAAAAAGCAAGGTTTGAGTTCAAACATTTGCTGTAAGAGATCATTAAAACATTACCTAAAACAGAGAAATGAGAGAAACTTTGACTGAAAGAAAAAAAATAGAAAGTAGAGGAAGGTTAATAATTATTAAGTTAGATGCTAATTTGTATTTTAAAAATTTTGAGCTAAAATTTGAGACAGATTTATTCAAACTAAACAGAAAAATCACTGTTTATGATTTTTCATTAGGGATTTATTTAACATTGATTATTCAGTTCAACACAGGATGAAATTTCAAAAACAAATTTTTCTAATAAACAAATTGATGAATCATGATTGGATTAAAGAAAAACCATGTTAATTAATTTGCTGGTGGAACTATCTTAAATAAAATCAGTTTTAATTTCTTAAAAAAGGGCAGAAGCAGTCCATAAATGGTAATTAGTTGTGATCATCTATGTGTTCAGTTGAGATTCTGCTAATTTCCATTAAAAATGGTTAATGCATTTATGCAGTATTATCGTCCTAAACCAGCTTCTTCAGGAACTTTTGTTCCTCCTTTTTCTCTTTTTAAGAACCAACAACAGACATGTAAAAATCTTGGTTTTTATTTTCTAATAGCAAAGCCATGTGTGTGACTTTTTTTTTCCTTAGAAAACAAAAAATGACTTTGGAATGTTAAAACTTCAGCATATTTCAGTCATACAATTTAAGGTATAAACATTTTTAAAAACCCATCATAAATTATTTTATATTTGTTTTCAAATAACATGGAACTCAGAAATGAATTTAATAATATTTTTTTCATTAGTTGTTACAATTGTAATTTTTAGTATGTTTTTGCTCATAATCACAACTTAACATTGCAATGACGTGTGTTTGTGAAGTATACAAACAGGAACGGTATATTTTATTTAGACCTTTTATAGATTATCAATTGGTCTTGATCTCCTCACGCTGGCCTCCATGTCTCAGTCACAAAATCACAGATGCATTTATTAAATGTAGCTTACTCTGCTGCGTGAGGAGATTCCACACAATACATCCCATCATATTTGTTCACGAGGGGCCTATTCACACAGAAACAGCATAAAAATTGAAATTATTTGTAAATAGCTTATAAATGTCTGCTTCATTTTGTCTTTTCAACCTCCTTTTGCAGGGGTGCCGGAGACTTTCCCGGACGATTTCAGGCGAGAGGCAGGGTACAGCCAGAACAGGTCAGCAGTGTACTGTAATTCCATACATACAACCATCCACACGCATCCACGGAGATACAGTGCAAACTCGGGAAACGCCACACAAAAAGTCTAGTGTGTCAAACACCGTCCTTCTCACTTTGAGGCCACTATGCTAACCACTGTGCCACCGTCCACCACTTCATAGATGTCTGAGTATAAGAAAAATCTTGATGATCAGACTAAATTCATGATGCAGAGATACAGGGATACTAGTTGAACATGTTTGTGTGTTATTGTCAAATTTCAGATAAGCAGATCAACAGGCCTGTGATCACTGTGTACCCTGCAGTGTCTGAGGTTCAGGGAAAGAATGTCCTCCTGTGTGTGGCTTCAGACATGTTTCCTCCTTTGTTCCGTTTCTCCTGGAAAAGACAGAAGGAAGGTGGTTCTGTGGAGGAGCTGCGTCCTGCTGATGGAAATCAGCTGGACATCAAAGAGTCTAATTATTCTGCCTCCATCTTGCTGATCAATCAGGAAAACATTTCTTATAACTACAGCTGCTACATTGACCACTATGGGAAAATAGTGGAGTCACAAATAGAGCTGCAAGGTAATGAATCCTCACACACTACTGTAGAGATGATGTTTTAGGAAGCATATGGACAGAACTTTTACATTTCATGTGTAAACTTTAGACAAATTTTACTCTAACAACCCATATTCCAAAGATGCAGGAAGGGGAAAGTAAGAATAAAATTTTTCTGAAATACAGAAAGATTCATAAAAATCACTTCAATATACCCGTTCACCACCAACAGAGAGGCAAAACAGTAAAAAACAAATGGTCTTTTAAATTTGATTGTTTTTAAAAAAACAAAAGCTGTAACCTGTGTGTCTGCGTCTTTGTTTGTGCATGCGTGTGTATGTCAGTGTTCTTCCAGGCTGAGTCTGAGGTGAAGCTGTTTTGCCTGCGGTACACGGTGCTGACAGTGAAGAGTCTCCTTTTCTGTTGTGGACTGATGATGATCACAAGAAACAAGAAAACATCCAACAACTCCAGACAGACTCGCTGATTTTTTTTCTCCTCTCTTTTGATTTCCATAAATGATCAAACAATATTTCTCAATTTTAAAGAATATTTTAATCAGGAGATGATTCTGTAATGATTCTTCAGGAGATAATCAGAATCAGAATCAGAATATACTTTAATGATCCCACACAGGGGAAATTTGTGTGTCACAGCAACAACTTCCTATCTGCTAAGTGAGTCGTTGTAGAGCCCGATCACGTACGGAAAGAAAGACCTCCGGTAACGAGATGTTCTCGAGCAGAGCTGTCTGAGCCTCTTGAAGAAGGAGCTCCGCTGTTCGTCCACCTTTCTTCACCTGAAAGGTGGTCACAGTCAAACGGTTGGGTGGGGGACGTTCAGGCACTAGTCCATTGAATAGCTGAGAAGGAGCAGACGCTGGTAGCAGGTGTGGTGAAGGTAGGGAAGAAGAGGTTGTAATCTGTTGTATGCCATTTTAAAACCTTTTTTCATTTAAGAAAACTTTTTTCCATACATTTCTTTTTGAATAATATTACTAAAGGTTGATTGTCTATTCATTAAATTTTGTTTTAATTTGTTTTAGACAAATCATTGTTTTGGAATTGTTTCAAGCAATTACAACTCCCCAATAATTACATTTTGTGCAATTAAGTTCAACCTCTGCTTTAATCATTTGAATATTCTATTAGTTGTTTTTACATGTGTATGCTTTTATAACTGAACAACTTTTCTGCTAAAAAAAAATGTATACTGTATTCTCCTTCAACAGGGAAATTTGTGTGCTGCATTACACCGCAGCAGGCTGCCACAACAGCCCCAATGGTGGGAGAAACTGTTGGTTAGGTGTCTTCTCCAAAGATCCTAGACATGAACTCGGTGGAAATCGAACCCGCAAACTTCTGGTCTGAGGGCGAATGCTCTACCATTGGGGCACGGTCGGCCCCAATAAAATATAATTAAAAAAAAATTTCATTCTGGATGCATTTTTTTGTTTGTTTTGCAACGTGAATAATTATTAAATTGTACAAGATAAAATTAATCAAAATGCAAAGATGTAATTAAAGAAAAAGTCAATAAAACCTCTGAACAGAAATAAGATGATTGTGCAGCAATGTTTTAAAAAGCTATAATCACACTGATATAAATATAGTTTAGCAAAAAAAAAAAATTCTACTGTATGTTCGTAGAGTAAAAAAGAGTTTGCTGCAAATCTAGAGAAAAAAATTGAACTCCAAATCTTTAATCTAAACTAATTAAAGTTTAGCATTTAAAGACTGTATTCAGACAACAAATGTGGTAATAGACACATGAACCTCTCTGGAGTGAGACAGTACAGTTAAATGAAGACACAAAGCAGACCAGAACCAAACCTGCATGTAGAACCTCATAGAACATCAGAACAACTGGAAAACTGATGCTGTTTCCAGTGAAAGAAATCTTAAATGGTTATCACTCTAAAATGAAAACAAAGCAGAAGTGACATGGATTTCTTCTTTTCAACATGAGTAAAACTGGTTGGTGTTGGTGTTTTTTTGTGAGGTGAGTGAGGTGTAAATAGCTGCAATAAATAAAAAGACTTTTTACTTTAACGCTGAAAGGGTTTTTATAGCATTTTGAAAAAAACCTTTTCAAATAAAAATGAAAGCTAAAAGAAGTATTTAAAGACACTTTTAAATAATTTGGTAAAAAAATGTAGGATCAGAAAATAACAAAAAGTTACACAGCTCTGTTTTCTTCCATCAAACCGAATTTCTCAGGTATGTGGTCAGGATTTGAGATGTTTCATTTAGAGACAAAGAACACAGATGCTTCCTGAGATGTTTTTTTTATAACCACTGTTGATGCTTCTACCCGTAAACGTGCTATTAGAGAAGAAACCACAGCTAATCGTGTGGCTCAGAAAGCCATGCAGCTGCAGGAAAGAAAGTTTGATTGTTTCTCAGCAGTCGTTTTTTTTTCTAATAATTTCTGAGGCTGCTGAACACTCTCATTATCTTCATTATCTTCCTTCATCTTTACTGTGTGTCTTTACCTCACTCTCTGGAAACATCTTTTTTTTTTTTATAAATTTTAACAGTCATTCTTCAGAGAGTTTATTTAAGGATAACTTAATTGATTGAGGATATATTTTTTTATTTACTTTATTATGGCTTGATATTTTGTTTAGCTTTTGAAGTATTTTTTCTTTGTTTCATAATAAAATCTAAAATTTCAACCCCAACAAAAACCCTCATTCTTGGACTAAAATGTTTTTGAGGTTATATGAAGTATGTTTATTTAACTACGTATATTTGATTTTCTCCTGGTTAATTTAAATATTTGTTTCTTTCTTTTAATAAAAATATGAATATTTACACAATCGTCAAAAATATATGTTGTAGATATATATTAGATATATATGAGATATAATAATCTTTTGTACCATTTGTACTAAAACCAGTTTCCATTTTTATTGAATCTACTTTCAAACATTACTTTCAGGAGAAATGTTGGGACTCAAGAGCGCCACCATGTGAACATAATCCTGTCAAAAAATGATGTTCTCTATATGAACATAGTGATGTGTATGGAGGAGATGTCAGCTCATGATTGTGATGTTCCTCATTTTCACTTTAATGCGTTTAATTATATAAAATCTTTTTGTAACCATAATATACAATATTTAGACATGAGTCACTGTACTAAATAACTGTCATAAAGCACACAGCGATATGGAATTTAAGTGTAAAAATAAAGTAGCATCCAGTCTGCTAATCTTTTCAGGTGAGTCATTCCACAGTTTTGGGGTCTTTTTCTAAAACCAGCCAGCTGTAAATATTTTATTGTTTTACAGCTTTAATCCCTTAAATTAAAGATTGCACCTATTGTTGTTTTTGTCGTACAAGGTGTTTTTTATGATATTTTATCTTGCTTTAAGCAGAAAAGGTTTCTGCAAGCCTACTTTAAATCTACAGCAAGCAGCAGAATTAGTTTTAGTTAGAATTTTTTGTTTTCAAATCAAACAAACAGCTAATCAACACAAGAAGAATGAAAATGAAGGTGGAGACTCTCAGATATTACTCTAAATGTTTAGGGCATTTTTATCCATACAAATAAAATTTTTTTTTGCATTTAAACTCACTTTAAAAATCAATAGCTGCACATATTCTGGGTTTGGTGGAAATTACTGGAATGCTTGGATCAGACAGGCGGCTGGTAAAGGACTGGATCGCTACTATTAGTGATACCGGTAGCAGCATCTACTACTCTGAGTCAGTGAAAGACCGGTTTATTATCTCCAGAGACAACAGCAAACAGCAGGGGTATCTGCAGATGAACAGTCTGACCTCTGAGGATTCTGCTGTTTATTATTGTGCTCGAGTCTCAAAGTGACACAGAAAACAGAAACACCGTGCAAAAACTCACCACATGAACTGAGTACTATTTTTACCACTTTTATCATAATGCAGATACTTTTTTCTAAATAGGATTAGCAATATTAAAAGTTTTCGTTCTCAGATTCTTGTTGTAGATTACTTAAAAATGCAAGTCTTTTTGTTGATTTTCAACAAACATAAAAATCTACTGACACGCAAAGAATAATGCCTTTTAAACTGAACATAGAAATGAAAAGAGCTCCTGAAGTCTAAAACATTGATGTGGAGACTTTTTTTCTCTTTCATTCTTCAGGCTTTGGGTTGTTAATTCTACTATTGTACATTCTTTTTTTAAATATGAGGAAAAATTATTGAAGCAGCAATATTTCCTTTTTTGCAACTTGAGTTGGACTTTTTTTATAACCCTGGTCCTGAAAAAAAATCTGCCGGCCAGGTTAAAAATGAGATTTTTTATCATATTGTCAGAATTTGAACAGAAATCTCTGAGCTTCTCATATCCAGTTCTTCATGTACACTGTAGCTGAATGGAATCATACATTTGGTTTATATTTATTCCCGGTTTTTTGATATTGAAGAAAACGTATAAACAACATAAACTGAAAACACTCAAAATATTTGTTATCAATCAAATTAACAACCAATTCTAACCAATAACTGATGTTTACTGATTGGTATCAAATCCTGAATGGAACTTGAATACTATCACTGTACATGTATGGAAACAAACTCAATTAAAATAAAATTTTACATCAAATCAGAGAAATGTTCACAAAAACTATTGATCGTAAAAAATATTGGTCATCCGGAAACATCTGACTGATGCTGTTGTTTAATCTTCCAGTTCCTGTTCAATATTTAACAGTTTATTTTGATTTTACTTTTATTTTTGAAATCCTTTCTCTGTTGGTTCTTAATTATCTTTTTACAGTAAAAGAGCTGCACTACACATCAAAGCATCATGAGTGAATCCCAATTATTTATATTTTCTATTTACTGGTTTGAACACTTTTTATTGCAAAAAGAATTTATTTTTTAAATATTATTTAGGGGGGAAAATATATTGACAATGTGTACATTGGTACTTATTACATCTGGAATTGAAACCAACATAAAATTGTTTCAAAACATGTACGTATGTAGTATAATGCTTTAACAAAAAAATCTTTCAACATAAAAAAACCTCTTAAGATCATATTGATTAAATCCAGCTTTGTTCATTTTTTAACTCCATATACGAAAAGCTTATGTGAATAAATGTAAACGCCAACAAAGTAGGTCTGATCTCAAATAACATGTTTCAAAATTTGTAAATAAAAAATGTAAAAAAAAAGGACATTGGTATTAACTAAATTTAGAAATCAAAATTTAAATGTGCTTACATGAATGCTCATGGTAATATTTGACATTTTCTATTATGATAGATTCATCATGATTATTATATGACTGATCGGTGATTCTTCCCATGCAAAAGCTGAACTTCCTGGATGCTCATATAAAAATGTCTCGTGCTGTCATTTTCAGCTAAAGAAGAGCAGCTGACATCAGTTCATCTTAAACACCAGCATGTTCTCTGTAGCTTTGCTCCTCCTGGCTGCAGGATGTAGTGAGTCCACACGGATAGCATCAGTCAACATTGATAGATTTCTTTTATTTCTCTCATTTGCAACATGTTTTCATCCACAGGTGTGAAGAGTGAAACACTGACACAGCCAGACTCCATGACTGTGCAGCCGGGTCAGAGTTTGACCATCTCCTGTCAAGTCTCATATTCTGTGAGCAGCTATGCTACAGCATGGATCAGACAGCCTGATAGGAAAGGATTGGAATGGATTGGTTATGGTTGTAGAGGATGTACCTCAGAATACAAGGATTCCTTAAAAAACAAATTCAGTATCAGTGCAGACTCCTCCAGGAACATAGTGACTCTGAATGGACAGAACATGCAGCCTGAAGACGCTGCTGTGTATTACTGTGCGAGATACCACAGTAACACAAACCATCAGCAGACCTGAACAAAAACCTCTCAAAGTCTAAAAACATTTATGTAAAGATACCAGAGAGGGTGCTCTAAGACCTTTCATCATCATTTCTAAGTCTTTTTTTTTTTTTTTGCATTTGAACCCAAATAAAAAGTTTTTTTCTACATTCCTAATCAAAAAAGGACTTTTATGAAATTCAATTAAAGTTTTTAAAAAAAAAAAAATAAGAAGAAGAAATTCAAAAGTTATTAGCAAAGTGATGATATTTCTAATCAGAAGAATACTGTGTGGGATTTATCTACAAATCAGTCAAAGTAGGATTTTTTATGTTCAGAAAGAACAGAAAATTCAGCGGTCCGCTATAGAACAGACTGATGACTAAAAAAAATCTACTATTGTGTATAAGATTCATAATGAAACAAGAAAAGTAAAAAGATTTACAGATGTAATTAATTTATTATGAAAATGTATCATGTGCTTTTCATACTGACATTGTCAAATATATCTGGATTGCTAATTCTCTAAGGTAACCCCCCTTTCATAACTAAATAATTAAAAGAAACGTCTCTTTTACGTCTCTTTCAATCTTTCTTTTAACACACAAGAGATTATCATTTATCCTCTTGCAGAGAACAATGAATCTGGAAAATTGATGAAACCAAGAAAAGCTCAGGGATTAATGAGTCTAAACTATGAATAGGTGAAGAAACTGACTCTACTGGGTAAATTGATTTAGTTTAACAAGGAAAAGAAATCCATGTCCATAGTTTTCATGCTAACAACAAGTGATCAAGGTGCTTTTTGACTAGTTGCATAAACAATCCCTGTGCTCTGTACAGTCTTTCTTTTCTTTCATTATCTGTTAAAAAGTATGGAATATTCCTAAAACTTCTGGAAATATTTTGGAGTCAGTGGATAACTCAAACTGTGGCCCTGTTTTAAATATTGATTACCTAATTTAAGTTGTGTCTGGTTCTTGTTTTATTTCTACACAAATCCAGCTCCTCCCATTATGTATAAAACTGGAACATCTAGTGTGGAGTGAAGATGACAGGATGTCACTTTTATCTACAAACATGTTTTCTTCAGCTCTGTTTCTACTCTCAGTGGCTGCATGTGAGTTTCTCCATATTGATCACACTTATCAGATCCTTTTTCAGACCATTCTGATTGAATGAAACGAACATATTTTTCTTTAAACAGGTGTGAAGAGTGAAACACTGACACAGCCACGGTCTATGACTGTGCAGCCAGGTCAGAGTCTGACCATCACCTGTCAGGTCTCTTATTCTGTGGGCAGCTACCACACAGCTTGGATCAGACAGCCTACAGGGAAAGGACTGGAGTGGATTGGAATGAGATACACAGGAGCTTCATACTACAAAGATTCACTAAAGAACAAGTTCAGTATTGACTTAGACACTTCTAGTAACATAGTGACTCTGAATGGACAGAACATGCAGCCTGAAGACACTGCTGTGTATTACTGTGCGAGAGTCCACAGTAACACAAACCATCAGCAGACCTGTACAAAAACCTCTCAGAGCATAAAAATATTAACATGACTCTACCACAGGAGACACTCTAACACCACTAAAGAAATTCAGAGCTGGTTTATTGTTGAAAAGAACAGCAAATAAATCTGATCAGGATTTACAGTATATATAAAGTCCTTATTAATGTGAATAATGTTGTCAAAATTATCATTTATAATATTCATAGTAACAATGAGAATGTTGGATAATTAATGTAGACTAATTAATTAAACAACAGAGATTTTATTTGCAGTAAAATGTCCTACTTGAATCCCATTAAACCATGCAGTCTGTGCAGAACAGCCTTATAAAATTGTAAGATCGTCAGTGAAATCTTCTTCTGCTTTTGACATTTCCCTTCAGGGGGTCGCCACAGCAAGACAGTTTCTTCCATCTAATCCTATCTGTTGCATCCTCTTCAGTCACGTCAACTGTTCACACGTCTTCCTTCATTCTATCCTTGAACCTCCTCTTTGGTCTTCCTCCAGGCCTCTTGCCTGGTGGTTCCAAACCCAGCATCCTTTACTCTCTCCTCTGCACATAAATCTGGTGCTACCTGACATACAATTAGAGATTACATTAGCTGAGTTTAATAATAAATTTCGACTCAAATTACTGAATGTGTGAATGTGAAACTCTAAATTTGTCAATGTTGAACTAGCAACACGTTTTTTATGCTTGAGAAACAAATGATGTTGCTCTCACTATCATTGAGGAATGAACAAAAAAAAATTGCTTTTGTCTGCTCCACCACTTTCACATGGAACATGTCACGAAGAAGTAGAAGTTTACACAACTCATTTTTTAAATGATTTTAATCCAAACTGAGAATGTAAGAGTAGTCACCTTTTAATCTTTAACTTTTAATTGTAAATGTAACTTATCACCTCCTCATAAAAAAGTTTTTAATCTAAACAGAACCTTTCCCTCGATGAGCAAGCATTAATAAAATAAATCAATGAAATCACAACATTACATCAAAATGTATTAAAACGAACTAAATTCATCTTTGAAAGATGAATCCTTAGCACAGTAGCATTACAGGAAGAGGTTGAGTGTTCACGTCCCGGTTGGGAACAAAGCTTGATAGATCTAATGTGGAGATGGTCCCGTTATACAGATTCTTGGGTGTTCACAGCAACAGTAAACTGGACTGGTCCACCAACACGGAGATGATTTACAAAAAGGGCCTGAGTAGACTGTACTATGTGAGAAAGCTCAGGTTCTTTAACGTCTGCAACAAAATGCTCTCCATGTTTTACCATTCAATCATGCTGTTCTTTGCTCTGGCCGCCTCAGGAGCTGCTATAAAAACAAAGAATGCCAACAGACTAAATAAACTGTTAAAAAAAAAAAAAGCTGGACGTGTGGTTGGCTCATCCCTCACCTGCGTGGATGAGGTGGTGAGGGACATAAGGAAAGCAAAACTGTTGTTAATTGCGTGAAATCCGTGCCACGCCCTCCATGAATCTGTGGACCATCTGAAGAGCAAATTCAGCAACAGACTCTGCAACCCCGCTGCTCAAAGTAACAATACTGAAAATCATTTCTGCCGTCCTCCATCCATTATTTAAACTCCATGCAACTATTTAACCTTTCACTTTAAACCTGTGACTACTTGCCATTCACAACAGTTTAAAAAGAATTACATGTACATATGTTAATAAGTTCTTGATCATTTGATTCTTCATTTCTAGTTATTGTGAGTTCTTCTTGGTTCTCTGTTTTCCATTTTGAACTGAAACCCTCAAATTTCCATTTGGGGATAAATAAAGTATTTTCAATTCAATTGTTCAACCAATCCTTATAAATTTAACAAAAAAAATGTTGTTCCTAAACAGGAATGAAGTGTGAAACACTGATACAGCCAGCCTCCATGACTTTGCAGCCATGTCATTATCTGGCCATCACTTTTCAGGTCTTTTATTCTGTGGTATGTTACTACTCTGGCTCAAAAAGCAGCAACAATAAGGGGAAGGCCACACAAAGTAAAAAGGTTTAAAGGAATTTATTACAAAAGATACTTCTAAAGACACAATGAAACAAAATAACGGCAGAGAATCAGACTGGCGTCAGTCGCAGAGAGCAGCCAGCAGCCTTTCTGTGGCAGTGGGCGGGGCCAAGAGCAGCTCCAGGTTCTGTGAGGACAGACAGGCAGAAAGATTTAAAGGGCCACGACCCCAGGGTCGTAACAGGTACGACGTAGCTTGAGCCAGACAACCACTACGGAGAGGGCTGGAGTGGAATGGGGGAAAAGACACAAGACATTTACATTACAAAAAATCACTAAAGAACTAAATTAGTATTAATTTAGACTCTTCCTGTAAAACAGTGACTCTGATCGTCTTCCGCTTGTGCTGGGCCGGGTCGTGGGGGCAACTGCTTCAGACAGTAAACCCAGACTTCTCTCACCCCAGCTGCATCCTCCAGCTCACCAGGGAGGATCCCAAGTTGTTTCCTGGCCAACTGTGAGGCATAGTTTGTCCAGCGGGTCCGGGATCTGTCTCCTCCCGTTGGGACGTGCCCAAAACACCTCACCAGCGAGGCACTCGGGAGGCATCCTGACCAGATACCCAAACCACCCCATTTGGCTTCTCTTGACCTGGAGGAGGAGCAGCTCTACTCCGAGCTCCTCCCAGATGGGAGAACTCCTGAATTTGTACAATATGGCATAATTTTGTATTTGCATGTGTGTTGTTGTGTCTTGTGTTTTAACTCTTAGAAACTCTTAGTTTTAGGACTACAATCTGAAATGTTTTCATTCATTTTATGTTGTTCACCAACATCTACTGTCTCATTAATCAATGTAAATACTAATATTTATGTGTGCTGAATTTATAATGAATGTGTCTTAAGTGTGTTTCTGTTTCAGAGGGAGGAGTTTATTCAAAACCAGATCTATTCTGTCTTCATATATATCTTTTCAGATTCTTCACCTCTAACACTGTTTGCAGATTGGATGAAAACACCTACAATGATTCCAGAAGGGTTTCTTTTTGTTTTTATCTTTCTATCAGCTGAATTAGCAGGTAAGAAGATAAACTAGCAGCAATAAAGACTAGCTACATCACAGGAACTAATGAGTTGTCTGTCTGCAGGTTCTGATGGTCAAACACTGACTGAGTCCGGAGCAGCAGTTAAAAGACCAGGAGAATCTCACAGACTGACCTGCACATATTATGGGTTTAGTAGTGATCAACCTGTTGCTTGGAGTAGACAGGCAGCTGGAATAGGACTGGAGTGGATCGCTTATATCAGCAGTGGCAGTGGCAGCATCTACTACTCTGAGTCAGTGAAAGGCCGGTTTATTATTTCCAGAGACAACAGCAAACAGCAGGTGTATCTGCAGATGAACAGTCTGACCTCTGAGGATTCTGCTGTTTATTATTGTGCTCGAGCCTCACAGTGACACAGAAAGCAGAAACACCGTACAAAAACTCAACATATCAGCAAATTTAGTTTTTTTTCTTGCTTTACATGTTTTTAGCAAAAGTAAGAGTTTGTTAGAAATAATATTCCTGCTCTTACTGTTACTGGTGAATTAAAAAACTTCTAGCATAAGCTTTAATGTTTTTGGTTGTATATTTAGATACATGTGGGATGATATTTAAAATATTTTTAATCTATGACTTTGCTCCTAATTTAATGTTTGACCAAATGTGCATCATGGGAAGCAACGTTCAAACTAAACAGGTGTCCAGATTGTCAAGAGGCCACAGGGAATTAGACAACCTCACATAGTGACCATGAAGGAGATTAGAAACCAGTCTGATGTTTTTCTCAGTGAAGGAAGCCAAAATACAAGAAGAACTCACACTGGCACATAAGAACATAGAAACACCACACAGAAAGACCAGTTTCTAAAGTACATGTAAAAACCTACAGTACCTCATTTTTTTATTTACTTTAACATAATGGATTTATTTCATTTTAAAAGTTTTATTACAAAAAAAAACTGTTCACTCCAACAGATATATTTTACGTCCACAGTTTTCTCTTAATTCTCAAGTTATATATCATTGTGATTTTTATACGCATATATTTCAAATGAAAAAAAAAAAACTTCTTAATACATAAAACATTATTTTCAAAACATTCAACCGCTCAGGCGCTGTAACACTGCTAATGGGATGGAGACAAAAGACAGAAAAAAATATGATAGTAAATAAGCAAAAACTTTAATGATAAAATATTAATTGAACTAATTTTCACTTGAACTTGTGAATGTTTGAGGTTTCATCAGTTGAACCTTTTGTAAAACCAGTCAGCTGAGTCTGGAGGTGTGTAAATCTTTTCTTTTCATGAGGTGGAGTCAATGCAAAGCTGGAACAAGTTCTTCTTCTATTTATGTGTCTGTACTGATGATAGCAGAGACCTGAGGGCACAGAGTTTAACATGATGGATTTTAGAACAGGTCTGCTGCTTTTACAGATCTGCTGGACAGGTGATGATCAGAGTAAAACAATTTACTTTCATTTTAAAATATCTGCTCCATTCTAAATGTAGATGTATTTCTGCCTTTTTTTATAGGGGTGGACAGTCAGTCTCTGATTGAATCTGATTCAGTTGTTAAAAGGCCTTGAGAATCCCACAAACTGACCTGTACAGCTTCTGGATTCTCATTCAGCAGCTACTGGATGAATTGGGTCAGACAGGCTCCTGGAAAAGGCCTGGAGTGGATTGCCGCTGTTAACACCAATGGTGGCAGCAAATACTACTCTCAGTCTGTTCAGGGACGGTTTACTATCTCCAGAGACAACAGCAAACAGCAGCTGTATCTGCAGATGAACAGTCTGAAAACTGAAGATTCTGCTCTTTACTATTGTGCTCAAGACTCACAGTGACAGAAACTGGTTGAGCAGCTGTACAAAAACTCACTTTCTTTTTAAATGCACTAATTCATGTACAAAAGCTATTTTCTCTTTAACTTAATATCCACATCACCTTATAAAATAATGTGTTAGTCATTCTATTTTATGTTATTTATTTAGTCATTACATTTTAGATATTGAAAAAAACAGATTTTTGTCATCCATCCGTACATCCAATAATTTCTCGAACACACAGCAAGAAATATAATGTACGTACCAAAAAATTTCTTATCAGAATCAGAATATACTTTAATCATCCCACACATGTGAAATTTGTGTGTCACAGCAACAACTTCCTATCTGCTAAGTAAGTCCTTGTAGAGCCCGATCACGTACGGAAAGAAAGACCTCCGTTAAGGAGATGTTCTCGAGCGGAGCTGTCTGAGCCTCTTGGAGAAGGAGCTCTGCTGTTCGTCCATGAGTGGGTAGAGAGGATAGTCATGATTATCCAACTACTAATAAATAAAAAAAAACAAATCAAACATATTTTATGTAGAAAAAATTCATATCTTGATAAAAAAAATGTATACAAAAGTCTGCAACCAACTGTTGCTGTTTTTTTGTCAAAATAAAATTGTAAAAAATATAAGTTTACCATAAGCTAGTCGGGCCCTGCTACGGACTATGTCCTGTCCAAACTAGATCCTGACTCTTTCATGTTAATTACCCAGGACAGGCTCCTGAATCCTCAATGTTCTGGAAAGGAATAAAGTAAATTTTAAAAACTCTTGTAGAAATAAGCATTTATAGTCAGCCATTTGTTTTTACATCTGGATGTTTTTTTTATTAAACAAAATCCTTGAAAGAATCATTCTGTTTCCTATAACACTACAGACTGTGTTTAATAAGGCAGGGTTTAATGATGTGGCAGATTTAAATCAATGCAAAGTTTCTGAAATGTTTTCTGATCCTGCAGATGTTTAACTGCGTGTTCCTTTTTCAGACTTGTAGAGGGCGCCATACAGTATATACCCATTCTCTTATAAACACTTCATCAGCAACTCTCATCTAGTTTGTGACATAGCACTAAGACAGTTTAAACATTTCTCCTCCGTCAGGCTCAGAGTGCTGATGTCTGCTTTTTTGTTTTTCCAAAATGAAACAATGGATGATTTGCAGTTTATTTTTTGTAGCCTCTATTCATGGTTTGACACTTTACTCTGCTCTACCTTACTCTTTATTTTTATTTGTATTGGAGGTTCATGATTATTCTATGTTTTCTTACAGGAGTCTGGAGTGAAGTAAAACTGGATCAGTCTTCATCTGAGGTCAAATCTCCAGGAGACACAGTAAAGATTTCATGTGTAACATCTGGTTTTACAATGAGGAGCTTCTACATTCACTGGATACGACAGAAACCAAAAGAAGCCTTGGAATGGATTGGAAGGATGGATGCAGGATCAAACTCTGCTATTTATGGAAATTCCTTTCAGAGTCGTTTTTTAATGACTGAAGATGTTTCCAGCAGCACTCAGTACCTGGAGATCAGAAGTCTGACAGCAGAAGATTCTGCTCTTTACTTCTGTGCTCGAGAAGCACAGTGACAGAAGTCAGTGACCTCGCTGTACAAAAACCTTCACAAACAGGAAGCATCAGTTGGAATCACAGTAACTTCTAGACTCTAAACTTTTATTCATTGTAAAAATGTCTGTGAAACTTTGTAAAATCACAACATTAAAAACTGTAAAATGGAAACCAGCAAAGTGGTTTTCAAGGTACAAAAAGTATTGTAGAATACTAAGCACAAAACAATAATTGAATCAGCAACAAATCGATACATACACAATCAATTGCATTTTAAACGTTGTCACTGTAAAGTCAATAAAAACATCAAAATTGAGAGAGTATTGTTAAAAGAATTATTGGTGAAGAGGAAACCCCACAAATTATAATCATTAATTATGAAACTAAAAATGAAAATACCTTTAGTAAAATCACTGAATGAAAAGATTCATTCATTCATTCTAAAGTAGTCTGATTCAAAAGTTGAGTTAGAATATAAGTGTAGCAGCACGGAGGGTTTGTCGATTCGGGCTACATAAAGAAGGACAGTAATGTTTCTAATCAGAATCAGAATGCTTTTATTGCCATGTCAGTGAAAAGTATCAGAGACTAGGAACTTGTTTTGATACAGGTGTGCAAATAAAATAATAAAATAATATAATCATAACTCATTTGTTTACAAATTTTTTATGTTAAGCGGATGAATTATTTTACTGTGCGAAAGAGGTTTCTAGATTTAAATAGTATGTTCTGTATTAAACACTGATACAGCCACTCTCTATGAATGTGCAGTCAGATCAGAGTCTGACAACACTTGTCAGGTCTCTTATTCTGTAAGCAGCCAGAACAAACTCTGAAAGGAAAGAACTAGAAAAGGGAAAAAAATCCCATTTCCCTTTTCCGGACCTTATGAGGAAACAAAAGTGTCAAGGTCAGAGTTGGACATTTCTGCTTCAGCTTCTCTTAAGAAAAACATCACAAATATGCTGTAAAACAAACAAATAAAAATAATAAAAAAAAAAACAGTTCTTTTTTATTATGAACAGATAAAATTTTTTTTCAAACATCAGTTTAACTCTTATTGTCATGGCAACAAAAAGTGTTAGAGAAACTTTTTTTTATTGTTCTTGTGTAGCAAGTTATTTCTTCCACTAACCTCTATTCACATATGAGACAAAATGTTTAACAAAATTCTTCTTCCTGGTGGCTCTGTCGTAGATCCTTTAAAAGACCACCAAAGGGTTCAATAATATTTAAGGGAACCCACTCAGCATTCTCTAATTGGTATGAAATAAGTTTAGAAACTGCTTCCCTTTTTGGACCACCCTTCTGCAAGGGGAGCCCTCGCCGCACGGTGGTGTGCAGGCTGACACACCACCGCGCCACCAGTTCACAATTCACAATTCACATGGAGGGCTCGGCTCCCCACTGCTTGTCTCTGCTCTCTGGCTTCTCTCCAATCGCTACCCAATTCGCGCTCCTTCTGCCCCTAGCTGCACCTTATATACTAATCAGGGACTGCACCACTTCTTAGCAGCAGGTGTAGTAAATAAAATTAATTAAAACCGTTAACACATGCTAAAAAATCACAACACAATAAAAACATGTAAAATAAAACTATTTATTTATTTCGGTCACAGTGCAACCTCACATCAATGAAACAAAGAAAACAACCATACTCTAGCAAAGGACCGAAAAGGTATCGGCTGAAGCAAACGCTTCATTACGCCAACCCTTTTTTTTTTTTTTTTTTTTTTATATCATTATAAAAGCAAAAAGACATAAGTAAATACTAAGCAATCCATCATAAAACATATAAGTATATATTCAGAAATCAATCACAATACACAAAATGAAAATTAGAACATCAAATGAAAAAGTAATACAAGTACAAAAGTAATACAATTGTTACTATAATTGTTTACATTGTATATAAGCTTGAATTTAACCATCAAGACTTGCATATTTTTTAAGTAATAATAACTTAAATTTCTTTTTTAAACAGAAAAGATTTAAACACAATTTAAGTTCATCATCACAATTATTCCAAAGATCCACACCTTTAATAGAAATACAGAATTTTTTAACGTTTGTTCTAAATTTATTTTTAATGAACACATCATTTCCTCTTAGTTCGTATGGACTTTTCCTAATATTAAACATATTTTGTAGAGAGTTTGACATCACGTTTTTTTTTATCTTAAACATACATTTTAAAGTGTGTAATTCTACTAAATCATAGAACTTTAATGTTTTTAAATTTATAAATAGATTATTGGTTGGTTGATTATAAGACGAGAATGTTATTGCTCGTATTGCTTTTTTTTGTAAATTATAAATTGGTTTTGTGTTAGTTTTGTACGTATTTCCCCAAATCTCGATACAATAAGTTATATATGGAAGTGCTAATGTATTATATAACATAAACAAACTTTTTTTATTTAGGACAAATCTGAATTTATAAATGATTGCTATTACTTTAGACAGTTTATTTTTTGTATTATGTATGTGTGATTTCCAGCTTAATTTGTGATCTATAATCATTCCAAGGAACTTACTGTCGTAAGTTCGTTCCAATGGGGTGTTATTAAGCATAATTTGAATTTGTTTAGGTACTTTTAATTTTGTAAATACTATAAATTTAGTTTTTTCAATATTTAATGATAATTTATTTATGTCAAACCATATTTTTGTTTTACCCAATTCTCTTTCAACTGATTGTATTATTTGGTTCAGGTCTTTTCCTGAAAAGTAAAGAGTAGTGTCGTCTGCAAATAGTACATAATTTATTAGTTTGGATGTGTAACACAAATCATTGATGTACAGGATAAAGAGTTTAGGCCCTAGCATTGAGCCTTGTGGAATTCCACATATGACTTTTAATAAATCAGATTTTTCCTCCTTTATTTGTACATACTGATATGTATTTTCTAAGTAGCTCTGAAGCCATGTATATGCAGCTCCTCGAAAACCAAATCTGTCTAGTTTGCTCAGTAATATATTATGATCTATGGTGTCGAAAGCTTTCTTAAGGTCTATGAAAATACCGATGCCATAATTATTTGAGTCTATTGATGTAGAAATATTTTCTATTAGTTCTGTAACAGCCATATTAGTGGATCCGTTTTGTCTAAACCCATATTGTTTGTCACGAAGGAGCTGGTGTTTCTCTATAAATTTATCTAATCTTATTACAAATACTTTTTCTATTATTTTTGAAAACTGTGGAAGTATGGATATAGGCCGATAATTTGAAAATAAGTGTTTATTGCCATTTTTATAGACTGGAATAACTCTAGTTATTTTCATTTTTTCAGGAAATTTACCGATTTGAAAAGACTTATTGCAAATATATGTTAGAGGCTGTGCAATAGGCTCTATTGCACAGCATATTAAAACCATGCATTAAAATATTCCACCTGCTACATGTGCAACATTTGCAGTTAGAAAAATTTGATTTTGAAAACAACCAGAGGAGAAGCTCTCAGGCTACTAGTGCTCTGTTTTTATTCAGAAAAGTCAAAACTTACTCAAATTGGTTAATGTGAGATTGTATTTAATACTTATTTGCAGTACAACATAAATATAATCAGTGTGAAGCCATGCTTCCTGCACATATGAAGAAGGATTACTTTGAGACGGGATCAATAGAGAGGAAGTTTTCTAAATATTCACTTTTAATACTGTTTTGAATTTATCATAAAATTGTATTTTACTGATAAGTTCTTGTGCTGAATTTATTCTGAAATTACGTGTGTTTAAGTTCTAAAGGGAGGAGTTTAAGCAAATCAGATGTCTTTTGTATTTATTTAACTTTTTCTGGTTCCTCACCACTGACAGTTTTCTCATTGAACATAGAAGAGAAACTTTGATGATGATTCCAGCAGGGTACCTTGTTCTTTTTATATTTCTATCAGCAAATTTAGCAGGTAAGATGATAAAGTAGCAGCAACAAAGACTAGCAGCATCACAGGAAATAATGAGTTGTCTGTCTGCAGGTTCTGATGGTCAAACACTGACTGAGTCTGGAGCAGCAGTTAAAAGACCCGGAGAATCCCACAGACTGACCTGCACATATTCTGGGTTTGGTGGACATGATAGCAATGCTTGGATCAGACAGGCAGCTGGAAAAGGACTGGAGTGGATCGCTTATATCAGCAGTGGCAGCAGCAGCATCTACTACTCTGAGTCAGTGAAAGGCCGGTTTATCATCTCCAGAGACAACAGCAAGGAGCAGGTGTATCTGCAGATGAACAGTCTGACCTCTGAGGATTCTGCTGTTTATTATTGTGCACGAGAGACACAGTGACACAGAAAGCAGAAACACTGTACAAAAACTCAACATATCAGCAAATTTAGTTTTCTTTCTTGCTTGACATGTTTTAACAAAAGTAAGAGTTTGTTAGAAATAATATTCCTGCTCTTACTGTCACTGGTGACTTAAAAAACTTTTGGGATAAACTTTAACGTCTTTGTTTGTACATGTGGAATGATATTTAGAATATTTTTAATCTTTGACTTTTCTCCTAATTTAATGTTTGACCAAATGTGCGTCATGGGAAGCAATGTTCAAACTAAACAAGTGTCCAGATTGTCAAGGTGCCACACAGAATTAGACAACCTCACATAGATACCATGAATGATATTAGAAACCAGTCTGATGTTTTTCTCGAGGAAGCCAAAATACAAGATTAACTCACACTAATTCAATTCAATTTAATTTATTCAGACATAAAATAACAAGAAAATTAATTAACGGTACAAATAAAAATACACAGTCTGAAAAGGAATAGGCAGAAGCAAAGTGCTTATAAGCGCCTATCCCCTTTACCCTAAACATGAACATAAAGTGCTGTTACATTTACACGATAAGTTATCAGTTTGTTTCTATGTATAATTTTACAATTTTCTTTTTATATAAACTTTTAAATCGAGTCAGTCTTCTGCAGTCACTTGCACATGAAGAACATACAAACACCACACAGAAAAAACAGTTCCTAAAGTTCCGCTAAAAACCTACCTCATTTTGGATTTGCATTCGATAATAGGTAAATTATTAAAGGTATTGATGGTAAATCAACAACAGTCACAACAGTCATCTGGCTTTTATTTTAAAAGTTTTATTATAAAAAAAACTGTTCACTCCCAACAGATATAATTTATGTCCACAGTTTGCTCTTAATTCTTAAGTGATTTTTATACACGTATTTTTCAAAGAAAAAAACACTCCTTAATACACAAAACTTAACGGTATTTTAAAAACATTCAGCCTCTCAGAAAAACATTATCATGACACCACCAGAGGAGGCGCTATAATACCACTAGTTCAATGGAGTCAAAAGACAAAGAAATACTTATGACGTTAAATAAACAAAAACTTTAATAATAAATGTTAATTGAACTCATTTTCACTTGAACTTGTGAATATGTGAGTCTTTTTTACACACTTACTTTCACACTGTTAAAAAATGTTTAATAGGCTTCATCAGTTGAATTTTTTGTAAAACCAGTCAGCTGAGTCTGGAAGTGTGTAATCTTTTGTTTTCATGAGGTGGAGTCAATGCAAAGATAGAACAAGTTCTACTTCTATTTATGTGTCTGCACTGATGATAGCAGAGAACTGAGGGCTCAGAGTTTAACATGATGGATTATAGAACAGGTCTGCTGCTTTTAACGATCTGTTGGACAGGTGATGATCAGAACAAAACAATCTACTTTCATTTTAAAATATCTGCTCCTTTATAAATGTAGATGTATTTTCTGCCTCTTTTTTATAGGGGTGGACAGTCAGTCTCTGATTGAATCTGAACCAGTTGTTAAAAGGCCTGGGGAATCCCACAAACTGACCTGTACAGCTTCTGGATTTACATTCAGCAGCTACTGGATGGGTTGGGTCAGACAGGTACCTGGAAAAGGCCTGGAGTGGGTTGCCACTGTTAACAGCGGTGGTGGCAGCACATGGTACTCTCAGTCTGTTCAGGGACGGTTCACCATCTCTAGAGACAACAGCAAACAGCAGGTGTATCTGCAGATGAACAGTCTGAAGACTGAAGATTCCGCTCTTTATTATTGTGCTCGACACTCACAGTGACGGAATTTGGTTGAACAGCTGTACAAAAACTCACTTCCCTTTTAAATGCACTAATTAAACTCATGTACAAAAGCTATTTTCTCTTAAACTTAATATCCACATCAGCTTACAAAATAACGAGTTAGTCATTCTATTTTATGTTATTTTATTTAGTCATGACTTCTTAGATCATTTTGAAAATACCTTCTACATCATCCAATAAAATCTAACAGATCAGCATCTTAAACGCTGGCAACAGCTCGACTACACAACATCACAGAAGGAAATTGTAATGTTAGTACAAGAAAATCTCATCTGAACAAATGCTGACTCACTGAAATGTTCATGAGGATGGCTTTTTTATGAAACAAAATTCCTGAAAGAATCATTTTATTGCCATTAACATTACAAACTGTGAGACCTTGAATGCCAAGAAAAGCATCTTTGAAATAAAATGGATTACAATAAATACGTACGGATTTAATGATGTGGCAAATTTAAATCAATGCAAAGTTTCTGAAATGTTTTCTAGTCCTACAGATGTTTAACTTTGCTGCTTGTTCCTTTTTCAGACTTTTAGAGGGCGCTATACCCTCATTCTCTTATAATCACTTCATCAGAAGCTCTCATCCAGTTTGTGGCAGAACACTGAGACAGTTTAAACATTTCTCCTCCATCAGGCTCAGAGTGCTGATGACTGCTTTTTTTTCCAAAATGAAACAATGGATGATTTGCAGTTTATTTTTTGTAGCTTTGATTCATGGTTCGACAATTTACTCTACCTTACTCTTTATTTTTATTGCTATTGGAGGTTCATGATTATTCTATGTTTTCTTACAGGAGTCTGGAGTGAAGTAAAGCTGGATCAGTCTTCATCTGAGGTCAAATCTTCAGGAGACACAGTAAAGATTTCATGTGTAACATCTGGTTTTACAATGACTGACTTCTACATGCACTGGATACGACAGAAACCAAAAGAAGCCTTGGAGTGGATTGGAAGGATGGATACAGGATCAAACTCTGCTATTTATGGAAATTCCTTTCAGAGTCGTTTTTTAATGACTGAAGATGTTTCCAGCAGCACTCAATACCTGGAGATCAGAAGTCTGACAGCAGAAGATTCTGCTCTTTACTTCTGTGCTCGACAAACACAGTGACTGAAGTCAGTGACCTCGCTGTACAAAAACCTTCACAAACAGGAAGCATCAGTTGGAAGCATCAGTTGGATCACAGTGACTTCTTAACTCTAAACTTTTATTCAACATGTCTGTGAAACTTTGTAAAATCACAACATTAAAAATTGTAAAATGGAAGCCAGCAAAGTGGATTTCAAGGTACAAAAATTATTGTAGAATACTGAGCACAAAACAATAATTAAATCAGCAACAAATCGATACATACATAATTATTGTATTTTAAATGTTGCCACTTGGAAAGTAAAAAAAAAAAACCCATCATAATTGCACGACTGTATTGTTCAAAAAATATTGGTAAAGAGGAAATCCAACAAATTATAATTATTAATCATGATACTAAAAATGAAAATAACTTTAGCTAAATTACTGAATGAAAAGATTGATTTGTTCATTCTAAAGTAGTCTGATTCAAAAGTTGAGTTTGAATATAAATTTAACAGCACGGAGGGTTTGTCGGTTTGGGCTACATAAAGAAGGACAGTAATGTTTATAATATTAAAACAATATAATCCTAACTCATTTGTTTACAAATTTTTTATGTTAAGAGGATGGATTACGATGCGAAAGAGGTTTCTAGATTTATATAGTATGTTCTCTATTAATCACTGATACAGCCACTCTCCATGAATGTACAGCCAGATCAGAGTCTGACCATCACCTGTCAGGTCTCTTTTTCTGTGAGTAGCCAGAACAAAGCCTGGAAGGAAAGGACTGGGGAAGGAGAAAAAAGACTTGAAAGCAAGTTTGGAAAGCTGCACGATGTTGCAGTGGTCAGCAAGGTGGCACATTTAGAATTATTTAAACTCTTCCAGTAAAACAGTAACTCTGAACTAGCAGAACATGCAGTCTGAGGACATAGACATACATATATACATACGTAAACATAAATATGAAGACATAGTAACACAAATCATCAGCAGACCTGAGTAAAAACTTCTCAGATCCCAAAAAACATTAAGATGTATTTTTTTTTATTACTACGTTTGATGAATGAAAGAAAACAAAAAAAATCCTCAACTGTCCCTGCCGCTGTGCGTGCAAGCTCTTGGCCGCGTGAATTCTTTTAAGCTTCCATTTATGACGTTTTGTTTTGCCAAATATATAAAAAAAAAAAAAGATTGTATGATTTTGTTTTCTACTTGTCTATACACATCTAATGATGTTGATTATCTAACCACGGACTTTATGAGGAAACAAGTGTCAATTTCAGAGTTGAACATTTATTTCAAACGTTATTTTTATTTATAAAAACAGCTGCTTCAGATTCTCTTAAGAAAAACATCTTAAAAATGCAGTAAAACAAACAAATATTAAAAAAAAAACCAGTTCTTTTCAGTATGAACAAATAAAAAATCAAACATTTATTGTCATGGCAACAAAAAATGTTTGAGAAACTTTTTTTATTGTTCTTGTGAAGCAAGTATTTTCTTCCACTAACCTCTATCCACAAATGAGGCAAAACGTTTAACAAAATTAGGTCTTCTTTCTGGTAAATCTGACTTAGATCCTTTAAAAGACCACCAAAGGGTTCAATAACATTCAAGGGAACCCATTCAGCATTCTCTAATTGGTATGAAATAAGTTTAGGAACTGCTTCTCTTTTTGGAGCACAGAGATAAATATTCAGACACATTGTATCCTACTGCAAACCAATACGAATGCAGCTCACGAATGTCCCAGAAATAAATATAATCTATGATGTATTTATCACACTAGTTGTGAAGAATTTTTAAAAAGCCATCTGTGAACACCTGGGTTTAATTTTATTTTTACTTCTAGAAATTAGTAGAAAATGTCCTTGAGTAATTTAAAACTCAGTTAGTAACATGAAGATAGTTTCCAAATTGTTTCATTTGTGAATAAAAATAGTCACAATTTTGATCAGTTCTTTCCAGCAGTATGTAAATACAGGTCATATAAAAAGGGTGTGTGTCTGTTAGAAGACAGCAGAGATCAGATCAGTTCATCTTCAGCATCAGTCATGTTCTCTGTAGCTCTGACACTGCTGCTGGTAACCGGTGAGGAGATTTCAGTGGATTCGTTCTGTAAATCACATCACAAATACTGTTCAGAGAAATGATGGCAATAATGATGCTTTTTGTTTCAACAGGTGTGAACAGTATTGATCTTATACAGCCAAAATCAAAGATTGTGCATCCTGGACAGTCTTTGTCCATCACATGTAGAGTTTCTGGTTTTTCTCTGACTGAAAGTGGCTATGCAACAGGTTGGATCAGACAGAGGGAAGGAAAACCAATGGAATGGATTTTTCACATGTGGAGGAATGAGGACTTCTACCAAAATGATGCCCTGAAGAACAAGTTCAGTTACAGCAGAGACACTTCTGCAGGAACAGTGACAATAACAGGACAGAATCTGCAGACGGAGGACACAACTGTTTATTACTGTGTGAGAGTAGACTACACAGTGACACAAAACACCAACATGTCTGAACAAAAACTCAGCAACCACCTGGAGACAAAAAGGGTTGAAACTTACACATGATGAAGAAATGTAATCTATTTTTTATTCTTTGATCACATCAGAAATATATTTATAGTAGAACATCTATTCATTTAATTTTCAAATTTAGACCAAACTTGAAAACATCAAGACAAACATGATTTTTACCCTAAAACCATTGTTAAAGAAGGAAAAACTAATAATAATAAAAAAAAAGATGATTACGTTGTTAAAAACGTATTGAATCAAAAGTTTTCTTTCACTGTAGACATGATCAATAAAAAAATCATCACATCATCCTGAACACTACTTCCTTCATTGGGTGTCTGACTTTGCAGAGGGTGGTCCGCAAAACTTTCTCTTTATAAACACAGAAAAAGCAACACAATCTGGAGCAAAATAATTAAGTAACATTTCTTTGTGTTTGCAGCAGCAGTTTAACAAAACAGAATAAAGATTTTAAAAATGGGAATTAACATTAATGTTACATCATTATAGGTTAGTTTTGTAAATTGTGAGAAAACGTTGTTCTGTTTTATACTAATTTATCATTTTTATTTCATGGTTCCTCCCCTTCTTTAACTATTTTTTCTTTCCTTCTCATTCAGTATCCAGTTAAACCCATCCTATCATCATTTACTCTTTGTTGCAATAACTGTGTCTTATTATTTCTGCTATGAAGGCCTTTTTCCCATAATTCTTGTGTCCATCTGATTTGATCCTACAACTATCATCCTGCTTTCCAGTCTCCATGCCAATCTGCTTGATGTCTAAAATCATTGCATTCATTATTCTATACATCATTCAAAAATCAAACTTCTGCTATTCTTCATTTTTATTTTTCTGTTTTTTTCTGTTTCACACAACTTTTCTCTTCCATATGTTTGCCGTCAAACTCCAACAGAGTCTTAACCAGTGGTAAAGCAGCACGGAGAATCCTACACGGTGACATATTTATATGCAGAGATATCTGATATTCATCATCAGACAGGATGAGACAAAAAGACTGGAAATGGTTTCCCACATTTTTGCACCCAGTAGATTCAGCATAGTTTATCCTAATCTGCCAGGAGCCACTTCACCACAACCAGAGACAATAATAAGGTTCAAGTGTATCTGCAGATGAACACCCCTTGTGAGATTACAGTTTATTTTTGAGCTTGGGGAGCAAATGATCCAGGAAGCCACAAAGCTGAAGAAAAATCCTGAAGCTAATGGTGTAAAACTTTCAAAATATTCCAGGTATTTACAGCAAATATGATCCTGTCATATTGATAAGGATTAGTCAGTCAGTTACCTTCTTAACCGTCTATCCATGACAGGCTAGCAGTGGGGTGTCGGACCACATACCAGCTGATTCAAGGCAAGGGGCAGATTGCCAGTCTGTCGGAGATTTAGAGACACTCATACAACCCTACACACACATTCATTCCTAGGGGTAATTTGGCACCGGCAATCAATCTAACATGCATGTTTTTGGAGGGTGGCATGAAACCGGAATAACCGGAGGAAACCCACGCAGACATGGGGAGAACATGCAACTTCCACATGGAAAGGCCTGTGTTCCCAGCCTCATTCCTACCTTGGACTCAAACCCATGACCTTCTTGCTGTGAGGCCACTGTGCTGCCGTTGATAGTGATGAAATTTTTCAAAAATCTACTCTTTATAAAATGAATAAATAAGCAAGTTTTTAATCATTGTAAGCAGCTCCCTCTTCTGTTGTCTCTACCATGTCCAGCAAGTAAATCAGAATAATAAGAGGTGCTCAGGAATTTAAAAAAAAAAAAAACTTACAAAATCTCTATCTTGGTAACGAAATCTGTCCAGCAGTACCTGCCACACAAATCATTATTCACTTTGTCAGAACACAGTACACGAGAGAATACAAAACAAACGAAGGAAAAAGCCAGTCTATTTTTTTTTTAATTCAGCCCCGTTGAAACAAATGTAACAACATTAGTATTTTTAGTGAGTTCTCTATCTGTCCCTTTCAGTGAGGTTTGTGTTACACTGATGATTGGAGTTTGTTCAATATTAGACACTGAAACCATTATCGATTCAGAAAGCAAATATCCATCAACTTTATCTTCTCAACAGATGACTTTTACTGCTGATTAAACAGTACCTAGAGAAGAACTATGGTATTGTATGAGGAAGTCTGGTGTGACAGAGAAGTATGTTAGAGTGGTTCAGGACATGTATGAGGGCTGTAAGACAGTGGTGAGGTGTGCTGTAGGTGAGACAGAGGAGTTCAGTGTGGGGATGGGACTGCACCAGGGATCTGCTCTGAGCCCTTTGCTGTTTGCTATGGTGATGAACAGGCTGACAGATGAGGTCAGACAAGAATCTCTATGGACAATGATGTTTGCGGATGTCATTGTGATCTGTAGTGAAAGGAGGGGAGAGGTGGAGGAAAAGCTGGAGAGGTGGAGGATTGCACTAGAAAGAAGAGGAATGAAGATTAGTCAGAGTAAGACAGAGTACGTGTGTGAATGAGAGGGATCCAAATGAAAAAGTGAGGTTCCAGGGAGAAAAGATAAACAAGGCGGAAGATTTTAAGTATCTAGGATCAACAGTCCAGAGCAATGGAGAGTGTGGAAGAGAGGTGAAGAAGCGTGTTCAGGCAGGCTAGAACGGGTGGAGGAAAGTATCAGGAGTAATGTGCAACAGAAGAGTTTCAGCTAGAATGAAACGGAAAGTGTACAAAAACCGTGGTGAGACCTGTTGTGGAATTTTCTTAATAAGATGTCACACAAATGAGAAGAGAAGAAAATAATTTAATGAAGTACAAAGATTAAATGCTGCAGCATTGGAATTTCAAGCAAATCAAACATTGATCGGCAGAAGTTCAATGAACTTCCCACACACACACATGTTTTAAGGATCCCCATTGTCAGGGTGGGCTTTTTTGTTGCTAGGCATTGTGATAGGCTATGCAACTTTGGTTGGGCTGACCATTACGTATGATAGGCTGGTAATTTATTAATATTTATTACTGGGCTGAGCAAACTAAACATGTCCTTATCTTGCACCTGCACTTGCTGGACAGAGGCTGCCTTACTTGGATAGAGTTTATAAAATGTATCTTTGCTTGTCCTTGAGCGGCTTGGAGTCTGTGTGAGCAGGCTGGGAAAGTGTTCTCACACCATGGATGTCAGACAGATGTACTGTTTCATCACATCACGCCAATCAAAGACACTTATTGTCATTAAGATATATTCAAAGTGAATATTAACCTAACTTAATCCAAAATTTTCTACCATAGACCGGCCATGCTGTTTGGGCTAGAAACAGTAGCACTGAAGAAAAGACAGGAAGCAGAGATGGAGGAAGCAGACATGAAGATGCTGAGGATCTCTTTGGGAGTGACCAGGATGGACAGGATTAGAAATTAGTACATCAGGGGAACAGCACATGTTAGAGGTTTTGGGGATAAAGTTCGAGAGGCAAGACTGAGGTGGTTTGGACATGTGCAGAGGAGAGAGAGAGTACATAGTAAGAAGGATGCTGGATTTGGAACCACCAGGAAAGAGGACAAGAGGAAGGCCAAAGAGGAGGTTCATGGACGCAGTGAAGGAAGACATGAAGATAGTTGGTGTGACCAAAGAGGATGCAGCAGATAGGGTTAGACGGAAGAAACTGACTTACTGTGGCGACCCCTGAAGGGAAATGCTGAAAGAAGAAGAAGAAACAGAAAAGAAATACCATTTTGTAAATTCTATTTAAGAATAATTTTTGTAAAACAGTTTTTTGCAGGTGACAGAAAGAGGAATTGTTGGGTAACTAAATTATTTTAATCTTTTTAGGTCATTGGTTATTTCTGATCTTTTCCAGATAACTGTAAATTTCACATTTTCACAATCCCCAAAAACTGTGTCAAAAATCTCACGGTGGTTAATACCAAAAGTAACTTTTAAAACAAACAGTGAAAACCTGAAAGCGGCTGCAAAAAACCCACAGAACACATGCACCTGTCATCAAGTAACTCACATCAGAACCAAGCTCCTACCATGAGAAAAAGAGGATGGTGGAAGTGGGACAGCTGAATGAAATTGCTTCAAAAAGTGCAGCGTGATGGTAAGATGTGATGTAGTTATTTTATTTAGAGTTTTCTCACATTCAGCTGCAGATAGAAACACATTTGTATCCAAGTCTTTCTTTCTGGTTCGTATAGCTGCATTACCATTGGTTTTGGTATTTAAGTGGACATACCAGGTCGGAAAATATATATATATAGTTCGTTCTTTAATTTCATATCTTGATATTAAGATATATTTAATCAGTTTTTGCAGCTAGTTGTTTTGATAAATTTAGCATTTCTTTGATTCTCAAGTGTCTGAGTTTCTAAAGTTTAAAAAGTTTAATTTTTTTCTTTTAGTACGAAATGAGTTTTGTTACCAAGAATTTACAGAACAGTTATGTTTTTATATACATTAATTCTTAGTGACCTAAAAGTGTGATTAGAAATTTTCAGAGACACATGAATAAATATTCACACAAAAATACACAAAAAGCTATTAAAATTAGTGAAAAAAACCAACAGACTAGCTTTATCTTCAAATTCAAGCTGAGATGTAGCTAAAGAAAAAGAAACACTCATGATGGAGATTTATTATTTTGAATCATCCTCACATTCAGCAGCAGACGAGTTTTTGTACAAGTCTCTTTTGCTGTGGATGGTACTTAGACTACTTTGGTTCTGGGACTAATGTTTATATAACAGGTAAGAATATTTCACAAATTTTCTTTGAAATATTTTATAGTTTGACATTAAGAGATGTATTTAAAGATGGTTTCTGCTGCTTTGAGTTTATTTGTTTCATCAAAATTATTCTGTAATTTTACAAATTAGTGAGACTAGTAAAAAATACTATCAAAATACTTTCGGACAATCACGCAGCCATTGTTACAGAGGAATAAAAATACTTCCGAAATGTTTAAATCTAATTAAAAACTAAACTTATTTTTATCTAGCAAAATAAAGAAAACGTATTATTTACTTGTAAACTTAAAATGTATTTTGGTAAAAACATAAGCTAACTCTTAACAAGTAAATGAAATATATTCTAAATTTTACTCTAAAGCTGTTCCTCTGAACAAATTTAGCAAAGACACATTATCGTGCTGATCTTTCATGATGGGATTCTATTTCTACCTGGACATTCAGGGTCTAAAGTTATCATAACTGATATTTTTAATAAACTGTTTCATTCTTCAACCTTAAATGTATTCAAACAACAAATATTAAAATTAAAGACAGAGATAAAATAATGAATAAATAATTATTTTATTTATTAATAACAAAATATTATTATCAATATTATTATTAAACCTTACACATTTGCATTCTAGGAATCGTGTAACCTGTGAATAGCATGCAGAAAATCTACAAAGTGCAGACAGAAATGCAAGAAAAATCAAGTTTTAGGTTCAAAACTAATCAATAAAATATTTACAGGTTTTTAGGTTTTAGGTTGAGTTAAAATTCTTGACAAATTTATTCAAACTAAACAGAGAAATGACTGTTTATGACAGACATTATGGATTTATTTAACATCTATAATTTAATAAGTTCAACACAGGATGAAATATCAAAAAAATTTTTTTACCAATAAACAAGTTAATCAATCATAAATGGATTCAAGAAAAAACATGTTAATTAATTTACTGTTGGAACTGTCTTAAATAAAATCCGTTTTAATTTCTTTGAAAAGGGTTAAAAACAGCCCATAAATATTAATTAGTTGTAATCATCCATTTGTTTGATTGAGGTTCTGCTAATTTCCATTAAAAATGGTTGATACATTTACACAGAATTATCGTCATAAACCACCTTCCGCAGGGACCTTTTTTTTTCCGTGTTAAGATCTGACGACAGACAAGTGAAAATGTTGGTTTTAATTTTCTAATAGCAAAGCAATGGGTGTGATTTTTGCTTTCTTAGACAATAAAACATTATAACTTTGAAAGGTTAAAACTTTCAGTCATACCATTGAAGATTAAAACCAAATATTAATTATTTTATTTTTGTATTTAAAAACCATAGAACTCAAAAATTTTTAATTAGCAATTACACTTATGCATATTTTTGAGTTTACAAATAAAATTCAAGGATTTTCTTTTTTTGATATACGTATTTTTGTTCATAACCACATCTTTACATTGCGACTATGTGTGTTTGTGAAGTTTAGGAATAGGAACATTATATTTTATATGGACCTTTTATAGATTTATCAATTGGCCTCGATCTCCTCCAGCTGGCCTCCATGTCTCAGTCACAACATCACAGATGCTTTGATTCAATGTAGCTTACTCTGCTGCATGAGGAGATTCCACACAGTACATCCCATCATATTTGTCCATGAGGGACTTATTTACATAGAAAGAGCATAAAAAATTAAATTATTTGTACATAGCTTATAAATGTCTGTTTCATTTTGTCTTTTGAACCGCTTATGCCAGGGGGATGCTTATCCCGGCTGATTTCAGGCGAGATGCAGCGTACGACCCGAATAGGAGTCTGCTGTAGGTCTATACACACAACTATCCACAAACACACTTATTCCGAGGGGCAATTTCGTAGTGGCCAATCAACCTAACATGCATATTTTTGATGCGTGTAAGGAACCCAGAGGTGTAAGGAACTCCATGTACACATACATGGAGAGAACATGCAAACTCTACACAGAAAAGACTAGTGTGTCAAGCCTCGTCCCAACTGGGACTCAAACCCGACCTTCTTGCTGTAAGGCCACTGTGCTAACCATTACACCACCGTCCACCAGTCCACAGTCTGTATATAAGTAAAATTCTTGATGATCAGACTAAATACATGACGCAGAGATGAAGAGAAGCTGCTTTCTTCTAGTCAATAATGTCTGTCTGTTGTTGTCAAATTTCAGATAAGCAGATTTTCAGGCCTGTGATCACTGCGTACCCTGCAGTGTCTGAGGTTCAGGGAAAAAATGTCCTCCTGTGTGTGGCTTCAGACATGTTTCCTCCTTTGTTCCGGTTCTCCTGGAAAAGACAGAAGGAAGGTGGTTCTGTGGAGGAGCTGCGTCCTGCTTATGGAAATCAGCTGGACATCAAAGAGTCTGAGTATTCTGCCTCCATCTTGCGGATCAATCAGGAAAGCATTTCTTATAACTACAGCTGCTACATTGACCACTATGGGAAAATAGTGGAGTCACAAATACATCTGCAAGGTAATGAATGAATCCTCACACAGTGCTGTGGAGATGATGTTTTAGGAAGCATATGAACAGAACGTTTACATTTCATGTTCAAACTTTAGACATTTTACTCTAACAACTCATATTCCAAGATGCAGGAAGGTGAAAGTAATATCATCTGCTTCCTCTCTACGTACACAGCTCTAATGATGATTTCAAATATTTACATAAGAGCCAGAACTTTGAGCCTGTAGTTTTTTTTGGAATATATCATCTTATTTGTAATACTTTAAAGCTTGCCTTTTGTAATTCTTTAAGCTTTGTAGAATAATTTGCATCAGTAAAATATTGTGACCACGGCCGCAGGATTAAAAAAGTAAATTGAATTGAATATCTGGTAAAATAGGAATTGCATGTTTGTCAATAAACTTTGCTTCTGTTTCCAAAGTCACTGCTCCGCCGACTGAACTTCCAGAGATAAAAACAAACCAGACTGTGCAGAAAGCCGAAAGTAAGATCACCTGTTATTTATCTGCATAGAACTCTTCACTGATCATTGAAATCTTCACTCTATAAAGTTGTTGTTCTCTGACACCGACAAAAAGAAAAATGATTTGATATACTAACAAAAATCCTCTCCTTTAAACCAACCCTAAATACCCAACCCTAGATGCAGATAATAGATGGATGAACAATGTGATTTCGAAAAGCTATGAAATCACTGGAACAAGAGCTTATTCTGATCTATCTGTGTGTCTGCGTCTCTGTGTGTGTGCATGTGTGTGTCAGTGTTCTTCCAGGCTGAGTGTCAGGTGAAGCTGCTTTGCCTGTTGTACACGGTGCTGACAGTGAAGAGTCTTCTTTACTGTTGTGGACTGATGATGATCAAAAGAACCAATGAAACATCCAACAACTCCAGACGTACTCACTGACTGTTTACTCCTCTCCTTACATTTCCATAAAAAAATCAAACGACATTCCTCTATATTAAAGAATACTTTAATGAGGAGATGCAACTAAATTCTTGTAATGTGTCATTTTAAAAACTCTTTTTACTTTGAGGAAATATTTTTTCTTCTGTACATTTCTTCTTGAATAATATAAATAAAGGTTGATTACTTGTTCATTAATTCATTTTTTATTTTTCTTGATAACCTTTGTTTTGCATTTGACATGCATTCATTCAATAATTACAAACCCTTAATAAATACATTTTGTGCAACTAAGTTTAACCTGTGCTTTAATCATTTTGAATATTCTATCAATTGTTTTTACTTCTGTATGTTTTATAACTGAATACATTTTCTGTTTATAAAATACATTTAAAAAAATATTTCATTCTGGATGTTACTTTTGTGTTTGTTTTGTAACATGAATAACTATTGAATTGTTCAGAATAAAATTAATCAAAATGCAAAAAATAATTTAAAAAAGCAGAAATACAAAATATCAATAACACTCAGAACAGAAATCAGAAAATTGTGCTGCAAGGTTTTGAAAACCTGTAGCCATTTTGAAATAAACCTAGTTTTATCATGATTTCTTCAAAGCCACCAGCTGATCCAGTCAGTAAAAAAAATACTTGAGTACTCATTACACATTAATGGTCATAACACAAGTATTTGTCAATATTGTTTTAAAGACTCTTCTAATTGTTCTTCTAAATTGGTTTTTTTGTAATGTCTCTGTGAGCTGTTAATAGCTGAAATAAATGAAAAACTATTTCCTTCAATGCTGAAAGGGTTTTTATGTGTATGTATTTCATTGTTTTATTTAGTTAAATAAAAAATTTGGAGAAAATTCTGAACATTTTGAAAGAATTTGTTAAATAATGTGATTCCAGAAAATTAACAGAAAGTTACACAGCTCTTCTATCAGCTTCTATCAAACTTAATTTCTCAGGTATGTGGTCAGGATTTGAGATGTTTCTTTAACAGATGAAGAATACAGATGCTTCCTGAGATGTTTATTTTTATAACCACTGTTGATGCTTCTACCAGTAATCGTGTGTTTAGAGAAGAAACCACAGCTAACCATGTGGCTCAGAAAGCCATGCAGCTGCAGAAAAGCTGCATGGCTTTCCTGCTGATTGTTTCTCAGCAGTTGTTTCTTTTCTGATAATAGAACAGAGGCTGATGAACACTCTCATTATCTTCCTACATCTCTACTGTTTGTCTTCACTTCACTCTCTGGAAACATCTTTTTTATAAATTTAACAGTCAGACCACATTCTTCAGAGAATTTATTTAAGGATAACTACAAAAAAGGTTTGATTGGGGATAATTTCTATATTTTATTTCTTATGGCTTGATATCTTGTTCAGTTTTTGCAGTGTTTTTTCTTTGTTTCATAATAAAATCTAAAATCTCTCCAATCTTCCGCCAACAAAACCCTCATTCTTTGATACTGTAAGTAGTTAATTAGAATTTAGTCGCTGATAATGTGTCTTTCCATTGTTAAAAACTGTTATGTATAGTAAAAATTGACTTAAATCTTTTTGAGGTATTATGAAGGATGTTGATTTAACAATTTTTGTAATGTTTTTAACATGTGTGATTTTCTTCTAATTAATTTAAATATTTGTTTCTTTCTTTAAATAAAAATATGAATATTTATACAATCACCATAGATATTTATTGTGTGTATTTAATCTACAGTTTTAAAAAGCCTTGCATATGCCTCTCAGTCTGAACCGACCAACATTAACATTTAATACAACTGAAACCAGGTCTATGAATGGTTGTTAAAACTGCAAATGGACACAAAAGAGATATAATAATCTTGTGTATTATTTGTACTAAAACCAGTTTCCATGTTCATTAAATCTACTTTCAAACATTACTTTTAGGAGAAATGCTGTGACTCATAAAACTGTCAAAAAATGATGTGCTCTGTATGAACATGATGATGAGTATGGAGGAGATGTCAGCACATGATTTTGATGTTCCTCATTTTCACTTTAATATGTCTAATTAAATAAAATCTTTTTGTAACCACAATATACAGTATTTAGACATGAGTCACTGTTCTATATATTTGTCATAAAGGACACAGCGATACAGAATTTAAGTGTAAAAATAAAGTAGCATCAACTCAGCTGATCTTCTAAGGTGAGTCATTCCACAGTTTTGGGGTATTTTTTTTAAAAAACAGTCAGTTGTAAATATTTTATTGATTTACAACTTTAATCCCTTAAATTAGGGATTGCACCTTTTGGGGTTTTTTTTCGTACAAGGTGTTTTATATAAGATTGTATCCTGCTTTAAGTAGAAAAAGTTTCTGCAGACCTGCTTTAAATCTACAGCGAGCAGCAAAATTAGTTTTATTGAAAATTTCTGTTTTCAGATCAAACAAACAGCTTAATAATAGAAGAATGAAAATGAAGGCGGGGACTCTCAGATACTACTATAAATGCTTGGGCTTTTTTAATCCATACAAATAAAAATCAACATTCACTTTAAAACTTAATAGCTGATTTTTTTTAAACTGAAATTGGAAATTTTCTAGCCTGTAAGACTGAAATCTTTTTTTCTATTCAAATCCAGCTCCTCCCATCAGGTATAAAACTGGATCATCCAGTGTGGAGTGAAGATGACAGGATGACAGTTTCATCTACAAACATGTTTTTTTCAGCTCTGTTTCTGCTCTCAGTGGCTGCATGTGAGTTTCTCCATATTGATCATACTCAGATCTTTTTTCAGACCATCCTGATTAAATGGAACAAACATATTTTTCTTTCAACAGGTGTGAAGAGTGAAACACTGACACAGTCAGCCACCATGACTGTGCAGCCAGGTCAGAGTCTGACCATCACCTGTCAGGTCTCTTATTCTCTAAGTGGCTAGTACACAGCTTGGATCAGACAGCCAGCAGGGAAAGGACTGGAGTGGATTGGAATGAAATACACAGGAGCTTCATACTACAAAGATTCACTAAAGAACAAGTTCAGTATTGACTTAGACACTTCCAGTAACACAGTGACTCTGAATGGACAGAACATGCAGCCTGAAGACATTGCTGTGTGTTACTGTGCGAGACGCCAGAGTAAAACAAACCATCAACAGACCTGAACAAAAACCTCACAGAGCCTGAAAACATTAACATGAAGCTACCAGAGGAGACGCTCTAACATCACTATAGAAATATGACAGAGGCAATCGCTGTTTAAAATAAAAAACAACCATTTATTTTTTATGCAAACAAAGAAAAACTTCTCACAAGTTTACATTTTTGCAAAAGGCAAAATATGAACTTCGGTTTTTACAAATAGTTTGTGTATTATCCATCTATAAATTAATTTATATGCAACATCCTATTCTAATAATCTTTTTAAAATATGAAATAATGACAGATCGTAACAAATTTTCTTTTATGGTAAAGATGGTACAAGACTGCATGGTGGTGTGACGCTTCGCAGAGCAGATTGTTGGGGTTTGGCGAGAATGAACAGGTTATTCTGTTTGATGTTTTATTGTTCAAGTCTCGTATGAGTCTTTTCACACACACTCTTTTCATAGTCCATTAAAATGTGTTTTTGTCTGTATAAATCAGTTTCATTCTTATGGGCTGAGTCCAGAGCCGGGTTATATTTTCATGAGGTGGAGTCGATGCAAAGCTGGAACAAGTTCCTCTTCTATTTACAGTACTGTACTGTACTGATGATAGCAGAGACCTGAGGGCTCAGAGTTTAACATGATGGATTATAGAACAGGCCTGCTGCTTTTAACAATCTACTTGACAGGTGATGATCAAGGAAATGGAAAATTTTAATGTTTGTCCTTTATAAATGTAGATTTACTCTCTGTTTTCTTTTCCAGTAGTGGACAGTCAGAGACTGATTGAATCTGAACCAGTTGTTAAAGGGCCTGGAGAATCTCACAAAGTGACCTGTACAGCTTCTGGATTCACATTCAGCAGCTACGCTATGGTTTGGGTCAGACAGGCTCCTGGAAAAGGCCTGGAGTGGGTTTGCCACTGTTAGTCACCCCAGTGGTAGCAGCACATGGTACTCTCAGTCTGTTCAGGGACGGTTTATCATCTCCAGAGACAACAGCAAACAGCAGGTGTATCTGCAGATGAACACTCTGAAGACTGAAGATTCTGCTCTTTATTATTGTGCTCGAGAATCACAGGGACTGAAGCTGGTTGAGCAGCTGTACAAAAACTCACAAGAACTGTTTATTGTCATTTTAGCTTGATTGCTTTTGGGACACAAGTAAACACAACATAATTCATGACAAGTCTATATGTGTCACTATATTTTCTCATTTTCACACATGGTTAATAGAAACTATTCCTTCTATTTTGTTCTATTCTGTTCCGTTATATATTACATGTCTAGACTACATTACATGTTATATTACATGTCTTTATAATCATTTTCTTTTATAAAATAATGAATGTGTGTCACACTGAAAAGAAAGATTGAAAAGATACTTAAAAACAAATGTTTTTTCTTAAATATGTTTTTATTTTAAATTATTCAAACATTTGCTCATTTCAAAGAAACAACTTTTTTAAATTGTGTAAGTTGCTGATTGTGTGAGTGACCGAAGCATCAACAAGTGTGAGTAAAAACTCAGTAGCAACCAGCAGATGCACATATCTAGACTGCAAGAGTTAACATGAATTATTAGGAGCACGTAAGGTTAAGAACCTAATCTTTCTTTTTTTTTAAAAAAAAAAGAAAAACAAAAATACCTTTCATATGATATCATTTATGAAAGCAGAAGTGTTGTGTGATCTTTTCTGCATTACTGATGTACGTACTTGTACAATCGCTGGTTCGAAGGAAGCAGCTTTTTAAGAAAGTGCACTAATTCAAAGTTGAAAATGAACCATTTTAGAAGTTAAAACCTAATTCTTAAAGCTCTAATATAATTTATGAAAACTCAAATAACATATTGTAACAGAAAAAGAATGTTCATGAGCAATTTTTAAAAGAGAAAAAAGACAGTGAAAACGGATGAAATGGATGGATGAAACTTTAAAGTAAAAAATTTTTAAAAAATGATTCAAACTGGAGAAAAAAATGGAGTTTCTTTGATATAGGACAGTCAAAGAGGTGGGTTTTCCACCAAAAACAAAAATGGAGGGGGACAACAATGTAAAAAAAAAAAATTAGGGGGCGTGGAGTGCGGGGCATATCAAACATTTTTAAAACCTGAAATGAAAAACATTTTTTTCTCTTTTTTGATGAAAAAAAAATAAAAAAGTTCATCCACAAACAGAAAACTTATTATACAACAAACACAATGTTTTCCCAGGTATTTTTTTTATTATTTAAAGTTTCAGATTTTTGCAGAAACTTTCAAGATTCTTTTTTTTTTTTTTACAACTCTAACAAACATTGATCCAAAATAAAATATAAAAAATCTTAAAAAGGTTGTTTCTTTACTCGGACCATAAATATTTCAACATGGGAAAAATATTTTGAACGATAATGCAAAAATTAGTCAAGAGTTAAGAGTAGCAACAAAATACACACATAAATGAAATATACTGTAAATTACATAAAGTTTCATTTTGTTTCATTAATTTTTTAAGGAGAACATTTTAGTTAACAGCAAAATTACTCATTTAAAATATCCCACATCCTCCTCTGCTACTCTGATCTGTATGTCCTACATTGTGTGTCTGACGTTCCAGAGGGTGGTCTATGCAAAACGTGTTCTTTATAAACACATCAGAACAACAACACAACCTGGAAACAGAAAACTGAACAAGTTTTCTTTATTTTTGCAGCAGCAGTTTGGCCGAGCAGAACAAAAGTTTGATCAAATGGAATCAATTTTAGTGTTAGATTTATTATTGGTTCTTTTTGTAAATGGTGAGGAAAACTTGTGTTTCATGCTATTCAGTAATTTCCAGTTATAGAGGGACAATAATGGTGATGTGTTTCATTGCAGGAGTGATGAGTGAAATCAAACTGGACCAGACTCCATCTGCAGAGAAAAGACCTGGAGAGACGATGAAGATGTCATGTGTTATTTCTGGTTACAGCATGAGAAGCTACAATATTCACTGGATCAGACAGAAACCAGGAGGAGCTCTGGAGTGGATTGGATGGATGAACACTGGAAATAATGATCCCACATATGCCAGTTTGTTCCAGAGTCGTTTTCTGATGACTGAAAATGTTCCCAGCAGCACTCAGTACCTGGAGATCAGTAACTTAAAAGCAGAAGATTCTGCTCTTTACTTCTGTGCTCGACAACCACAGTGACTGAAGTCAGTGAAACAGCTGCACAAAAACCTCAAAACCAAGAAACAATGATGTCATCCCAGTCTTATCAAAATGTCTGAAAGTCTGATTAATTAAAAATATTTTCTTTTTAAACTATTGATTTGAGAAATAGCAACAGGATGTAAAATCATCAAGATTTGAAAAGCTCAACAAATATACATACATTAAAAACCTCATATGTATGATGCATGAAAATATTGAATATATTTCCCAATATTTACTTATGTATGTATATATATATATATATATATATACGTATATATATTCGTATAAAACATATAAATATATAATTTTCTGATAGCTTCTAAATTTAGAACATATTGAATAAGTCAAACCAATATTTAAATAAATAAATAAATAAAGTCCTCAAAAAAGTAAAACATTTAAGCATTTAACAAATTGTGCGAGATGACGATAAATCATATGGTACATAGTTCTAGCTGTTTTGTCTGGATGAGGAGGAGTTTATGCAAAACTTGAACCTTTATCTGAATGTTTGCCTAACAGAAATCAAACAAACACCAGTTTAACAGGATGGAGTGCAGAATTGAGAAACTGCTTCTCACCATATACTGGGCAGGTAAAGAGTTTAACTAAGTTAACTTGTAAATAACAGCCAACCTAAGGCTTCTACTAAATTTTTATCTATAAATTATTATGTTTTATACTTATCTTAATTTTATGCTGGTGATGTTTTTTGTTTTTGTAGTGTTTTTCATAACAGGTGCCGATGGTCAGACACTGACACAATCTGACTCAGCAGTTATAAACCCTGGAGGTTTTCATGAACTGACCTGCACAGCTTCTGGATTAGATATCAGCAGCTCCTGGATGGCCTGGATTAGACAGGCTCCTGGAAAAGGTCTGGAGTGGATTGCTATCATTGAGTATGACAGTGATAGAATCTTCTACTCTGAGTCAGTAAAAGGCCGGTTTATCACCACCAGAGACAACGGTAAACAGCAGGTGTATCTGCAGATGAACAATCTGAAGAGTGAAGATTCTGCTCTTTATTATTGTGCTCGAAGAGACACAGTGACTGAAGACGGTTGAACAGCTGCACAAAAACTCATGGAGACAATCTAATCATGTTGTTACAGACTAAAAAAAATCAAGATGCTACCTCATCTTCTGTGAAGATTATCAAGAGACATCAGAAATAGCACAACAACTTGTAGTTGAATTCACAAAACATTACTAGTTTATTTTTAATAGTGACTAATGTTCTCCTATCTATCTGCTAAAAGAAGTGTTAAGAATATTGCCTTTCTCATAGTGCCCAAAATTGATCATTTTTTATTTATACACTGTAAATGTTCTGGTTGCTTTACTGATGTCTTTGGCCATCCTTTTGATTGGTTCACTTTGCTGTATGTTTCCTCTTGTGTATCCTGTCTTTGAAATGAACTTGACACACATAAAAACCAAACAGTTTTATTTGCTCGCACAGTACTGAGGCTAGTTTCCAGGCAACATCACTTAGTAGTTAAATTCACACTCATTCTTGGTTTTAATTAATTAATTGAAATGTTTTTATTTTGTGATATTTAAGATGAATACTACCACTTTTTTCCTGCTCAAATTAAACTTTCAATTTGCTTCCAAAACTTCCATAACAGATTGTCCTCCTCTAAAAAATCTCCAAAAAAAAAAGATGTAAGTAGTCTGTACTTATGTAAATAATTTTATACAATTCACACAATGTAACAATGTAGAAATAGTAGAATGTATTAGGTTTAAATGAAAATGATGATGCTCCTTGCCTTGAATCAGCCGGGATGGGCTCTGACTGACTGACTGACTGACTGACTGACTGGCAACTGACTGACTCACTCATTCATTCACTCATACACTGACTGACTTACTGACTGACTGACCGACCGACCAACCGACCAACCGAGCGACCGACTGACTGACTGTCTCACTCACTCACTCACTGGCTGACTGACTGGCTGGCTGGCTCTGACCTTGTCTTTTACCTTGGGCCTTGAATAATAATCAGAATCAGTATATACTTTAATTATCCCACACATGGAAAATTTGTGTGTCACAGCAACAACTTTCTATCTGCTGAGTGAGTCGTTGTAGAGCCCAATCACGTATGGGACAAAGACCTCCGGTATCGAGATGTTCTCGAGTGGAGCTGTCTGAGCCTCTTGTAAAAGGAGCTCCGCTGTTTGTCCAGGAGTGGGTAGAGAGGATGGTCATGGTTGTCCATGATGGACAAAAGTTTGTTCAGTGACCTCCTCTCTACCACTGCCTCAAGGGAGTCCTGTTTGCAGCCAATGACAGAGCCAGACATTATGATCAGTTTGTTCAGTCTGTTGGCGTTACTGGCTGCGATGCTGGTCCCCCAGCAGATGACAGAGAAGAACAAGCAGCTGGCCACCACAGACTGGTGGCCGGCGATCAATCATGGCCGGTGATTGTAGGTGTGCCTTGGCTCCTGCTGCGGAGGCTCCTCAGACACTGTTTTCTCAGGTGTTTCATCTGCATCCAGCGTATTGCATTTTTAAGTTATGGATTTATGTGTGCCTGTGTACATGTGTACATGTATGAGGGTTTGTGTTCTGCGTGTATTTTTACATGTATGAATGTTTGTGTGCGAGTAAGTGGATAGCTTGGATCAGACAGTCAACAGGGAAAGGGCTGGAGTGGATTGGAATGAAGGACACAGGAGCTTCATACTACAAAGATTCACTAAAGAACAAGTTCAGTATTGACTTAGACACTTCCAGTAAAACAGTGACTATGAAACGGACAGAACATGCAGCCTGAAGACACTGCTGTGTATTACTGTGCGAGACGCCACAGCAACACAAACCATCAGCAGACCTGAACAAAAACTGCTCTGAGTCTGAAAAAAATAACATAAAACTACCAGAGGAGGGGCTCAAACACCACTAAAGACATTTAGAGCTGGTTTATTGAGAAGAGCAAAAAAAACAAATTAGAATTTATATTTAAAGTTTTTACCGTCTAGAAATTAAACCTTGTTTGCAATTTTTTGTTTCATCTATAACTCTCAATATAATTTTTACTAAACAGTAGTGTTATATTGTCCATGCAAATAAATGTTGGAATAGCAAAGAAGTAAAAATATATGTTTTAAAAAGTTATTACTTGGACACTTTGAGAAAATTTAAGAAATTTTTTTTAGATATTTGACTTAACATAATTTTTTTGTCTGACATCTAAAGGACTTAATTCAGCTATTTACATTCTAAAACTGTATGTAATTATATATTAGAAACATTTTCAAAAGGTTTTCAGTAGAAATTACAAGTATTAAGAATCTGCAGCTTTATTTAAACTTTTGAATGAAAAGACCGAACAAGAAAACACATACAAATACTTTTATTATTTATCTAAAAAAATACACATATTAATCCCAACTCTCCTCATAATGTTTTTGGTTTATGAAGATGTAATACAAGAATGTTTTTCAAAGAGACAAAACTACTGCGAGCATGTTCTCAGAATTTCAATTCAAATTAATCTTTTTGTAGTTATTAATCATCCATGTCATTTCTACACAAATCCAGCTCAGAAAGCCTAAAAACATTATGACAAAGCTCTAAGACCACTTACAGTTTCCACACTATTATGATGTTTAAAATATACTTTATGTGTGAAACAAGAACAAGTAAATAAACCATTTAAGGTAAGTCTTAATCAAGCATTTAATAAATGATTAAATATGATTGATGAAAAGATAAATTAAGCAATTAAAACATTTCTTTTGGTATAAACATTTGGTAAATTATTCTAGAAACTTTTTAAAATCTCTAGAAACTAGATTTTTTTATTGTTATTATTGTTTTTGGTGCATGTTTCTGATTTTTTTTTTTTACTTAGAAAAATGATGCCATTATGTTTTTATTGAGGAGGAGTCAATGCAAAACATCCTCCCCGTCTACATATGAGACTGAAGGTGTGTGAGTGCAGACTCAGGTCATCATGATGAATTTTAGAACGGGTCTGCTGCTGCTAACTATCTGCTGGGCAGGTGAAGACTTTGACAAATTTTTTTCATTTCACTTTTAATTTATGAAAATGTGTCATTTTTATTATATAATTTTTTTTTATCTGTTTTTACAGGTTGTAATGGTCAGACTCTTACTGAGTCTGCGCCAGTGGTTGAACGACCAGGGGAATCCCACAAACTGACCTGTACAGGATCTGGGTTCACGTTTAGTAGCTATCCCTTGAACTGGGTCAGACAGGCTCCAGGAAAAGGACTGGAGTGGATCGCTTTTGTACACACAGGCAGTTCTCACTTCTATTACTCTCACTCAGTCCAGGGTCGGTTCACCATCTCCAGAGATGATTCCAGCAGTAAAGTTTATCTGCAGATGAACAGTTTGAGGACCGAGGACACAGCCGTTTATTTCTGTGCCAGAAGTTACACATTGAGAAGAATAAAGAAGAAACTCATACAAAAACCACTTTCTCTTTTCACAAACATTCAACAAGCATACCTATTCCATATTCCAGGGGATATTTCTTAGTGACTAATCAGCAAAACATGCATGTTTAGGTGTGTGAGATGAGAGATAAGAAATCCAAGGCAAAACAAGGATAACATGTAAACTTCATAAAAGAATGTCAATATTTCAAGCTACGACCTAATTTAAGCTTAAAACAACAATGCTTTAAGGTTGTAAGGTAGCCACTTATAACCTATTGTCATGTAAACCTTTAAAAACAATCGTTTGTTCTACAAAAATGAGTGTAAAGTTAACACAAACTAGCAAAACACATGGTATGTTTTTGCTGTTTACACAACACGAATCTAAGCCAGCTCAAAGGTCTGTAGCATTAGCTTTTGTTGGCCAAGGAAAAGAGACCAGTAACATTTTCCTAGTATTTGGTCATACTTTAAGTACAGGTTACACAGTGCAACAGTCCTTGTGGCTTCTGTATATGAAGGTTGTGTTGTTTCGTATATGTGTTTTCTGCAGGTCATCGGCTTTCCTCTCATCCCTCAAAAAACTCCCCAACATGTTAGACTGATGGCTCACTGGGAAATATCCCCTAGGAATAAATGTCTTTCTTTCCCAAGTTCATCAGTTGTGGTTTTGGAAGCAGTTTCCGTTAGCTAAGCTATGAACACTAACACATTTGACATGGTGAGGCTTAAGCAGTCAGAACAAATCCTGAAAGGAAAAGACTGAAGAAGGAAAAAAAAATACTTAAGAGCAAGTTAAGAAGGCTGCATGGCATTGCAGTGGTCAGGTCAAATCAGGAATTTACTTAAACTCTTCCAGTTAAACAATAACTCTGAACAAACAGAACAAGCAGTCAGAAGACACTGCCATGTATTTTTGTGCGAGATGTCATAGTAACACAAACCATCAGCAGACCTGAGTAAAAAGATCCCAAAAAACATTAAGATGTATTTTTATTCCTGTGTTTTCATATATGAAAAAAACAAACTTAACTGTCCCTGCCGCTGTGCGTGCAATTCCTTCCATTTATGACTTAGCGTTTTGTCAAACATTTAAATAAAAATTTTGATTTGTATAATTTTTGTTTTCTATTTGTCTATATTTTATCCAATAACCTGAAGTTTTATTATGTATTTGTGTCTATTTTCAACCTTTTTTTAACTTATGAAGCACTTTGTGACTCCTGTCTGGAAAACGTCATAAAAAAAAGTTTCATACTTACAGCCCACATCAAGGTTGAGTTAAACATTTCCTTCAGGCGCAAAAAACAGCTGCTTCAGCTTCTCCTAAGAAAAACATCACAAAAATACTGTAAAACAAGCAAATAATAATAATAAAAACACAGTTCTTTTCATTATGAACAGATAAAATAAATAAATACAAACATCAATTTAACTCTTACTGTCATGGCAACAAAACATGTTTGAGAAACTTTTTTATTCTTCCTATGAAGAAACTTTTTTCTTTTCCTGGCTGTTATCCACATGTGAAGCAAAACGTTTAACAAAATTAGATCTTTTTTCTGGTGGCTTTGACATAGATGTTTTAAAAGACCACCAAAGAGTTCAATAAGATTCAAAGGAACCCATTCAACATTCTCTAATTGGTATGAAATAAGTTTAGGAACTGCTTCTCTTTTTGGAACACAGAGATAAATATTCAGACACATTGTTTCCTACTGCAAGCCAATAGGAATGCAGCTTACTAATGTCCCGGAAATAATTACAATCTACAATGTATTTCTCACACTAGTTGTAAAGAATAATTTTTAATAAGCCAAATGTGAACACCTGGGTTTAATTTTATTTTAACTTCTAGGAATAGGTAGAAAATGCCTCTGAGTTATTTAAAACCCAGTCAGTAACATGAAGGTAGTTTCTAAATTGTTTCATTGTGAAGAAAAATGTTCATAATTTTGATCAGTTCTTTCCATCAGTATGCAAATACAGGTCACATAAAAAGGGTGTGTGTCTGTTAGAAGACAGCAGAGATCAGATCAGTTCATCTTCAGCATCAGTCATGTTCTCTATAGCTCTGATTCTGCTGCTGGTAACCGGTGAGGAGATTTCAGTGGATTCGTTCTAAAAATCACATCAGAAATACTTTTTAGATAAATTGTGGAGATAATGTTTCTGTTTGTTTCCACAGGTGTGAACAGTATTGATCTCATCCAGCCAGAATCACAGGTTGTGCAGCCCGGACAGTCTTTGTCCATTATCTGTAGAGTTTCTGGTTTTTCTCTGACTGACTACGGCTATGCAACAGGTTGGATCAGACAGAGAGAAGGAAAACCAATGGAATGGATTTTTCACATGGATTGGGATAGGGATTTCTACCAAAATGATGCTCTGAAGAACAAGTTTAGTTACAGCAGAGACACTTCTGCAGGAACAGTGACAATAACAGGACAGAATCTGCAGACGGAGGACACAGCTGTTTATTACTGTGTGAGAGTGATACGTTCCACAGTGACACAAAACACCAACATGTCTGAACAAAAACTCAGTAACCACCTGGAGACAAATAAACGTCAGTCATTAATGTGACTATGATAGATTTTAGACAAATAATGATGGAAACTTACACAAGACAAAAAAAAGTGTAACCCATTTTTTATTCTTTGGTCCCATCAGAAATATTTTTTTAGTAGAACATCTATTGATGTATTAATCAAAATTAAACTTTGATCGAAAACATCAAGACACACATTATTTTTACACTAAAATCATTGTTAAGGAAGTTAAAACCATAAAAAAATAGATAAATACGTTTTTAAAAACATACTGAATCAAAAGTTTTCATTCACTGTAGAAATGATCAATAAAAATGATCCCCTTCATCCTGTTCTGAAGTCTAAATCTTGTTATAATGTGTGTCAAACTTTGCAGAGGGTGGGCCGCAAAACTTTCTCTTTATAAACACAGGACAAGATTCCAATCCGGAGCAAAATAATTAAGTAAAATTTCTTTGTGTTTACAGCAGCAGTTTAACAGAACAGAATAAAGATTTTATAAAATGGGAATTAACATTAATGTTACATCATTATTAGTTAGTTTTGTAAATTATAAGAAAACTTTGTTCTGTTTTATACTAATTTATTATTTTTATTTCATAGTTCCTCCCCCTCTTCAAATCTTTTTTTCTTTCCTTCTCATTCAGTCTCCAGTTAAACCCATCCTATGATCATTTACTCTTTGTTTCAATACTTGTGTCTTATTATTTCTGCTATGAAAGCCTTTTTCCAAAAATCCTTTTGTCCGTCTGCTTTGATCCTACAACTATCATCCTGCTTTCCAGTCTCCATGCCAATCTGCTTGATGTCTAAAATCCTTGCATTCATTATTCTATACATTATTCAAGTTTCAAACTTCTGCTATTCTTCATTTTTATTTTTCTGTTTTTTTTCTGTTTCACACAACTTTTCTCTTTCATATGTTTGCCGTCAAACTCCAACAGAGTCTTAACTAGTGGTAAAGCAGCACGGAGAATCCTACACGGTGACATATTTCTATGCAGGAATATCTGATATTCATCATCAGACAGGATGAAACAAAAGGACTGAGAAGGGTTTCCCACATTTCTGCACCCAGTAGATTCAACATAGTTTATCCTAATCTGCCAGGAGCCACTTCACCACAACCAGAGACAATAATAAGGTTCAAGTGTATCTGCAGATGAACACCCCTCGTGAGATTGTAGTTTATTTTTGAGCTTGGGGAGCACATGATGCAGGAAGCCACAAAGCTGAAGAGAAACCCTGAGGCTAATGGTGTAAAACTTTCAAAATATTCCAGGTATTTACAGCGAATATGATCCTGTCATATTGATAAGGATTAGTCAGTCAGTTACCTTCTTAACCGTCTGTCCATGACAGGCTAGTAGGGGGGTGTCGGACCACATCCCAGCTGATTCAAGGCGAGGAGCTCCCAGCGGCGACAGTCAGGTGTTATCCGGGGGCCAGAGTTGGTGACATCGAGGGAAACCTTAGGATGTTAGCCCAGAGTAAGTCTAGATTCCGTCGAGTCGTGATCCACGCGGGTGGTAACGACGCCAGACGGAGACAGTCAGAGGTTCTCAAATCAAACGTAGAGTCGGTGTGTAAGTTAGCTAAGTCGATGTCACACACTGTAATTTTCTCTGGTCCCCTGCCGAACTTAGTCAATGATGAAATGTATAGTCGCTTTTCATCATTCAACCGCTGGTTAGCTAGATGGTGCCCAGAGAACGGCATTGGTTTTATAGATAACTGGAGTGCGTTCTGGGGGAAGCCTGGTCTCATGCGGAGAGATGGTATCCATCCCACTTTGGAAGGTGCTGCTCTTCTTTCTAGGAACATTCGTGACAGCCTTAGTCGTTCAACCTGACAATCCAGAGACGAGACCCAGGCACAGAGCTGTAGTTTAAAACTCTCCTCTGAGCTTCCTTCTGCGCTGGTGCAAACCCAACACAGGCTTAGCTCAGCAGGACTTAGCTTTAGCTTATACACAGAAAGACAAGTGAAAGGAGTGAGACCCAGAAACTTAAAAGTGATAACCACCAACAGTCTCAGTAACAATGAGCAGAATTATGATATAGTTAAATGTGGCCTACTGAACATCAGATCAATTTCTTCAAAGTCCCTTCTAGTCAATGAACTAGTTAGTGATAACAAACTTAGTCTACTAGCGCTAACTGAAACTTGGCTACGACAAGATGACTATGTAAGGCTAAATGAAGCAACGCCTCCAAGTCACAATAACTACCTAAAATCCAGAAGCTCTGGGAAAGGTGGTGGTTTAGCAGTAATATCACAGTCTAGCTTACTTCTTACCCCTAAAATAAAATACACATATAATTCCTTTGAAAGTATCGTACTATCTATTAACCAGCAAAACCGGAAAAAACAAAAAGCAATTTTATTTATAATTGTCTACCGTCCGCCAGGACCTTATTCAGAATTTTTAACCGAGTTCTCTGATTTTCTGTCCAGTGTAGTTTTAGATTCTGATAAAATAGTGATAGTAGGAGATTTTAATATTCACGTTGATGACTCTAGCGATTGCTTAGGAAATGCTTTCACTGCTTTACTAGATCATGTTGGTTTCGCACAAAATGTAAATGAACCTACTCACTGTCACAAACACACATTGGACCTAGTTCTAACCTATGGTGTAGAGATTAGTCAGCTTAGCGTCTTTCCTCATAACCCTGTACTTTCAGACCATTTTCTAATTACGTTTCAGTTTTTATTAAAAAATGTGTCTGCCCCAATAAAAAAAACACAACTTAGAAGAACGTTATCTGAGCGATCTGTGTCTGAGTTTAAATGTCAAATTCAGCCAATACTTAGTACCATATTAAATGAATTTACTGACAATACCTCTTGCAGCACTAGTCGCAGTATTCATGACCAGTATGTCGATAGTGCTTTCCAAAGTCTTAGGGACTCACTAGATTCTGTCGCGCCTTTAAATTCCAAAGTTATTAGACGGGACCGAGTGCCACCTTGGTTTAACTCTGATACACGCTCTCTTAAACAAGAAACCCGTAA